>JAAGVU020000129.1:12050984-12070787 GCA_011763525.2 Mormyrus iriodes
TTCTGACCAATTAGGGCTTAGAAGGCCTTATAGGGAACTGGACGTTAAGGTATAACAACTGGCTGTTGCTTGTGCTGTGTGTGCTAGTACCTGAGTGCGGCGGAGCGCTGTGCTGGATTGCTGAATAAAAGGAAAAGACTTTGCTTACCATCCGCGAGTTCCAGAGCCTTATTACTAAGTTATCTAGTTGTTAAATTTCTTCCACATTACATGAGCGATCGCAAAGATATCATAAAAAAGTTAAAAGTAGAACACATTATGGCACAACAGCAAAATTATGTTTATTAAAACATGGGGCCCGCTGTTCAAAGCATCATGACATTTGAACAGGTATCATTTTAGCTTTAATAAAGCAATACTATAAAAGTACTACAGCACAGTTTTAGCCAAGAAGACAGTGTTTTCTTAAAGATCTAGTCTCCTAGAAGCCTAAATTGATTTCAAAAGCCTTCCTAAAATTATTATTATTAAAGTTATGAGTAAAAAAAATGTTCCAAGTGTTCAGTTTTTTTTGTTTCACAAACCGTGACATCACTCTTGAAATTCCACATTTCTGACCTTCATACAAAAATGAGGGTTAGAGTGGAGATTCAACTTGCTAAATACAAGTGCTGGATCCCATCACAGTTTATGAAGACCGCTATTAAATTGGCAGGTGCGGCCCGGCTTCTACATCTCCAGCATGAATTTTTCATTAAGCTGGTCTGGGATTCAGAATTCCGGCTGCCAGCATCTCAGGGAGTTTAATCTACGCGTGTCAAGTCCGCTGGCTCATCGCTTTATTACAAATGACTGGCAGCTCCATAACCAGGCCTGACTGTCTTGGACAGCTGACCAGATTGCAGGCCAACCTGTGGCGTCATGGGGACCATGGACCCAGCCCATATTCCTCTCGTTTCACGAATTTAATGGCGGTTTGACGCCACTTCATAGTGATTACGTCTCGACATGGTAACCCCTGGCGACGAGGCCCCGCCCACCTCACCCTACCATTAGCATCTGGATGCTCCAAGGATGATCGTCAGGGCTCTGTTAGGGTTGTTAATGGCCTTTCATTACCTCTGCAGCCTAATGTTTGGCCTGAAAGATCAGCAGACCATCTGCTCCACACTCTGGTCGAACTAAAAAAGGAAGTATTGCAGCATCAACTGGTGAGGGGGGGCATTCTCTGAAGTTTGGTAAAAAAAAGCACCCTCTTCATTTATATCATCCAGGACATCCAATCGTTGAGGAGACTGTTGCCATGGTAAGACCTGCCCCAAATTCCAGGTCAGCACTGCAGCATCAGGGACCTTCTCATCAGTGTCCAGTCACTCAACCACACCTCCCGTACCCCCCACCCAACTCTGGCACCAACCCACCTCCTCCTAGTACATTTTGGATGATCAGCATTGCTGGTTTGACTGCAGGACAAAAAACTATGTCCAAGTGCAGCTAATGCCTTGAGCCAAGGGTTAGTGGACCGCACGCTTTAGAGAAACCTTCTCCCTATCGTGGTTATTATACGCATGATGCATTTTCACACCCTACATAAAACAGCTTTAGTGAATCTGGGAAAGGTAAGCAGACTTCATAAGAGGTACATGAATAAACATGTACAGAATGTAGAAAGATGCCAGGGGGAATTATTTTAAGAATAAATATTTCGGGTGTTCACAGTGTCCTCCCCTTCCAGTCACATGACCAGGGGCGCTGCTAGAGATTTTAGGCCCCCAACCCAGACCAATCCAATTATATTCTAAATTTTTAGGGCACCTGTCACATAAGGACCCTTGGAATTGTCCTAACTTCCCCCCCTTTATGATACCCTTGTACATGACCCTCAGTATCATGTTTCTCAGGCTCCATAGCTCAGTGGCGAGAGCACTGATCTTGAGGAGGGTCCTAAGTTCAATCCTCACTGGGTCCTGTGGACTGTGATTCCACACTATTTTGTTAAACATATGGACAATGAAGTTGACATTGATGAGGAATTATGGCCACACCCCCTCTTCGAGAGCCCTCTGCTTTGGTGTCATATGATCATCGGTGTGATCAACAGGAAACTCTCACATCGTGAATGGGCCACATCTCTCATCACGTGCGGTTTTCTTGTGCCATACAGATTCTGTGGAGCATGAAACGCGTGCAAGGAGCCTCGCGCTATTCGATAATTTCCTTTCTTTGCAAGAAAGTAAGCTGAGAAAGTCCAGAAATAGCAAGTGTGATTCACAGCGAAACAGAAAGAGGCGATTCTGAGCGCGGCCGTGTCTTAGATCTGCTGCGCCGGGACACGGCGGCAGCCCCCATCTTCAGCAAACACTTGCTTTGAAAGCTGTGCTCTGTAAAATTCAAAGAAAATGGTGTGATTCAAAAAACAACTTCTAATTTTCATTTCACTGGATAACACGGCATACTGATTTTCCCTGCTGTGGCTACTGTGACCACACAGCATTCTAAGGAAAAAAAACACACTCCATTATAAACAGGGAAGCTACAGCAAGCAAACTGTTAACAATGAGGGTGACTGGCCTAGGGCAAGCAGAGACCCCGAGACCCTTGTAGGGGCACACCATCATTTGTCGGTGACGTTAAATTGAATTAGACCCACTCTCTGTAGTACGTTATTCTGGACATGGCCAGGAAGGTGTGGGCAAGGCTGGGCATGCTGGTTTACTACCCCACCATAATTTGGTACTTGGGGGAGGGGGGGGGGTCACAGAAAAGCACCATCAAAACCAGGCCAATAAATCAACAAGCGATCCTGGTTTCACACGCACCTCCGGTGATCATTAGAGTAATGGAGGAGGGGGCAACGGGGACCAGGTCATCTATCATTGTGGCCGCGAAAGTGAAACCCCGGTAATTAAAACATCAGCACTGGCCTCGCCCTGACTGAGTGGCGGTAATTAGTACGTGACCCGCGCTCTGCTGCTTCCCCGCTCGCTCGTTGACCCATGAAAGCTGCGGCAACCATTACAGTCGCTGCTCTGCAGATGGAGCGGAACAGCAAGCAGGAACGCCCCCATCTTGGACCGGGAGAGTCAAAAGGGCTCCCATTAATCCTGGGGTTTGCTCAGCAAGGATGCCCACGAGCTGTCCCCCACCATCCGGAATGTTCCATTCGAGCTCACGTCAACTCTGGGGTCTTGTCATGCGTGGGCAGGTCCTTGCTCGGGCTCCCTCTCTTAAATGCTCAGCCAGCTCTGGTGTTACAGGAGTCTCCACATCATTTGGGTGATAAAGTTAACGTGAAGACTGCAGCTGGTCTTCAATATAGGACAGCAGGTGGCAAGGTGATTAAAGACATGGGCTCATAACCCAAAAGCTGGTGGGTTGAGTCCCTGGAGGCGCCCCACCATGGTGCCCCTTAGCAAGGCGCTTAACCCAAATTACTGCAGTATGTAACACATAATCCCTGCAACAGTTGAAGCACCACACGTTCCTCCGCCGTATCAAAGGTGTCCTGATCCTGGCAGCCAGCCAATGAGCAGCCCATTAGTACAAGAGGACCTGCTCTCCTGATTAGTCAACAGGGACACCCCTTACAGGGCGTATTCAGGATGGTGTAGAGGAAGAACGAGCTGCAGACTCTGTTATGCTCCCTCAGGACTGTAAGTTCTCCCCCATACCTCTCTCTCTCTCTCCCTCTCTCTCTCTCTCTCTCTCTCTACTACATCTTAGTTTCTAGCATTACTTGCTAGCCTCATTACCTGTCTCTCTTCTGCTGCTTACTTCACACTCACTGTCCCGTGACCCGGTGTGATTCCCTCAGTAACACAGGGACTGACCCACCTCCCTTCCTAAGCTCATACACTCTTGCCCACGCTGCCTCACGAATAAGACATACATGTTTATAAATAGATTAGACAAATCAGCAAATACATTTCACTGCATGTCATACCATGTATGTTTGTGTATGTGACAAATAAAATTTGAATTTGAAATTTGAATTTAGACTGTGTGACGCTTTGATGTGGCAAGTTACACCTACCAGGTACTGCGGTCGATTTGGAGTGAAAGACCTTCACAAACACCACAGCTGATTGCCTGCTAATTAGCCCCCAGAGGCCAATCTCGGATCGACAGCCCCGCTGTACCTCCTAACCTAGTAAGACAACTTTAACATCTTTGTCCAGCTTGATGCATTTTCAATCCTCATCCTTGTTTGGATCCTAATTGCAGGAAAACATGCCCTGAAAGGTCTTTGAAAGGTTTTCATGTCAAGTCACGTATCCTCAGATGTTATGTACGGCAGGAGATGCCGTCTTACAGAAAAACTACTTTTTACTCTCCCATCTGGAATTGTTTGTTAATAAGTAAATAATGTCAAACGTTTAAAAGCTGGCAGAAACTTTTAGAGGGGCTTATAGGAGCTGACACACAAGGCAGATGTAGGGAATGCAGAAGAGCCCAAAGGCATCTTGTGACCTGCTGTGTGTATGCTGTTTATGTGCAAATCTGGATCAGTAACGAGGGACAGGAATATTGATTTGGCATGTTAAAGAGAAGGGATATTCTGCCTTCCCCCATGCCTGTTCATCGGGAATGCCATCTCCACATTGCAAGTGATATGCAGACATTTTTCTCTCATGGGTACCTGCCCTGGACAGCATGACACAAAACACTGGAGATTCAGCTACTGCATGGAATACAGGCAACTGAAGGCATTCCCAGATCAGCATTCCAATGGGGATGACTGGTACCTGAAGGAGCTCCCAGCTTAGCATTCTGATGGATATTCTGATGGGGATAACTGGTACCTGAAGGAGCTCTCAGATATGCATTCTGATGGATATTCCAATGGGAAAAACTGGTGCCTGAAGGAGCTCCCGGATCAGCATTCTGATGGAAAAACAGGCAACTGAAGGAGCTTTCACATCAGCATTCTGATGAATATTCTGGTGGGAAAAACATTCCATCAATCATACCACATGTCAAAAAAGTTATGACGTGCTCCTCAGCTGCGTGACCATGAGCGCGTCCCCCCATGCGGGCAACAGCACGCCAATGCAGCAGAGTGTCCTTCCATTAGACTCAAGGACCTCGACGGGCCATTTCTAACCAAGCAGGCCTCTGGTCGGATGACCCAGATATCCACTGCTTCCCTGGATACGAACGGGCATCTGGACTGAGCAGCACAGAGGAGACGGCCTCTTTAATTGGGAGGGCTGGGGCCTCTTGTGGGAATCTCTTACTCTTCCAGACTAAAGTCTTCACCCCCACTGGCTATGCTGATGACACACACCCCCAGGGATGCTACCCATGGGCCACCACAGTATCCGGGCTGAAAGCTGCGTCAAACAAGCACGGTTCTCCTGGTGCCAGTGCGTAGCCTGCACCCACCATGATGGGGCTGGATTTGACAGGTGCACCCTGCTAAGGAGAGCGAGCCATCACACAGCCTAAATATAAAAACATTCAGAACAGGTCTGACGCCATGGAAACGAGCACAGGCTCAGGGTCCAGGCTCTCATGTGCTCTGGGAGCCCCTTCTGATCTGACAGCCTGGCATTGGAGCCTCCACTGCAGCAATTATGTTACACCTGTGCTGCATTGCAATCTGGAGATTGAGTAAGGATCATGTGATGCTGCTCAGAGCCAGAGGTAGCTGGCTTGGAATCCTAGACTAAGCACCGGGCATTGCAGTTGTGAATGATGTTTTGCAAGCGTAAGGCTCAGAGCTTGGTTTGGTTGAGTCCTGTTTCCTGTGCACTTTATCGCGTGTTTTATTTTCGGGGTTTGGTCAGGGTTGCCAGCATTTGTCAGCAGCTTTGTGATTCTGTGTGTCCTAACAGGGCCATGTTGCCCTATTTCAGCTTTGGTGAGCTGGAATTCCACAGATGGTGTCCTGCGGAAGCAGCATCTTGTTTTAGGTTTATGGATGTTTCGTTTTTGTATTTTCCCCACATTCTTTGTTTTCTCATTAAGGGATTTCCAGTGTTCCATTTCTCATACACCTTGTCTTGGAGCCAGCTGTCCAGTCAACGGGTCCCATTTGGTCGCATGTTTCCTGAGAAGGGCTGTTCAATAATCTCACAGACCACTGGGTAGAAAACCTGGCATTGTGACTGGGCAGTGGGGTCCAGAGTGCCCCATCTTGGTTAAAGCCAATAAACAAGTTTTAAACCGAGTGTCCTAAATCCCTGTCACGATTAAATATGTGACTTTATCTCTTGGAAAGCTACAGACCATAGTGTGCTTTACACCCGTACACCCGAAATGTGTTTGAAACAAATATGTGTGCTGGAGAAAGCATTGTGTAGATAGTTTAGCAATGCCAGCCCTACCAACCTGAAAAACACTCACCAATCACATTCTCCTCATCTCCCCACAGCCGCACGATGTGTGCATAACAGCGCAGAGGGCAAGAAGGTCTCTCCCCCTTGGAATGATTATTCTGTGGCCTGTGACAAGAGCGCCAGCGTGACGTCAAGCTTTCAACAACAATCTTCTTATTTATTTTTACGTCTTAACGTAGAGCATGTGAGCTTGAAACAGGAGCGAGAAAAGTGACAGAATTCATCATTCAGGTGCCGCCGTCTAAATAACTATAAAGGCTCCATCTTCTGAAGACTGCTAGTTATCAGGGGCATATAAATCAGGACCTGAAGCTGCCTCAACATCACGCTTGAAAGCCCAGCTCCTCCTTGGGCCATCTCACATGCCTCTGTTGAATCATTCGGTGCGTGCTGGAATTAATTGAATGTACCAAATAAACTTGATTGCGACAAGACCATAAATAGTGAGCCTTGACTGGCAGGGAGCCCTGCACGACTTGGAATTAAAAAAGACAGATCGTCTCAAAATAAAAACCCAGAATTTTCAGGCTGCAGATACAACGGGGATTCTGAATATTTTATGGAACAATCTTAGATGCATTTTCTAAAGCCTCTTTGAAAAGAACATACTCCAGAAAAGCTAAATAAATAAGAACAATAATGGAATATGAAGTTCAGTGGAAAAAGGGTATTGCTGTTTGTTTATAGGATTGCTGGCTTACAGCTACTGGGTGCTTTTTTGTGCTAAATGGACTTTAAAATAGAACCTGTGGTTTTTTTAATGAGCTCCTGCTCCAGTGTATCTGCAGCTGGTGTTTCTCCAGGCCAGTCTCCATGAAGCCGCATCATCTTTAATTTTCACTGTACCACTTGCAGGGGCGATGTGTTATATTCCATGTTAGAATCCAATAACAGCACCTTATTCATCCGCGTGGGGGTATTGGGAAGCTTTCACCTAACTCATCTTGCTCTTTATGAGAGACACATATGTATATACAGCACGCTGTGGGGTCAGAACATAGGGTCAGCCAGCCTCCAGTGCCCCTTATGCAGTTGGGGTTAAGGGATTTGCTCAAGGTCCCAACAGTGATATGATTACCATCTACCAGCTACAGCATTCAAACCCACAACTTTCCGGACACGGGCACAGACTGTATAATTTTCCAAGCCATGCACTGCCACTTTATTTTCCAGGTACAGCTGTACTCAGTAATCCATTTAACTCAGCATGGCAGCACTGGCACCCTTTAGGTCAAGTTCAGGGTGAGAATTTCACCATGACCCCTAGATACTGAGTGCGGGGACTTCACCGCACCCTTTTCCGCTGGGCCATCTCACCACTTGTTCAAATTTGTATTTTAAGAAAAGGTGTTTTTTTTTAAGCTCCCAGTTTAACAGGGAGCTGGGAAGTTTCTGACCACATCGCACCAAGGTCACAGCACCATGGTCACATGTTCACACTCCGAAAACATTTCTCCTGGCCCGCTACACGCATTTCTACTGCACTTCAGTTAAGCTGCGATCAGCAGCTGAAGGGGACATACAGCAGTGTTTGCAGAGCACCTCATCCATCATGCTGACCTCAGATCAGTTGTGATGACACTCCACGCCTGTCCTCACCCAAAGAGCTATGGTGGTGTACACAGAAACGCTCCTGCATTGCTGCTTGCAGAGAGGTCACCGCAAAAAGCACCTAACTCACACTTAACTGCTTAGTCTTTCTAATGTTTATCTGGCTACGCCATACTGCCCATAGCCTGTGTTTGTTCCGTATTGAATTAGCCGGCCCTGAAAAATTATTTTAAAATATGTATTCTGCCAGAATGTTTTCTTTTGTTTGTGTGGGGAACAAAGGATATGAGAATTAATTTTCTGAGGTATTTCTGTATCCCCTCAGGACCTGCAACTGATGTCACTGCAGTCTTGAGATGCTTTTGAAACTGGCTGTTTACCCTATTCAATTGTTATCACTATTTAATCTAATGCAGTTCTACATAAATATCTCATACTAAATCTCTCACTCTCTTCCTACTCTTCATACTCACACTGATATTTCCTCCTTACTCTCCCCAGTCATACTCACACTGATATTTCCTCCTTACTCTCCCCAGTCACACTCACACAGATATTTCCTCCTTACTCTCCCCAGTCACACTCACACTGATATTTTCTCCTTACTCTCCTCAGCCATACCCACACTGAAATTTTCATATTATTCTCCCCAGCCATACTCACACTGGGATATCCATAATATCGTAATAACATAATAACACAATCATTTTTTATCCAATAGTTTCATTTTCTTAAAAAGAAAATTTCTCTTATCCTGAAGTACAAACATTTCCCCTGCTCCCTTTAGCGAATAAGACGGCAGGAAAAAACATTCACTTTTAAAAGTATTATGTGGTAAACATTACTGTTTTTGACTGAGTTTTCAGGCTGATTTTAGACCGTACTTCTCACTGAGACGGATTGGACCACATTGTTCAAACAGGCCTCTCTGTGTTGGGATTTCTCATGCTTAAGAACAAGTTTGGGAAATTATGCATTTGCACATTTGAAAATGTGGAAGTTTTCCCTCACACCAGGCATGATGGGACTGCAGTATATGAGGCCACCTCAGGGCATTTTTAATTCACTTGTCCTACTTTTATTTTTGTTTCAGTAAAAGCCCAGGAGTCGCTGGGCGTCATCCTTATGGTTACATTCTGCCCCGCAGCATCAGTTATCAATTACATAAATCAGTTATCAAAACACACCAACTGGCCAGAATAGGTAAGGAAAAGCCTACTGCAGAACTGTGCTATCTGGGCTGGTATGTCAGGACATACCCCCTCCCCACCACCACCATGATGCATTTGCCAGCACATCTCTGTTTACTTTTTTCATAAAGTGCCTCTGCCTCACTCACCACTGTTGGCAGTATTGATCTGAGAAGTGAACCATGGCAAGAAGAGAAGAGCATCATGGGAATTCAGTGTATAAAGTGTGGAGATGGGCTGATACACAATATAGCTCTGTGAGCCTGGAGTAATCTGACACAGTACCACTGTGCACTGTTGGGTCCATTGTGAGTCAGTCAACTCCATAGTGGTCTGACACAGTACCATGACGTACTGCTGGGATGCTCTAAACACACGGTTCCCTCCATGCAGTTATCGCGTGATGCTGCCCAAAACCCCTGCATTTATTTTAGATACAGCTTACAGGCCAAGTGGTTATTCCTTTGTGCCCGAAGAAGGATTCATAAGGACATGAGAGGCAGATTTCCATGTACATTAGATGTGCCCCATCACACATACCTGCAGTGAACTTGCCAGTAATTAAGTTTGTCATTGCTATCCCAAGACAAAGCTTCTGGATGGAAATAAACAGCAGATTTTCTTCATTAGGCCCACTCTCCCCCTTGGTCCGTGAGAGAGAGCATCCATATTTCCGGTTTAATAGAGATGGAGGCCACAAACTTAAATGGTCCAAATGTTCAGCTGGCGGACGGTCTTGCCTCATGCTTGTGACATAAATTACAGCTTGTTACAGAAAAACTGAGACACAGATGGGTTTGTAATGACAGGCTGCTTGCCTGTTGACATTACCATGTTTTTCCGATATTTACAAAGGAGATGTCATTAGAATTATGCTATGAAATTTAATTACTTTGTCCAGATTATAATTTGATGAAGAACAATGATTCATCAACCTAGTCATGATTTAAAAAAAATTGGCCATTCTACAAGTAGGACTTTACAGCTGGGACATTATGAGGCCATACACTCCATTCCAACCTGAGAGATGAGGCCCCTCCCCCAATCCCCACATTAGAGATGAAGCCCCTCCCCCAATCCCCATATTAGAGATGAAGCCACTCCCCCTCTCCTCCACCCACATTGCCACCTCAGATCTGAATCCTCTCCCCAAAACCTCACCCCATCAGCACCTCAGATCTGAATCCCCTCCCCAAAATCTCACCCCATCAGCACCTCAAAGATGAATCCCCTCCCCAAAACCCCACCCCATCGCCACCTCAGAGATGATGACCTTTCCAAACCCTCCATTGCTATCTCCCTCCACTCTATCGCCAACAAACCTACATGAACACTTTACCTGCTGTGAAACCATTTCTTGCTATAATTACATCTTGTTTTTAGCAGATTAACTCCAATGAAGGCTCTCTTAATCTGATTAACATATAACGATACTTTATCTCCACTTCATACCAGCTAAATCCCCGGGAAGATAAAAAGATCACGCTCAACAGCACGGTCAATAAGCACAGCATTTGCTCTACTCAGAATTTGCAGTCGGATTACTGTACACTATTGAAGTTTTTTCCTGTTTAGAATCTTCAACAGACTAAAAGTTGAATATGAAACTTTAGGCTCCATACCACATTTCCAGATGATGATCTGCATCCCTGCAATAATTCCCTGGGTACCTTGTTACCTTCACAATCCAGCAGCAGTGATTGATGACATGAAGAGATATAAAACATTAACCAGTTACTAATGGTCTTATGACACTGCACTGCCCCTGCTGTTGCCTGGGAACCAGTGGATTGTTTGTACCCAGGTTAACAGTATACACTTCTGACCCTGATATGTGTGATGCTAAGGAGAGCCCTTGTTGTCCTGTTTACAGGTCAGTTTGATTTATCAAACTACAGTTCGGCTTCTGAGGTGCTCCACTTAGCTATTCATCTATAATGTTTCTGTTGTTTCACTTATGTTTCTTTTATGTGCTGGTGTGTGAAGCATTCAGGACTCATTATAGCATAAATATTACCAGCTTACTTGATCCACAGACAGATGAACAGTTTGTCTACAGGGACAACCACAGAGAACCATGTCTCTCTGTCAGTTTTCGATAAGGCAAAACATCCACCAATCTTGCAAAATGCTAATAAAGTACAGCGTCATGGGTGGGTGGAGCACGGGGCCATGCTGGACAGAAAGCCGTTCTATCACACATTCATACACTACCGGCAATTTACATATATCAGGCTACCTGTCTGTTTGTCTTGGGTCACTGGAGTTCCTGGGAATAAGTCATATAACAGAGAGAACACAGACACTCTACACAAGGGGTGGGAGTGGGATTTGAACCCCAGTCGCTGCAGGTGGGAGGCAGTAGTGCTAGCCCTCATACTACCACCATGGCAAAAAATGCTACCCAAGGTCTATCCACTATAGTCAATCTGCTATCAAAGTCTGATTTTGAGGAGGAACACCATATCAATGACTTTTCCTATTTTGTAATTAAAGATTTGTCGTGTGCTGTAACTGATTTTTTTTTTATGAAGGCTACACTATAATCACCTTGACTCCGAAATTCAGTAGCCCCCAGCTCTCCTCTCAGTGGCAGTTTCCCATTCGTCCATGTGTGAGAAGCCAGGTATCATGTGATGCCTTTGCACAAGAAATGACTGGCTATACGAGTGTATCGAGCGTGACTCAATATCTTCAGTCAAACATTATTAACCTATTTGAAAACATAACATTTCATTTCTGAACCAAATGAAAACTGAGATCCTTCACATCGCCTGGGGTGACATTTAATGTCTGCAGTGTCGAACTCTCCTGGAATGGCAAACTACATAAATAAATGGTTACATACTGTATAACTGAGCTCAACTGTGTAAATGGTTTATAGACATTTGTTGCTTCATCTGTGATGCTTTTTGGACTTCTGTTCAATTTTGTAGCGTATTTAAGTAAAAATGAAACTAAATTCTTTTCTTACATATAAAAAAATATATATGTAAATTACATGTAAAAAAATCAATATTGAACGTGAATCTAGCTCAATACTGTTTTCTTTAACCATTTTCTAGGGGTACTGGAGAAATATTTTCAGATATATACTGCATTTTTTTTGGTTTATATTTTCCAGAATTTTTTGAGAAAGCTAGAGCTGAAATCAATGAACCCAATAAGTCTTGGGAATATATATTACTTTTTGTTTGTTATTTATGACCCAAAGCCATAAATCCTTTCTTGCAATCTAACCAGAAATGTTAGCTTCAGAAGATATCAGAGAATAAGGTAAGATAACAAGCTGTAAAGTGAGCAGAATTCCAAACAGGAATTTAGATTTCTCTATAATATTTCACCAGAGGTCACAGGGAGTGTTTTATTACTCATTTGTCTTGTTAAACATATTCCCTCCAACTCTCTGTGACCACAGCATCTGTCTTTATATTATTGCATTTCTGGTTTATGTTTTGTAATATTGGCTCTAACGTGAGAGTGGGAGCACAGAAATGTGACTCTTATTGCTGTTTCTGTGTCTGGGATGTTGGGGGGAGGGTGGCTGCATAGTCAGATCCCCAAAGTGTCTCACAAAGTGTTGAAGCATCGACAGGACAGCTGGCCCCCTGTGACACGCCATCATAAATATAGGAGGTTATGGTGCTTATCTGGCCGGTGTAACCTGCAGGAAGCAGCCGGTGTCACTGCTGAAATGTGGGTTAAGTCTGGTGTCTGATCAGCCTGCCTTTCTGAGGGGAGGGGGTGCATATGTGGGGTTCTCCACACCTCTTATCTAACTTTCATCTAAAAAAGGCATTTATTTTACCGTGGTGCAAAAGGGGCTACTTTGTGCTGAGGCAAATATTAATACGTGGACGCGAGTGCGGATAGTCCCTCCGATCCGTCTGTGAATGCGCAGCTGTGATTCCAATCTGGCACGCCAGCGCCGGCACGGACACAAAGAGGATGCCTGCCTCAGCGTATAACACCCTGCGCTGTTCGCTCACTCACACGATGCGCATGGAGGTGCACGTGTGGGGGAGTGCGAGCGTGTGCCCTTGCGAGTTTTTAACTTCCATGGTTTGTCGTGCCCCAGTGAGACAGGCTTCTCACAGCGCCTCGCTTGGTGAATAGTGGAGAAACGATGGTTGCTGATGAAATGGCACGTGACGTCCTGATATCAGGGCACCCGTCATCTCAGGACAGTCATATCTAACACAACATGAGTCTCCAGCCTGGACCCCCGATGTGTCATCCACAGAACTTTGCATGATCCAAGAACTGAAGAGAAATTATGCCGTACAATTCAAGGGTGTTAACATTCTAAAAATAATGCTAGTGTGGAAACTCACCTCACCATCTTTTATACACCCGGGAAAATGCCAAATTGCCTCCATATTTGCTACCTGCCCAGAGTTAAATTAAATTTACAGATTTAATTAGATGCTATTTAATTTAGATGCTAAAACTCCCAATATTTCAGAAATTTACCTCTCCAAAAAGTCTAGAGGGAATGTATCTGTTTAGTAATATGATTCTAGGTGTCTTTGAAATGTTGATGAGTCCAATGTCCTGGCTTATTAAAGACTAATATGGGACAGCATATTTTGTGATACCAAAACTTGTGGCAACGCTGATAAGACAGCAGGTGGGGGGGATAACCGAGACGCAGCATCTGGTAACAGCTGGGCGACTGAAAGTTTCATCAAATCCCTACAAGTTGATAAGCAAGTCAGCTGCCCCTGTTATCTTCATCAACCTCGTAAAATGGTGATTTTCCTGCTCCTATCGCTCATTCACAGGGAGATCATGGAGCCTGTTCATACACAGCATACTTCAGGCACTGCAGAAGATAATTATGGAAACCCGAAGGTAATAATTAAGCTGTTTGTCACTTCTTTTTAAGGATGTTAATTATATGTATTATATATGCATTATATATATATATATATATATATATATATATATATATATGCATATGTATGTATATATATAAAATCCCGATACAGTTTTAGTTTGTCATTTCTAGCATCATTTGAATAAAGATTGATTGCAGCATCTCTGTTTGAATGATACATTCAGGATGATCGATGCTGTATTATATATACTCACACAGAGTGGTATATGATCCATCCACGACAGGTAAAAATCCAATTAACGGGATCGAAATGACACAAGAAAGGAAGAGCATTTTTATCAGGTAGGTGTGACATTGCAGTGCAATGGTGACAGAGGTCAGTATAGGTGGATGGCATGCACGAAGTTGGATGCAGTTGGATTTCTCACATCCTGATTGTGGGAGACAAATTGTATGATGCATTAGAAGAGGGTGCATTCAGAGACAGGGGTGGGTCTTGTCTTGTAAGGGTACCTGAGTCATACCTTCGCCACGAAAGTCACTGGTGTTCCACTGCAGCGCAGGTCACGCTGCATTTAATCGCTGATAGGGTCACAGCGCAGATTGCACTTTCAGGGTGGTGCTGGGGAGCGACCCGCTCCCCGCAACTGATTTAATGCCGGTGGTGTGTGAAAGCAAGCAAGGTCTCCCAGACCTTAAACCGTGTCCAACGTGTAAAAATAACAGCGGAGGCCAGTGCCTCTGCCCGGGAAACAGCTGCTGAAACATGGCCTGGCAGAGAGGCGTTATGTGGATGAGGGATGACCGTGCTGTCCTATGCGTGTCCCTCTCTCAAAATAGTTTGGTAGTGGTGCGAATAATGCATATTATTGACAATCTGCATAAGAAATACATAAAACATGACTGAAAGGCAAATGCATTTAAGTACATCCTGAACTTTCACAATCCATGGAATGAGGATAGCATATCATTTATTGTTATTGTACAGGTACAGTGATACTTGGTCACCCTAATAAGCAACTGGGTATACAGTATTAAATTAGTGGAATGAACATGAATTTATGAAAGACAGGTAACTGGGTGCTAGAAAG
Organism: Mormyrus iriodes; assembly: GCA_011763525.2. NCBI lineage: Eukaryota > Metazoa > Chordata > Actinopteri > Osteoglossiformes > Mormyridae > Mormyrus > Mormyrus iriodes. The sequence continues at coordinate 12,065,938 of JAAGVU020000129.1, forward strand.
GTCCTTATCCATTCATCTCACAGCAAATAAAGGTTGGAATGTTCAGTAGAGTGGTCAACTGTTGTGTAGAGTGGTTCACTACTTGTTAAGAGTGAGAGTTAAGGGCTGCTTGGTAGAGTAGTTATTATGCATGTTTGACAGGTTACTTACTGGTTCAAGTACTTAGCTTCTTGTTAGAGCAGTTAGAATGACTGTTAGTATGCTTATAGGGCTTGTTAACAATATGGATATTACTCAGGACTTTTTAATATGCTGAGATAAAATGAAAGTGGTCATTTATGATTGTAAACTTACCAAAGCTTAACAGCATTTCCCTGGAAAAACTGAATAGAGTAGAAAATTGTATGTACATACATGATGAAAATGAAACCAGTGACTGTGAAAAGTGTCCATTCTTGATATGTACGACCATAGCCCTAAAGAACATAGGCAACTGGATTCTAGTGAAAGTGGACTCTTGTTATTTTATTAATAACCGATATATTTTCTTGCTGCAGAAACTGACCTTTAAAATCTTTTGTGGGTTTGAAAACCTTTAAAATCTTTTGCAGGCTGGATAAGCGCCACTTTAATGGCTGGGTTTCGAGTGCAGGTCTGTCCTCCAGCGCAGTGATCAATAATATCGACGCTGATGAAACGGCCATGCTGCCACTTAGCTGGGTGACACAGGGAACTTCCCCCTTTTTGGGGGTGGGGGGGGAGGCAGGTAGGGACACAAAACAGGTGGCCGAGATGAGGAAAAACATGAAACAATGTCACCAGAATATTTTCAGATATATGGGGAGCAACAGTAAAATGGGGGAGGGGGGCATCTGAAGATGAAAAATAAAAACTGGCATCAACTTCTTTCTGATAAGTACACAAAATAAAACCTGCCATATCTTCTAAAATTACACAATACTTACAGCCACATGACATCTTGTTCTTCGTGTTTATCTAGAAAAAAAATAGAAAAATACAGTCCACTAATTTCTGCTAATCTTTAACTAAAAATAAATCTTATTTTTGTTTCATTTTTATAGAACACTCTGCATGCGCTCGTTAATATGCATACAGCACAGTGTTCAGGGTTCTGCTTCCAAGCAGCTGTACTGCGTGCTCTCCCTGTTGGCGGTGCGGCCCTAATGAACTCCTCCATTTCAAAAGCCACTTGCAGTCATGTTCTTTTTTATTTTCCTATTTTTCCCCCGCAGAAGTAACAAAAGTATCCAGCATTTCGCAAAGCTGACTTCACCCTAAGCCTTAGTTCAAACAATAATTTGACTGCCTCATTTTTTCAAGTTATACAATATCAGAACAATGAAAATATTATTGGGTTACAATTGTCAGTGGAATACCACAGACACACTGACAAGCAGTCATAGCATTACCATTAATTACAAGACCAAGCAATAAAGCTTGGTGTGTTTTTAGATGTGTTTCTATTGCTCTAATGGAAAGACAAAGTGCATACGGATCATAAAATGGAGCAAAAAGCAACATGTTTCCATGAGTTGGTTTCCCTGTGGAAAGCCCTTGTTGGAGGGTTTGCCAGTGATAGCTCTATATGGAGGTTTCTCACCTGCCAGCTACATAGCTTCCTGAGGCACTCTTATTGCCTGATACACATGCGCATTTGGGAAAACTGTTTTGCATAGCGTCATTCAAAAACCAATTAAAATGGGGGGGAGGGTGGCAGGGAGCCAATCGGAATACAGGGTGCCACCCTGATCGCCCCCATTGGCTCTGCCACTGAATGGTGGATCAGAGCTTGAGTTTAATATGGAAAAAAATGAACGACAATGATAAGTCAGTACTAGAGTTGACACTGGGGTCCTGGTTGCACTGAGGAAAAGGAGCTGATGCAGTTAGGAGGACTTTCCCCCCCAAGGCGGCCCCTCACTGCCCCCCAGATCCACTTCCATGCTTTTTGAGATTTCCAGCTTACCTCTACTGACTGTCACCTTCATTTACCTTCTTCCCCAGCATCCTAGCAGCAGTGTGACATGAAATATAAAATTCGGAAGCAGCTTTATTTACACTGACAGATTTCCCTGGCAGTTCTGGTACACATTTGTTTAAAGGCCATCGAGGATTCGCCTCCAGATCCTTACCCATTTAGCCGGGGTGACATCCTGAAGACAAGGGTGACATTTAGCGTGCTTATCTGATAACACCCCTAGCCCCATGGAATGCCCTCTACCCTCAAGGTTGGGGGTGAGCGATAAGCTCTGGGTCCTGGAGAACATCAATCACCTGGAGTTTTCAGCGGACGCATACAGGAGGGTTTGAAGTCCAAGATAAAACCTGTGCTGCTTCTCAATCTCACTGCAGTGTTCATGCTCCCATGAGGAGGGATGAAATGAAATCATTTTTTTGTTATTTCTACTTTATATCATCCATATAGCCCTTAGGCAGAGCAGCGTGCTGTCGCTATGGATGAGGTGGGTGAAACCGAGGTGGAAAGTTCAGGTCCAGAAAGTAGAAATCCAGACCAAGGTTTTGTTTCAACCAACCAGTTGCGTATAAAGAGTCACAGTCACAGAGTACTCTACTGGTTGGTTGAAACAAAAACTTGGTCTGGAGTTCTACTTTCTGGACCTGAACTTTCCACCTCTGTCTGTAATGGATTAATTTTGTAACTGTAACTTCCCTAACGCTGCTGGTGACCAAGACGTTGACTCTCTGAGTTTGTATAAAGCCTTCATCTGGTTAAGGAGGGAGTTAGGGGGTGCTCTGAAGGCCAATTCATACTTCAGTTGTCCACGAATGCTTTTGGTTGTGGGCAAGGGGATGTGACGTAAATGTCGTCATCTGAGGTTGGCTGCAGACAACTGTGGTCGGTGTGTGATAGCCCAAATTTTTATGTCTAGTGGAGACCAATAACTGCGTATGTGCAAGATAATTGATTAGGGATTTCCAGTAGGTGGCAGCATGGAGTTTCACAGATCATCCATCATCAACAAAAGAGCAGAGGAAGAAGAGCTGTTGTTGTAGTAGTTATGGTGAGCAGCCGTATGAGGAGGGTTGGAGGTCCCCACATACATAATTTTTCCAGACTAATTTCAATGTCCAGACAAACCGAAGTATACCGCATTTTAAAAAGCAACACTATTCTGGCATTTTGAAATCTTGGCAATAAAATTTGCTGAGCAGTTGAGGGTTTGGGGTCCTGGCTAATTTTGTCGTAAGCGTTTCAAAATACCGCGGTATGCCTTATTATCATAATACCGCCCAAACTTAGACTAATACTTTTAAAACTGTTCAGAAAAGTTTACTTGTTTCATTACACTGCTTGTATTTGTGCTTGTCGCAATACACCTGCCCTCTGCTGGTCTGGTGGAGTATCACTGCTGTATACAGCACCGACCACGACCGTCCGCAGCCAAATGTAGTATTAATGCAAGCTGCGATGCGGACGGCCATCTGCAGCCCGAAAGCGCAGGAAAGCGCACGCATAAAAGTGAAGTATGAAGTAAGCATCTTGAGTCTGCAACAGCGGTGGCCTTTGTGTCGGGGCTGATGTGGGCGAGTGTGTGTGCTCACACATCTGTTCAGGATAAATGTCTCCGTGACGGCTCACTGCTGCCACGAACGCTCACAAAACGACACAAACAGCACACATACATATTCATTCGCACTTATGTCAATCATCACACACTACAAATAAAATTAAGAGCATCTAAAATTCTTTTTAAAAGAATTTCAGTTCTTTTTATACTTCTATACCAGTGGTCATCAAAGGGTTGCATCCGACACATGATCGAATGTGGACCCTGTGATTTTTACCCCTCCCCCGGCAAATTTTATTTCTGACAGAATTTGGCCCTTGGGGAAAATTAGTTGGGGACGCCTGTTCTATACCATAATCCATACTTTTATCAACATATTAAAAACCAGTAAATGTGCCGTATTGTATGATCATTCCTTATAGGCTGACAGTCAATATTTCCTTCAGGTACCATATAGGCAGAATGGGACCTGGCTTCAAAGAGAGTGTCCTTTTCCTAATGTGATTATACACTTTTTTTTGCTAACCTGCTATGACTCATTATCCTTTCGTCTTTAAGCATCGGCAATCTGTCTATTCACATCCCATTTATGTGACAGAAATCGGCAGTCATTCAGCCCTGCCCCCTGCCTCTTTGCCGTTCCCGCTGACAGTTCGGGGGCGCTGGTCCAAACAAACGGCTGCTTCAGGAAGGGCCGTATGATCACGCTGACAGGGAATGATTATTATTTTAACTGCTCCCTTCTGCATAATCCCACAGACCTATCTGCCACTTTCTGTGAGGCCTGCAAACAAACAATCTGTTTTGTCAAGGAAATATTGAGGCGTATGAAAAATGGAAAAAAGACACTCAGTGGCTTGGATAAAGCCTAACGGTGTGCCGCCCATTTCGGGCTGCTTGTGTGCTGTTTGTTCATTCGCCTTTTGGATTTCACAGGGGTTGTCTGGCCCATTTAAAGGATTAAAAATATATCCTGTACCGAGAAATTATGAGCATAACTGCATGTATATATAGTATAGCCATTTAAAACCCTTTATTGGTGTTGATTATTCCCGTTCTACTGTACATAAAGCGTGTCATCCCACTGTGGCTGTATCTAAGGTGATTAGTCTTATTTTTATGATGCAGCTCCTTTTACCCATAGCTGTCATACTCCTCCTCTTCTCCTCCTTCTCAGAATAAAGGTACAACCCAAACAGACATAGTATAGCATATATAAGCTCAACATGTACAGAGTGAGGCTGGGCTGACATCCATGCATAGCACAGGCAGCAGACAGGGGCCCCATGGATACCCCCCCCCCCCCCCCCTCCCCCCCCCCCCCCCGACGCCCCCCCCCCGCCCCCCCCCCCCCCCCCC
>JAAGVU020000129.1:12073298-12099932 GCA_011763525.2 Mormyrus iriodes
ATCCCCGCATACTCCCCTCCCCCACCCGCCCCCCTCCCCACCCCCACCCCATACAGCCCCCCTCCAGCCCCCTCCCTCACCACCCTCACCCCATACAGCTCCCCTCCTGCCCCCTCCCTCATTCCCCTCATCACATACAGCTCCCCTCTTGCCCTCTCCCTGACCACAGACAGCTCCCATCCTCCCCCTTCTCTCACCACTGAATGCCACCTACTGTGTGCTACCTACCCCTGTGTGTCACTTACTGCATCTCTGTGTCATTTACCACACCGTACCCCTGCTGCATACCCCTATCTGCTATGCCGCCCTCTCTCTCCTGAATGCTTTCTGTCTTTCCCTTACTGTATCCCACCACTGCCGCCCAGACCCTGCCTTCTCAGTCTACGAGGCGTCCGACCCACTTGCCCAGCCTGTCTAGCAAGCCTAGCTCACTTCCTCTGATGTGTCTCAGCATCTCACCATGCCTGCCCTCACATTTCTCCCGGTTGCTCGGAGACTGTTCCACAGTCAGGTATTCAAACCTCTTGAATCACAAACGCTTGTTATTTGGCAGAAAGATGGCGCTGATGAGGACAGGAATCAGAGGAGGTCTCCAATTTGCTGGACAGCAAATTCCTTCTGTCAGGCACGTAGCAGAATCAAAAGAGGAAATATTTTTTTAATGAGCTACAAGTCAACTCTGTGTCTGGAAGCCTGTTTTCCTCATCCTTCCTCAGCACTGTGTTCCCTGTGTTCACTTAAATCCAGAGAAATCCATCTAATTCCAAAGTTTATGCAAAAAAAGGGAAACTCATTTTAGCAGAGTCAGGGAAGTCTAATGTGCTCAGGTCTCGCACAGACTCACGTGAGTAAAAATACCTGCCCATCACCTATGCAAACTAAGGTCAATCACCGGGTTACATACCCTTCATAGACACATACAGACAGACGCAGACACACAGACAGATTGTAAAAACAGTGTTTTACTTCCACCGTAGTGCTCCTGGCCCTGCACTACTATCCTTTTCATGGTGCAAAAATAATTCCAATGCTTTTACATATCTTCGGGGGTTTACATTCACATTTTAGCAACGATTTCCCTCTTCATTTGAAAGAAACATCACAAATGTATTAAAAGAGGCAGGGAGGGCAATGGATAGGTCAGTGCATAAAAAGTCTCAAGTGTTCATTTTTTTAATCTCCTGCCCACTTCTGTTCTTCCTGGGGAGTGTGGGGCTGGTGTGTGAGCTGGGAACTTCTCATCACGTTCTGAAAGACAGAGAAGCTCTGAGCACCCCCCCCCCCCCATTTGCTGTTTATATGAACTATAGATTGTGACTCATATGTACGCTTCGTTAATTTCAAACACCACATGCAGTGTAAATGATCCATAATAAAGGATTCTGCACCATGTCAACAGCTCTGTATCAATGAACAATGTCGCTGTCCTCACCAGCAGAGGTTTGCCTGTGACGTCAGCTTGACGAGGCTGACAGATTTCCCGCCCGCGCACAGTGTCTGCCGCTGTGGAGTTAAAAGTCGGTTTGGTGACACGACGAGAAATTGTCAGAAACACCTCGGTCACAAAAACCAGCATCATTGGATAAAAATGAGATCAATCTAGATTACTGATCTGAGTCCAGAGGCTGTCATAACACTATGTAGTTTTATCTTTGTTGATTAAAAAACACCCACTGTGTGTTATATCCTTTGTGTTAGATGGACTGTATTTTACACGAGCAGGTATTTATCCCCCCCCCCTCCTGAAGTTTCGGGCGGGTTTAAAGACATAGAGTGATGTCCTCCGTTCACTCTCGACTCGCGATCTGTGCCTTCAGAACCACATTCGCTGGCTGCTTTCATCTTCTCGCATGCAAAACGCAATAACTTTACAAAAAAACAAAAACGTCGATATTAAAAAACTTTTCTGGCTCCTCAGCAGCAAAATAAAATTAAATTTAAAAAGCACCCACACAATCCTTTACGTACTGCAAGAAATCGCCCTGAAATTGCTACCCATTAAAGGACCCGCGCACACAGCCACAGGAAAAGTGATGCAACGATTTCTGAAATTTTGCGTCCATCTCTGGCATTTTGGGTCTAATTTTAGTTGTTGTTATCAAACTAGCGGGAGGTCTCAGAAGCCGCGTCCTGACAGTGCTTTAGCGCAGTCCTCTGGTTGCTCAAATAAAACACAGCGGTGTAATATATGATAATGATTGCCTCTGGTCGAAGGGGACTCAGGATTCTTATATTCCTCTGCTTGTTTAATGATTTATCGCGCGAGAAGCAGGGGCGTAAATATTTGATGTACACAGCAATCTTTCAGGAGGTCATTCCGGATAAAGCTTGAATGATTAAAAGTTCAACACTTTAAAACTAAATCGTTTAAAGAGATCGCAGCACTCCGCAACTCCGGAAACACTTATGCTGTGCCATATTTTTTTAAAAATGAAGAGATAAGGAAATGTGTCTTTGGGGGCGGGGTGGGGTGGGGAGGGGTTGCAGGTTCGTAGGTCCCACTGAAGTTCTGGTGGGGAGGAGACCCCACCCTGGGAGGAGCCTGGAGGTACTGCATGGGGTATATCCTCTTCCTGATGTTCATTATAGCTCAGGAGAAATCAGCTTAAGCTCCAACATCTCCAAGAGTAGGACATTCATCTCGCATATGGTCGTTCCTTTTGGGCTCTGCCTTCAGCCCCCAGGCAGAGCTGCTGTGCAGCACTAACAACGAGCTTTCACGCAGGGTCAGGAGGGGCTAAAGTGGACCTAAATGTAATTACTCATTAACCTTTAAGTCCTCTGGAGCCTTGAACGTCCAGCCTCTAGCTTCCAAGCTCATGTGTTTCACAGGAACTCCACCTGCTACCCTCATGATGGCTGGCTCATGAATAAATAACCAGGTCATAAGATTCCCAGTTCTGTCTGACACAGGGACAGTCCACACGGCTCATAAAATGAAGGTGTCCTTCAGGAAAGCTCTGATTGTCCTGACATTGTGAGGGTGGGGGAAGGGGGGGCACAGTCAGGAGAGAAGCTACTCAGAGTTCATTTGGTTCAATCAAGATGAGTATTAACTGAATTGAGACCAGGTAGGAATGAAAATGCCAACCTTATTCCCGCAGCCCTCTGGATCCGAGGCTGCCGGCAGTGTGTGCTGTATAGGTTACTGTCCTGGCAGTCACATCCCAGCATGTATCTGGCTATTGAACCCTAGAACAGATAATTTCTACTGATCGTTGGTGAAATGTCAGTCAGTCACTGTGGAGGAGGCGAGGGCGGTCACACGGCCCCTGTCTTGTCATCAGCAGCCACATGCCACTCGTCTGCTGTAGCGGCTTTTACTGCACATGACAAAAGTGTGCTGGGGTCTGCCCACTATTCTGAGTGTCATATGTTAGTTGCCATCACTGCTATCTCTGTAAACTATCCATAAAAAGCATTTGTCGCTACGTCCACTGTGCGCCATTTCCTTCTGTTGCTAACTGCTACCTTGAAGCCAGTCGCAGCAAACTGGAATTACCCCCAGATCTGCTCCTCCCGTTCAGGCCGCCTGGTGGCTTCATTCCCAGGGTGCCAGTGGACTTGCAGCAGCTGCTCCAATGTAACGCATCCCTAGAAATCCTGTGGCTCAGACTAGCCTGACAAATCAATCATAATAACCCAACACGGCACGGTGCTGCTCCCCCACCCCCGCCTCCACAGGCGGTGTAAGCAGTGAAAAGCAAAAGTAGGGGTGGGCTAGCAGAGAAGAACGAAAGTTTCACCTGGGAGGAAAGCACAGCTACCTGGGCTTGTGTTTGAGTGAATGTCAACCAGGGGCGTATTCTCTGGGGCTCCCAGGGGTCCCTCTGTATGAATTATGGCCCTCCTTATATCCCCCCTAGGTTCTCACCTGATGCTGGAACAGGTTTGTACAGTCAGTACAGTTTCACAGATTCCTTATTCGTAATTTGAGGGAGACACAAGAGGGTCTCAAGGCCGCAGACCTCTCGCTGTTCTTTAATGTATCGGATTACGTTCGACCGTGGGCTATTTATGCAAAAGAACGTTTCAAAGGCGGAGCCCAATAAAGCACAAGGTCGACAGACCGGCACAGCATGAGGCACAGGGCATGAGACAAAGCGAGGGCAGGACGATTACCGCCGGTGCCACGGGGCCACAGTCTGCTCTCCTGGAGACATCTGAAAAAAATCACAGTGAAATTAGCCTAGTGCCTTATCTCACTCAGCAAGCATTAGCGTGCCGGAATTAGCCTGAAAGCTCAGCTTGCTATCATTTGATGATATTTCCTGTGATGGGTAGAATGCCCCATTTAAATTCATTTACCCCGTAACTCTGAACTGCCAACGTAGAAGGGAACGACCAACATAACCAATTCAGGACACCGGCGTCTCAAATCCCTTTTAGCACCTTAAACAGTAAGCCTAAACAGCGTTTAATGGGAACTTTATTTCCAGGTTTATCTGCAGGGATATTTTCATGGAATTCAAATAATTTAGTGATGGTCGTTTCTCATTTTTATCGTCCGACGGTTCACAAGCAGGATGGTGCTCTGTGTGGGACAGACTGCGTCCATCAAAAATGTCAGAATTTTAGGCATTCGGAAATAACAAGAGGGAAATGTGGACGGGAGCAACACAGTCGACCGTTTAATAGCACTGGTGGACCCGTGACTAAATGTCAATATTACGGTCTGGGTATGTGGTTTGAGTTTCTGTATTGCTGTCAACTCCAAACTCCTGGAGATGACTGTACTCTATAGGCCTCAAATCAGATACAGTCGAGTTGCAATTACAGCGATTCATCTCATTGTATAAATAATTAAAACTTACAAAGCAGCGTATTCTACAGATAAATAAAGCAGAAGAGTCCCTAAAAGCCAGCTGCCATTATTACCGGCGTGTGAAGTCATCATATGGATATTATTATACTGAATAACCAAATAACAGACGTCTCTGTGAGTCACACTCCTCCCACCACGCATACACTCGATCTGCAGTAAGTAGTACTGAAATAGCTCCGATTTGATCTCATCTGCTATGAGGAAATCGGTTTGTAAAGGTCGAGGTTTGAAACTACGCTCTTGCCCTCCAGCGCTCTTCAGAGCTTTAAAACATCATTTGAGGGCCAATTTAAAGCCTCTGCTGTTCTCCAGTGTGAACAGCTGCATGCAGGTCTATTCATGTTACTGATGACAACACCCCTAACCCTCTCTCTGTGAGCTCCCAGTCAACAGCCTAGAGTCTTTCACAGAGCAACAACCTCACCCTGTGAGCTCCTAGTCAACAGCCCAGTCTTTCACAGAGCTACACCCTCTCCATGTGAGCTCCCAGTCAAAAGCCCTGAGTCTTTCACAGAGCCGCAACCTCTCCCTATGAGCTCCCAGTCAACAGCCTAGAGTGTTTCACAGAGTTGCAACCTCTCCTTATGAGCTTCCAGTCAATAGCCCAGTCTTTCTCAGAGCCACACCTTCTCCCTGTAAGATCCATAACCAAGACAGCCCAGAGTCTATCACAGAGCTACACCCTCTCCCTGTGAGCTCCCAGTCAATAGCCCCAAGTCTTTCACAGAGCCTCACTCTCTCCCTGTGAGCTCCCAGCTGTCGGCCCAGAGTTTTTCACAAAGCCACACTCTCTCCAGGTCAGCTCCCAGCTGATAGCCTGGAATGTTTCACAGTAATGCACCTGCTGCCTGTGAGATTCAGACTGATAACCCAAAGTCTTTCACAGAACTTCACCTTCTCCCTTCAAATAGCCTATCAGTGTTGAGACGTTTATGGCCAGAAGGGGACGCGAGCAGATCAAGGGGCAGGTCAATGACTGGGCACAGTTTCACATCCTGGGTGCCCGGAATTTAGCCAGAATGTCCTTGGTTAGATTTTCAGCTTTATAGATGGATCGACAAGCTGTCTGGACTGTGAAATCTGTGAAGGGGCTCTCACTGTGCTAACACCAGTTTAATGTACGAGGCAAGCTGCTTGGCACTAATGATAAACATTCACTGTGAATTGCAAAACAACACAGTCCTCCTGGTACCTCCCCCGGCATAACCAGAAGCAATACAAAAATGGTAGGCGTCAGGAGTGGGATGGGCCGCATGGGTCAGCAGGGGGTTAAGATAGCTACACAATCTCCTGGATGTCCCCGATCCAGCAGGAGTTCCCAGCACACTGAGGATGCCCAACGATCTGTATGCTGAACACTGGGCAGTACTGAGGTGCAGTGTGGTAGCTGAAGGACGTTGCTGCAACTCAAAGGTGATGTTCAGATGAGGGGGTGTGACTCCAAACAGGCCACAGTGGTATCATACCTCCACTTATACCAGCATCTGGTGCACGCCACCACCGACTTGATGGTCTATGTCCACCAAAGCGGTGACGTCGTGGCTGGGAATAAAGGCTCAGTTTCCAGCTCCCAGCCAGGCCTGCATTTAAATGAGCTCTGGGCCATCTGAAGGTGGTAACAACAGAAAACCAATTTAGTCCCGTGTCTCTCCGAAAGCAAACTGTCCAACCGCAAGCTCAAATGTATTTCGTGCTGCTTTGACACTGACAATGCAAGTTTTATTGCCTTGTATCTGTGGGAAGAAACAGTATCAAAAATGTTACCCTGGGTCAAAAAGAAGCTAAAGAAATTAAAAAATGTCACCCTCAAAGTGCAATTTTAGCTCAAATTTAAAAGATAACCTGTCTATAAAGCTGAGGATTTCTTCTGAAACAACTAGTATGTTACTGTAACGTTGGCACAGGACATCAAGAAATGGTCAGAGTCGGTGTGAAGATCTACAGATTTGTTTGTAGTTCTCTGACCTGGTTCCCACCTGAAAGATCAGGAACCAAAGGGCCCAAATAATTTATTCATAGACTGTGAAACTGTCAGGAAATTTAAAGTGTGCATGAAGTTTGATTGATCGAGATCCACTTATCCCATTCCAGGGTGGCAGTGAGCCTGGAGCTGATTCTAGAAAGTACAGAAAACGGGGCTGGGGTTGCCCTGCACAGCATGCCAGTCCATCACAGGGCACAAACCATTGGATAGCACTTGCCTGCCTGCCTGTCTGTCTCTCTTCCTAATTCTTGGTTCTCCTGCCTGTCCCTTTGTCCTCCCGCCTGCCTGTTTTTCTGCCTGACTGTTTGGGTGTTTCTCAACTGGAATACTTAACCGTACTTGTGTTATCGTATACCCGTTTTACGTCATCTTCCATTGCCGAAGACCAGTTCCAATACTTAAGAACAGCAGTACAGAGGATGGTAAAAATCCTTTGATCTTGTACTTGCCCTGCCCCAAATATCAAGGATACATCGGCTGCATCCTTGGCAAATGAAACCAATCACATGATTCATTGTGCCCCAAGTTTGTTCTTGGAAGGCAAGTTAGTAAGGCTGGTCTTGCCAAGACCACATGTACGATCTTTGCATTCTTGGTATTGAGAAACACCCTTTGTCCTCCTGCCTGTCTGTCTCTCTATCTGCCTGTTGGTCCCCCTGCCAATTTGACCTGTTGCCCATCTGTTTGTCCTCCAGCTTGTCTGTCTTTCTTTCTGCCTGCCTGTTTGTCCTCCTCCCTGACTCTCTGTCCCTGCCTACCTGCCTGTCTGTTTGTCTTGTTACCTGCCTGTTTGTCTTTCTGCTTATCTGTTTGCCCTCCTGCCGGTCTGTCTCTCTGCCTGCTTGTTTGTCCTCATGTCTGTCTATCTGTCTCCTTACCTGCCTGTTTGTCCTGCTGTCTGTTTGTTCCCCTGCCTGTCTCCGACTCTACCTGTCTATTTGTCTTCCTGCCTGTCTGTCTGTCTCTCTGCTTGCCAATTTGTCCTCCTGCATGCTTTCACGGGACCAGGCCAATCTGTTTTTGTATTTGGCTGGTCTAGACTCCAGTGTCTTGCTTTCAGTGAAATTAAACCAATGACTAATCTGCCTGCCATGAGTGGGTCAATGAGGCCGAACCGCCTAGAGCCATACAGCTGGAGCCGCTACCCTGCTGTCAGCGCAGAGCGAGGAGCCCAGACAGAAGACGGGGACTGGAGGAGCCAGCTATGCCTCTCCCCTTTTACAGACACAAGATCTCCAGCCTCCAGGCAAGAAAAGATGTGAGATTGCTGCACATGCCTGTTTATACTGATGGAGCACAGCGGCTAAAGCGGCCCCAGCTGATGTACCCTGGGGTGAGGTGCTTAATCTGCAGGACTTCAGCAAAACTGCCCACAGAAATGCAGACAGGTGTGCAGGTAGATTCTAATGTCCACAGGGTACAATAGCAGATTGTCTACTATTAGCTAAAAGCTGGTCACCGTGGTGATCCTGATGAGCTGGATGTGACGGCCTCATTTGTGCAATATGGGTGCAGGCTTACTGGTATCACTCCCTCCCTAAACAACTGGTGCTTTTCTACAGGCATAAAACATTGTGTCACATGTATCATGGCCCTCTGCCAATACACACATGCCAGTGTGTTTATAGCTGGTTAAATGAACAGCTGCATTCTGCTGTGTGCTTTAGCAGATAACGAATATCAAGAATCTCTCTCTGGATAAACACCTCTAGCCAAGCACATCAGGGCTAGAGTCCCAGCGAACTCATGCTAACCTATTTAACTTTAAAAATGGCTGAGCCCTGGGCACCCTGACAGACTCGGATGGGCTCCTGACCTGCGGAAGGGGAACTCAGAGTCTTATTCTGCAGATTTAACGAGGTCCCTCCTACACTTCTCACATATTAGAGCTCCAGGGTTACAGCTCAGCAGCCGTCCTCGGCTGCAAATGAAACATGTGACCTCCGGCAGCCTGCTTCCCGTATGGACAGGGCGACCGAGCACGACGAGCAAAAGAGGGGGGGGCGGGGGGGGGTTGCTGAAGTCAACCTTTGCAGTACCTGTTCTGCTCCTCTGGTACGATGCAGGTGACACGCATTTCAACACAGTTAACAGGGGCCTTTTAGTGAAGGTTATGGGACTGTTAGAGCATTCTGTCAAAGTGGATTATTCACGGACCAATGAAAACGCTTGATTTATACGCCATGGTTATATGGGGGCGTTACCACAGGGCAAGGCTGCGTCATAGTGGGAAGAAAGCCAACGACCCGTGAGAAAAAAATCGTTTTTTAATAAACACGCTGCTCTGCGTAAGACGTGAGCTGCTCCGGCGTTAAATGATGCGGGGCGGCTTCTCAAGGCCTTGACGTGAGTTTCAAACCATGCGGGTGTGAAACACACACACCTGTGTTGGGCAGAGGAATCTTCCATTAAACCCAGCGAGAAGCTCTACCTCACACTCCAATCCTACCTGCCAGCGACCATCTGCAGCTGAAGAAAACAGAGCCCACAGAACGTATCAGGAACAGCGAGAACCGGACCCATGGGGGGCACCTGTTAGTGTCACCGTTCATTTCTCTGCCTCATCCGGCTGTTTGGTACAGGGAAAGCAACAATAGTGACGTCAGGTGTGTGAAACGGTGATACGGATATTTTTGGCCGCCCCCCCAGGCGGGGTTGGGTCAAGGTCCTTGGTGACTTGGAGGTGCCCGTGATGCCTGAATACCAAATACTGAAAAACATTTTAGGAAACATTTTTAAGTGACATCAGAGGAAGAGCAGAGGCCAGAGAGTGCGAGCAACAGTGTTTACATGAAGGTTTCAGCTCAGACATCGGACAGAATAGCGAGACGCTCCAGGGAGAGGGAAGACACAAAAACAAATGAAAACAAATCAGCCATTAACTCCGACATCTCCAAGCCGACGATCCGGGTCCAGCCGATGGAATGCCTGTTCTTTCTTCCATGCTGCGGGATTGTCCTTGGAATGCGTCTTGTGAAAAGAAAACCCATTAAGGGGTTCGGAGGAGAACAGAAAGAGGAATTAAGAAGAAATGAAGGGAATGCAAAGCGGGCAGAATGTGCCGGCGAGAAGATGGACGAGAGAGTGGCCCAGCCAGAGGAGAGGTGCTCCTCTTCCTCCTCGGGGTCCCAGAGAGGAAACACCCACACGTGTTACCATGTTCCAAATTTCAGAATTTACCAGACGATAATTCACTTGTCAGTAGCTTGACTGCACCTTCAGAACTGGGTCAGAGTTTCATGGGACACCAGACACAACATATCCTCCTGCTAATAGAGTTGGAGTTTTAACTAAATCAGCTTGCTCATAGGGCAGTGCTGTCCGGGCTGTGGGTTTGAATCCCGCTCATCTCCATGTGGGTTTGCATATTCTCCTGGAATCTGTGTTTCCCCCATATATACTCTTTTTTTCCTAAAAAGTTTGGTCAGCCCAACAGGTGATGGGCAAAAAGGTCAGCATTGTTCAGAGGAAAAAAATATGTGAATATATCCTAAATCTATTGATATTGGGTCTTTGCAAATATATCCTCACAGCAGTTTTTGTAAAACAAATTTGCAAATTTTCATGGCCGGATCATACTGACCTCCTCACAAAGAACAAGCTCATTGTAGACCAGAAAAGACAATCCATTCACTGTAGGAACTATTTAAGATTGGCAAAGGGTAGCAGTTCCATTAAAGCTTTTTAGCTTTTAATTCCAAGGTGGATCCCTTCAGACAAATTATAATATCACTTAGTGTCACTTAAAAAAGTGGCCTTCAGATAATATAAAAACTATCAGGCAAATTGTGGATAACTGAGCCCATAGCATATAGGAACAGTCATTGGGAATTTAAACTTTTAATAAAAGTAGAATTATGAAAACAGGCTTTAAGAATCAGCATGCTGTGGGCCAGCTCACTCGCTCCATGAAGCTTCCTCCCCATATTTTGATAAATATTTATTCCGCTCCCTGAAAATGACCTCCCTGCATGGGTGTCTAGATTCATGCATATTTCATCAGATAACAGTGACCTCCTCTATGGAACATTTAACCTTCTGCCATATGAATGGGGGTCCCACAGTCAAATGGGAAGGAATTGAAATGGAATTGAAAAGAAAGGGAATGTAAATGGCATGGCACGTGAACAGATCAGCCACTCTGACACGCCTGCACTGGGCCTCTCTGTACGGTCCATCAGCCACACCCCTTCTTCCCAGCTCCCAGCGCCCAGAACTGGTGCCTAGGTCTGGTCCAGGTCCTACTGAGCATGCTCAGTGAGGAAGAACCTGCCTGCCTCACTGCAACATGTTCTGCAAGCTATATTTGTGATAAAACACCCGTAGGTGTATTGCCAAAAGGACCCTGTCAAACCGCAATGACCGTTTACATGAAATACGCGCCATATTATTATTAAACATTTAATGAAATGAAGACAATGCAACCAGGTCCACGGGACAGGCTCATCAGGGTAAAAATGCATGTTTAGGTTTAAAAACACCTCTGACCCAGGAGATGGGTTCCCTGCGGACCCCAAACCACTGAGGAATCTGAGTTAGCGACCCACCTGCTGTGCAACTTAAAAAAAAAACACCAGCAGACCTCCCCCTGCTCTCTCTCTCTCTCTCTCTCTCTTTTACCATTAGTGACAGGCTCTTAAATCATCGATTGCTTTACATCATTTATTTACATACCCAAAATGTTCTACTAGGTAAATGAATGGTTGGATTCAGGTGTATTTACAGTACATACAGTTTTCTTTGAAGAGACATTTTATCACCATTTCTAGCCCAAGCTGACCGCAAGAACTCCCTCATTCCACTTAAGACCAAACTCGTCTGTGATGTGGCTTTAAAGCGCATTTTTTATCAGCCTGTCCAGACACTCACTGCAGGGAAGGAGACCTGACCCAACCTCTGCTTGAATAAATAAAACATCAAAGCATGTACAGCGGTTGACCAGCGGGAAGAGGCATCATCTGCTGCAGCCTCCTTGGGCCGGGCCACCCCCCCCCCCCACCTCATATACTCTCCGCTTTCTGGAACTTTCCATGCTCCCATTTAGCTTCCATTTACTTGATCAAGGATATAACAGCAGGCCATGCCGAGACCTGAAACTGGCAGCCCATTGGGTTAGTCCTTAATGGCTATGGGTCCATTGGGTTAAAAGTCCTTAATGACTATATTCCTATCCCCCTTAGGGTTACAGCTAGCTGGATTAATTAATCTAAAGTGGTTTACACAGCCTCCAATTATACAGATTATGGAACTATACATATCACTGGATAGAATCCTAAACAGCTATGCATCAGAAGAGGTCATTCGTGCTTAAGGCTACCCATGACATGTGAGCCAGCCCAGGTAGGGCCCATGGACCGCCCCCACACATTTTCACCACTTTTTTTCTTTTTTTCTTTCTAACATTTTCAGCCCCCTAGATATATAAGAGACCTAAGTGAAAGCACATAAGCATGCCTTCAGTTCCACCCCTACCCAAACAAATTCGGCAGAAAGGCACAGTTATGCTGGTTTAGAATTCCTATTAGAGTCCAACATACACAGGATGAAGAATATTCTGTTTTCTGAAGAGAGCAGAATGATCTGTAATACCTGTCCTATGTGGCATGATAACAAACTGTATTCTCATTCCATCCATCCATCTTCCAGAACCGCTTATTCCATTTCGGGTCGCAGGGGGTCCAGAGCCTATCCCAGAGGCTGTGGGCGCAAGGCAAGGAACAATCCAGGATGGGGCGCCAACCCATCACCGGGCACACTCACACACCAGTCACACACACATGCATGCATACCCACAGGCAATTTGGCAACTCCAATCAGCCTCAGCATGTTTTTGGACTGTGGGGGAAAACCGGAGTACCCGGAGGAAACCCCACGATGACATGGGGAGAACATGCAAACTCCACACACATGGAACCCGGGCGGAGACGTGAACCCTGATCCCAGAGGTGTGAGGCAACAGTGCTAACCACTGCACCACTGTGCCACCCCCAGTATTCTCATTTCCCTTTTTAAACGTGCTTT
Organism: Mormyrus iriodes; assembly: GCA_011763525.2. Classification (NCBI taxonomy): domain Eukaryota; kingdom Metazoa; phylum Chordata; class Actinopteri; order Osteoglossiformes; family Mormyridae; genus Mormyrus; species Mormyrus iriodes. The sequence continues at coordinate 12,086,129 of JAAGVU020000129.1, forward strand.
CAATTTAACAAGCATTCGGGTTCCCCGGCTCAGAAACGTTTATTCCGAGACTCTCCACGGGCGAGAGAAAGTCAGGGGGAACCCCTGCACGTTGCCTCACGGGCGTGAACGGCGCCGCTCAGCAAACACGCTAAAAGGTCTTTGTCAACAGATCCAAGACTGCAAATCTGCTTATTTGCCATAGTGTTCGAGTCTGTCTCCTACATGCGCTGCTCCCCCCAGCAGCTGCTCTGGATCAAGAGAGCCAAGCTCCAGGATCTGTAACTTAGTTACTCACAGGCGTCTCTGCCGTTCTCCTCGTCGCGCTGTCGAGGCTTTGGGAGGTAATCTGGAAGAGCCTGCTTGGGGGAGGGGTTTATAGGAATGTCATTCTGCTGCTTACACGTGCCGGATCACATCAGTGTCATCGTGCTAGTCGCGCGTTAATGCTCACTACACCAAATGCTTCTTCTCATGTGAAAGGGGCCCGGAAAGCCAGTTATCGTCCTGACCTTTGACCCTGAGCCGCAATGGCACCCCCCCAGTCCCACAGTCCAGGAACGGCGGAGATAATCCCTCAGGATAATCCTACCAGGCAGACTCACTTACGGCAAACACGCCGACTTCACGGAGTGCAAATTTGGCGCTTAATTAATACAGCTCACCGGTAATTAATCTCCCCGTCGAGAATTAGGAAGACTCACTCTGTTAAATGATGGGAATTATCTAACAGATGGCCAATGGAGAGCCTTAATTAATTCAACCTGGATGGATGGACTACCCAAGATTTTGTAATTAGGGAGCACTGAAGAGGACAGTCACGGACCAAATGCATTATGGGAACGGCTTCAGACAGTTCTTATATATTACATCACACCCAGGAACATCTGTATCGTACTTCATCTTGGTTTGCGCCATGCCAGGGAGTAAACAGCTGAGACCGGCTCATTGGTTACTGGAGAAACACTTAGACTCCATTTAACAGATGAGCAGTTTATGGAAGTCAGTTAATCTTGGGCTGAAAGACGGACGGCAAAGTGATTGTAGCAGGTCATCTGCTGCCACCGCCAGCGGCACAGGGTGAGCCCCCTTTTGACTATGACTGTGAATTAAACTCGCAATACATTCACCGGGGGGAGTGCCAGTGATCAGAGCAATGTGCCTGTCGTTCCAGCAAGATAAATAATGAGCGATGCGACCCCGCATCGCTCTGAAAAGCGAGAATGGGGTCCCGCCGACGAGGAGCCACACAAGGACGCAGGGAACCGCTGTCTGTCTGTATGCTCCCCCCAAGTCGCTAGGCTTCCCTCAAGGTAATTCCTTCTGCAGCCCAGAAACACACACTGTTGTGACCAGGCACCTCTACAGGCCCTGAAGTATGAGAGGTCCCTGCAATAAACTGGCATCCCATCCGGGGCGTACGCCAGCCTTGTGTCTCATGCTACCTGGCATAAGTTCCAGGCCATACCCCACCCTGTGACCCTATACAGCGAAAGGGTATCCGTTCAAGTTTCTCCAGTGTTATTATGACTTGCTGTTCTGAAATCATGACGGCCAGTGTACTTTGGCACAGACGCAACTTAAAACTTCTCTTAAAATCCAGCTCATACAATTCTCAGTACTGACCATGTGTCTGCAGAGTTAAGCCATCTGGCAGTCAAATTTCCTCTGACCCGAAAGTTTTGTGAGCAGCTATTAATTTTCTCTATATAATACATTTGTTTTAATTGCACAGATTGCCAAAATGAGTTTCCTGAGTGCTGAGTCATTTCTTAATGGCAAGGTCACATTTTGGCCATGTTTAAAAGCTTTCTTAAGCCACAGTTTTCCTTTTTCTTAACCCTTAACATTTTACATGTAAAAATGTCAAAAAGTAATAGTGCTTCCCATAATCTCCTATGTTGGCTTTGTACTATATTTGGTTCTCCGGAAAACAAACGGGTTCCACCCAAGGGCGAGGACCCAAAAGGTCAACTTTGGGATTAATTAACTGCACAAATGAGCAGAAGAGGTGTATATAGTTGGAAAATGCTAATTAAAGACCTAATTAAAGTCTTAAATTCTGCAGTCTGGCCAAAGAGCAGAGTAAGGAAATAAAATCAAATAAAAGCTGCAGTGTTGTCTTTGGGGAATCGTGTAAGGAAATAAAAATGAATAAAGAGTACAGAATGTGTTTTGCCGGGTTATTTGTACACTGGGCTGTTCCGTGGCGCTCTTCATCTTCCTCGACAATAAGCAATCTCACGGCAAAATGGAGAGTTGGAAATAACTCAATGTGATGGTTGGAAACTGTCTCATTCCCATTTTATCAGACGGTTCCTACAATCCCACGAGGAGAGACAGGAAATACTGCTCAGAGACGAAATGCAATCAACGCGATTTATAGTGACATGCCAAGGACCTCCAAGTCACTTAACAAATGTGATTTTTTTTATAGCCACGAAGATGTTTCGGGTTTAATTTTCATTGTAGATTCACTGAACCAATGTCTGTATTGAAAATACCTTCATGGCACATTACTCTAAAACTAAACACACCATGGAGAGATGTTCAATAGGTGTGGAGACAGGTGTGCAACCAGGCCAGGCAGAACTGGGCCGGCTGAGATGTCACCACTGTTCAAGACAAGGGTGGGAGCAGCACTGGACTGACATACAAACAGCTGTACTATTTTGGGCAGTAGAATAGTGCATCGGTTTTTGTGGCTCAGTGGGTGGCTCTGTTACCTACACAGCTGCAGGTTCAAATCCTGCCTCTACTCTGTGAGCATGCGATTTGCATGTGAGTTTTCTCCAGTTGTTTCCATTTCTTCCCAAAATCATGCAGTTAAGCTAACTGACGTCTCTAAACCCCTCGTGTATTTGTATGTAATTATGCCCTGCGGCGGACTGGCATCCCACCTAGGCTGCCCCCCAGCTCTGCGCCCTAAGCTGCCTGGAACAGGCTCCAGTCCTGTGACCCCAACCGAGATACGCAGTTAGAAGACGCTGGCTTCTGAGACACCGTAAGATGGAAATGGGTTTGTAGATGTGAAATCCCACATGATAATGATTTTTTTTATAGATGTTCACATTAATGACCCAGAGCATTTTTTGCAAAATGTCATATATGTTAATTGCCACATAAACCTTTAACGGCACCAGGAAATACAACAAGAAAATTTCATTATTTTTTAATATTAATTAACGTGTTATTCAACTAAAGCAAGGTGTCCTAATTCATTCTCGTTGCAGTTTTTTTATCGTACTGTAGAATGGTTTTAAAATGACCTCATTGGTTTACTTCATCAAACACAGAACATATATTTACACACATATATACATGTCTCTTTCGTTTTATGAATGCCTTGCATATAAAAATAATATTGGATTGATATGAAATCATGGTTTAGTGTAATTTACATTTAAATGATATAAATGCCAGGTGATTTACTTAACAAAATAACCATAAATGGAGATATTTTATATCCCTCGTTAAATTACACCTGTTTATTATTCATACTTCTGGTCTAATAATCTCCTGTCTTCAGGTTTTTTTATGACGTTAATAAATCAGAATAATCCATAAACTATTACCCTGTACTGGTGATTCTGAATTACAGAGAGCATCCAGCTGATGTATTTTAAAGCATCTAACACAATAACTTCAGCCCTGCTCTGAACGGATAGTTAGGAAAAGCTCAAAATAATAATGGAAGCAGAGTGTTTACTATCGACAGGGTATCTAAGCTGGAGAACAACACACACAATCGGGCCCAGCCCAGCAATCAGACACCGGCAGGGTCCAGGGGAAGGCAGTTATCTGGGAGGCATTGACAAGATCTGGTGCTGCCAACGTTCAGGGAAAAACTGGCTGCGACAGAAAGCGGAAAGGAATGCAGGGTGGTAGCTTGTCTCATGGAGATCAGGTGGCCTCACACACTGTGGGTTAGCATCTTCCTGTGGATATAGCTAAGCCTACAGGGAACCAGCTCACCTACAGGCGATACAGACTGGTGAGGGATGGACAATGCTGAAGGCCATCTTGTAAATAAGAGCCAACAATACGTTGATGAATAAGGAAGCATTCTTGCCCACCAGTTTGGAATCTTGTGCTGACTCTCCATAACAGGCCAGGCCAAAACTTATCCACTACTCATTCTAACTTAATAGAAATGCAGCCCTTTGCCTCAGTTTGGTTGTGAAATTGGTTCCTTTGACTAAAGTTCCACTTTAAAAACTGTAGAAGAGCTTAGCATTTCTCCGTGACATTTTTGGGGATATTTTGTGTAGATCAATTTTGTTCTTCATAAGTATCCAAGTACCATTTACCTAATGATGTTTCTGCATCCCATAACACCATTACTTGGTCATCCAGAATGTAATTAAGACATTATGGTGAAGCTGGCCGTGCGAGGTGACCATAGGGAAAGACACTTTTACCCTCACAGAGACAGTGTGGGTGGATCATTCCTCTGGAAGTCAGCGAAAGGTTCGTGTTTGATGTACAGAAAGTTGGGGGTTGGGGGTCTACTGAATACTACAGAATAGCTGACAATGGGAACACCCCCTTCCTACCCAGAGTCCTCTCTGGCATGAAAAGGTCAGAAGGGCGTTCCATTAAGAACGGGGATATGAAGCCGTGCGGGGGAATGTCAGCTGGGCAGCCCAGTAATGCAAAAGGTGACCCAGGGCCAGGCTCTGACACAATATTTAAGTCCCATTGAGTGAGATTTAGGCTGCCGCCATTCCTGCTGTGACCCAAAGCCATGTCACAAGATACTCTCTCAAACTGTCTAATTACCGGGACCATTTGGGAGCTATAATATACATTCTGAACATCCATTAGACCAAACAAAAGACACACAGTGTTGTTTAATAAAAATTTATCAACAAATGAAGTGTTGCTTCTAATCAACTCTGACTTAATTTATTTGAGATTAAAAAGCTGGAGTCAATTATAGTTTTAAAAGAAAGAAAGTGTGACAGAAAACATTATGAAAGACTTACATCATGAGTGTTGCTTGCAGCCTTGTTTATTTTTAACAGCCGGTGCCTTTCACCACTGGATCCTTTATCCACTTATCCAGCTTAGTATTTTTAACATTGCACTTAAGAGACCGCTGCAGCCAATCAGAGCACATTTCCAATCTGAGAACACAGCCAATTGGAGGGCAATTAAATGCAGGGAACTTAAATGCACTACAGCTCCTGGCCATATTTACACAATCAGGAGATCTCCAAATATCCATCCACCTTCCAAACAATTATCCAGTGCAGAGGAGGATGAGATGCCATTTAATCTGAAAATACATATAACCATACGCGATGGCCAATTAAGAGAAACCAGTACTAATTGGATATTTCTGAACTGACGAAATTCACACGACATAAAGAGTATATATAAATTTCACGCAAGGCTGGGGTACCCTGGTTGTGAAGCATAATCACATTCTCACACACTACAGGCTAGACTAGAGACACCAATTAGCCTAACTGCATGACTTAGGACTGCAGGTAGAAACAGGAGTACCTGGAGAAAATCCATGCACATAGAGTGGATGCAGAATTCAAACATCAAACCCTGGAGGTGTGAGGCACCAGTGCTACCCACTGATTCACTGCCTGAAGATCAGGATAAATGCTTAAAAAAGCTTGTCTGGTGCAAAAGGAAGACCCACATGATGTCCTCTGAACTGTTGTTACCTGCACCTGAAGGTGGACTCCCAGGAGCAGGGATCTGGGGGTGGAGTAGGGCTTTGTTGGATTCAGGTCCAAGGTACTACAAGAGAAACCCCAAGCAGATATGAAGCATGCTGCCCGGCTGAGGGAGGGGCCATCCTAACGATGACACATTTATGAAATGGATGCCCTGAGTTGTGACCGATTCACGTGATGTGACACTGGGTTGGGTGGAAAGCCAGATGAGCTGGAGAGTTTAGGCAAGCCAAAAATGGGAATCTCAGTACATTCACCTGGCCTTGCAGCTGATATTTCCAGCAAAATAAGGGAAGATAGTGTTTATTTTTTTTCTCTAGGCATGCAATATCAGACTACTGTAAAATGAGAGCATGAAAAATCATGAGCCAAGGGAGCAGAGTACCTGTACACAGCGGGTAAAGCCAACAATTCATGGTCCTTATCTCCGGGAAGTCATCTGAGATTTGTAAAGCCGTTTCAGTAAAAAAAATGAAAAACTTCTCCCTCCTCTGTATATCTTTCTTTCATCCTATTATGCAGGACGCGCCGCGGAAGCCACTCATCTCCATGCATTGTGACTCAGCTTTAACTGATGTCTTATCCATCGCTTCTCGATACGAAGTCGAGACCCCCTCCTCTCGCCTGCAGCTACCACAGCTATTGCTACAGCCTATGACTTCGGTCATTGGTCCATTTTCCTGAAATGAGCCATATTGTGCCTGAAGTTCATCCCAGGACGCACAAGGCATCATCTCTTCATGTTTCCAAGAACTGATGGCTCTGACCTGATCTTTGTGTATGAATATGCTAAAGTCCTGTCCAGGATCCACTTTAACATGCGAGTTGTGCTTTCTGAGACCAGCTCGGGACTGGCACAGGCCTAAGTGGATAAACTCTCTTGGAAAATGGATGGTTATATTTATCTGGAGCCATTTGCGATGAGGGAAACAAAAAGAGTGAGTCATGGCACCTTTAAGAGCTTTCTGCTCGTGAACGATTGCGACTTTTCAGATTTAAAACAATCTATGGCATGTCGTGATATTAATTTGTTGGTCAAAATGAATCACACCAAAGCATGGTCCAGAGATTACCCTACCAACTGCATGCGATCGATCCGAAGCTACAAACTGATCGGGTCGTTTTTAATCATTATTAACGGCTCGCGGAACAGTGAGCATTAAAGCACTTCCTGAATGTGATTCTCAAATTATCATTCTGTTCTTTCAATATGCAGGGACAGCGAAAGGGCAAAAATAAATATGAGAGGAGCAGTAATGCATTCGGCTCTCTTAAAGTGGTCCACCACTGCTTTACTGTCTACGGGAGGCATGCCAAACAGCATTTGGAAGCAGAGAGGTGGTGCTGCAGTAAAGGCTGCAGAGCATGCTAACATGCTAACATGCTAACCCTGGCATCAGTCACCTCATGGAACATCAAATCCAGTTGATAGGAAGATAGAAAAAAAAAAAAACAAAACAGCATTTTTCCTTCTTCACAAACCATATGCTTTCAAGCCACTCTTTTACACATCCCTGGTGTAAAAGACGAATCTCAGATCGGCTTCTTGCAACAAAGTTGTGCTTTAGGGAACGTTTTAATACAAGAGGCAAAATGGAAGGAGGTCAATAATGATTGCTAAAATCCACGCTAAGAGTACCCCTGGGCTCAGCTACTGTAGATTCTGGCTCAAAGTAAATCTGCTCTAAGTTATCTAAAATGAATCCTTTTTCTTAGGCTATAACATCGATGTTTCATGAAGTTAAATGAGCTAGCAGCGCACACTTAACAAGATAACCCAGCACACTGAATGAGCTAGCATTGTGTGCTTATTTAGCTAGTACCATGCACTTAACAAGGTAGCAACCTGTGCTAATAGAGTTGGCATCCTGCAACGAATGAGCTGGCTCCCAGGTGCCAGCAGAAACGTGCACCTGCCCACAACTCCGAGGCAAAGTAGATGAAGCAACATGTGAGGTCCGCTAAAGAATCTACCAGCTGCAGCAGACTTGATTGGGCACCTAGGAAACAGTAACTATGGAGCTTCTTCAGGAATAATGGAACAAAGAACAATCAACCTATAAGCTTATGTTAAGGTGAGTACAGAGAACACTGCATAACTGGTAATATGAACATGGATCACATCTGCCCAGGTCAGGGCTAAGCAACTCACGGTCCTCGAGGTCTGAGCCCTGCTGATTTTCCAGCCCTCCTTCACCTGTGCGCCAGGTGTGAAACCTCTGGCTAATCAGAATCAGTAATTATTAAACTGACTCCCTGGGAAAACTGAAAACACAGCCTGGATTTGGAATTGAAAAGTTGAATACCCTAAGCCCAGGTCAACAAAATGCTGTAATATGGACATTATGGCATTATGGGTAACATCTACCAGCACAGGAGGTCTGGGTAAGCCTAGAGCCAAGACAAGACAAAACAGGATAGTCCCTCCTCACAAGAAAGCATGAGTTACATGCATGTCAATATCTCAGGTGAACTTTCATGGGGCCTCTGCTGGATAAGCATAATGGGTTAATATTGTTGTTGTTCATATTAATATTATTGTTATTGTTGCCTGAATTAGTGCTGTCTAATGCAGTTGGTAGACGGGCAGAGAAGTTTGCAGGCCTTTTTCTGGGTGTTCAGCATGCTTTGCCATAGAGAAACTCCGGATAATTATTGACCAGCCAGGATTTCCAAACAGCTCGAGGGCAAGTTTGCTTAATCTGCCAAAAATAACAGACATTGAAGATTTCAGCTTTGTTTTCTAAGAATCATCATCATACGGACATATATTGCCGTCTTAATGTTGGACAAGCTGTGTCTCTTTTGGAACACATTTTTCGTCCTGATGCCCAGTGAATTTAAAGTAAAGTGCACGTACGAAGGTGGACAGCAGACACACTAATGCGGTTCCCTCCCTGGGGACCGGGTGTGTGTTACTGCTTGACGAGCGAGGCCTTTCACAGAGCGGTAAGGGACGTATCTCAGAAATTGGATTTGCCAGCCTTACCTTACAGACTTACGCCCCTTCAGGATGGGCTCCACACAGGCCCTGCCCACCCCCTATCCCACACGTTCAGAGGTAGATAGCTCAGAGCTGCTCAGCTGGTTGGTTGAAACTAAATCTTGGTTTGGATTTTTTCTTTCTGGACTTGAACTACAAACCTCTGCACCCACTCATCATTCCTACAGTCGCTGTTTTGCTCATTTTGAGAAAATCACAGCTCTCAATACCTAATTATAAAGTCTCTTTGTGTGACTAATACATTTTAAAATATAACAATTAGTAACAATACATATCTCGCCTGTATCTTTAAATGTGGTGCAAAGCAAGTCATGAAGGAATTGAAATTAATGTATTATGAGAGGAATAATGCCGCTCCCGGGTGGGTCATGGCCACCTTCTTTGCTCTCAGATGGCGCAGGTGAGGAAACAAGCTCTGGAACAAAGCTCAGGACTTAGCTCTTCCTGCAGCAGTCAGAAAAAAAAACATGAGCCTATATTAGGTAGATAACATAGAGCGATTTACCATAATGAGCTTATATCACACAAACTACGTCAGCTTTTAACCTCTAAATGGGACTGTGGCATGGAAGTGCACGATATCCTCCATGCATACTCCCTGCTGTCGATTCTGTTAACACAAAATCAGTTTAGTACAATATTTTAAAAATTATTTTGTTTGCACGTCTTGGTAAAGAAAAAGATGTTTAAAATTCTGAAATGCTTCTAAACACTCTGAAACGGGAGCTTGTGCCAATAGTCTGGAATAATTTTGCTATTTCTCCACATCATAAAAAAATGACACGTCTAAAAACATTTCCGTGACACTCTGAAACCCCTTAATTTAAAATACAGTACATTTCAGGAGAGATTAGGCAAGTTCTCTTTCATGGCAGATGGGTGATTCATAAAAAACTAAGTCTCAGTCAGCGTAATTACAGTAAATGGATGTAGAATTACATTTTGTAAGTTATGAATTAGAGCTGAACTGCAGTTCTAGTATAAAACTAACCAAGGCTCCATTATTAAGGGTTACACAGGGAGGCTTCAGAAGATTGAACCCTTGTTGTGCAAACCACCATCTAGTGGTGGACATTGGTAACAGTGGTGGATCGATACTGCACAGAGCGCTGTATGTATGTGAGTCCTGCTGTCCGAGCAGTACTTTATACTGATGGCAAAAATACTGGGGCCATTTAAAGATAACCTGCACCCTTATATATATGATCACATGATTGCATCACCACCTACACAGGCAATGGAACCAGCAGCGTCTATCCAGGCAGTGTACAAATGATGCAATTTTCAGCAGAAACTGACATTTCTGCAACAGCTGCTCTGACTTTTTTCTACCCAAATGATCATCAGTTCCATATGCCAGTTTAAAATGAATCAGCACTCAGAGAAAGCACAAATGCACCACATTTACAGACAAGTTCTTTCTGAATTCTTCAAATTCACTCAGTTTCAAACACCAAACAACTGAAATTGTTGCCAAAAACTGAAATAGTTACAGAATAGGACAAGTAACTAGACTTTCAATAATTATCTGCTATTTAATTAAAAAAAAAATTGGAGACTGAAAGAGAACTTGATAACGGCAGGCGTAGGACCTTGGGTGGCTTAATTGCAGCACACAGCAAACAAAGCGTCCTATTTAAAGCAAGGAAAGGAAATAAACATTAGGACAGACCCTGGGCATCTCCTGCCATGCTCACCCAGGCATGAACTTTGACAAAGGCATTTAAAATGTCGAACAGTGAAATCACACGATGATTCATTCTGCATTTCTTGTTCGCTGAGCACTGATTTTTTCAGATACTGAACTACATCGCCGTGGATGTTAAATTAATCTGACTGGTGCAGTGTTTCCTCAGCGGAGCAGAGGGAGTGTACTTGTTGGGGAATAGGGGCTATTGGGCTGAAATGAGTGTGTGCTGAGCCCTAAGCATTACCTTTGTGTGCCTCACAGGTATGAACAGTTCGCAGGGCTTCCCCATTGGTTAGGCTCTCAATTTTTGCGGCCACTGTCTTTTCTGGGCTTAAGAAAAAAGCACCCACCGCATCACCATTCTCTGCAGTGCAAAACGTGTCTTTGAATCTGGACTGGCTACGTTTTTCTTTGATTTCGTGACATCAAAGACCTGTGACCCCTGGCAGGAACCTAAGCAGGGCCTGGCACCACACCGCATCAGAACAGTTATCGCAGTTTTAACCTGTCAGGTTTTGTTTTTCAGCGAGAGTAAAAATGTCAGCTGCACCCTTTTAAAGGTAATGTTTTCTGGACGGGGAGAAACGAATAACATGTCAGAGCCTGATACAGAACATGTCAGAGAGTTTCATAAAGACAGCCCCTGCATCTATGGGACCACGGTCCACTGCGTGAGAAGATCACAGAGTCATCTAAGCCCAGAAGACTGTACTGAAGTAAAACTTAGACAATAATATCAACAAACAGAATCCTGTACATGCTTTAAAGTAGACCTGCCAGTGAATATCCGTTAATAACTGAAAGCTGTTGTAATCCGATTTTTTTGGAAAGTATCGATTGAAAGCATGATTACTTCATTAAACGTTGAAGGGCTGTGTGGAAATAACACAATTTCTGTACACGGTGCCAGGTATTTGTTACAGTAGGCCTTGAACTTCAGATTTAGTTGCAAAACAATTATTTGTTAGTGGCGTCGACCACAAAAGGCGAGGCAACTTAACACGTTACCGAGGGAGGCAGCTGACGGGCAACGGTCTCGGGCTTCTTGCTGCCCAGATGCTCCGAAACGCGACTGAAGGAGTAACATTTAATAACAGCGAGCATGACAGTTATTAACAAACGCTGCAGCTGTAGCAAAAGGCTGGATGACTGTGAAGCACCGAAAACATGATCTGTTCTCAGCAAGGGGGGGGAAAGGCACCTTACCGGCGAGTCGCCTCCGGCGCTCTCACAGAGCGGACCCCGGAAAACTCCCTTAATGTTCCGCAGATGGCCATTGCTGAGATGCGTGGAGCTGATCACCAGATAGTAGCACGCCATACGGCCCACAGTGTCCCATATGTGGAGATGCCGACGCTGGTGCGGGTTATCCGGCGGCCGGCTGTCGGTTCCGGAGCCGTGATCAGAGCCACCCGCTCGGAGGATCGTGGTGTCACCGACAGACACCTACAGCGGAGGAAGCTGCTGGGCACCGTCAGCTCATGAAAGCGACTCCGCAGCGCAGTCAGTGTAAACAACAGCTTGTCCCATAGTGAGGGTATCTCGGTGTCGATTACAATGCAAATTCTTTCTCCCCGCCGGGCATGAAAAGGAAACTCCACTGCCTCCCGATCTTATGTTCAGGTCCTCCGGTATGATTCTGCGACGCTAAACACAAACACTGAAAGTCAGAAATACGCCAGAAAGTGCATAAAATTACTCTGTCACTTCTAGGTATAGCAAAAGCACGTGTGATGTGTTGCGCCCAGTTGATACTGATATTATTGAACGTCTCCAGACTATTGGATCATCTGTGACATTCCAGTGCCCATTCTTTTCGGCAAGTTGAACCTTTCACTTGGGTTGAGTCGGATATTTTCTTGTCTGACATCTACAGACATTCACTCTCCTGGAGGATGCTTGAGCCTCTGCTCCTTCAAAGCCCCTATATCTTTCCCCTCTGAATTCTCCAAACGCAGCATCAGAAGATCTTCACGATCTGCTCAGCGCTCCGGGTAGCAGCTGCCCGCTTTCTGCCGCCACAAGCCAATTCATCTCCCGGCGTTCAGAAACACCAGCCTGGGCTCTTTGCATTAGGAGAGCAGTCAGTGCGGCGCTCAAAAGGGAGATCCTGATGAAGAGGGACCATGAATGACACTCTGTCCTCCGCTCTTCTCCATGACGGCGTTTCTGCAGGAGGTTTCTGTGGGAGGTTTCTCTGTGTAGATAAGTAGACAAGAGGGAGGGAAAAAAAGACGAGACGCGGCCATATGAACCGAAGACACAAAACGTTAGCTATTACTGGGACGTATGCAAAGCCCAGTACGTGCAGCGTTTAGGGGAGCCGGAGAGAAGCCGCCGCAGACCCGCAGGCAGACGCCGCGCTCAGCAGCAGCGGCGATCGCTGTGCCCCAACTTTGTACCGAACCACAGATGAAAAAGTGCCTCCGGTACGTCACAGCCAACCATGGACGCTTACAGTTACTGTGTATTAGTGATGTATTGATCAGCTTCATTTTTTAATAAAACTGGATATGTGGATAATTTAATAGGTTACATATCATTACATGGGCAATAAGTGTTGGCTATGTGTCTGTATAATTCTCTGTCAAAGTTAACGCGCAGTGGCAACAAATGCAAATTGTCTTGAACTGTGTTTAATTGTATGTTTATTTATGAGGGGTGGGGGGGGGGTCACAGATGTGCAGGGTTCAGGTCATGTGTCTCCAAGCCGAGGCTCTGAAATGAGGAAGCGGACAACTGCTCATGCACACGCACGGATGTGAACGCACAGATCCTATATTTCTATCATTGTATGGACTCCCCTTTTATTTATATGGACATAACCCTAATCCTAATTATAATAATATTACACAGATTTCCATAAAACAATTTTGTATTGTGAGGGTCTGAAATACACACACACACACGTTTGTATTCACATCTTTGTGGGGACCGTCCATTCGCTTCTATGGGCAAAACCCTATTCCCAACTATGACAACCTTAACCCCTACCCAGCCCTAACCTTAACCATAAGTAAAAAAACAAAATACTAGACTTTTGGCAATTTTAATTTTTTGATTGCAGTCCCAGATTTTTATCAAATTAAGTTTCCCCCGTGGGAACCGAAAAGATGACCCCCACAACGTCAAAAAAACAGATTTTTATCACACTGTGGGGACCAAACACACACACACACACACACAAGATATCTTAACCTTTTGGGGGGACGGTCCATTAATTTCTGTGACAACCTTAACCCCTACCCTGACCTAATATTAACCGTACGTGATCAAGGAAACAAAATACAAGACCTGCGGCATTTTTAGTTTTTTAGATTTTTATGAAATTGAGTTTCCCCTTCTGAGGAGCACAAATGTCAAATGACAAGGTCAAAATAACAGGTTTTTATCACATTGTGGGGATATTTGGTGCCCATAATGTTACACATACAT
>JAAGVU020000129.1:12117762-12129442 GCA_011763525.2 Mormyrus iriodes
AAATATACATTTACTACCCAGATAAATGGCTTTAAACATTTCTTTTCACTGCCTAAGACTTTTGCACAGTACTGTGTATATATATATATATATATATATACTGTATATATAATGGCAAAAAGTAACTTCTACCCACTGCTGTTCATGATTCTCTCTAGAAGATGCAGTTGGTCAGTACCGAAGGCTGGAGAAGACTGGCACTGTCTCTAATGAGAGCAGATATTTTGCACAAGGAAGCCCTGCTAGAAAATAATCTATACTGTATTCTTAGAATACTCCTACAATTAATATAGCATCACATTATCATAGAACTGGAAATTACATATGCCTGAGGCAACCCAAATGCGATCGCCTCTATCTGCATGATGAATAGGGGAATGACTGAACGAAACAACTCTTCAAAACCTTCCGGTGAGGCAGGGCTGGATATTAGCCTCGTTCCGTCGGCTGGCACGACCAGATCAGCCTTCAAGCCTTTTTTGTCTCTTCCTCTAAATTACATGTAACTTTGTATCTGTTTTTGAATGTTCTTTTGCTGGAAGATTTCTAAAGCACTTTGGAAGGCCACTATATAAAAACAGAATGAACAGACTCCCAATTTGCTCAGTTTAATACATGAAGACCATGGATCAGCACTGAGAGGAGTTTTCACCCCATATCCAGTGAATTCTATCGCTATTCATTCTTCTTGTTTAAAAATGTAATTTCACTGGCAGAGTAGGTCCATTTATTGAGTGTTCTATTTTTAATGGATATCAGTAGGATGAAGGGTTAGATTACTGGATATTTGCTCAGGAAAGGAAAATGAACCAAAAAAATCATGTAACCCATCTACAACTACTGAATCCTATTTTAGGCATCACCAGGCACCAGGCTGTGGTACGCCCTGGACAGGATGCCAGTTCATCACAGGGTATACACAGACAATGGGCAATTAACAGATAGCAATTAGCCTAACCACATGTCTTTGGATCTAGAGGCGAGGGGGTAGGGGGGTACCTGAAAGAAACCCACACGGCACACGTAGGACATGCCAAATCTGCACACAGAGATTCAAGCCCCCCTGGCCAACCCAGTGAACCTCTGTGCCACACGAGACATGCATCAGTAGATTAGCCCTCACATGTTATAAGGAGTCATACTTCACAACAGAACAGCGTGGGCTTTCTGTACCCTGAGGTCTGTGAGAGGACAGAGTCTGCTGGAGAAAACAAGAAAGGATTTCAATAAACCCACCATGATAGTCAGTCACACTAAGTGCACATTTTTAAAGCCTGAAAGCCCTTTGGCTCCGAAAGGTTGTTAGAGCGAGCTGTACTGTCAGACAGGGAGCCAGGCAGGTGCACTTTGGCCTCTGCGCTGCACTCAGAGAAGCTGGCCACCCATGGCAGACTGCGGTCCAGCCATGAGAGCAAGTGGTGCTTGTCTCTTACTGATTGGCTGAGCCCCTTTATGCCTTCAATAACAGGAAGGGAACACATTGTTTACGATCTCACAGCATTGAGGCTAACAGACATCCAGACTCTCAACAGCGGTACCAGCTGAACGCGACAAACGGTAGAAACAAGACACTGTTGCAATGACGTAGCTGTCGTCTGAATGTGTACCTTGTCACAATTCCACCGTGACAGGAGAGGGCTCGTCGAGGGTGAATGCTGTCCAGACACCAGTGCCAAGATGCTGCCTTCCTCAGCTACACCGATAAAATCAAGTATGATATCTCCATAGCAACTAATATAATCAATTTATCATGATAACTTTCTATACTTTTAATTTGTTTACAAACACTACAATATTCTGTTGGATTAATAGATCATGGAGAAACAAAAAGAAAGACCAAATCTCTTCATACACGCATTACTGTGATAAGGAGATATCATAATGTAGCCTTGTGTTGTGGTGTTCACCTCTCCTTGGTGATCGTGTTGGACCTCCGTCCCCCACACAAGATGTGTCACCTCAGTTAGACCTCTTGAGTGGTTCCCCGATGGCGGAATGAGCTATCGAACCACATCCGGCCTTTAGACATCCTCTCCACTTTTAAGAAACACCTCAAGACCCATCTGTTCCATGAATTCCTCTACTAGCCTGATGCCTCTTTATGTTCCTTAAATGTTCTTATGTTGCACTACTGGTCCTTGAATAGTCTTTTTAGGTTCTTACTTTGTTAGAAGTTGTTGTGTAGCTCCTGCTGTTTACATACTGCTTACACTTGTACCTGGACATTCATTAGAAACTCTAATTTAACTAACTGCACTTATGCCTAGTTGAATCCTTGACATATTTGTAACGTGTAACACTTGCACATCACGCTGGGCAAAAGCATCTGCTAAATCTATAAATGGAAATGTACACCATGTACACATCTTTGCAGTGTTTCACGTGGCACCTTTATTCGCTAAATGCTCACATTGACTACATAACCTGGGCTGACCTCCCCTCATACATAACGAGTTAGGGGCAGCAGGGGGATCCACACTCCACAGCGTGACAGACAATAAGTGTCTGGTGTGTAGAGACAGCCCATACGTTATTCTCGCACAGTATTCCTAACAGTAATGCACGTACTATGAGGTGATGTCATCCTACGCACAATGTCTAAACGTGGCGGTACCAAATGCACTTCAGCTGTTATAACTGGTTTCTTGGTCAGGGTCAGGAGGGCTTGGAGTCTGTGTTGAGGTACACCATGGATGGGATGCTAGTCCATCACAGGGCACATGCATACACACTCATTCATATATTACTAGGGATTTGAAGCTTAACTGGGGAAGGACACCTGTTGGAAACCCAAGCAATATTCGAAGAATATGATAACGGCACACACACAGAACAGAGGTAGAATTCGAACCCCCAACCCCGGAGTTGTGAGGCAACAGTGCCACTTGCTGAGCCAAAAGCACTTTTATGTCTTTTCAAATGGCAGGCAGCTGCAGCAGGCCACACTGCAGCCAGGGGGCACCACCACTTATTATTAATTAACCACCCAGCAAATGTGTGAAGGAAACCAGAGGCCCCTGACAGTGGTGGCACAGAGACCAAGCAGACGGTGAGAGCGAAGTGGCCGGGGCATGGTGTGCTGTACTGACAGTTCATGAGTGATTCTCTGAGGACGTATAAACCCTGTCGCTTCACAGCCGATGCAAGGCCTGGCTTTTGCCACTCGGCCCATGTCGTGCATTAATTGCATTTCCGTGTGTATTTCTGGTGTCTGCATATTGCCTTTCGGTTCAGCCCTCAGCCAAAATTTGGAGCCCTCCTGCCCACAGCACCAGTGATGCTCTCGCCCACTGGCTAGACACCTGAGAGTCCCATCCCAAAGAAGGCCCTCTGGACTGACCTGGCAGAGCTCCCCTGGTTTGTATTCCTAAGTTTTGGCTACAGCAGCAGGCACATTGGGGTCCCCTGACTGCCTCCATGTCAGCACGTCTTCCACAGCGCTACCTACAGGTAGGAGAAAAGAGGCAGCAATGTCTTAGCAATAAAAAATGTGCTTCTGCTGTCAAAGGCAGAGACTAATGATGTCAGAACGATGGAAACCTCCCAGTTTGTGATGCAACACTCCGGCAACTCTCCAGCAATGCTCGGACAACACTCCGCACGGGCCCACATGAGCAATACTTCTGAATCTCAGCATGGAGGGGGGCTTCAGACCAGCTACTCTTACCACAAGCCTGGTTTTCCACACACAGTGTCTCCGCTCCACCCCCCCCATTACCTGCAATTTCAAATGTGACGCCCCCCCCCCTCCACCGGACAATCTTGGGGGGGGGGGGGGGGGCGGACATTCTATCTTCAGAACCAGCACAGATGTACCGACACAGAGGTACATTAGGAAGCATTCCGTTCCTCCAGATGAAGACATCACCACGCCAAGCAGTATGGATTTGAACATTAAGCCCTCTGCCCGCGAGACATTACTGATGTCTGTACACTGAGACCATAGCTATATCCCTCATTATCCCTCAGAGGCAGGTAAATCCCTGCATTAGATACTAAGAGACATATGTGGCTGAATACGTATAAAGACACACGAGTAACAAAGGCCTAATCATCTGTACCAGACATGCCGGCCCCAGCAGAGTGTACCTGCAGACAGGGTTTATATTCTGTCAATCGGCAGTTAAACAGAGTGGAATACGGAGGTAATTAAGTAAGATGAAGATCTCAAAACCTTTTTCTGGTTGTCTAGACTCATAAAACAGCCCACAAAAGACATTCCCTCGCCACAAAAAGAGGGGCCTACCTGCTCCATCTGAGTCTCTGAGAGGTATAGCATCTGTGCACCCTCAGACTCGACCTGAACGCACTTTAGCTTATTGGCATTCAGGAAGTGACATCAGGAGAATGAGTGTGTTGCGTGTTGAGCTGGCGGTCTCCCCTTTCCCCTTGCACACGGTCCATTTGTAGCTTTCTCAGAGTCACGTTCCTTAGCAGGGATGCCAGTCACGTTCAAACACACGTATCAGAGACGAGCAGGTTTATGTAATAACACTGACGCATCACTTTAATTGCATTATAAGGAGGACTAACAGATTCAATTAGACCTCCTGGGATTTCAAATATTACACTCTTTCAGCTCTGAAGAAACGGTGCTCTGTAATTACACGCTCTGTTAATTACTCATCTACTGAGGGAGCAAGTCATTCCAGCCCATGGAACATTTTTTTTTGTTTTCAAATCAACAACCAAACATGTGCCTTAAATAAAAAAAAAACAACAACATAAAGACCATTAAACTAATACGATCCTGTTAAGCACATGTTAATCCTGCCATGCCAATTAACATCTGGAAACAGATATGCATGAATGACAAGCAGAATGATATAGTGAAACAGCTTGTTCCCTTGTCCCCATCACTTACCACCCCCGCCAGTTGAGTGTGGGGGCGGGGGGACAATGCAGAACACTAACAGTCACTGCTTATGGATGATCAGGTGGAAACCAGCTGCTGGTGACCCAGGAAAAAAACAAAAACCTTCCTGTTGTACTTTTTACTTGTTAAATTTCAAATTTAAAATGTAATTATGGGTTTTGCTAAAGGCAATAGATTCCTTATCGCAGCAGAGAAGTATTTTGCACTCGGGGGCCAGAACCCTCTCCCCCAAGAGGTGACAAACACCTCTTATGCTGGCCAATCACAGCCTGGGCGAGGTAACCACATAAAAATAGCGCGATGTTATTCTGACTGCCGGTTTTTTAGGATGACAGTGGTCTTTATCGATGGCTATGAAAATCGCACGGTGAACAGACAGGACACAGCAAACAATTCAGGAGAGTTGTTAAACTGAAGCCCAGGAACAAGGGACAGCTGAAATCTTATCACAGCACCAGGTAATGAATGTCAGCTGAGCTGCTCCGTGCTACTAAACTGAATGAAAAAAATGTCTATTTAAAAAATATAAAAATACTTACAATATTAACTGCTTACAGAAGCAGATGTTCACAGCGATGGGTGAAGAGCTAATAGAAATTGTACAGAATGTTTGTCAGACTACTTAGATATATGACGTTCTCCTGACCCCTAATTTGAACATCGACAGATGTGTCCTAGACAGGGCACTGAGGTGCTGTGGGAGAATCCAGACACGTGCCTGGGAGGGCCGGCGCTGACAGTCCCAAGGGCGCCCCACCACTGAGCCCCTGAGGGAACTATATTTAATCTTAACTTAAACACTCAACTTTCCCAATGAAGGGAAAAATTACATAAAAACAGTCACTACACAGCAAAACCAACCTTCAGGAAAGCACAGACCTGGGGGATTTTACCTCCGTAAATGAACATGCTCCCTCTTTACGTTCCCCGGCAGAAATGGGGGAAAGTTGTTCCTCCACTGCAACATTCCTCATCATAACGCTCATGTACGGATAACGTGCGAGTGATTTTTCTCAGCGCCGTCTCTAAGCAGGTCACTGCCGCAATTAATTTTTTGATTAATTCGAGCACGAAGCCATTTGTTTGGCTTTTTTTTTTCCTAGACACTTCTGAAACGGATTTGTGTGAGCACAGCAATGGACTAGAAATCAGAGACAGTCCACAACAGCAGCGATTACACAGACCGCCAGGTTCACACCAGAGAGAGAGTTCACACAGTTCAGTAATATGAACATACTGTGCGGCCTCTTCATTACAGTTTCACAGCCTTCGGAACTTATGCATTTGTGCAAGTCAGCTGGGAAAGAGCCACAGCTCGGAGTGGGAGCCCTACCTGTGACGTCCTGCTTTCCCATGGGGATTGTTCGCTTGCCATGAGCCAATTAATACCTTGTTAATGAAACCCATCTGACCTGGTTAAGGCCAATCAGCTCATGTCACATAAATAAGGTCAGCCGGGTGAATTCAGGAGGCTGTCGTACTTGGTGTGTTTCCAGACCGAGGGCTCGTGTGTGAATGTTGGAGAGACACTTTGCTTTCTGAGCTCAAAAGGCTGTTCGTCTCGGATTGCATAAATAAGCCCTTTTCGTCGAATTCTGCTGACGAGGGTCTCGGCGGCCTCGTGTGGGAGACCCCTGCACCCCAATTGTTTAAATTAAAATGAAGCTCAGTGAAGGAGCAGAAAATTATAAAAATAATACAATCATAAGAGATGCAAAAGGCAGATCTTAAACGTACACTGCAGTGGTCCCTGTAGCATTGACTGGAAACCATGGATCTTGTGGAATCTCCTGTGGATGTTCACCTGTCCAGTGGTGACTCATGTCATAGCTTAGTCCCATGTTATCGTACAGTCAGTGCTAACTGGTGAAAAACACCACACTTCACATTCACTTTCAGTACGTTGCACTAATTCACTCTTTACTCCGTATTCTGTAAGAGACAGCTACTACAATTAACAGCTGACACGTCTGAAACTTACAGATTATCCTGTGTTCCACCTGGAAATAATAACTAACCCCAATTAAGTTGGCACTTAACTGAGGTCCAAAGAGCCTTTCTTCTATTTAGCTGAAGACCCACTATGCAACTGTGTGCTGATGCAATCCATGTGTCATTTGGCTAAAAACTGGTATTTTCATAAGTTTTGTTGGGTTTCCACACTAAGGAAACTGTGCCATTCCACAAAACCCACACATCATTAATAATTTCATATCCCATTACAAAGCATCTCCATAAATCCCAATTCTCTGAGTATTCCTTTGCGCAATCCTATGTTTTTGCTCTGGGGGGGCACACTAGGATGGGGTTTCATACAGTCACTAGTGTTTTCGGGCCTTTGTATTCGGCTGTGCAAGCAGGGCCATCACTATGGTCACTGAAGCTAAATGGGAACAGACACCCCCCCCATCACGTCTCACTCCCCCAATCCTATAATCCACCCCTCCAATCCAACTAGCAAGGGCATTGAGCTTAGTTAATGCTCTTTAATGACTGAGTGTCAATGTCTGGAGAGAGAGGTTTGGGTAATTGTTCTACAGTCAGCAGTTTCCCAAAGAAAGGGGGAAAAACATGGTAATGTTTGATGTCACAAAGAACCACAGTGACGAACGGCACGATTTAGCAGGACTAACGTCGTGGAAGAACAGCGGTGCTTTCAGCATGTGGATGTCCACCCATCTCCCACGTCTTTCTGCATCCTGCCCTCCAGCATCATCAAAGCAGGACGGACATCAGGGCAATCAAGCCCCTGTTTGAAAGACAGACGGCAAGTTGACATGAAGAGGCATTTTTGACGCATGGTGAACGGAAAGGACATCCATTCAGCGCCGACGTGACTGTAAACAGGGCCTGCAATCCAAATGAGATGAGCAGATCACAAGAAAGCTCATATCTGGTCCCATTTGTTTTTGTCCTGTAAAAATGCACCTGGAAACCAATACATCACCCCAGCGCTCATTCCCAAGGACGATGAGCAGACATGAAAAACAACGTTAAATACACCTCATGGGAAAATTTTCCAGAGAGAGGTTGAGTCTTTTAAGCTCATTAAGGTATCGGCCACTGCTGATTGATGGCAGCGCTGATCACAGCCTTGAGACAACATGGGGAAAGCGCTGGACATTTTAATACTGATGGTGTTTCACTGAGCGCCGCTGCGTCTAACCATTTCACTGTTCATGACATCTCGGGAGATTGTGGTCTGTCATTGCCTGCTGAGATATTGAGTTGAAAAAGGGTTAAAAATGGACAATATAACACAAATACGTAGTAGCCTAACTGAATAATAACTCTTTGCCCAGTGTTATTCTATCAAATGTAACCCATCCATGATAAAATTATCTTTATCTTCAGCAACTGAGCAGTAAATCAATTTTGAAATACAACATCAGCAGATAAAAGCTAAATTTAGCATGACAAGTGGACTTCTACAAATGTTAGAATAATTTCTTGGGGTCACTAAAAATAAATATAGAATTAACTGTTGTTTTTGGTACAGTCCTAGGTAGTAGGAAGCCTAGAACCCAGACAGTTTATGACAGAAGGCACTCTGGATGGGGTGCCATCACTGAGTACTTACCCACTCTCAAACACCATGGCCAGTTTAGAGACAGCTCTTCACCTAGCATGCCTTTGTGATGAGGGTGGAACCCGGAATACCCAATTACCCAGAATGCCCATGGAAAACCCTGCAAAAATGTGGAGAAACTCACAACCAGATTGGAGGGCAGAATTTAAACCACAACCCATCCGTTTTACTGGTTAAAAATAAGCTGTACTTGAGGAATTTCATGTAATGCTTGTTATAATTTGTTTTAATGTCTCCCCAGACTATGACCCCTAAACAGAAATATTAAAATGAGGGAAAGCTGTCCCCCTTCCCCCCCCCAAAAAAAATTAGGACTTTACTGCTTTGGAATCGATAAACAAATTTGACAGAAGAATGAAGAAGACGCTTCTTTTAAAAAATACTGGGGAATTCAATCTGCCAAGGATAGATATATAGAAAGCAGAAACCCTGAAGAGCCGTTCATTGCCAGCAAAGGGCACTAAAAGCCAAGCTTAATACCAACGATAAATAAGGATATGATGGAAAGGACCCCCATACCATCACAGACAACGCGAGAGACTAAATACCTGTCACTCCTGCTCTCCACCTGGGAGCTGCCACCGCAAAACGTTTGATTATAATGCGTTTGTACAATAGGCTTTCTCTCTGTCAGTACTGAACACATAAAGAACCTTTGAAAAAGCTTTGAGAAAGCTCCACAGCCCTTGAAGTAAAAAAGAAAAAGATTTCCACATTCCTCCTCACCTTGTCTGTCTGCTCTGGGTCATACAGGATAACCATCCCTTCCTAAGCAGAGACAATCCATTTCCAACTGCCCTAGATGTGTCATCGATTAGACAGGAACACAGCAAAGAGTTCACACTGCAGCCTTTGATGGTGAAAGGTTGTACCTTCCGCTCCTCTTGACTGTTTCTTTGTGGCTCCTATAAGTGGCCCGAACTCTCCGGTTCTCATCTAACCACAGAGATTTGTGCCCTGCGTAAGTGCGAAAGCATGCTACTGCACGACTTGGCTTGAAAGCGACACCTGCTATTCCCTGCTGGCTTCGAGGCTAAAGGATACTGCTCTTTCACAAAGCCCGGTGAGTGAGAAAGATGTGCCAGGGAGCCGAAGTAACAGTAACACGGGGACAGAGGCATGCCGCAGCCATGTCGAGCTGAAGTAATCCTGACCCTGACGGAGGAGCTTCAACAGTCAAATGGTCTTTTCATTTCTTTCAGGTAATAATGGCTGGATGTCAGACTTGAACAAAGTAGGGAGTTCTCAGTCGAGACCAGAATCTCTTTCATATGACTTTCACAAGTGCTGAGAGGCTCTTTCAAGGCCCCGGATTGGACAGAGAAGGCGGGCATTTTCCTTTCCAGGTCCAAAGAAGTTTTGATTGTGAGGCCGAACAATAAATTTAGCACAAAATGGGTGACAATGTATCCTGAATCAACTTGTGCAATGGGACTATATTTGCAGACAGCATTGAAAGAGAAAACACCGGAAAACAGGTTTAGCTGTCACTGAGGTAACACCATTCATGGTGGTAACATCTCACACACTGAGGTAACACCATTCATGCTGGTAACATCTCACACACTGAGGTAACATCATTCATGCTGGTAACATCTCACACACTGAGGTAACATCATTCATGCTGGTAACATCTCACACACTGAGGTAACACCATTCATGCTGGTAACATCTCACACACTGAGGTAACACCATTCATGCTGGTAACATCTGACACACTGAGGTAACACCATTCATGCTGGTAACATCTCACACACTGAGGTAAAACCATTCATGGTGGTAACATCTCACACACTCACACATTGAGGTAATGTCAGTCACTGTGGTAACACCTCATACACCAAGGTACCAATAACCTTGGATATCCAGCCATTTTCTCTGGCCCTTATACCAGTTTCATGGTCATCTAAGTATATTCTCCTCGCATGCAAATCCAGTGCAAAGATAGCTATCCCAGCACAAGTGTATCCAAGCACATGCACATCTAGTCTGATACGGACTTGCATGCGGACTTGGAGTCAATGTTTCCAGTTCTGACAAAGGTAACTTTAAAGATAACTTTTATTAGGATTTTATGGTAAGACATGTCTTGAATGAAAATGTGAAGCAGTGGGTGGTTCAGCTGGGGGACGTTTCTTTGCGTAGACTGTCCTCTGGTTAATCAGCAAGTTATGCAGAACACAGCTATTTTCATCATAATATCTGTCATTAAATGTACTCCTGCAGAACAGCTGTCATGAGGGGACAATCTACCATTTTTAAGGCAGGCGGTTTAAGAGGTAAGTAGCACATGCTGATATAACACATTGCCTTACCCACCATATGACAAACCACCTCAGAGATGTGAACCCAAGTACAGCAGATACATCAGCACCACACTAGTTCAAAGGCAGTGGAACAGCGTGAGGCTTTTTCCAGTGGCTGGAGAGCCAATCCTGCCACCAATCCCCAAGTTTTCCCTGGAAGTTGGAGGAAGTAGATTATCACCATACTAAAATGAAGCAATTGCTGGTTAAGGGCCTTACTGAAGGGCCCAATGGAGAAGAATCACTCCTGGAAATCACAGGATTTGAACCAGCAACCATCCAATTGCCAGCATAGATCCCTAACCTCAATGCCAGGGGGGCATAGGAAGATCCATAATTCATACAGAGGGGCCAATCTTATAATTAGCCAATGATATCTTTTGAATTGGTGAGTGACAGGGGTGGGGGGGAGCACAATGGGGGAAAATCAGCTTTAAGCTGGGACCACTGCCTCTGTGGCCCCACCCCTATAGTATCTATATGTATGTCCCAACGTCCATATTCCTTGCTCTCCTGATCGCTCCCTGTTGAAGTCCACAGTCTGGCCTCCAAGCTGTATGGCAGTCTTTACTTGCTGCTTTGACTGTGTTTGGCTGAGAAAATATTCATACATCTAATATTATGCACATGAAATAGAGTATACAGGTAAACAACAGCAGGTCTTCAGTCCACTGCGATTCATTTGCAGATTCTATACTCCTTCAGTTTCATGTGAAACTTTTTACACATATTATTGAATTTATTTACCATTTAGATCTTAGAACGACAAGCAGCATATATACAGTATATATGCACTACTCACAAAAAGTTAGGGATATTTGGCTTTTGGGTAAAATTTATGGAAAACGTAAAAAGTTCACACTACAGTGATATTATATCATGAAAGTAGGGCATTTAAGTAGAAGCATG
>JAAGVU020000129.1:12130452-12140855 GCA_011763525.2 Mormyrus iriodes
ATTCATGGATCAAACACCTGTTGTGAATTTTGCCATTAAGCTCCTTGTTAGAGAACAGCAAGTTGTGTAAAAAGTACCGAAACACTGAACAGTTGGACATGTGCATTCAAAAGCTTAGGGAAGGTCACATTAAGTTCACCTGTAAAGGTTATAGCGCATTTTAGGTTCATCCTGAAATTTCACCCGGAAGCCGAATATCTCTAACTTTTTGTGAGTAATGTATATCCGAACAAACACACAAAAAGTTCATGTAAACACATGGTTTCCAGTTCATTTAAATAATTTTGATAATTAAATATATCTCCTAAGTATTGTCTCAAAGGAGTTTGAAAGGTATCTCTCATTTGTTTATCGGTTTGCATAAAACCAGGGGCATGACAGCAAATCAGGGCTTAAAGGGCCATTACAGTAATTTATACCATGGCACTGCTGAACTCTCGAATCTGATTGTTCTGAAGGGTGTTGATTAATTTCCTGTAACGGCACACATAATGGCAGCAAGATGTATCACAGTAGTAATCACTATTAGAATTTTTCATTTTAACTAATGTTACTTAAGATTCCAGTCATGCATTAACCCTTACATACAGGAATAGCTAGTCTAATATTAAATATTCTTCAGGAGATTATCTCTGTATCTAAAGGTAAAAAATATGCCTTGTAATAATTCAAGGCTATTTGCAGAGGCTTACCGAGACGTGATGCATTATTTTGGGCTGACCTTCTGAAAAATGTCCACTTGTATGATAAGCAATTCCCAAGAGTGCTTAAAGGATGACATTGATGGCTACCTTTAGCATATTTGGACTTTTCAGGGTCCTTCAGTGGGCTGAATAAGAAACCTGCTTTGTTGAAAGCCAGGCATAGAGATTCTTGTGAAGACTTTATAGGGAATATCCAAAAAATTACCACATCCGTCGTATTACCAAAGCACCAAAGAGGACAGCATGCGAGTCCCGGGCCCCGTGAGAGACTGATGGCACAGTGCCTTTTGGGGTATGATGCATCAGAGTTGGCCAATCCTCTGGAAATCATGTATTCTAAAAAGAACAAAATGTTCTGGGTCTTGGAAATTCCAAATGTTTCAAAATTCTTAATGTCATGTTGTGCTGAACTACGCTGCTAGAATTTCCTCAAATTCCATAATAAAACACCTGATCTCACTGGGAGAGCTGGACTATCCACAGACAGTTCCCAGACTTCCTCTTAAATAATATTTGTACTATGATAACATCACTGAAGGGAAGCTTACTTTTAAACGCTATGTTATCCTGAAGGACACACACAGGAGAGTTTTAGCCAATTGCTGGATTTCGCACCAGTAAACAGGCTGTTGCTTAACAGACGTATTTCAAAAGAAAGATAGTGACATATGTCTATATGAGACTGTAACAGACGCAGCATATTTTTTCAAAGAAATACCTGCAGTCATAAAGCCTTACTTTTGCGACTTGAGTAAATGTAAAGGCTTCGTAATCCATACAATACCTCACTGAACGGTTCAGTAAATGAGCTTGGCAAAGAACCAGCGACCCCCCCACCATGTCAAATTCTCCCAGCACACAGCTCAGTTTCATTCATGCATTCAATCTCCACGACATATCAAGGTTCTCACATGGGCCATCAACTGGCATGTGGCCAGCTCTCAGGGACGAACGCAAACCATTTTCAAGGCGACCAGGTTTTTTCACGTCATCCGTGTGTCGGTCTGCATGGACTCGGTCGCTGACCATGTGATCACAGGCTCGTGGACACGGCTGTACTTTGTTTTGGCCTGTTGGTACCCTTTTGGTGTAAAGTCTGTAGGAAAGCTATAAAGTTCATGGGAGCATCCCTGGCCAACAACTCAGCTCGTAGATTTAGGGCCGATCTTGTCAGTCCCTTCCTGCTACAAGACGTGATGCAAAAAGCCAGTGTGCTTTACTCTTCAGGATCCTGGGAGACCTTATCCCCATGCCTCCGAGCCGGTCTCTGGCTTTCCGTTAGTTATACTGAGTAACATCAACTGCTGTCTTAATTTGCATGGAATCCACTTCTTAGATCTAAAAGTAAATGTTTCCATACCCCACAATACGCATACGGAACCCAAAATAAAATCAGTGCTGGCCCTTTAAGGTGGCACAAGCTACAAGGCCTGATCTGAGTCGTGTGTGTGTGTGTGTGTGTGTGTGTGTGTATGTGTGTTTGTGGCACAGCCTTGACATGGAAGCTCTGTGTTCCCGGAAAACGCATAGAGGAGTCACCAGGAAGTGGCAGGGAGGCAAACATCCTGTTAAAATATTACTGTGCCAAAGTAATCCCCACGTTTAGTATTAAAGCCACAGGAGCCTTCATAAAAAACAGCTTCGTAACGCCATAATTTCTGGGCTGCTGGCATAGGAAAGCAAGCTTGCGGTGAGGTCATTGCCTCAGCTGTAATCCCAGAAGGTGTTGTTCAGAGCGTGTTTAAGGGGCCCGTGGTCTGAAGGGGGCAGCGTCTGCACACCACATGTGAGGGACAGCACGGCTCTCCAAACTACAGCAAGCACGGCTGCTGGGTCCCACGTGTCACATCTCTCGCTCCAGCCAAAGGCTGGGGCAGCGTCTCACGCATTCCACTATGTCGCAATAACCTGCCACTTCCTGGCCTGAAACGCTGATCAGGAAAGGCTTGTTTGTCTTATTATCACTGCCCGGATTCTTCCGTGGCCCCTCCTGACAAGAAATTTCCCAGGTCTTTCAGGCTCGCCTACTTGGCCCCCATCAAAAACTTTCCCAGTCAGATGTGATCCCTCCTACTCCCCCCTCCTCAGCCTGAAGGGGGAGGGTCCTACTCAGATACTTCCCCATAGACAGACGTGTAAGTGAGTCAGTCCCGCGCAGAGCTATAACTTCTCCTGACTCCTGGCTATTTTCTGCCTTCTCTATCTAGTAAGCCGTTGACCGGGTTAACCAAAGCAAGGTATCTTGGGCTGTTTTTCGACAGGGACACTCCACCTGGACGGCTCCTCTCCCACTCTGTCCATGCTCCCACGCTCTGCATCTGCAGACATGAAGACCGATTTGCTCACCATGACCCCCGTGACCCCAGACGGTGACCACGGGCACGGCACCGTATGCATCTTCGGCACGGGCGACTTTGGCCGTTCCCTGGGCCTGCGGCTGCTCCAGGCCGGGTACCAGGTGGTCTTCGGCAGCCGGAGGCCCCAGAGTTCCAGCCTGCTGCCCCGGGGGGCCCAAGTTCTGGGCCACGTGGAGGCAGCCAAAGCCGCACAGGTCATCTTCGTGGCCGTGCACAGGGATAATTACGACTTCCTGGTGCCGCTGGCCGACAGGCTGGCCGGGAAGATCCTGGTGGACGTCAGCAACAACCTGAGGCAAAACCAGTACCCAGAGCGCAATGCCCACTATCTCAGTAAACTTGTTCCGGAAGCTTCTGTGGTGAAAGCTTTCAACACCGTCTCTGCATGGTCACTGCAATCAGGGGGCCTGGATGCTAACCGACAGGTAGGGGGGTCCTTCTCTATTTAGGGGGGGCTAAAACACTGATTTGCTGAGGTACTTCATCACGGTGGTGTCTGTTACATTTTCAACATAGAGGATGGTGACTGAAATTGAGAAAGCAATACCATCTTGGAACGTCATCATGTGTAAAAGTCCCAGTGGATGGCCGCATGTCACACAGGCTGACTCGAGCTGTTATTGTTGTGGGAACTGCCCCCCCCTCGCTGTCTCCTGCGTGACATGTCAGGCTGACCCCATTCTGCTAGAGAGACAACAGAGAAGCCCCCCCTTCCCAGAAAGAAAACACGCTTCACTTGAAATACCGTCTGCAGGTTACGGTACAGCCCCAGGAGTCAAAATAAAAAGCCTTTTTATCAGCCTTGACTCCTTATCTTGCATGTTTTTCTGAAGTTTGAAACTGGAAAAGAGCGAGGTCTGTTTACAGGTACGTTCCAGCTTGGGCCTTTGATTTATCCCGCCGGGGGGGGCGGGCAGGGTGCGGGTGGAGGTGCACTCTTAAATTCAGACTTAAATAGGACTTCTCGCTGCTGTGTGACGGTGGTGAAGAATTTGCTCTGACCGATCAAAGCTGAGGCTCATCCAGGTCAGTGCATCAACTGAGAACATGACTTGTTTCTTACAGCAGTGCTAACACAAGGCCCAAACAAAGACTTTGAGAGCATTGCTCATAGAGTCATCACATCCATGGGCGTTCCATCGGTGCTCATAGAAATTGAATGTGACACGCGCCTTCTCAGTTTTTCTTACATCTACTCACCAAGAGCTATATCCTATGTGGTGTTACATTCTATCTAATTGGCAGAAATGGGCTTACTTCACAGTGGAACCATATTTTAGATGTTGTTATATTTTGGTAATTGTTATGTCCATCAGGCCAGGCATAGACTGACCATCTGACATACTGGGTAGATTCCAGGTTCACTGACGGGTTTGTGGGCTGGTAAAATCCATGGAGGACTTCCCTCCCACTCCGCAAAAACTGATCATTCAGCCAAATTTAAGGAGGGGAATGTTGGCCGGGCCTGATTTTTAATCCCAGTCGTGTGCGTCAGGCTCATTATGGAATTCTATCTCGATTCAAGTTTTAGCATTTATACATATGTTGCATGACGCAGTGCATGACACCCCTAGTCACATCAAGCTTAGACGTGTGTTAGGAACCCCAGCATTGGCCTTCCTGGTTCTCTAAGGCCACCTGCTGCATGCCTGTGGTTTCCCCCCCAAGGCGGTGCTGCTAGAAGGCCTGTCCCACAATGTGTTTTCACAGATGTGTGTTCCCACCCCCCAGGTCTTTGTCTGCGGGGACAGTACTGAGTCCAAACAGAAGGTGGTGGACATTGCACGCAGCTTGGGCCTCACCGCCCTGGACAAAGGCTCCTTACTAGCAGCCGGCGAGATCGAGGACTACCCCTTGCAGCTTTTCCCCATGTGGAGGCTGCCTGGAGCAGT
This sequence comes from Mormyrus iriodes, assembly GCA_011763525.2. Lineage (NCBI taxonomy): Eukaryota > Metazoa > Chordata > Actinopteri > Osteoglossiformes > Mormyridae > Mormyrus > Mormyrus iriodes. Next base: position 12,135,406 of record JAAGVU020000129.1, read on the forward strand.
CGCCATGGGCCTCATCATCTCCATGTTTGCCTATGTGCTCCTCACAGACGTGATTTACACCCGGGTTACCAACAACAAGGACACGTCTTTCAGGATCATGGTGTCCCTGGCCAACAAGGTGTTCCCCATGGTGTCGCTAACAATGCTGTCTCTGTGCTACCTGCCTGGGGTCCTTGCCGGTCTCCTGCAGCTCTACAATGGGACCAAGTACAAGAGATTCCCCCCCTGGCTGGACCGCTGGATGCTCTGCAGGAAACAGATGGGTCTCCTGGCTTTGGCGTTCGCCTTCTTGCATGTCCTCTACACGATGATAATTCCCATCAGGTACTACGTCAGGTACAAGGTGGTCTCCTGGACCATCTCCCAGGTGAGCCGGACCGCCCGCTGAGACATGACCATTATCACGGAGCTTGGAATGCCGTACAGTATACAGATCAGTGTCAAAAGTACGAGACACATAAAAGACGAAACATCTCCCAGTGTTCTGCTAAATTATACGCAGATATGTTTACTAACTGAGCAGGTGTCAGATGGCATGTGTCAGATCTCTCCTGCATCTGTCACCTGTCACTTTGGAGTTTGATAAGAGCACCATATTTTGTGTAATCGGCCGCTTATATTCTGCACCCTGGGGGGAGGGGGGGAATTTTGCACCCGACTCAGTATTCTTTCGTTTCTCAGATGAAAGAGAACCAAAGTGAGTTTGACAACACGGTGGCCTGGTACACAGACTCCTACATGTCGTGTGGCATCTTGGGATTTGGATTTTACGTCCTGCTGGGAATCACCTCCCTCCCTTCTGTCAGCAACGCCATGAACTGGCGAGAGTTCCGGTTTGTGCAGGTACAGAGTAAACACCAGCAGATTTCCTGTCCGCTGTACACACGCGTTGTAAACATCGCAAAGTCTGAGGTTCTGTAAAGCCTTTTCATTCATTGACAATTGAAGTTTCTCTCTCCTCGTGTGGCTCAGCCATCACTAAACTGAACTCCCTCCCACCCTACAGCAGGAAACACAGCATGAACAGACTGAGATATTACCTTATTTTGACAGAGAGGCCCCCAGCACAAGAAAAATAAAACATTTGTAGAGGAAGATTAGGATAAAATGGGCTAGAATTCTCAGGTGCCTGCAGACAAGGGGCCCCATTGGTCAGTGAGACAGCCGTGAGCAGCCAGTGGGAGGGTCCCTCCTGTCCAGCCCACCAATCAACACACACTCCCAATCACAGTGCCAGAAGTGAAGTGCCAGATACAATGAGGCTGTAGGCCCGAGTTGGGAAATCTTATCCAGAAAGGGCCGTTGCATATGCAGGTTTTTGCTGCAACTCCTTAATTAGATTACTAATTAGAGGACTGAATTCTCAAACAGCTGACCTAAAGGTTATCCCAGAAACCTGCATAGTTTGGTCACCCCTGCTAAAGGCAGTCAGACAGCCGCCCACATCAGCTCTACACCTACTTCCTTCAGACGTCTGCAAACTGCCGCAGTATGGAAATGGAAAACAACATGAGATGGGAGAGAATGCTAAAAATAAGCATTTCTTTATGAGCTAAAAGCGGGTGGCAGGGGACAGTGGTCCCTGAGTGGCAGCACTGAGTAAGAGATATCCTAGCTCTCAGTTCAGTTCCCACTCTGAAAGACAAAATGTCAAATGTTGTCGTGTTGAAACGGTCTGAAACCGATTCCACGCTTAAATGTTAAGCTATTCATGAACATCACTTGAAATACACAGATTAGTCCTAGCAAAGGAGTACTGGGCCACTGTTAGAATCCAGGTCACTGGTGTTATTCTGCATGGTCAGTGGAACCAGCGAGACGGGAGATGAAGTTGGACGTTGCAGAGATAAAAGACGTAATGGATTGTGAAATGGGTGACAGATGGAGAAATGTTTGAACCTCCCTCCCCCATCGCCTGAAGCTGCCTTCAGCCTGTCCTTCTCCCCTCCACCCACAGTCCAAGTTAGGTCACCTGACCCTCCTGCTGTGCACGTCCCACACCATCCTGTACGGCTGGAAGCGGTTCCTGAGAGCCCAGACCTACAGGTGGTACCTGCCCCCGGCCTACATGGTGGCACTGGTGCTGCCCTGCATGGTTTTGGGCCTTAAGCTGGTGCTGGTCACGCCATGCATGGACCGAACCTTGATGCGGATACGGCAAGGCTGGGAGAGGAAGCCCATCCAGGCGGGGGCCTCAGACAGAAAAAGGGCCAGTGGGAAGGGGCCCCTCATGCTCTGAACAGCCTCAGCATTCCCGGCATGCTTGAAGGAAAAGGACGGAGAGCTGGAGATCCTTCCGGAATCACCGGCTGTTTGATGCTCGATCTTGAAATGACTGCTTTTTACAGAGCTCCCCTCCCCATGGAACATAGTGGAATTAAACTCCTAAAATACAGCATTGGCAGATGTTTCTCATGCAGTAGTGACAGGCAGTAACACACATTGGGAGGGTTTAAAGACACCTTCCCTTAACAGCCACCCCCCCCAACCCCCCCGGGGATCTGCCCAAAATGCCAGTCACTAGGGGTTTTCCCAAAACTCCACATCACCAGGGACCTGCCCAAAATGCCACGGTCACCGGAGATCTGATCAAAACACCTTGCTCACAGGGGATCTGCAGCCTGCAGGTTTGACAGAAGGAGATCAATTGCATGGGGGACTCCATTCACACCAAACTCAGCAGCAGAGTGGCTCAGGTCGCCGGGAGGTCCATTTCCCTGGACTGGCTTTGCTGCTGTACCTTTCCATATGTCAGCAAAATGTCAGCAAAATCAACAAAGAGAAGAAGCTATATATACGTATATATAACCTATCATACAAGTTTTAAAAGTCCTCTGTCTGTCTCACTTTAACCTGCTATGAAATCTGTACTGAAAATAAATTCTGTGTACGAAAAACAACTATTAGTGAAAACACTCTATTAGGTTCACTGGGTTATCTTCGAATTAAAGAAGCTTTTACATTTTAAAATGTCTGTGTCTTTTTTTATATATACTGAGAAAACAGTATATTTTTAAGTCATACTCCACGAGGGAGTTTGCATACTCTGCACAGTTTATGAGTGCGTGTAAGTCTGAGCGTGTGCCCCGTGACAGACTGGCACCACAACTGCGGCATACCCCTGCTTCGTGCTCCGTGACTGACTGGCATCCCATCGGCAGCGTGCCCTTGCTTCGTGTCCCATGTTGGACTGGCATCCCATTCACAGTGTACCTCTGCTTCGCGCCCTGTGATGGACTGGTGCCCCATTCGCGGTGTACCCCTGCTTCGTGCCCCATGATGGACTGGCGTCCCATTCACAGTGTACCCCTGCTTCATGCCCCGTGACTGACTGGCGTCCCATCCACAGCGTACCCTTGCTTCGTGTCCTGTGATGGACTGGCAAGCCCATCCACGGCATACCCCTGCTTCGTGCCCCGTGACGGACTGGCGTCCCATCCATGGCGAACCCCTGCTTCGTGTCCTGTGACGGACTGGCGTCCCATCCATGGCGTACCCCTGCTTCGTGCCCTGTGATGGACTGGCATCCCATCCGCAATGTACCCCTGCTTCGTGCCCCATGATGGACTGGCATCCCATTCGCAGTGTACCTCTGCTTCGTGCCCTGTGATAGACTGGTGCCCCATTCGCAGTGTACCCCTGCTTCGTGCCCTGTGACGGACTGGCGCTCCATCCACGGCGTGCCCCTGCTTCGCGGCCTGTGCTGCCTGGAACGGGATGCATTGCTGGTCCTTTAGGACACAGACAATAAGAAAGCATTCCAGCAGATGGAATCCCAGTTTGTTTAGTTGCCTATAGCACATGCTAGGAAATATACTATTATCTAATATTTAGGAGCAATATGTGAGGTTCTGTGTTAAAATATAATGCATTATTTATACGTTTCCATGCTGGTGCTGTTATTAGGGCCTGGAGACAGACAGGGGGTTCCAGGCAGTTGCTGAGGTCGCCTTGTTAGCTCATCGCTGGGAGCCAGGGCAAGGCAGCCCGCAGGAAGTCTCCGCACACAGCAGCATGTAGGGAAAATGCCACTCTGCTCACTGTCAGACTATAGGAGTCATCAGTACGAGAATAACAGGCGAATTTCCTGGAGTCCAGCATGTGGACTCTAACCTCAGATATGGTTCCTGCGAATGGATGGATGGATAGATGAATGGAGCAATGGAAGAACAGAGAGAGATATGTGCACATGTGAGTCACTTCTGTTCTTAGTTTCCTGTTAGGTTAATTTTTGACCCTCATCTCTGGTCTTGTTTGGTCTTTTTGGACTTTTGCTCAATTCCCCAGCTGCTCTGTCCGGCTTATCTGCAGCCCTCTGCCCCCGTGTCTTCACCACGGCCTGGATTTACTATTGGACAGATGATGGTGTCCTGAGTATCAGGCCCTTTTACCAACACTTGAAGCAGTCCTCTGCCTCAGCCATGCTGCCACTCAGTACCTTTCAGCCCTTCCCCACAAAAGAGACGATCACGGATGCGCCTGTGTTGTACTGATCATGGCTGCCCTTCAAAGCTTCACTAGGAGACACATTGGCTTTAGGACACACGCAGGAGCCGTACTGTGTCCATTAGCTCCTAAATACACTGCTTCCCCTCCGCTAAATTCACGAGGGGCCGCCAGTTGAAACTCCACTGGCATGTCCCCAGCACGATATTCAGGCCATAGTTCATCGGCACGCTGCTGAGGCAGAAATTTACCCGGCCCGACGAGCAGAGGAGTTCGATGACCAGCCAGAGACCTTCTGTTGCAACCTTGAGTGAGAATTTCACACAAACTGCTTCCATTAGCATTTAGCTTGATAAAAATAATGTAACACTAATATAAATACACGTATAAGATAAGACATACTTTACTGAGCTCAGGGGAAATTCTTTAATATGTATATAGTTTTATACATAATTACTGTATAATGACGTGCACGTATGTACTCATGTGGAGTTTGCAGGACTCTCTCACTCTCAGGTGGTTTTCCTCCAGGTACTGAGGGTTATTGTCATTATCCAAAGACATGCACTTAGGCTATATCATATATATAATTTCCCTTTGAATGTGTGTGTGGGGGGTGAGGTAATACATTACATTGTGGAGACCAAATCTGACTAAAAAACTGTTATTTTGTTTGGTTACTTATGGTTAAGGTTAGGGCTGGGTAGGGTTAAGGTTGTCATAGCTGGGATTATGGTTTTTCCCATAGAAAAGAATGGAGAGTCCCCAGAAAGATATGAATACAAAAGTGTGTGTACTGTATGTGTGTGTGTGTGTGTGTGTACACTGTATGTGTGTGTGTACTGTATGTGTGTGTGTGTGTGTGTGTGTGTACTGTATGTGTATGTGTGTGTGTGTGTGTACTGTATGTGTGTGTGTGTGTGTGTGTGTGTGTGTGTGTAGTGTGTGTGTGTGTGTGTGTGTGTGTGTGTGTAGTGTGTGTGTGTGTGTGTGTGTGTGTGTAC
>JAAGVU020000129.1:12146529-12176806 GCA_011763525.2 Mormyrus iriodes
TTAAAACCAGTTTCGAAAAGTGCCTTTCACTGTGAATTCCTTTCTTTATATATATATATATATATATATATATATATATATATATATATATATTTATGAGAGGCCTGCAGTTTCAAAACATTTTTCATTACATTTCAAATTGAAAAAGTAGGACCATCATCTTCCCTAATTATATAATTAGTGCGACCAGCGTCGATGGTAACTTACTCCTTCCATTATCAGTCATAAAGTTAGCAGGTTCACCGGCAGGAACTTTACATTACGGCAACAGCGACTTACTTTCTCCCGTACAGTTAATTGCATTTTTGGGTGTTGACTTCACAAGTTCGCCACAATGTTAAACGTTGATCTACCTTTTCATCCGCTTTCTATAACCACTTTTCCGAAGCAGCGTCATGGTAAACCAGACACCGTATCAGAAGAGAGGGCAGACACTCAAAAACGCATACTCACACATCAAAGCAAACGCGCAACACGGATTGCGTATATGCATAGATTTGTCCATATAAGTGCATACGTGTCTATTATGTGCTTGTATGTATTTATAGTTTTTAAACATACTTAGGTTTAGTTCCCGTTCTCTCCTGGAAGCAGTCCTTCAGATGTACAATAACGTGCATGTACATACAACTCGTAAGGCGTTACCACCCACCCAGGTTTTGCTTCTTAGCCGCTGGCTCCATCTGCTGGTCAATGAAAGAAACCTAGAGAGGAAAACAGGAGCTGTCGTTCAAGAAAATTTATTTAGTAATGAACGGAGTATGTTGCTTTATAGGGTGACCTGTTACGCAGACCTGTTAGAACTTCAAAGTATTGCTTCAAAGTAGTCATCTTGTGCTGGGATATAATTTGAATGTATTCATTTTCCGTGATATTTTATCGAAAACATTTTGTAAATCAAGCACGATTTCTATTAGCTGGTGTACCTGGTAGAAAAGTGAATTAACTTAACCCTAAAATTGCCAGGAATGGAAAATTAGTACTTTTTAAAACTATGTTAGACCTACGCAACACATATCTAAAGACGTTTTTGATATTCAGTGCTCACAGAAAGTCTTTGGATCCTTGCTTAATCCAGTCATAATGTTGCAAAACAAAAGTCCATTGACAAGCAATGTTCAACCTATACGCACAAACATTTCCGTTTTATTTAGTGTCATAATTTTTTTGACCGACTCATTCAGTTCTGTGCCATTTTGCTATTAATTGCAATTGTCACTGGCTCCACAAATGTTTGGTGTTTTATGTTATTGCAAAAATGCTACTAATTAAAAACCCTCCAATGAGACTACTTTTAATTTTGTTATGAAACTACTGAAGCTGAGAACTGCCGGGCTTGCAATTTTTAAATGCCGGTATGTTATCTCGAGATAACGAGATTATCCCTTTATCTCGAGAAAACGGCACGTTTCGGGGCCATACGCAGCGGTATTCGTATGTTTAGTGTAATTGTATTACTTAATGTGCTCATCCGTATATTTAACGTTGAAATTAAGTGTTGTGCCCGAGTAGTGTTTTTCCGTGAAGTGCTTGTCATGTGCTGTCTGTAAGTTGTAGCATGGTCCTGGGAAATGCTATGTCATATCACTGTACACGATTTATGTAGATGATTTGATGATAAAAATACTGAAATTTGATATAAACAAATTTTCACACCCACATTCAAATCTACACACATTGTTTGAATCCTTGGGGGGGTTATTCCACAGCAACCCTTAGATAGCAAGGTAAACTGTATAAAAGCTTCAAGTCCTTTTAAAACGAGCTTTGCTATCTCGAGATAACGTAATTAAATTATCTTGTTATCTCAAAATATTGACATAAAAAAATGGAAGCACGGTCGTTCTCGGCTTCCGTATGAAACCAACAAATTTGCAATTTTTTTACGGAATTAAAATCAAGCTTCCCAAGACTTTCTGTGAGCACTGTACGTTGCATATTTTTCGATTTTTTTAAGTTGCATTTCCTAGGATATGTTGCTGTATTAAGGTATTATCAATATTTTTGTATTTTATTTGATTCAGTGAAATAAAATAATGAGTTTCTGTCACCCTCTCATCTGAGTACAATGTGCACCTTCCGTTGTTTGTAAACACGGGGAATTCTTTACCTTTGTCAAAGCAATGTCATCGATGGGCTTGGAGTTAGAGCTGTTGGTTTCTGGAAGCATTTACTGTATAGTAACAGCTTTGCGGACTTTGAGGGCTGTCCTTGGACCAGCTTCAAGCCTGAATGTCTTCAGCTTTTTGTGTTTTTGCACCTCATCAATACAGTAGCCATCTATTGTTGATAGCTATGTAAGCCTTACTTACAAATTACATACTTAATCATGTCATCATCATTACTACTATTGTTATCATTAAATATCATCCCATCCCATCCATGTTCTGTAACCGTTTATCCCATTTGGGGTCACGCGGGGTCCAGAGCCTATCCCGGAAGCTACGGGCACAAGGCAGGGAACAACCCAGGATGGGGTGCCAACCCATCGCAGGGCACACTCACACACCATTCTCACACACATGCACACCTACGGGCAATTTGGCAACTCCAGTCAGCCTCAGCATGTTTTTGGATTGTGGGGGGAAACCGGAGTACCCAGAGGAAACCCCACAATGACACGGGGAGAACATGCAAACTCCACACATGGAACCCGGGTGGAGACCAGAACCCAGGTCCCAGAGGTGTGAGGCAACAGTGCTAACCACTGCACCACCATGCTGCCCCCATTAAATATCATATAATTATTATATAATTATTACATTTCCCAAATATGCTAAATGTTGAATGTTCTTGTTATGTCTTGTAAAAGCACCATCAGGGCAAATTCCTTGTATGGAAACATACTTGGCTAATGAAAAGGATTCTGATTCTGATTCTTTCACAGGTCTCAGAGCTGCATGTGAACTACGTAGTTTCCTCAGTAAAGCTATCATCATCACCCTTTGTGCCTGTCTCTCCTGACTGAGAATAACTTTTTAATCTTCATGTCAGGTTCCTCTCCTGTCAGCCAAAAACAGAAAACTGAGGCTGCAGTCACACAGCTTTACCAAAATTGGACAGCTGAAGACTGGAAAAACTTGGTCTGACGAATCTCGAGTTTGGCTGAGGCACGTAGATGGAAGGGTTTGTATTTGGTGTCAACAACATGAATCCATGAACCTAACCTGCCAGCCCAGGCTGCTGATGGTGGTGTAATGGTGTGGGGAATGCCTTCTTTGCACATGTTGGGCCTGTTAATTCCAATCGATCATCGCTTGAACACCACAGCCATTCTGAGTATTGTTGCTCACCATTAGTATCCCTTCACGGCCACAATTTATACATCATCTAAAGGCTACGTCCAGCATAATAATGCACCATATCACAAAACAGAAATCATCTCGAACTGGATTCATGAGCATCTCAATTAGTGCACTGTTCTGCAGTGGTCTTCCCAGTCAAAGGATCTGAATGGAGGAGTACACGTTTGGGATGCGGTAAAATGGGAGATTGGTAGCATACAGAAGTGGATAGTACGGCACTACATTACAAGTTACATTTTCTCAAGTGACTTTTAGAAAAAATGTACCTGTTAGGTTCGTTTTCGGGAGGGGTACTTTTAGTTGTTGTTGAGTAAATCTGTAATGGAAAAAACTCCTTTTATTCCATTACAGTCAACTATATTCTCGATGCTACATTTAAAAATATTCTTGTTTGTATGTCTCGAAAAGCCAAGCGCGCAGGGGCGTCTCACTGGTCCAACGCCGACAATCACGCTTTCTCAGAGATGGCGAAAGTAACGAACGAGACAGAGCATCCCTGGCCACACATTAACCCTTATTCAGACACTGTATTTCAGGAGATACTCTTACTGAGCGATTTTTTAGGAACACTATACTAATACTAGAGCCTCCCCTTGCTCTCAAAACTGTCTCAGTTTTTCGTGGCATGGATTCCAGAAGATGTTGAGAACATTCCTTTGATATTCTGGTCAATGCTGAGATGAGTGCATCATGCATACTACTGTAAATAAGAATTACTCAAATATAAGTAATAGTATTCAACGAAATTACTTTAATTAGAATAACAAAGTATAAAGCAAAACTACTACTCAGGCAGCGAGTTACTAGTTAAATTAAACTAACAGCCTTTACCAGAATGATTGTGATGAGACCACATAATGAAAATAACAGAGACTAAATTTATTAAATTAAACTGAATATATTTATTAAATTAAACTGAATTTATTTATTAAATAACTGAAACCTGTATTTAAACACACAAACACCTCAACAGGAAATAAATGGAAACACATTTCAATACATAAAGTACAATAGAATTTCAATAAATAGAATGTAATAAAGAAAACAAATAAATTAAGAATATAAGATGCAACAGAAAATATAAAATACATAAGACAAATAAAAATACATGAAATCTAATTGTTAATTGTTGTGCACGTTAAGCTATTGTTCTAAACTGAGGTGGAAAAAGTCCCAAACTGTCGCCTATGTCTGCCTGTGGAATAAACAGAAAAGACTGACTTAAGTCAGATTGTGCTGGATACAACGGCGTGGGATTTTGCCCATTTTCAAAGGGGGCTCGTCTGAAGACGCTTTTCACTGCGCGGGCACTGAAACCCCTGCGAACACTATTGCAACAACACGCAACAGTTTCCCGTAGATTTTATGCTGAGATTCTGAATTCAGAAATATCGCCCGTTTTGGCTGGCAAAAGGCCATCGCATCAGATGCGTATTTGATCTCACACTAGACAGTGAAAACGTGGCCTTAAAGAAACGCTTTGCTGACATTAGTTGCGCTGTTCCTTTAATAAAGCCCACACTCATTGTGAACGTCACTAACTGGATGACGTAATTTCCCTGCGACCGGAATTTGTCAGTACCATGTGAATGGTGCCGTGTAGCGTTAGCTAGTATTTATATCTTAGGTAAGTTCTTTGAAAGCTTCTGTAATTATTTCCCGGCATATCTATATTAAAATTATTAAAAGGACGGCATCCCTGAAAAACTGTACACTAACAATGATGGGACGTTTTCTGTGACGTTACTGGGTCCTGCTCTTGTTCATGATTATGGGACTGACAAGGTCAGAATCAGCCTTCTCTTGGCTTCAGGGAGACACTTAGTGTAACCTTATAACATGATCCATTTTCCTCTGAAATTTAGTCTCTGTTCACAAAATGGTGTGGTTAAGGGTATTTTATACTCGGGAAACCTCCGGAATATTTTAATGTCAGAATGAGGTAGCTGTCCAAACCGGCGGACGTCCTCAAATAATTAATGAATCAGGAAATGTTTCATTCCTTATATTGGACTCTGATGTGGGGATTCCGTGCCTCCCTTAGAAGTCGTAATGGAATAATTCCGCAAGAAGCGTATTAATTTGTGAAATTTCTGTGACAACGAAGTTCACGAATCATTGACTTGTTGTTTTGTTAAAGTGAAAGTTAATGCTGTTTAATCCTCGCTGTGTACTCTGTGTGTGCAGGTCCGGTGAGATGTTGGAGCTGCCAGACTTATAAGGACATAGTAATGACCACCAAATTAATGAGCCGTTGGGCCAGGCTTCTGGGGAGCCGGGGTCCCCAGGTCATTACCTCATGTCAGGCTCGCCTACCTGCCCATCCCATTCCTTCTCTTGCTGTGGCCTGTGCAGAGCCGTTGTTGGCCCGGGCTTTGAACGTGCACCCCCAGGCCCGGGCATTGTGCGAAAGGCACAGTCTGAGCACCTGGGAAGAGGAGAACCTCGCGGTCCCAAGGCGGACGGAATTGGACGAATTGGTGGAGAAGGCTTCCAGCCCTCAGGAAGTCCTGCATCTCTGGGCCAAGCGGGGTGCCAGTGCCAACCAGACAGCCCTGTACATCGTCCAGCTAGCTCGCATAGTCCTGGAGAAGAGGGACTCCAGCCACTCGGACCTGCTGCAGGACCCTCGGCTGCAAAACATGCTTGACCAGGTGTCATCTGAGGTAAAGTGGAGAACTGTTTCTCTGTCCATATAGTACCGAAGTCTGACCCTCAGCCAAATGTTTCGCCCATCATCTGAAGCACTGGTGATCATTGTGCATGTGCAGTATAATATCGATGTGATATCGCCCAGCCCTACCCTCAAGCGTGTTCGTGATGCTCTGGTTAATAAAAGTCCCCTTGGATGCGTCCTTCAGGTACGCAAGGTGTGGAATGGCTCCCTGGTCAGCCTCCTGCGGGCGCTCACTTCGCTGGGTGTGGCTCCGGGTACACCTTTGTTGGCCTCTCTCCAGACGGAGGCGCTGTGGCGCGTGCGGCGTTTCAGTTACCGCCAACTGGCGTACCTGTACGAGTGGGCATGTGGCCGGGACGGCCCACAGGCCGAGGAGCTGCTGGGTGCCGTCGTTAAGCAGCTGGAGCTGCGCTGGACCGAGCTGGCGGACGCCCGGACCGTGGTTGCTCTGATGGCCCGGTCAGCCCAACTGCCAGCGTCGCTCCTGGACAGGCTGGAGGACAAGGTGGGTCTCTTCCTAATGAAACTCAGCCAGTTCAGGAGCATATACTAAATGATAAATCTTTTGTTTGCCATTTGAACAAGTACTTTGGAGTTCTTCTCTTCACCGACCAAATGTTGCTCTCCATAGCTTTCAGGGGGGTCATGGCACAGTGTGAGCCAGTGTGCAGGGCCCCTGGGGCTGGGACCTGGTTTTAAAGACCTTGCTCAAAGGCCCACAGACATGTGACTGTTTTGCCAAGGCCAGGGCTTCAACCGGTGACCTTCCGATCACAGGCACAGAGACATAGGCCACTGAGCCACTCAGTGCCCCCCAAAAATTTCAGTTCACCCAATGTGGAGACCCCCCAACTTGTCTTTTTCACTGGTGTTACTTTCCATCTTCTGATTTGGGATCAGATTCGAGCCTCATCCAGTCCAAATTATAATCATTCTCTGTAAGCTGTTTGAGAACAGTAAGCCAAACTGATCCGAGGTCAGCTGGTAAGGTTCTCTCTGCCCCCACATCACAGGCATTGGAGCTGGTGGAGCGGTTTCGGGTGGAGGACATCCGCAAGGTGGCGGTGGCTCTGGCATCGCAGGGCCGGCGCTCTGTGGCACTCTTCAGGGCCCTCTCCTACCACATCCAGCAGAAACCCTCGCATGAGCTAAAGGCCTCGCTGCTGCTGGACCTCATCTTCGCCTACGGTGAGAGCGCCGGCAGCCGTAGGCCTCTTGGCAGGAAGAAATGCTCACTGTCCACATTCTGAGCATCACAGAGCTAAATGCCTGTGGACAATCAGTATTTAAGATTAGACATGAAGGACATGGAGATTCAGGCCAGGGCGGTGCTACTGCTCCCTGTCAGTCAACGTGCGAATGAACGGTAACGCGGTAAAGTCTTTCAGATCTTGATTGGCTGCGTTTGTTTTTTGTGGTCACTTTGTTCATTGGCCTGTCCATAGAGCTTGTGGGTTATGCATTAAGTTTCCTGTAACACACCCCCTCCCCCCACAGCGAAAGTGAATTTCCATCACAGCCAGGTGTTCCAGAGGATCGTGGGCAACCTTCTGCCTCAGATACCCCAACTGAGCCCCGGCGACGTGACCCGCTGCGCCCGCTCCTTCTCGCACCTTAAGTGGCTCCACCATTCCCTGTTTGAGGGCTTTGCTGAGGTACTTTGCTCCAGGCTACAGCGGGGGGGCTGGGGTCTGTAATAGTGGCTACATGGCGCCTTGGGGAGTTTCATATTTCAATCCTGTGAGGCAGGCTGTTGTTTCCTTGAGCAATTTCCAATATCTAAAACTTTGTTGCAGCCCTGTGTTCCTGTACAATGTGAAGCTATAAACTAGTTGGGCTGCTTGGATATCGGTTTGCTCAATAAACTGCTATTCTATTCCCAGCCATCACAAAATCCATGCCTTTCATTGGGTGGGCTGGCAGTCGTTTACACTGGCATGCCTGCGATTGGACGGGCTGGCTTTTTTTTTTTACACTGGCATGTATGCGATTGGGCGGACTGGCTGTCTTTTACACTGGCATGCCTGCGATTGGATGGGCTGGCTGTCTTTTACACTGGCATGTCTGCGATTGGGCGGACTGGCTGTCACTCACTCTCTTTCACCCCTATGTCCATTCCCCCCCCAGCATTACACTCAGCACTGGCAGAAGTACAGCACCTTACAGCTCTGCAGCCTCCTTCTCTCTCTCGCCCAACTCAACTTCCAGCCCAGCAAGAAAGAGCAGTTCTATGGCCAGGTGAGGAATGGGCGGGACCGCTTGAGGTGTGGGCGGGCCTGGCTGATATGTGGGTGGGGCCTGGCAAGCTGTGGGCAGGGTCCCACAATGCAGATATTGTGGTTGCCAAATTCTAGATGTGTACATTTCTGTTTATATGCATAGTTTTCTTTTCAAATGTAACACCTGCATGCTGAACACAAGAAATTTATGGCCAAAAGTGTGTGGCGCCAGTGGGTTAGTCGGTTGGGGCATAGCGTTCTGAGCAGTCCCTGTTCTCGTGCAGGTGCATGCTACCCTGGAGGGGGCATTGTCGGACCTGGAGCCCTTCCTACTGACTGACCTGGTGTGGTCTCTGTGTGTGCTGCAGCAGGCCCGGCCTGACTATCTTCAGGCCATTCTAGACCCCACCTTCAAGCTGAAATTGGCAGGTGCGTCACCTGCCCCCCCTGCCAGGGTTTTAAATGTGCCGTGTAGGAAGGGTACTATGTTTGGGACAATCACTGTAGTCCATAGGGGTTCCTCTGTTTTGTTTTTTAATGGCTGTTTGAAATGTTACAACATCAGAGGGGCATTTTACAGCTCTGTTTAACACGTATCGGTGTTATCTAGGTAAAATTCTGTGTTTTTCAAAGGGCGGCCTTTTGTGCTGAGATTAATTCTGTCTGGTTTGACAAGAGGCGCCCTGAGGCCTGTCTTTATTGAACCTAAGCCGGATGGGTGGAGGAAACGATCCCCGGCGTAACCTGAGAATCAGACTGCTGCCTCCGGCAAGTCTCGTTGCTATGAGGCCAGGTTGTGATACTGCTTACAGCCTGCAGGTGGCAGTGCAAGCAATTGCTTTCCAGCCTCTGGTGCAATTATGCGCTGAAATGGTTTATCATGTTGAAATCTTAATGTATAAACATCAGATTTATTATTAAAAGGATTATTTTGCATAAATAGTTCAGAGTATCCTGGTTGATTTACCCAAACTGCTTTGCCGTTGGTTTTATGAAGCAGTTTTTGTGAACATTTAAATAGAAACTTGACATTGAATTACAAACATAAAAACAACAGTTTATTATTGTGTTTCACCTTTTTGCTGTACCTAATTTTGTAGTGATGGCTTTTTGGGGTCCCCTCTTAGCTAAAATATCAGCCCTATATGATAAATAAAATCACTAAACCAAAATATTTTGACCCATTAAAATGAATGCTTCATGTACAACATATTTAAATAACAGCCAAATATGTTCACGGTTTTCTGCTGTTTTATATTATTTACTGAGTATTTTGGTGACGTGTTCTTCTGTTTCCCCCTCTAGCTAGCTATAACATTGTAGTTCTGTTTCTCAAATGTGCCGCACCAACATGGGTAATACACTACAAATGCCACAATGCACTGTTTCCAGGTCAGGAAAGAGTTTATGAGCATGCCCCCTTGTGAGGGAGCTGGCGGCTGAAAGGGAATAGCTAAAGGAGAAAACTGCGGAGGCGGCACCTGAGGTAGCAGATGTCTGACATAACATCAGTAGGTGTCGGAGAACAGCTCTGGTTTGCTTATTGATTAGGCGAGGTACTTTTTGGCTCGTTAGTAAGAAAACTAATTGCTGTACATTTGAGTCATTCATAACCTTAATTGGGTTAAATTTATTCTCGGATGTCTGAGGTTAGTGGTTTGTCCAGTGACATACATTCTTCAGAAAGCAGGGTCAGACAGATAGTCCCTGGAGCAGTTGGGGCTTAAGGGCCTTGCTTACGGGCCCAGTGGTGAAACCACTTTGCCAACCCCAGGATTTGGGCTGGCGACAGCAGAGCAGCCTGACCTGCTGAGCCACACGCTACCCATTAAATAAAGTAAATATTTCTGATATGTGACTTTATCTTTCTTTCTATAGTATCTGAATTGAACTGAATCAGACTGAGTGTAGGTATTGATATGAGCCTAAACTCAGGCCAAGAAACTGGCCTGGACGAGGGGCCAGAGCCCTGGGGAGACTGACTAGGGGCCACCTTCAGTCCTGAATTTCCACTTATTTGCCTCCATTATTACCCTGAGGGTGTGTCATTTCTCTGGTGTTAACTGCTGGACCCTCGAAAGGTTATGGTCAGACAGTTTGTATAACCTCAGTTATTCCTGCAGTTTTTTGCAGGCATGGATTCACTAGTAAAAAAAAAGGATAAATGTCAGTATTACTCTCTGGAGACTGTGGAGGGAAGCGAAGGCTTCCGTCCTTGTTTGTCGCACATACCGTGCTGAAGGATGTGCAGTACCTGGTTACACGCGGTCAGCCTTTGTCTCCCTCAGGCTCTTCATAAATGCTTTTTAATTATTAAAATTTAATAAGATATGTGGAGCTCGTCATTGGAAAATTTCAGAGTAATGTTTTGGCTTCCAGAGCAGCCTCAGTGTGCCTATGTTGATGTATACCAGTTATAGTGCTAATTAGCCCGCTGTCAACGGTACTCTAAGAGCGCAGAGTGTGGTCCTTCCTGGTCGAGGTCAGGGGGAGGTATGCTACAGGTGTTCCTGACTTCTCTGCCCGTTAACATGCTGACTGGGTCTCCTCCAGGGGCCGCTTCTTCACACGCTGCGAGCTACGGCCTTAAGCTCCAGCACATCGCCGCCACCGCCCAGCTGGAGATCCTCTGCCCTCCGGGGGTCGTCCCAGACCCCAGCCGGGCATCTCCGTCCGCCATCCCGGACGGCCAGCCTAGCCCCCTACAGAGCGGTCTGCACGAGGCAGTGTGTTCCCTGGCTGGTGGAGTGGAGGGGGCGTACCGCACCGGGGTCACCACGGTGTTTGGCTGGACCATAGGTGAGGGCACTGCTGGGATCTGGGTGGGCGACGGGGGGTGTTCTGTCTGAATGATATCGCCGTGACTCTCACCGCTGGATTTATAATTTATATTCTTACAGTGTTTCTTTGGAATGTTGTGTGATGAGCGAGAGAACAGAGAGCACCTCTGTGGAGGGTTTGTCTGGGTCATAGCCTACCACCATGCTATGTCGTGTCCCCCTTGGCTACCAGGGGGCATCATGACAGCTTTTCCTGGAGTAGTGTCACTGTAGTGCAGTGTTACTGTGCTGGTCCTCCCTTTGCTTCCATCTTTACTGCATCTCCTGTGTTTTCCTTCCATTAGACGGAGAGCTGGTCGTGGATTCTGAGAACAAGCCCATTAATTTGCCTGGACTAAAGGCTCCCCACCTTCCTGGGGGTGGGGGGGTTAGCCCGCTGCCCCTGGGGGCTCGCAGGTAAGCCTCGCCCAGTATCTCTGAAACGTGGCGTGGGTGGCATCAGCGCTGTCCCAGCATCGCCCTGACCCCTGCCTGTGCCTCTCCACAGGATTGCCTTCCTGGCCTGTGAATTCTCCCACCATGGCTCCAAGGGCAGAGAATTGCTGGGCCGCTATGCCATGCGACAGCGCCACTTGCAGCTGGCTGGGTTCCTCACAGTTCCGGTGAGTGGGCGTGACTGACCCAGGGTCACATGGTCACATAACGCTGTGTGGGTGAGGCTGTCTGTGCATTAGCCCGCCTCCCTCTGCTTGCTGCGTTAGCTGATGTTAAGTACTCATAATTCTTTACTCCCTGTGTATTTTTATGTATTTGCTATGCTTTCTGCACTCACTCTGAAGGGAATGGCATCACTCTGGTCTCTACTGCAAGGAGCAGATAGTTATAAATAGTTCAGGTAATTAGCTGCCAATTGTACCAATTAAGCCGACGGAAGTGGCGGCCAGCAGGGATACCGCCCTGCCTGAAATAAGCCTCATGTGCATGGCTGTGCTTTCATCTGCTCAGCTTCTACAGAACTGCGCCCCGCCACCCCCGCTCTCTTTCTGTCCCTATAGCCGCCGCCATCAGGCCACGAACTGACACGGATAATCCCCCCCACCACCTAAAGCAGCTTTCTGACCTGGCTGTTGGACGTGTTTATAAGATTTGGGGGCAGATCATAGGAGAGGTGTCAATATCTGGACCCCTCATTTGTTTTGGCCGGGGGGGTTGTCCGCCTGATGCCCCCTGCTGGAGGTCATGGGTGATTAAATGATGTTCAGGGGTTCTTACTGCAGAACAGGTGGGATGGTAGTGATGGACTCCTCAGTGAGACATGTGCAAAGAATGAGACCAAATCAGGTTTAAACCTGTAATTGGATTTACATGGGCTGGGGAATGTTTGACGTCTGATTGGTGCTCACTCCAGCAATCTTGGACTCAGGCAGAGAGTCCACTTCCCCCTTCAGCACATCAGGAAGTGGTTCTCCAGCTTGTTAGGTGTGGCCCATAGTGCTTCCACAGGAGTGGTCTAGGGCCTGAAAGGGTAGATTTTATGACTTGCATTAAACCATATAAGATGTTCCTCAGACCTTCAGGAGGTGAGTCTTTTCCTTGGAGAGGGGCTGTTCTTATCTTCCACCTCTATCCCACTGTTTCAGGTCCCATACTACGAGTGGGCGGAGCTAAAGGATGACCGGCAGAGAGTGGCCTACTTGAAGGACAAGATGGGGAAGGCCGTGGCTGAAGACATGGCCAAATAGCACCGTCACCTGACCATGGGCCCTACCCAAAAATAAAAAATAAAATCACATATGGCACCAGTCAAGCAGCAGATCATCCCGTCTCCGCTCCCCAGTCCTTATACTGCCTCCAGCCATTTTCCTCTGGTTGCCTAGACGATGCTTGGGGCTTTCCCTGTTGCCATGGGGATAATCAAGGGACATTCCTAAACTTGTAGGCAGGAATCCTCTGACAGAGTAGCATGATGAGGGGGAAAGAGTTGCATCATAATACAGGGATTCTCACCTTCAAAAAGCTTAATTTATTCTGCAGGTTCGAGTTGGAGCAGTTCTGCTTTTGAAAACAGCACTTTCATCGCTATTTCAGCTGTCAGATTAGTCAGAATGCTGTTATGTCATGTCATTCGCTATTAAACGGCACGGAAACGTACCCAGTGTGTAACCCTGGCCTGCACAGGAACTGGGTTCTGGCCTCTGCCTTTCCCCTGGGTAACGTCTGAGTGTGAATATTAGGATGGTCACATTCATCCCCAGCTTACTGGAAGAGCGTCCCACAGCTCTGGGTGCCCAGATGGGCGTGTGCTAGTCCGGATTGGGGAATGTGGTTTGCTAGACTCTGCTGCTGTTGTTATTTTGACGGTGTCTGTGTAATAAACCGCATTTGTTTGAAGTTCTCTAGACGTCTGTGTACTGATAAAGCACTGAAAGGATGTCAGCGTAATCGGGAAATGCCGTAGTGGGTCCAGAGGTCAGAATCATGGCTTCACTCATCCACTACGCTGCCAGTCGAAAGCTTATGAAGATCCTGAATTTCAGCATTTTACATTAAAGTCCAAGCATCGGGCTCAGCGAAAAAGCCGTGACAGGCAGCTGAAGAAGAGGGAAATGAGAGAAGGTTTCGTGATGACATGACGACGTGATGACATGGCGTGTTTAGTCACCGGGGTGATTTGGGATGAAATGGATTAATAGGTCAAGGCTACAATTTAATGTTTGTAGACTTTTCTCCAGGAGTGCTGGGTGGAAAAATTCCTTAAGTCTTTAGACAAATTCTTAGAGCTTCTTGAGCTGTAAATGGAGACTTTTGTGATGATTGTAAGACTTTTCTCCCTCATTCTTAACCTCATCCAGCTGTGGGTGGGGCCTGGAACTCATCCCAGGTAGCATAGGGCACATGGCTGGGTTAACCCTGGATGGGTCCATCACAGAGCATCTCCTGTTTTTCCTTAATTTATTGCCGTTCTGTTCCTGTTTTGTTTTGTATGTGGCTCTTGACTGGAATAAAATGTAGGAAGGTACGTAAAGTACGTACTCTGCGTGCCTTTAATAAATCCCCAGCTCTGTAAGAGACAGATCCTCACCAGATTACGCAGGCATGACTAAGCAGATGTGAATTTTCTGAGAATGAGTTGTTTATGTATGTATGTTTTCAGATGGAAGTGAGGGTGCGTTTTATAAGTGAGGTAGGCCCAGATTTTCTGCACATGGTGGTACCTGCCCTGCTGTATCAGTGTGGTGGGTGTGGCCTGTGGAGGGGGCGTGACTTAGCTGCTCCTGACTCATGTCCGTGTGCTTGACATGCTTCGTACCCAGATCCTATCTCACACCTCCATCTGTGAAAGCCTTCCTGGTTCTGTGTCAGTGTTTCAGATATCACATGGCTCCGGGCAGCGCAGAGTTAACAAGCGTCCGTGTGTTGGATTCTCAGCTCTCCATCTCACTCGATGTTTAAAAATACCCTCCCCCCCTCCCCCAGCCCACCCTACACACACCTGCAGGATGGCCGAAATCCGCTTACACTGGGTGTGCTGGATGCTTGATGGAAAAAGAACACAATGATGTCAGATCTGTGTAGGGGGAAGCCAAGAGGGTGTTGCCGGGGGTTTGGGGTGCCATAGCAACACAGCCTCTGCAGGGCTACTGATGCTAGGGGCCCGTAAATTGCCAGGGAACATGTGACCTACATCTGCAAATGCCCTATGTCACCATGGGGGTGTCCCTCTACATACCGAGGGACCAACCAGGCCCATCCTGGGCAGCTCCACCAACTCTGCCCCTGCGCTCTGTTGTTCTAGACCATTCTGTGTCTTTTCAATCCTACGCAGGCACTGAAATGAATGCGTAACTCTGTGTGCCACATGACCCCAGAAGGTCACCTCTCGGTTGGGTCGGGAGCCAGAT
Organism: Mormyrus iriodes; assembly: GCA_011763525.2. Lineage (NCBI taxonomy): Eukaryota > Metazoa > Chordata > Actinopteri > Osteoglossiformes > Mormyridae > Mormyrus > Mormyrus iriodes. The sequence goes on from JAAGVU020000129.1 coordinate 12,161,413, forward strand.
CCCGCGCCTCGCCACTAGGGATCACCATCGGATGTGGCTCCCCGCCAGAGTATTTTGGGCGTGCCGTTTCTCCTGGGGATTGGAGGCGGAGCCTGACACAAATGCTTCTCAACTGCTCCCAAAGTCACCATTTTATGATTAATAATAACTGACTAAAAAAGAGGCTGAAGGAAACTGCCGGAGAGCCCTACGTGGTCTCCCATGGAGGGGGGGGGTGAGTCTTAGGACTCATGTACCCCAGGGTTTATGTTAAGGGCTTCGGTTCTTTGCCCTCACCCAGCAGTTCCTAGTCTTCATCTTTGATCTGTTTGTTGCATCCTTGCATTAGTCATGGATCTGGTGTGCACTGTCATCTGATCAGTGACATATTTCACCATATAATACATTCACTCAATGATTTAATTATACGGCGTATTGCGATTCAGATCCAGGCCCTTCCCTAATGTACAACAGCACTGTCTCTCTGACAATTCTGAGTCCTGATAACAGGGAGAATCAGCATGCTCCGAAGTACCTTCATAATCGGGAGGAGGACCCAGGCAGCAAGGCCGGGGGGAGGAGCAGACTGCAAAAAAAAAATAACTCTGCCCTCTACAAACTACAAAGTGAAAGAATCCTATCCCTCCTCACCATCCTGCAGCTTCTTTGTGTGAGTCCAGTAAAATTCCCCCAAAAGCCCCCCAGTGCCGCAGCTGCAGGTCTCTGGATATTATTCACTCCCCCCGGCCATTCTGTGGTATGGTCACTATGGAAACGCGGCTCGGGTTTCCTTCCCCAGCCGGTCCCGGTGCCCCGCCGCTGTGCTGGAGCTCCTTCCTGCTTTTCAGGATCGATGTTTGCAAAGGGGCTGCTGGAGGATCTCTGTCTTTGGCCTGATGGTGTTGGTTCTCCTCCGTCTCTCCTGGGAAGCGTTTGAAGAAGCCTGGGCTCCCTGGGGACAAAGGGCCTAACAGTGGGCCGTGATGGAGGAGGGTGGCTCTGCCCTCCTGCCCCCCTTTGCTCTCTGTCCCTCTGTTTTTCCGCAATGTTCACTGCTAATGTGCTTTTCATGTCTGTGTTGTTGTATTGTCTTTCAGTTGTTCCCTCTCTCCCTCTCCCTTCCTCCTCCTTTCCCTTTTCTCACTCCTCCATCTCCTTTTCTCTCACTCTCTCAGCCTCCACCCCCCTGTCTCTTGCTCTCTCTCTGCTCTCCCTGCAGCTCTGCAGTGCTGTGCCGTGTCATCCAATCAAAAGGACCGATTGCAGTGGCTGGCTTACATCAGTTCCAGGCATCCAATCACAGGCCAGGTGGAGGGGGGGTCGGGCAAGAGGCGTGGTCTGTGGCGGCAGCGGTGTGATGAGAAGACAAGCCGCAGCCTGCGCTCAGAGTCGCTGCGATCCACAGCACCTTGGAGAGGGACGCATGCGCTGGCTTCCGCGCCCACGTACCCCCTCCGCCAGCACTGGAAACTGAAAACTAAACCACCGTGGAAGAGAACTCCGGCCGTCTTTGAGGACCTCACAGCCTCCGCCATAACCTCAAGGGCTGCAGCCGTGGAGTGAATGAGAAGGCATGCCAGGAGAAGCCGTCCACAGGACTGTGCCCCTACCAGAGAGGGCACAGGACGACACAGGCATCCCAGGCCCAGGTAGGAGCAATGGGCAGCACCAGACAGGATGGTAGGGGAAGGATGCTTGGAAGGAGAGTGGAATGAGAGGAACAATGGTGTAAATTGTGAGGGAGGTGTGTTTGGGAAGGGCATGGGGGGTGGGGGGTAGGCGCTGGGCGGGTGAGGGCCTGTGGTGACCCCACCACCTCTAACCCCCCCACGCAGCAGATGGTAGGAGCATGACACAGCATCAACAGTGGAGAATCCATGTGTCATGCTGATGGTGTGAGGGCACGGGTCCAGTCTGGCCCGGGACAGGACAGGAGAGCTCCAGAGGCTACTGGACATATTTTTGGCACATTCTGAGTTCTTGATTTCCTTCACAGATGTTTCTGGGATAAACACATATTCATACAACTGATGTATTTTGTACTCAAGGGTACAACAGCCATACCACGTCCCTGTGTCACACGTCACAGGTTTGTTTACAGTTTCGGGGGTCAGGCGGCAGTGCAGTGTGCCAGGGACGGGATGCTCCTCGCTGGATCGCAGGCTTCCTCAGCACTCTGCTGATTATCTGGCTTGATCCCATCCCACCACAAAAAACAAACCAGACGGGTGATCGGATGGATCAGGGTGTGGACTCACAGGGGATAAAAACAGGCCCCTCCTGATCTTAGCTTTTAGCGTTTTTATGTAGCAGCAATACCAGAGATGTGAGGTCTAGATGAGATAATCTCTTTGTGCTGATGGTCCCGCTGTGAGCTCAGGCTGAGGTAGCACTCCCATCAGCAACACATACAGGCTGGAGAGGGGCGAGGGTGGGGGGGAGGCAGCAACTCTGACGCAGCAGAAACAAGCTGGGGCCTGTCAGCAAGGCCCAGAGCAGGGGCCTCGATTACAGCGGCAGCCTCAGCGCCAAAGCCAGCAATGGGGTACAGACTGACGCAGCACCCCCAGGCCCATGTGGGGCTCCCCCATGGGCCTGCTGTCACATTCTGGCAGCGATGGGCTGCTAGCACTCAGTCCAGTGCTAATGGGGTGTGGCTACAGTTATATCATGTCTGGCTTCATGCCCGACGGTAACGAGCTTGACAAACAAATCTTTAGCAAATAAGTGAATCTGTTCTTGCTGTTACTGCTTGCTGTCTACCTGCCTGTGTAACCGTGCTTAGCACTGCGGCGGTATGTTTTCCGAGCTGCTGGGAAACAGCACTGCGTAGCTGTCACCTTGGAGAAAAAAAGGGTCTTCGGCAGAGAGGGTACCGCGATAAACATGTGGCTCCACCTAGTGTCTGATCTGTGAAAGACGCAGCTGCATCCCTGAGGCTCTCAAGCTGTTATGCAACGGGAGAGAGATGGCGGGGAGTGATTTTGCCGGGGTGCAGCTAGCAGTCCAGGCTGTGGCTACGCAGCAGTGCCTAGAGCAGGGGGCACAGAGTCGAATCTACCCCACTCCTGCCTAAGCTGGCAGCGAACTGTCATGTTGTGCCATGGAAATGGGAGGAGTGACGGAGGGGGCCCTAAGCTTCTCAGCTTTCTGCTGGCCAATCAGCACAGAGGATGAGGTCATCTCAGAAATGGCCCAGTTTGTGGGCGAGGGTGGCGGGGGGTGGGGGGGGTTGATATAAGGGCCCGTTTGTTGTTTTGGCTCGTCAGCCTCTCTGCCTGGCACCAGCTGCCGGGAACAGGTCACAGTTTACCGGCACTGACGCTGCACAGACTCCCCGTCAACCGCGGCACTGCATTCGCAGTCAAGCTTAAGGTGCAGAGCTTGCTGAAGGTCTCGCAGCAGCTCCCGGGGGGCCCGGTCGGCCCTTGGTTAGCCCTCGATCGGCCCCTATTTAGCGGCTCCTAATGCATTACCTGGACTTCGTCATGGTCCTCAAACACAGACCCGTACGGTGCTGACATAGCACCACCAGTTCTTCCTCTAAGCTTCCTTTTAGTCGCTCGGCCTGTGTCACCCCTAGCATCGGGTCTGTCCCCTGGCTCTCCGTGTCTCACCGTCCTCCCACGTCCCCAGTGCCCTTTCCTTTCTTCTCCATCGATCACCCTTCTGCTTCTTTCTCACTTCCCATCTGTCCATCTGCCCTACTTCTCTGCCTTTCTCTCTTTTTTGGGGGGGGCAGGGGTTAGTTTGTTTTCTACCCATTTTATGAAAAATTGCATCTCTTAAAAAGCAAAAATGACCCACCTCTCATATCATGGATTTTCTATTACATTGTCAGCAGTACCCAGCAATCCTGCTGACAGTGGGTCTCCATTTATTTACACAGGGCGGACAGTGGCATTATCCGGTTACCGGCTTTCACCAGCTAACATAGTTCATAGTATCACAATCTTTAGGCAGTCCATTTGGGGGAAATATGGTTAATTTGCTTCATGTTCACATTCATATGAAAGTGAACTGCACTCCAAAGCAACTTCTGAGCCAGCTCCTTCCTACACATACCAAGGACAGGGTTAGGGTTAGCTGTAACATGGGGCCATGGAGAACATGCCAGAGCTTAGCACCTGCCCTGAGAGACAGCTCCCAGGAGCCGGAGAAGGACATCAGCACCAGGAGCTGTCCATCAAGTCAGATAGGGTAAAGCCCTTGTATCGTTAGGGTCAGTTAAAAACCTGCTGGGACAAGCATGGTCCTCCTCACACCGGCTGACCCATTCCCAGAAGGTGCTGCCTCATACCTTGTACTTGACCCAGGCCATGAATGCCAGTTTTTCTTTTCAATCTTGCTTCTCTTTGCTGGTTTATGCTTTTTGTCAGTCAATTCAAGATTCAAGATCTTTACTGGCCATGTGCAGCACGTTCATTTGAAACAACAGAAAACTGTGCAAAACTAGTCAATGTGTATTCAGTTACTGGTAAAGTGCAGTAACAGATTTACAAAGCACGTGTGCCGTGGATATGACTGCTACAGGAAACACAGATGTTGGGAATTCCGATGGTTTGGGAAAGAAGCTGTTCTTGAAACTGGTAGTTGGAGTTCTGATGCTGTGAATCCCTCTACCAGACTGCAGGGGGGTGAAGAGTTTGTGGCTGGGGTGGCCGGAGTGGCTCGTTTTTGTTTATCCTCTTCCCGTGGGCCCCAGGGGCCCCATGTTATCTCAGGGGCCATGATGTGGTTCGATCAGGTGCTTTGATGCCCCCCCTTTCCCTAGATTGCTGTTCCTTCATCCATCCACTGTATCAGTAAAGCTCACACCTCCATTCTCCATACTCTGCTGATTGTACGTGTAGCTTTAGCATTCGATAAATGTCAATCATTTGGCATGTAATACGCAACGTAGCATATAATTCATCATCAAGGCTGGTGTGAAAGACAAGAATAATTGAAATCTCTTGCTTTCATCCCTTTCCTTGTTTTCTCCAGTTTTCCACTTTGTCTTTCTCTCTCCTTTCAATCCCATCTTTTTAGTTCACTGTTTTTCTCTCATTCTTTTAATTTTTGTGCCTATTAGTAGGTACCAGCAAGTAACAATTGCAAAGTGGCCCAGGTTAGAGTTAGTAAGTCAGATTTTTTTTTGTTGGACACTAAATAAGGACACAAAAAATTTCAAGTCATTATCTTTAACTGATGGTAAACCTGAGGGTAGGGGATCTCAGATTCATTTCCAGGGATTGCAGGATTTGATACTAACCTTCTGAAAAACTTTTATGGGAAAACTGGGGGTGAAATTGGTGATTTTTTAGCTGCGTTTCGATGGAATGGAAGTTCAGAGCAGTTTTTGAAGAAATGGCAAAATAGTAAGAAATACCCGTTATTTTCATAAAAGATATGTAAATATGACATTTCTGGACACAGAAATGATGCTAAATCTGAAGCGTTATGGAGCCCTTTTTATATTTTACTCCTGTCTATACACTTACCTGCTGGTCCCTGCTGTTACTGTAATGAACCAGATATTCGCAATGTGAAAATGTCGTGGGTGTGCATCACACTAGAAAAGGCAAATCTCTCCACTTTGTCCATCTCTTATGATGCCTTTACTCTTCTCTCCGTGCCAGCACTTCCTGTTATGCAAATCACCTTTCATATGTTTATAATGAATGTTTTATCATCTGACATTTAACATTTAACTGAAATTATTAATAGATGAATGGGCAGTTTCTGAGCAGTTACAAAGTAAAAAATACGTTATTTCGAGCAAGGCATTAAAATTATTAAAAAATTAACCACGTTCATAAAACAAGATGATATTTTTCTGTAACAAATAACAAATAATGGTGGGCAATGACTAGTTAACGACATTAAGTGGTGATCTATTCCTTAAACAGAACCGTACTGTCAGCTGTGTATTTTACTACGGGATTAAATGCAGAATATCTCACCCATTAGAAACTCTGTCATCTGAAAAGTGTTTCATTAGTGCTTTTATATCTCAGCTAATCATCTGTATTTTTACTCACCATCTGCTCCTTTTCTTTTTACAGACATGCCCAGGCATGCATCAAGCTCATCCGCCTCCACCCCCAGTGACTGTGCCTCCACCCCTTCCCCCACCACCCCGTCACAGCTGTCCCCAGAATGCACTTCTCCGTTTGGCCCACGGCTGCCAAAGGCCAAGCAGGGCAGCTCTGCACTCCGGCCACAGCCAGAGGGCGCTAGCTGCGACGGCGGCTTAGATGGTCGGCCCGGAAACATAGGCTGGCTCACTGGAAAGTTTGGTCGGGGCGCCTGCAAGCGTGGGCCTGTTAAGATGGAGAGGATCAAAGTGCTGACGGGCACGGAAGTGGAGAGTGACTACAAGGAGCCGGAGGCCATGGACACACGGGTGGTCATGGGCCAGGAAGCCCTGCTGAGGAACATGGAGGTTCAGGGAACCCTGCCAGGGGACAAAGATCCAGAACTGGAAGTGTCAGGTCTGGAATTCCAGCCTCCGATGCCATCTGTAGATTCAGAGGAGGGACAGGAAAGGTCCCCTGAAAAGGCAAAGTTGGATACTGGCCAGCAAATTCCCTTCACCGCCCATAATGAATCACTGGCTCCTAAGGTGGAGCAGGAGTATGACTCTGCACAGTTCTTAGCCTGTCCTATCATGGAACCCAAAGCTGTGGATGCTGGATTGACTGACAGCTGCAGCCCCCTGGGAGACAAAGAATGGGAGGAGCTGTCACTATCTCAGGGTGAAGTGCCTTCCTTGTCCTTTGTAGAGCCGTCCTGTGCGGTTGACCCCCAACGAATAGGTGTTCCTTCGGGTCTAGACCCAGATCTCTACTATACTGCCCCCTCTACTCCCATCAAGATGGCCTACTGCTCGCACCTTAAGCACCAGTGGTACCCCGGCCCAGGTTCTGGCCCAGGATCCCCCACTGATGACCTTCCTGATAGTGAAGGATTATATTCCCCTCCAACCTCCCCTTCGGGCTCCTACATCACAGCTGAGGGAGGCAGCTGGACGTCTTCCTACACTTCCAGCACCTCCCCCTCATGTTCCCCTAACCTAATTGCCGAAGCAGAGATGCAGGACGCCCCTGCCAGCTATGTCGAGTCCCTGTCAGAGATTGGAGATGAGCTTAGTGAAGAGAGGAACAGCACTGAGAGGGAGCCCTGTTTCAACAAGGCCAGCGAGCTGGAAGTGCCAGAAAGGATGAACTTTACCGACGACGGAGACACAGTAAGGAGAGAAACATGCCGGCCTCACTGGGTGACTGAGGTTGCCTCTCCTCCGAAGTGTGGCAGTTGGAGGAGCACATCCTCACAGGAAGGGGGAGGAGAATCAGAAGGATCTCCTGAACCCCTTGAGGAGCAGGAGTCTGTGGTAATGGCACAATACAAGGATAACGATCAAGACCTGGAGCTAGATCTCAAAGCCTGTGTCTCTGAAGATTTTGGTTCTCTGGCCAACCCGGTAGAAGACGCCTCCCTGGAGCTGGCTGCCTCGTTCCCCTTTGTGCACCGACTAGCAACAGCAACAGATACAGAGAGTCTGACCCCAGCCACTTGCTCTTCTGAAGTCTCGGATACAGACAATAACAGCCTTTATGGTGAAATGGCTTCTTCCCCTCTCCTGTTCCCAGGCCCTTGCAGGGAGATCGGGGGTGACATGATGATACCTGCTTCAATGCTCCCCTTCAACGCAAGCCTCATCTTTCAAGCTGACTCTATGGAGATAACACTGTTCCCCACAGAAGATGAACCGGGCAATGATGTAGATGCTTATGCTGCTGGCGAAGAGGAAGGAGATGTGGATGAAGACGATGAAGAAGAGGATGATGTTGATGAGGTTGAGGACGAAGAGGAGGAGGAGGAGGAGGAGGAGGAGGAGGAGGAAGAAGAAGAAGAAGTGGTAGAGGATGAAGGAAAGGAAGATCCCAATGAAGAGGACACCTCTGCTTCATTCTTGAACTCCCTGTCAGAGACTTCCATGAATGAAGGTGTGGATGAATCATTTGCCTTCCAAGATGACACAGAAGAGTCAGTAGACTCTGCATCCTACAATGGTGATGAGGATGAAAGACTGTACACCACAGAGAGGCACGCAGAGCTCACTCACCAGTTCCTTGGTCCTAGTGACCCAGTCGGGTCCACAGCACCACTGCAGCAGGACTCCTCCAACTGTGGAAGTGAGAGCGAAATGGAGATATCCTCAGAATCCTCTGACGCAAACCATGTATCCAAGGAGCAGCTTGCGGTCAACCGTGCTGAACAAGCAGAATCCATTCCATCACCTGTATCCCATGTCCCAAAAGAGGAGCATGAACTACACTCCCTAGAGGAGGGTTGTATGTCTCAGGATGTTGCATTGGAGAATGAGACCCCAAAATGGTCTTCAGAACCCACAGCTAGTGTCATCCCAGGGACAGTTAATGAATCTGTTACACAACCGTTACAGACAGGTGCTTTGCAGCCAGAAGAACACAGCAGAAAAGAACCTTTTAACCAAACTTCTGCAAACACATCCCATTCCACTCTGGAGGCTCTGACTGGTGGAAGTGAGGAGCCAGACACCGAAGCTGAGCTCACAGATCAAAAAAACGGCAACAACACAGAGTACGTGGAGTCAACACTATGTCTGGATGAGACGGCAACGAACGATCTGAATAAAGGAGTCCCCGTGGTATCATATCTCAAAGAAGATCACAGCCCCAGCAACATACCCATTTCCACAAGTCCAGAGATCTCCTCTGAGGTCCCAGACAACCTGGTTGTCTCCACAGCAGACGTGTCAGTGCCCGAGTCCTCGCTAAATCAGGATAACCTGTCTGAGGATCAAGCTTGCCCTGATGACATTAACTTGGGCCCTCTCAATGTGTCTTGTGCTGCGTACAGTACATTAGCCGTTTCACCAAAGAAAGAGAACTCAGAAACAAATGTTTCGCGAAAAGGGTCCCCATCTGGAGTTTGGGAAGGAGAGTCACCACTGGCAGACTGCCACGACTATCAGGCAGGGAAACTGTTAATGTACGAGGCTGCCCAGCCCATGTGCCCAGAGCCGGCCTTCACCTCCAACATTGGTCCAGGAGACACGATCTGTGCAGAACGAGAGGACAACCAAGGCGACTGTGAATTAAGGGAGGACCTGGCAGACAAAGCAAGTGCAGTGCTGGACTCTAATCTGTCAAACTGGAAATCCATCGAGGAAATTTCAGAGGCTGGCGGAGGGGAGGATGGAAGCTCACATTTTCCGGGGGATAATGACAGCAACCTTGAAAACCAGGCAGGCGATCAGCTGACACAGCATCCGACGGTTGCCAAGGAAACTAGCACACTGAATGACCCAGAAAACAGCAGCTCACCGTTCTTACCCACAGGACCACCAAAATGCCTACAGTTTAATATCCTTTCGGAGGAGGATAATGAGGATTTCAAAAATCAAGCTAAAGGTGATGAACAGGAAAACGCAGACATTCACAATGAGTCTGTATCAAACATATCTATTGTGGCAGGTGCATCTCAGCACATGGCTGATTTAACTTCTAGCAGGCAAACCTTAGAACCTGAAGGTGACATTGAGGAACATGGTAGCCTGTGGCACACAGGTTCAGGAGTTCCCAGTCAGAAGTCTCACTTTTCAGAAGATAAAGAAAGTCAACGGTCTAGTCCTGGAAGCAAAACTGACAACGGGGAAAAATCGGATGGTGCAGGTTGTGTTATGGAGAAGAATCATATGACAAAACGGGAAATCAAAAGTGAAACTGACAGCAACATAGAAAACAATGTCAGCCTCTTAGAATGGGAGCCTGAATTGTTTTTACTGGGTGGATCCTTTGGCACATTTAACCCCAGAAAAAAATCTAATTACTGTAAAGCGGACAAAGTACCAGTAAGTGTTCCTGTTTTTGTAAAAAAGGACATGGAGGTTTCCCTCCAAAGCCAAGATGCGATGCCAAAGTCTGCTGAATCGGTAAGTGCGAAGATACATACCAATGTTAATAGTAAAGTACGAAGCACTGAAGATGGTGACATTCAGATGTTCAGCAAACAAATCAGTGAACCAAAGAATAAAGCTACCTGTGGCAGAGCAGAGAGCTCTCAGAGAACGAGCCTGAAACAAGAAGAGACTGCAATGCAAGGTCCTCCTCTAGGGACTGGTGTAGAACAACTGTCTTTGCTAGGGGAAGGTCAGATGTCTACAAACAAAGGGTTCATTAAGAAGAACATTGTAGAAGATTTGTCTTTGCTAGGGCAAGGTCAGCCATCAGCGAACATTGAAGAAAGTAAAGTACAAGACCCTGCTTTGGAGAGTGTTGTAGAACCAGTGTCATTATCCAAGGAAGGTCTGACATCTGGGAACAATGAAGAAAATAGGGTACAAGATCTAGCTTTGAAGAGAATTATAGAACAGGTATCATTACCCGAGAAAGGTCAGACATCTGGGAACACTGAAGACAATAAGATACATGATCCTCGTTTGGAGAGTGTAGAAGAACATATGTTCTTGTCTGGAGAAGTTCAGACATCTGGGAACACTGAAGACAATAAGGTACATGATCCTCCTTTGGAGGGTGTTGTAGAATATTTATCATTATCTGGAGATGGTCAGACATTTGAGAACATTGAAGACAGTAAGGTACATGATTCACCTTTGGAGGATGTTGTAGAATATTTGTCATTATCTGGAGAAGGTCAGCCATCTGAGAACTTCGAAGAAAATAAGGTGCCAGATCCTCCTGTGGAGGGTGTTGGAGAACATGTGTCATTATCTATAGAAAATCTGACACCTGTGAACATTAAAGACAGTAATATACAAGATCCTCCTTTAGAGGGTGTTGTGGAACATTTGTCATTATCTAAAGAAGGTCAGACATCTGAGAACATTGAGGAAAATAAAGTACAAGATCCTCCTTTTCAGGGTATTGTAGAGCATTTGTCTTTACTGGGAGATGTTCAGACATGTGAGGACATCACTTGCAATGAGGAACCAACCAAGGAAACAGGCCCTCAGTTAGAGGTAGGAGGAAAAGGCCAAAACAAGCCACACTGTGTAAATAAGCATAGAAACTTAAATGGTGGCAATCCACCAAAGCATACTGCTGAGTCTGAACCTAAGGTTCCTCTGCTGCTCCCTCTCACCAGTCCTACTGCAGTCACAGAGAGGTCAAAGAACAAGGCTACACCTGCTGAGGACAAAAAAGCACAGGAGAGTAGTAAGCAATCCACAGCCCAGTTGGTCGGTGAGAGCTGTAAAGATCATGGCGAGAGCATGCAGCTCCAGGTATATCAAGAACATTTGCCACAGGAAAGCATGGGCAGCCAAAATATGGACAAACCTGGCATCTGCAGGGCTGCCCAGCTAGAGGACGATCTTCCTTTATCACCGGAAGACATAGTGCTCTTACAGAGAAGACAACCGACCGGAAGCACAAAAGATATCAATGACAATAACATTGATGACAACCCGCCACCCCTGAAAAAGGACGGCGGCTCCACCCATTACAGAACCTCTGCTGTAGTCCCAGCTGAGGAGCTTCCCACCCCTGTCCAGGAGTCCCGATGTTTGCTGGCCCAGCCTCCACCGCAGTCTCAGCTTCAGGGATCCCATCTCCACTCCCACCCCATTTTCTGCAGCCCTGAGTTTCCTGAGTCCCTGGCATCACCTTCCTGCGAGACCATGTCCCCCCCAAGGCGGCCGGTCTCCATCCCCATCCAGGACACCCTCCAGCAGGCTGAGATGCAGCCTTCAGTATCACCCACGCCATGTCTGCACAACGCACCCAGAGGTACGTGCTAGACACAAACTCGTCTTTTATGTGTGAAAATATGTGCGGGACAGGGTAATTCCTGGGTAATGACTCTGTCGTCACCTGGCATCTAAACAAGAATATTTGCATGTAATTTTAATTTAAAATACATTAGGACATTGACCACAGAGGACACATCAAACACCTACAGGCACCACGAGCTTGTACTTTGCAAGTTGTTATTGAAGATAAACAGATGAATGGAAACACATACAGGCAGGATCACCTAGGTGAGGAAAGCTGATTGACGTACAGTGAAGGGTGTAGTTTCCAAACCCCTTTGTCTTCCTTTCTCTTTTCACAGTTGACAATGAAGACAAGGAGGACTTTTGTGAGGCATCGCTACATGTAACTCTGGGTCACAGGGCCAGCCCGCGAGGAGGGTCCTCCCATACGGAGTCAGGCTCTTCCAGTGACAGGGAGCTCTTGTCCTCTCCTCAGCCTGTCAGACCCGTCCCACACACCACTGAGCCGCCACCCTCAGACAGGCTGACTGATCACCTGACTGGCTGTCCCATGTCATACAGTCATAAAGGTAAAGCCTAGGAGTCATCTGTCCGCCCCTATGTGATGTGCAGCCCTAGATGTCTGTGAGTCAAATCCAGACAGAAAATGAGGTGACGATTCAACCACTTGAGTCTGAAATGTATTCATGAAATGAATCTCTGTTAACATGTATTAGTGTAAGGGTGAAAATACATAGGGCAACATTTTGAGCTGTGTTGCTGGGCAGTATTGCTGACCAATGACTAACACTTTCCCATTGATCTTGGGCAACAAATTTCTATTTGAAAAACTTTGATCAGCAATGGGCCAATTTTCGCAATCATCCAGATCCAGTTGAGTTGACCTTTGTCTCACCTGGTTGGCAGTTGCCCGGCAACATTGCCCAAAAAGTTGCCCCATGTATCACCTTTAGTGATTATTCCGTGTTCCAGATTTCTGAGGAATTTCTTTAAATTATTTGAACCCCTGATTGTCCTGCCTGCATGGAGGCTTCACTCCCCCCCCACCTCACCCCAGTTAATAAAACCCACCAAAAAAGCATAAACCACAGCGGATCCTAAGTCTTTTATGCAAGAGCTCTAGGGAAGACAACACACTAATGAAGTGGAGTAAGTTTAGGAACTGACACAGACATCATCTTTCCACATTCACAACATGGGATATTTCCTCTGACTGCATTTCCTGGATGTGTATTGCCTGTACGCTCTGCCACGGTGTGAAAGCGTGTGCCTGTCAACGTGCATCCCAGCCGTGCTGCATCTGTGTCACTGACACATGTGCACGGCCATGTACCCCCTGTTCACAGAGGACTCCTGTAATGAGTCAGACAGTGACGGGTCCTTGCCAGAGCTGGAGGAGTCAGAGACAGCCCTGATGAGGCCCCCAGACACACAGGTGGGCAGTCTATAGCAGGGGCCTAGCTACAAAATGTCGTCTTGGGCCCCCTCTTGGGTTGGCACTTTCAATCTGAAGAAATCTGTGTCCTACATGTAATTTGTCTCTGCAGACACGGTGGGGGGAAGAGCATTGTGAAAACACTGTCCTCCATTCTGTGGAACCTCTCTCACTCTTTCCTCTTTTCTCAGTCTCAGCTTTCTCACACAGCGCCCTCTGGTGATGAGTCTATGAACAAAGGCAAGCAGAGCCGTAGTGAAAAGAAAGCCCGGAAGGTGGGTGGCAGCCAGACCTAGTTACAGAAGCACAGAACTGTTCCAGTCGTGGTTAAGACTAAACCGTAAAATTAACAAGCATAGATGGCTGTTTAAACATGAGCATCTAATCTATATCTCTTCCTTTGTCTGTGTGTGTGTGTGTGTGTGTGTGCGTATATCCCACTGTAGGCCATGTCCAAACTGGGATTAAGGCAGATCCACGGGGTCACGCGCATCACCATCCGCAAGTCCAAAAACATCCTCTTCGTCATCACTCGCCCTGACGTCTTCAAGAGCCCGGCCTCTGACATCTATATTGTTTTTGGGGAGGCCAAAGTGAGCCCTGTTTTAATCCAGCTCTGATAGCAGTCCTACAAAATGTGTAACATGCACTGTAAAAATGGGTGGGGTACAGGGGCATTTTGTAATAATGCTGGATCCACCAATGACAACCAGGGAGCTTCATCCTGTGGTTTAGATTAATGTTTCTCAATCAAGTCATCGCAGATCCCCAGATGGTCCACGTTTTTGATCTCTCTCCCAGCTCTCAGACATTCAGGAGTATTGAATACCTGGTACTGGCATTGGCGGCTGGAATGTAACAAAAATATGGACTGTCCTAGGGTACCTATGGACTGGGTTGAGGAAGACTGATTTAGACAACAGTCGAGGGTGAAGCATTATAAACATGAAAGGTGTTCCAATGAGTTTTGCTCTGTGTCTCTTTAGGTATCAGTCTGTGCACATACAGACTAGATGGTAGCAGGTAAAAATTAAACTAACGATGTTAACTGAAAATATATTATCATCTAGAGAACCCTTTGAAGCAGTGTTTCCCAACCCCTAGAAAGTCCATGTTTTTGCTCCCTCCCAGCTTTTGGAATGGAACTGGGAGGGAGCAAAAACATGGACTGTCTGGGGGGGCCCAAGGACCAGATTAGGTAACAGAGATGAGATTAAACTCCTTCATTTTTTATTTTTCTCTCTCTCTATCCCTCTACCATTTCCTTACTGTCCTCTCCTCTCCCTGTCTGGATCTGTCGGCCCCACTCACTACTCTCCACATCTCTCTCACCCCCACCCAGATCGAAGATCTCTCCCAGCAGGTTCACAAAGCCGCAGCAGAGAAGTTCAAGGTGCCCCTGGAACCTGCACCCATCATCCCAGAGAACAGGCCCAGTCTCAGCATCAAGGAGGAGAGTGAGGAGGAGGAGGTACTCCCTGTTCTTACCATCCTGTCTCCCCGTCTCTTTGGGTGTGTGTTATGCGGCTCTGTAGATTAGACCTCAACCCCAATGGTTCCAGGGGCCAGCTGACCCTGCTTTTTCAATTATATGGCACTTTGGATAAAAGCACCTGCTAAATAAGTAAAAAAAAAAAAATGAAACATTCGAACAGTGGCCCTCATAATATTGTAAGATCCTATTTGATATATCCATCAAACCCACTCTGTCTCCTCCATCTAGGTGGATGAGGCTGGCTTGGAGCTGAGGGACATCGAGCTGGTCATGGCCCAGGCTAACGTTTCCAGGGGGAAGGCCGTTCGTGCACTGCGGCACAACAAGAACGATATCGTCAACGCCATCATGGTGATGGGGCCGGTCCTGGGGGGATTGGGAGTGTACGATCCTGATATTGTGATGGTGGTGGTACAATAATTGTAACACATCCATCTCCTTCCACCGTTTCCATTGTTTCTTTGACATCAACTTCCTGGCAGACCGTTTCCTGTTTCCCTTTAACTGTTCCCCCATCTCTGCTGGGTTTTTGGCCGCAGAGATGCTAATTCCAGCCCTTGTGGCCAACGTTGTGTGCAGCCAGCTCAAAGTTCTTGTTTGGATTGTGTGTGTGTGTGTGCGTTTGTGTGTGTGTGTGTGGGGGGGGGGGGGGGGGAAAGCGCCCCAGCCACACATGGCAGGAACAGCGGGCCGAACTCGCCCCGCCCTCCCCAATATCCCC
>JAAGVU020000129.1:12176906-12189549 GCA_011763525.2 Mormyrus iriodes
GGGGATGTGTGTGGGGGCGGGTTGTTTTTTTTTTTGTGTTGTGTGTGGGGGGTGTGGGTGTGGTTGGGGGGGGGGGGGGGGGGGGGGGGGGGGGTCAAAGTCTCACAGCCACACATGGCAGGAACAGCGAGCAGAACTGGCTCAGGCTTCCCCAATATCTCGTCAGCGCCCCTCTGAGTTACAGAATGGATATGACAACAGTAAAATCATCTTTAACCAGCTCTCTCTCTCTATCTCCCCCTCTCCAGGAACTGACTATGTGAGAAGAGAGGGGAGGTTCTGGCACCCCCTGCACACTCACCCTGTGGCCCTACCCCCATCCCCCAAGGCTCATAAGCACTATAGACCTGCCTGTATTGCTACGTTACTTTCCCTTCTGCCCGCTGAATAAACCAACCTATTGTAATCAGAGCAGGCCTCGCGTGGTTTTTGTGTTGCGCTCTTAAAACGTCACTCACAGCAAGCCACCACCCTGGTGTAAGGGTCCCCACAGTCTGAAACATTCTGGTGGATTCCAATTCCAGTCCCTGTTTGGTCTGCAATCTATACCTTTGTGTGTCTGTAAGAGTCTGTGCTGCCCTTGTCTTTATAATTACCATGGTTTTGAAGAGGTATTGCATCCAGACTTGTGAATCCCATGGGACCCACGTGTCTAATTCAGGCTTGCCTATCTCGGGATGGATTTTAATTGGAGTAGGAAGTAGTCTGGCAGTTTAGAATGGAATACCTTTTGTGTGACAATTACAGTGAAATATTAGAGGAAAAAGTTACATAAACAAGAATGTATCAAAAACTGTATATAAAATATGAGAAAGTGACTGTGTTCATCTCCGTCAGCTTACGAGATCATTCAGCCCAGGCGAAGACAACATTCTCACCTCATGACCATTTGGTTGCTGCTGGTCTACGGTACGGCAAAACTCAATCTGGATTGGGTGGCTCTCACCTCATCGGTTTTCATTTGGAAAAATACATACAGTGTTAAAGATCAGGCAGTTACAGAAACATGCCATTTCTTCCACTTTATTAAAGAAAACGTTCCAGTACAAAAGTGTTAAAATATATTAGTCACAAAATCATACTGAAATACAAAGCATCTTTTGCAGTGAAGGCCTATACCTGAAGCTGCTACACCAAAAGGGTAAGTCATTAAGTGTAATTTCCTAAACGAGTGGAGACACCTGATAATGATGTACTCAGTCGGAGAAGTTCAGAGACATTGACCACAGCTCGTTAGCATGAACATTTAGAGCATCATTTTCAGGCACAACCGTGAAGGCCCTGATAAGGTGAAAAAAAAAGTACATTTTTTTGAAGGATGAGGTTAAATTGCATGACAACCTAAGCATCACCTGTATATTCAATATATTATACCTGTAAAGTACATGGGAATATTTTGTAAATGCTTTGGCTCACACCTTGAAGCTTGTTCTCGTCGATTTTAAAGGACCGCGACACGGGAACCAAACACACGACAACTCTGACTGCGTGAAGCCACGTGCTGCTGCGTTAACTGTAAATGGCACTGCCAAGAGAAACAGCCCGTCCCTGGTGTGTAAACACAGCACCTCCGCCTCTCCTCCATGGTCCTCGCCACGTCTGGTGCCGATACCCGCACCGCCCCGCCGTTATCGCCGGGGGAGCTGGTGGGCGGAGTCCAGGTCACTTCCGCAGTGGGAGCACGTTGGCCTCGAAGTGGCCCTGGTTGGTGATGTTCCCAGCGGGAAAGTAGCGCGCTACCACAAAGGTGGAGCCGTCTGTGGCAGTGGCCTTCCCCACACCAAGCTTCTTGGTGTTTCTCCACACCATGGCCGTGAAGTGTCCTGTAGAGGGGAAGAGGGTTTTTCAGTAAGATATCCATACAACCGCCGCTTGCAGATCACAAAGGTCATCTTCATGGTCTATTTACTGAGCGTCTAACCCTGGATCCGCAGAGAGCAGATCCTGCTTCCTGCTCATCACGGGCTGGCCTGATAAGCCTCAGGTACGTTTGCCTGAACGACAATCCACCACACTCACGCACTTATACCAACTGCTCATTGTGCATTTCCTGTATGCTCTGCAAAGCATTTAGCAGCCATTACAGAACAGTACAACACTACATTGCTCTTCTGCTGCAGCCTCAGGGGAACATCTAGCTTTTAAATTTCAATTAACACCCCCCCACCCCCTACCAATCTATCCTCATGCAGACCAACAGAAGAAGCCATTGGACTAAGACCCCCACAACCAATCAAGATGGCTCTTCACTCTCTGGCATGAACAATGCATCCCAACTGAAGAGGGCAACACAATACTTAGTAATGGGCGGGGAGGGCCAAAAACCATATATCTAAGATGACAGGGGATGACACTTCCTGTCTGCAGCGCAGCCACTTCCTGCCAGGGCCAGGTCTCGTTTGCTGGAGTCTGCAAGCTGCACCATTCAGGCCATAAATATTTACATCAGCGTTCTGTTGCTTAGGAGATCCTCATATCACCGATGGAATAGACCTGGGGGCCAGGCCTGATTGTGGCATCTCACTAAATCACTCGAACGTATTAATCTAGCGCAGATGGAGAAGGGGAAGAAGACCCTTAAACGGAGCGTGGGAGCCCGGCATGCCACAGTGATGACTCACTGGGAGCCCTGGTCTCCCAGCAGCACTCCCCCAAGTGAGCACTGCACTGTGGCATCCTTGTAGTCCTGTGTAAAATGACTAACAGGCTGACCACACCCTGCATTTAGAGTTCAGGGAAATCCAAAGCTCAAGCTCAGCCTATACAGCTATAATCTGATAAACCCTGCATTTCAGAGAGAGACTCTGCTCATAAATGGGGAAAGACCTCCTCCAAGGTGTTTTTAGTGTTGCCATGGTTACCACTCACACATATTCTTGAGATGATGCAATGTAACATTTCTGGGATAATCCTATCAGACCACGTGCTCAGTTTCACTCTGATGAATCTCACCTGTGCCTGAGGAGAAGCCGGGACGGTTGTAGTTGTACTGTTTCACCTCACTGTACCACCGGTCAGAAACATCCTTCCCTGAGAATGGCACAATGGGTCAAAGAGGGACCCCTAGGATGAGGTCAGCTCAGACATGAAGGTGAATGCAGATCACTGCCAGTGAGATGGTTCGCTCATGGCTGGTGAGCTTCACGACAGCCGTGCAAAACACACACCGGTTTGGTCATATGACGCCCACGCTAGGTTTTCCCCACAGCTCCCCCTGCTGGACTCGGCACTGTGTTTCAGGATCCTGGTGCTGGCCAGGCTCTCTGCATACCTGCCAGAGAGCACAAAGGTCAGGTCAGCAGTTTATCGGTTTCCCCATTTCCAATCACAACGACTCCGCAAAACAGGAAGCTACAGGCTCTCCCAGAAATTAAACTGGTAAACATCATTTACGGGAGTATTCCAGTTATAGCTAGAGGGCAGGCACGAGTATGCGAGCTCCACACACAAAACAGCAGCTCAGGACACAAGCAGCCACCCCTCACAGACAATCACTGGCTACAATGACTCAGTCGCTGTTTGTGTAGGAGGATGAAGAGGCCCTGACTTGCCGCTCTCACCGAGCCGCCTCCTGGCACAGCTTCCCGCTCAGCTTCAGGGCTGGGGCCTGGTGTTGCTTCCGATACTCGTTGTGACTCTTGAGAGCATCCTCAGCAAACTGTTTGGAGGCTAAAGACAAAGTACAGGAGGAATGCGGGGGAGGGGTGGGGGGCAGAGAGATGTTAGACAGCTAGAAAGAGAACTAAAAGCTTCCAATCACACGCTCCATGATCTGCTCTCCTGAGGACGGCACAGACTAAGAAGTGGATCCGTGATGGACATTCACATTTATTCTTTCATTTAGCAGATACTTTTGGTGCAACGTGGGAAGCAAGTGAAGATCAGATGGGTCAGCCAATGTCCCTGGAGCAGTTGAGATTAAGGGTCTTGCTCAAGGGCCCAATGATTGCATCGCTCTGCCAGCCACAAAATTAGAACCGGCAACCTTCTGAACTATAGGGGTACTGTGTTTGCATATTAGTGCCAGGCCAAGCGATTCCTAATGCATAGAGTAGGGGTGGGGAACCTGATCCACGGAGGGCTGGAGTGATTGAGGATGCTCTCTCAATCAGTCAATAATAAAACCATGGTTTTCAACTACAGTCCTGGGGACCAACTGTTATTGGCTGACTGAGAGGTCATCCCAAAAACCCACACCCACAGTGGCTCTCCATGGGTCAGGTTCCCAAACCCTGGCATAGAGCCACACAATGCCCAGGGACCTGCAAGGTCCAAGGAATGTCCTTCATAGACATGTGCTTCAGTAACATAGGGGGCAGGGTGTCACCCCTCTGACACTGCTGCTTCTCCATGCTCTGCAGTCACCTCTCATCCCCCATGCCTGTACCAGCTGATCCCTTATCATTCTGAATGATGATGCATTCCGGGGTTGGGGGGGTTGGGTTACCGTGGGAGCCCCACCCCCGTGCAGGACAAACCCCCACACTGTCTGAATGTGCACAGCTGCTGTGATGAATCAGCACGTGACTCGGGGCCCGTCAGATGGAAACCTGGCACAGATATCGTCACGGTAACAGTGTTGCCCTCTGTGGGGGAGCTGAATAAACGCTGATGGGCAGACAACGGCGCTCTGTGAAGGCGAGGAGCACACCCTGCAGTGAGATACACAGTCTGACAGCACAACAAAGCACGCTCACGCCAAGCTGCTCTGCTGTCCTGCCAGCTCTGCTAGTCTTAAGACACATTCCACTTTCTCTTTCATTTTAAGCTCTTGATCACCATTGCAGTTAAAGTAACAGTTTCCTGTAATGACCAACAACAATAACTCTTTGTTGCCATTTGTACTGGGTATGAATCTTATTCTCCTATGAGACACACATACAGTGTAGAAATGAGAATAAAGCAGAGAGTCAACCATTAGGGCAGGTTTTAGGATTGAGGGGCTTCTTCAAGAGTCCAACAGTGGTGTGAACACTCTGCTGGACATATTGGACAAAAAAGCATGTGGACACTTAAGGTGATTAAGGTGATAAGGTGATATTGCATGTAAATCAGACAGCTTTAGCAGAAGGCGACATCATTTCCACAGCTGTCCCCTGAGCTCAGGATGGAATTACAAACAGCCAGAAGAGATCAGCTGGTTAATGATAATGTTTAGATCTGCACTCCACTCCCACCTCAAATGCCTTCACTCTGACCAAACAGAGCTGACCAAATAGCCCATCACCCCCCCCAAGAGAAGGGGGAAGGTAATCACATTGTTTAGTCAAAGATAAGACATACTCATTCTTTTTGGCCTGGGTGACACACACACACAGTTTGTGGGAACTTTGTGAAAACCTGAAAATAATAAGTCAGCATCTAACATCAAGAAAGCTCATAGAAACAAATTAGCCCTCCCAGTCTGGTCCAGGGGGACCCACAGTCAGTCTATATTTTTGCTCCTTCTGAGCTCCCCGCCAGACAGTCTACATTCTTGCTTGGAAAAAAAAACATGGACTGCCTGTGGGTCGCTGAGAACAAGATTGGGAAACACTGCATTAAGGATCCAGGAGCTGGTCCAAGCTGTCCTCCACCCAGGGCTGCTCCGGTAATGAAACAGAGCATGAATCTTCTATGCTGACAGCACGAGACCATAGGATGTCGAGGCATTTCAACACATCTGTACAAAAACATCCATCTTCCTGAAGTGACTGATCTTATAACTGAAACTCACAGCCTATATGAACAAGTTGCTTATAGACTGGACATTTTCCCTTTTGTCAGCCATACAACATACATATATCACAGCAGTACAAACCAAAAACCGATTAACTGTCAAACTAAAGCTTAAGGCTGACACAACAAACGTTTGTATGATATGTGGAAGCGCGGACATAGAAGGTAAATCAGTGCAGATCCATGACAGACTGAGGCAAGGAAAGGATTCAAAGAAACAAAAAAGAACAGCAGCAGAGGGTGTGCAGGCCTTCGCAGTGACAGAACCGGCCCTCACAGTAAGTGTGTGTCTCAGCTCTCGGAACTCACCTGATTTGCCCATTGTCCCGAGACGAACCTCTCCTCACTTGGTGGTGCGGCCGCAGTGTCCCAGGAGTAGCCCTGGCCACAGGTCAGTCTGGACCAGCTCCTGCAGTACGCCCTCTCTTACTTTCACACACTCCTTCAGGCAGGCACACACGTGCACACACACACCCAGCATGCAGCTCTCGATCCTCCCCCTCTGCATTTATCTAATGCTGACTCACATTCTCTCTCTCTCTCTCTCTCTCTCTCTCTCTAAAAGGAAACACCCCTATTACATCACAACTGTGAGCCTTTTGGCCTTATATGGGATTAAGATGCCTGCTTCCAATGGAAACACTGAGTTATAGATGGGCCGTAAAGTGTGCTGAGACCTGGCAGAGTCAGTGTGAGTGAACTTGGGCTCGATTAAATCTCCTTGTGTGGCAGACATGGAGCTCAGTTAAACTCCACTGTCATGAGGCTCCATTCGTGTGCCGTTTCAGAGAAATGGTAGCAGGAGCTATAGCCTGAAAATGTCCAGCAAGTTGTAGTCAGTTTGTAGGACAAAAACTAAGTTGCATTAATTGCTTGCATGTAATTACTTGTTAGGACTGAGGTCTTTGAGTGGCTGAGAAGACAGTCAATCAATTTCAACCCGCAAGTCAACTTTAACCCGCACATTCCCCACCTCCTACACTGACACCAATCAAGGTTTTATGTAATACTTGATCATAATTGATTATTCTTCCTGATATCCCGAAAAGCATAACTTACGTTTATTAGTGAACTCAAACCTATGTGTTTATTAATGAACTGTGTGTAATATTTGAGTACTTCAGCACAAGTTACAATGTGCCATTAATTACCTATAATTAGCTGCAACAATTATGTAAATATAATAATGTTCTAAACGCAAACTAAACAGCAAGCGAAAATACACCTGGCTAGCATTCGCGCACAAAAGCTTCATTCAATGAGCGCTTCTCTAAGATGCTACGTGCCGCTTCCTATACATGTAAGACAAATCAATAATGAAAATGTTACCGCTTAAAACTGTTAGTTAAAAAGGGGGGTGGAAACGGAAAAGCATTTTTTTTACTGTTACAAGTTGCTATCTTGAGACAGACAGAGTGGATGGTGCGTGCAGGTGCAACAACACACTTAAAAGAAAAAGTGTATTTCTGAAAATTACGTTGTAGTTCATTCCCCATTCCCATACACCTGAGAAGTATTTCCCACTTTCCCGAATGAATTTACTTAGGGAGTAACTGACGTTAATTCTAGGTGTTTATTAAATTAGCAAATGTCGAATTGTCCAAAGTAAGCTAGTAACAGTGCTCCACTGACCACATTACCTCCATCTTTTTCCTGTTTTTCCTCGTCGTCGTCTTCTTCTTCCCTGCAGGGCCTCAGAGGGCTTTGGTCTTTTTGACAGGTGGTCTTTCTGAATTAGATTCTGTTACTCGTATCCCGCACTATGGGCGTCACTCAAAGACGCGGCCAAACCATACAAATATAGTTTATTTAGAAATATCGTTTATTTAATAGGATTTGATTATTTAATAAGCTTTTTATTATTATAGGGATAGGCATTCAGGCATCTCCCTAAATAATAATGTACAACAGTATTAGTAAATACATTTTTTTTCATTATTTCTCTGTTCTACCCTTTGGGTCGCCCCTAACATTTGCCTATACTGCTAATTCCAAGGGCCGTGCCCACAACTATAATGTTAACCAGCAATAATATTAACATGATAAAAACATGATATGTAATAGAGTATAGTGAAAAGAGAGGTTACATAAAGGTGTTTTATCGCCATGCTACCTACTGGTGATTTAGTACATGTTTAAAAAGTATTCAATCAATTATAAAAAAAAAAACACGAGGAAGGACTGATTGACAATTATGTAAAATATACAATAGGAACAGTAAGCTATCGTTCGGCATTGTAGGATGTGCCTTGTAACATTACACTCTTTGCTTTGTCCTTCTGTCATCCACAAACATACAAACGACTCGCAGGAATTAGTGACTCTTTTTCATTTCAGCAACGATTTTCTTCGCTTGTTCGTAGGTCACCCCATCACCACACAGGTCTGGTGTTAATTTATCACAGGCGCTGAGGCTGTTAAGCAGCTCATCTGGCTCGAACCGCAGCGTCTCCCCCTGTGGGATGTGAAACGCTAGAGCCCCATGCTCCCACATAAAATAATCTTTACCAGGCCGCTTCTCCACTCTGACGCGTTTGTCAGCCACTACCAGATCTACATTACAGGGATCAGTTATTGCCTTGGGACGCCACAAGATGGAGCCAGTACTCAGTGCACATGGGTCATCTTTATTATCCTGGAGAATGGGATACTCGTCAAAGTCATGAACATCAGGGCTGTGAATGACCACAACATGCATGATCTCCTTTTTATAGACCTCCGTCTTGTAAACCCTCAGCACGGGGCTCTTGCCATCACAGAACTGCTTGCTGTACTTCTGCAAGAGCTCCTGCAGGGAGAACGTGAACTTAAAGTTGCCGTAGCGGGATCCCTGCTGGAAGGCAGTTGAGGTGGTGAACTGACTGAGGAATTCGGGGTGATTCTCCACCTCTTTGGGAGTGAGGTCCGGACATAAAGTCTGGAGGTAGCGGCGCTGTGCTGACAGGAGTTCGGCTCCATCCACGGTCAGGCTGCACCAGAGAAACCGCCTGCCTGTTTCACCCTCAGCGTTCTCCCTGACCCGGAATCCAAATTCATCCAGGATTCCCTTCATTCCCGATTTTCCAGTGGCATGAATCACTTTGGTAATTTTGAACTCCACCGGTTTTGGCAGCAGAGGCACAGCTTTCAGTAGGTAATCGTTGTTAAGCAGGGGATGGTCCTTTGCGAGCGAACTGTCATGGACGAGACGTCGTAAGTCTACCACGCTCCAAAACTTCTTCTTAAAGATTACTGAAGACATTGTCCCACCTGAAAATTAAAGTAATATTTACTAGTGATGGGTTGATGAAGTTTCATAAAGTTTTCGGCATTCCCATAAAGTACCGGAACGTGTTTCAAGTCTTCGAACCTTTTTTTTCGAACAACACCGCAGTATTATGTCTTTACAACAAAATGTTACGATGGATCAGGGACGAACTCATTGTTGTTGAATTATTTTCGATTAATGCGTGTGTCTGTTTCCACTTGTTGGGGTTTATAGGGGAATTTTTAATCTGGGGAGATGGGGGATTGAAGAGAGAAAGAATGCGGTGTTGACGCCTTGGGGTGCAGCTTGACAGTCTCACAGAGGCAATGAAGATATTTAGCACATCGAGGATGTGTTATTGCCCTGTGACAGATGTTTGTCCCTACTGAAAAAATGACCAGCATACCAGCACCAAAACACAGCTTATTCTGGTATTGCCATTACCACGACCACGACAATACCAGCATATATTGTGTTTTGGTGCTGGCAATTTTTTCAGCAGGCTGGAGCAATGCAAACCTGGCCAGTACAATAATGATAAATAATACGAATATAATAATATATAAATAGTTATTACCACAGCCAATTTCCATAATGAATCAAAAGGTGTCGCATGCACTACAAACTGTATTGCAATCAATCTCTCCAACCGTAAAAGAACCCCACGATGCCCAGGTTTCATCTTGCTGGTTAAGTTTCGAAGAGCCCGCAGGATTCGAAACTTCTGACACCTCAGGACGAATCGGACGTCATC
Source organism: Mormyrus iriodes (assembly GCA_011763525.2). Taxonomy (NCBI): domain Eukaryota; kingdom Metazoa; phylum Chordata; class Actinopteri; order Osteoglossiformes; family Mormyridae; genus Mormyrus; species Mormyrus iriodes. The sequence goes on from JAAGVU020000129.1 coordinate 12,186,626, forward strand.
GGTCACGTGATATTAGATTGACGAAGCGAGCTGCAACTGCCAGCTTCGAGTCGCTGGGCTTCACTTTGACGAGGCGAGCTTCGAAGTCTCTGTATTATACGTCCCATCACTAATATTTACATTTAACCTAATGCTGGCTGATTCTAAAACATTCCAGTACAACACAATTTGTACTTTTAAGCATAAATATAAAACTCTTACTTGTTTTTATTTTTTTTAGTTGTTTTTGTTTTTATCACTTATTTGCAGCCTGTAAAGCACTTTGAGCTGCATTCTGATGTATGAAAGGTGCTATATAAACAAAGCTATTATTATTATTATTAGTAGTAGTAGTAGTAGTAGTAGTATTATAAACTCAAGAATTTAAATAATTTGTGCAGATATAATGAAATATGAGTGAAACATACCTTCAGAAAGCAGACAGAAAGCTCCTTAGAGAGTATTCCCTGGACCTTCTCCTGGAAGTGTTATCTGTGAGACTCAAACTACCTGTCATCTCATATTTATACTCAGTCACAAGCTGATGTTATAAATGGTACCACCTCTTTCTTTTTCAGTTTACCAGGATGTGTTTATGGTTTCACATATTTTTGCCTTAGTGTTCAGTTTCTTCACCAAGGTTATTCATACACAGAGGCATTTCAGTATTACTCAATACACAAGCGATCATATACAGAGACATCAATTTGCGTAATTGCAAAATAACATGAAAAACACCCATTTTCTGTAACCGTTTATCCTGTTCAGGGTCATGGGGGATCCAGAGTCTATGGGCACAAGGCAAGAAATAACCTGGGATGGGGTACCAACCCATCACAGGGTACACACACACACACACACACCATTCACTCACACGATTTAGCAACTTCAATTAACCTCAGCATATTTTTGGACTGGGGGGGGGGACCCAGAGCACCCGGAGAAAACCCCACAACAACACAGAGATAACATACAAACGCCACACACATGGAGCCCAGACAGAGACTTGAACCTTGGTCCCAGAGGTGTGAAACATCAGTACTAATCGCCCTAACATGAAAAACGTACAAGGAACCGATAGAAAAACCTGTTCATTCTGGTTTGCTTATGGGCAGGATCCATAACTCAGTGGATAGAGCCTGGGCCTTGTAATCATGGCTAGTACGTAAACTATACAAATGGGTGGAGAGAAACAGACTGTCTGTGTTTTAGGCTGATAGATGCTCCCTGGTCAATCCAGATTGGATTTCGGTGTAAAACATGGATTTCAAACACTAACATTTAAAGTCGCCTACTTTGCCAGCCATTTAATTAAATGGTTCATCCTCACAAGAATAATGGAGGATGTCTACATGTCTTTTGTGGACCTGGGAAAGGCATACAATCGTGTCCCTCAGGGGTCCTGTGGGGGGTGCTTGGGGAGTATGGGGTCCGTTGTTGCAGGCCATCATGTCCCTGTATAAATGGAGTGAGAGTTTGGTTCGCATTGCAAGCAGTAAGTCACACTTGTTACCAGTGGGTGTTGGACTCCTTCAAGGCTGCCCTTTGTCACCACTTCATTGGGCTGTGACCTACTGCATGCACTGGTGTGGTTTGTGGCTGAATGTGAAGCGGCCGGGATGAAGTTCAGCACCCCCAAGTCTGGAGTCCATTGTTCTAGACCAGAAAAGGGTGGATTGCCCTCTCCTGGTGGGGGATGAGTTGCTGCCTCAAGCAAAGGAGTTCAAGTATCTCAGGGTCTTGTTCACGAGTGATGGAAAAAGGGAGCGAGAGATCGACTGGTGGATCGGCAGTAATGCGGAAGCTGTGCTGTTCTGCTGTGGTATAGAGGGAGCTGAGCCAGAATGCAAAGTTATTGATTTACCAGTTGATCTACATTCCTAGCGTCACATATGCTCATGTGCACTGGGGAGTGACCGAAAGAAAGAGATTGCAGATATAAGCAGCAAAAATTATTTACTTCCGTAAGGTGTCTTGGCTCAGCCATAGAGAGAGGGTGAGGAGCTCAGACATTTGGTAGGGACTCAAATAGAGGCAATGCTTCTCTACATTGAAAGGAGCCAGTTGAGGTGGTTCAGGCATCTGTCTAGGATGCCTCTCGGACATTCACGCATCTCCCTAGGGAGGTATTTCGGGCATGTCCAAACTGAGGAGGCCCCGGGGCAGACCCAGGACATGCTGGAGAGATTATGTCTCTTGGCTGGCCTGGGAACGCCTTGGTATTTCCCCGGTGGAGCTGCAGGAGGTGGCTGGTGAGAGGGAGGCCTGGACATCCCCGCTTAGACTGCTGCCCCCGCGACCCGACCCCCAATAAACGGCGGAAAATGGATGGATGAATAGATTAGTGACAGGAGACGCAGATGCAGAGTAAACAGGAAAGCGAAATACTAAACGAGGACAAATGCTAGGGTCAAAAATCTGGGAAGCCTATCCTGGGAAATGAAGGGAAAGGCAGACACTCCCTCAGATGTGGTCAAATGGGAGGGGAAAACGTAGGACAGGGTAGAACGGGTGTTGACCCTAACAGTTACACACGATAAGAAAACGTGGCTGAGTAAATGAGTAAATCTTCTATGTAAACGCTAAGGCACCGGTCTATCAGGTCTTTGCAATGTTATGTTCATAAAAGATTGGAACGGGGGGGGGGTATTAGTGAACCTAAAAGGTATAAGTTGATACCCGTAGTGCCCACTTATGGTGATAAAGGTCTTCTACTCTTCACCCTCCCTTATCCGCAGGCCTGGCATCAAGGGGGTCATGGATGGGCTTAGCCCGCGCCGACATAACCTCAAGATCCCGACTGCACCTGGCCTGTCAGATGGGAAAACAAGTTTCCAAATGTAAATACATTAATATAGTACACATTGTACAGTAAACGAAGCAGGCAAAATTCTTGACTGATGAAAACAAAAGTTAACTTGGTGGTGGGCAGAGATTCACTTTTG
>JAAGVU020000129.1:12193172-12209054 GCA_011763525.2 Mormyrus iriodes
TACATTGAGAAGTTTAGGAAACCATAGAAACTAACGGAAACACAAACCTTCGCAGCAGGTCCAGGTGATTTTGCCGTAGAAAAATGATTCCAGTCTTTTCCTGTTTTCCACTTGAGACAGTCCAATATAATTTTTACCATTTTTGGGACCAGTTGCATAAAAAATAAGTGAGGCTAAGAGGAAATGTTAAAGACAGGAGGGTGAGAACAGAAAGGGATTCTATATGCGAGACAGGTATAGAAAATATCTATCCATCCATCTTCCAGCTTTTTATCCGGCACAGGGTCCCAGTATGTTTCTTACGCATATATTTTATACTTTACGATAGCATACATTCTAGAATTCCTGAGGCTCACTAGAAGAGGGGTATCTGAAATCTGAATGTGATCTTACAGACAATTTCTGATGCTGGGAGACACATGACAATGTGCTGTGAGTCACCAAGCTGTCACCTCTGGTACAGTGCCCATGTGTTCAGAGGGCAGGACATTTACCTTAAATTACCTAACAATTTAGCACAAGTCAGATACGCTCCATAGCTCAGTGGTTAGAGCACCAGCATTGAAACCAGAGATCACAAATTTAATCCTCATTGGGGGCCTTAGAGGCATGTCGCTGGACCTTAATGATTGTACAGGTTAAAAGTTATCTGTTAACGAGATGCCAGGAGCCTTTGACAATGGACTATTTTAAAAATAACGTTTTTTTCCTCCATGATCCCAGAAAGGTTTTGCTCTGTAGGAAGATTCTGTCACAGACATTTCATCTGAAATGAGTGCATCATCCATGAATGAAAGCTGAAGACGAACATACTGAACCAGAATTAGTTTATTGAGGAAAAACACACAAGCTGCATCCCACCTTCTCACCACTAGATGTGGCCCGTTCACTGAAAGTTGGCTGTTGCAGCACCAGATTTTCTGAGGCATGCAGCTGTTACAATAAGCACCGTCACATCATCCTGTCATTTCTGCAGACTGAAAAACCTGCAACAGGAAAGCATGCCTGATTTCCACTGTAGCTCTCTGCATCCAATCCCCCGTTTGCATTTGGCCAAAGTGACCTTCAAGTCACGGAACTTTACACTCACCTAGGACAGTACTGGGTCACCCCATTTCTGTTTGCATTACGGGATAAGCATTCCACTGTAGACTGGGGGGGGGGTTGTAGTCCTGTGATATGAAAACCTTGCACATTAAAGAGGGGGGCAGGAAAGCAAGTTAAGATGTCAGCAAGGCACACTTATGTGGGAAACAGTCCATATACTTAAAATGACTCAAATCTTCCTTTGTGGATGGACCAGCCCACATTTCTCTTAGCCCTATAGCTGCATCTGCCTGGCGGAGACACGCTCGCTACACAGCGCAATTTGAACCCAAAGTAGAGCAGAGGTCATGGGGGGCTGAATCACTTGCAGGGCCTCCAGCCAGCAGAAGGGAGATATGCAAGATAGACGCCAGCAGACGGCCTATTAATTAGCGGCACCTAATCCGGCGGGCCGAGACACCACCCGCAGACAGCGGCAAAACAACAGCATCGCACTCCTGTAATCGGATAAAGTGACAGGCAGAAGCCTACTGGCTTCAGGGAGCTGAGGAAGGGGAACAACTCCTTACTAAATGCTGCCAGGGAGACACATGGAGGAGGCATTAAAAAGGGAAAAGAAAAAAAAAAAAAAAAAAAAAAAACGGGCTCTGACCTTCCTCTGAATGAGAGAGGAAAAGAATGACAAAACACAGTCACACAGTATAATCCATTAAAATGTATTTAAGAGCACATTAACAAAGTCGCCTGCACTAAGCTGATCTTCACAGAAGATGCGTATAAGACATGATGGCAATTAGGGAAGGTAATTAACAGGGCGGGGCGGGCTGGTAAGTTTATAGGGGACACTGTTCTCCAGTGAAACTTGAACGCAAAGGAGAGCCTTCGCCATGCCTGTCCAGCGGCTATCTGGCAGTGGACACAAACGGCCGAGTCTGTACGCACAGTGCCCTCCAGGGCGCGCTAAATGTGTGGGAAGAGTGGCAAGATAACGTTTACACCAGAAACGGGTAATACAACTCCATGAGTGAAACAGCTCTTAGCCCCTTCATATCATCAGTCCATGTCCGCCACAAACCTGATGCATCTAAAGAGCAGAATTGCATCAGCATGCCAGGTATCAGTCCGTATAAGTGTGACATGGGGCACCAGCAGGTCCTCAAAGCCCAGGGACCCCAGTCAAGGAGGCGGGACACTCAAGGCACGACGCATGAGGCTTTGCGGAGAGCCAGGTAGCCCGCCACCACGTCAGAGGGCAGCAACCGGATGTAGGAGAACTCCTCGCTGGAAGCAAAACGCAGCTTCGTCTGGGGGTCCGTGTAGCTGGCCTGGTGGGGGGGGGGGGGGTATGGAGTCAGGTCTACATGTGTGCTTGAAGTGGAGGAGGGGGACACGACATACAAGCACTTAGACTGTTTAGTATAACCATAAAAAGCACTGATTTAAACATTCCAGTAAGCATGACCTCAGATCGGGATAAGCGGCTGGGAGACTGCGAGGTGCTGTATGTGATGGATCTATACTGTACAAAAACCAAGAAAAATGCTATTTGGGGCTCTCAACTCAGTTCTGATTGATGCTGAGAAACCAACCGAGCTGCAGAACAAGAAGTCAGGTAGCAGGCGCAGAGGGTGCAGGTCGGGGGACTCGGGGTACTCAGCCCAAACGGCCACGAGGGCAACCGACTGTACAACTTCATCAATTACCTTTACTTTTACACACTTCTATATTTTTAATACTTTTGTTAATTTATGCTATTAAATGATAGCTGATACACCCCTACAATCATGCATGGGACGAATAAAAATTATGAATCTTAAATGGCAGTCTGCTGAGCTAATAATTGGACCGGTCATCCTGGCAGAGTCTCACCGGAAGTCCAGAGATGTCAGAGTATTTCTTGGCTGGTTTCAGAGAGGGTGGGGCATCGATGTTGTAATCTGCGAATTGAGACGATGACAGGAACCCTTGAAAGGTTATGACACACCACGACACCCTGAGGACAATGGCAATGGAAGATTTTTATCTTACTGCGCTCTCACATTCTCAGTAACACACCTGATAGCATTAAAGGAACTGGTTTTCTAGGTAGTAATTAAGCCAACAACTGCGTTCCTGAGCAGTACTAACCCAATCGAAGTGTTAAATGTTCTCCTGTGATCAGGGAGAAGGTTTAATTAAACAAAGAATACATAGAAGCAGGGAACACAAATACTCCAAATATTATGCATTTGTTGCAAGTGTTTTTTTTAAGACTACAAAAAGACAGGGTTTATCACCCAAAGGCCGTTTTGCAATTTCACCAAAAATGGCTATTTCCTGGTTCTGAGGGACAAACCATCTTGACTTTGTTCAAACACATCATACACATTTTGGCAAGAGCAGTCATAGACTGCAGATCAATGGTCACATCTCAGTAACACGGAACAGAACAGAAACCCATAGTAACTTATTTTAAATGGCCATTCACATCCCGCAGATTTGGCAGCATTCCTTAGCAGAGTGGGTATGTTGCACTATACAAAGAGATCAGCAATCTGTAGTGGGTTCCCCTAGCGGCGTGAGCAGAACTCAGTGCCGCAGAGGAGGGGAACAGTGGCGAACTCACAGTTGGGGTCATTCAGCTGCCACGGTAGGGCCTTCTCCGCGGCCAGAATCTGCTTCAGGTTCTTCCACGCGCGGTTCTTTTTGCCAGCGGCTGCCCCACCAATTCCGGAGTGCTGGAACCAAGGAAAGCAACGAAACACACGTCAGGTACTTTGCTCACGTTCCATAGACCAGTGAGCTCCGAAAAACATCCCATCAGCCACTATGCTGCCTGGTCTACGCCGACCACACCATGCTGCCTTACAGAAAATCTTCATTAAACCAAGTTCACTGACGTGAGCCATGGAAACTGAGGGCGAATCTTACCACAAAACTGGGATCTTTAAAGGGCTGTGGTTTGGCAGCAACGCAGGACTCGGCAGACGCCTGCTCGGAGAGAGCGGCCGTCTTTGGGTCGGCAGGAGAATCCAGGGACGGAGCCTACAGGGCAGATACAGCAGAAAGACTCGGTAGGCAGCCCCGTCAAGACAATTAAAATCATTCTACAGTTTAAAGAAAGAAAAGTTTTAAGGATCGGAAAATTAGTGCTTTGAAATGTGGGGGTGCAATGTGTTCTCCAAGGGCTCAGGCAGCGGAAAGCAGGGAGGGTATGGGACATTTGCGCTGGCATCTCTGCTCCTTTTCGCGGGGGATGCAGCCGGAGCCACGACACATACCTGGGTTTAACGAGCACAGGGATCGGCGAGCGTACCTGCCCCTGGGGGCCAGAGGGGGTGAAGCTCAACTTCTTTTTCTTATTGCTGTTTCCGCTACTGCCTGCCGCTTGGCAGGGACCGACTGCAGGGCTAGCCGGTCGCTTCTTCGCCCGGGATTGGGAAGCGAACGCCGTGATTTTACCGCTGGAAACTGGGGAGGCCATTATCTCAGCCACTGCTGCTCCCGAGGAGGAGGAAGCCATCAGCTCGGCTCCTGTTATTACCCACTATCTATGGATAATAAGAAACGAAGCCACTGACCCGCAGGTTTTGCGACTTCCCCGTAAACCGGAAGTGAATAATACCGGACGTGATGTCACGTCAACTGGGTATTGTAGTCCAATATCATCTCACTGGCTGCGTTTTAAATTGGAGTGAGTTGGTATCATCCGTCCAACCATTTTCTGTAACCGCCTATCCTATTCCGAGTCGCGGGGGTCCAGAGCCTATACCGGAGACTACGGGCGCAAGGCAGGGAACAACCCAGGATGGGGCGCCAACCCAGCGCAGGGCACACGCACACACCATTCACATACACATGCACACCTACGGGCAATTTGGTTGAGTTACGCCTAATTTGTTAGTTGACCCCTTTTCCATTATGTAATGTCAACAATGAAACGATCGTTTTTTTATTATGAAAACGAAAAATTTCAAAGGCTTTTATAATTATGTATAAGATTGATATCACATTAATGGCCAAAAACTGAATACCCATGGTAAAGTGATATTTCTGGTTTTTTGATGTTTGTTGTCTTTTGAAGTTTTCTTATCTTATATATAAAGTTGTAAATATCCTGAGTATAATATTATTTAATTATACACACATGCAGGGGCGCAGTAGGGGCATGGATATTCTGGCAGATTTAGGAGACCCAGTATTTTACAGGGGCCCCTGAATATGTAAAATTATAAAACAATATTATGTAATGGGGGCCAAAGGTAACATTTTGTCAGGGGGCCCAGAATGTCCAGAGACATCCCCGTATATATATGTACACACACACAAACACATCTATATTAAAAATAAATAGATGTGTTCCCCCCACCCCGAAATTTGCTTGCTACTGATCAGACCCTGAGTCAGTTATAGCCAGGATGGGGCACCAACCCACTGCAGTTATTTAAAATATTTAATGTAAATCAGACACATACTGTAACTATTTCAGAAATTCCTTGGTTGGCTTAGAGCATTGACTAAATCGGAAGATTATATATCTATGTATGCAATGTAGGCATAGGACATGAAACTAATCATTGTATGTGTGTACGCCATGAGACTTTTGCACAGTACTGTAGTTCTAGTTCTAGTTTGTTCTGCTAAGAATATTCAGATGTGTAGAGGCTACAGCTGAGATCAAGCTACACAGTTGTATTATACATTTTACATTACATTTTACATATTTAACAGACACATCTGTCAAAAGTGACATAGGAGTGAGACAAATAGCACTTTGCAAATATTCAGACTGTCAAGGAGTCGATTAGACGTAAGTCCAGTTAGGCTGAGCTTTCAATGAAGGCCCAGTTACAAGTGTAAGCAGAAGCTACATGACAACCTCTAACAAAGCAGGAGCCTAATAATACTATTCAAGGTTCAGAAGTGCAACATAAGTACATTCAGGGAACATGAAGAGGTATATAATTGTGTGTGCAGTCGTGTCATAGGCATTGCAAGACCCACCCTTCAATTTTCTCTATTTTTGTGTATAAAGACATACAGTACTGTGCAAAAGTCTCAGGCAGCTAAAGAGCATAACTTTTGAAACTAATCATATGCACACAAGTGTATATTTTCTGGCAAACATTACAATATATACAAATAAGTAGAAATGCAAAATAAGTAAATAAGAATATTTGTGTTCTCAAAAGTTACTGATATCTTGTTGGGTGGTTAAAAGAATTTAGCTTTTTTCCCCCCAGACATCTTCTTAAGGGCACCTCAGCCCATCTATGTATTTGTTAAATTTTATCAACAGCTGATTTAATTAATTGACTTAATAAGTGAAGTAACTTCATGGAGTATTGTTTAGCCAAACATGGTATTCCAGTGGGTGAGCGCAACAAATACTTATTTCATGGTAATTGCAAATGTAAGGGTGACTTGCGGAGAGCTTTTGAAACGGCTACCCTGACGTACTTCTACAGACATAAAATCACAGTTTAACATATTTTGAACATGATTTCCTTTGGCTGCCATAGACTTCTGTGTGGCACTGTACTTCTATACATATAATGTAGACACCACATATATATGAGTGAGTGTATGATTATATCTTGAATTTTATTCAAGCCGCAGTTTCGCTCTGTTACTTGCCACACAGGTACCATAGCGTCGTTTTAATGATTTTCACAAAAGCCGTTGCCATTTCTCTCCATGCCTACGAAGAATTACTAATTAACAGTGAGCAGCATTCCTGCACAAGAGCCTCAGAGGCAATTAATTTGCAAAGCTCTGGAGGCGTACGGACAATCTGCTTCACAGTATGCATGCGTACATACGTATGTGTGTGTGTGTGTCTGTGTGCTCGCGTGGGCGATTTTCTTAAGAAATTCATTTTCTTGTTCCCTTAATAGGCACCAAAGTAAATTGATCACTGATGCATTTCTGTTCATGTGCTTCTTGAAGTACATGAGCAACAGATAAAGAGGATAGGTAATTATTACAAAAAAAAGATCTCTGCAGCCATTTTCATTAAAGTGTCTCATCATAGCGACTCCTGTGGAGTGAGACATAGGATTGCTTTTCGCCATCAGCTACAGCACCATTCCACCTGCGCGTGCTGGAAGAAAAGCAGACAAATGGACATTTTTCTTACAGTTGTGTGGGAGAGGATGCCTTTTCACTAGACTGAGATGTTCTGCGAGCTGGGGTGGGTGGATACTGAAAGCAATGCCGGGTCCAGAACAAAATCACTGAGGGGGCAATGAAATGGAGGGGGGGGGCACATTAGGGGGCACAATCTTTGCAAAGAAGGGCGTAGGAGATATGGGGGGGGACTTAAAAATTTAAAAGCAAAGGTCTATTTTTTGGGGGGGGACAAATGAAGCCCAATTATATATCGGGAGGTACCCTACCTCCCCGTCCCCCCTGTTTCTCGTGCCCCTGCCTGCAACCATGTCACAGTCATGGACTGATTGGCTTCCACCTAAGGGTGCACATTATTAATCTGAGGGTGCTATGCAGCATTATGAACCCGAGTCTGGCTGAAAGAGACACGCCCATCTTGCCATGTCAGAGTGCATAATTCGTGCCACCGCTGATGAAAGCCAGAGCTGCCTTATCCACTGAGGCTTGTTGAGTCCCTTTAGAAACAATCGAGCTACACTAACAATTGATACTGGGTGTCCAGCTCAGTGCCACTCCATATTCCTGTTGTAAGCTTCTTATGATGGGCCCCCTCCTCATTTGTGGATACATGTGCATGCAGGCAAAGAAAACCTGTTACTCTTAATGGTTAAATGTTACAGATGTACCATGCATCTTTGTGAAATACGCTTAGGGTATGCATTATGAACTTTTATGGTCTTGTCATAAAAAAAGAAAAAATTTTAATTGGTCAGTCTGAGTGACACAGATTTGCTAGACAGGTATGTATCTTTTGGTGTCTGGTGCTTCATAATAGAATGTAATGTGTTCCTGTAATTTGAACAAATAGATCAATAGCCTCCTGATCTTCTCTGCGGAGGGCCCTTTCGGCCCTCTATGGGCCTCTCTGTTTCTGTGGGCCCTACTTCTACTGCACTTTCTGTAGTTCCATTAGTGGTGGGAAGCTTACAGTTCCAGGGTTACATTTTGTCTGGGTTTGCTGTGTACAACATATTTGGGCATTTCCCCTCTTCCCTTTGGCCTCCTGAATGAGCCGTCCCCACTTTTGTAGGTATAATAATAAAGGTCCTAGTGGATCGTTTCTGTCAGTCAAAGGAGACTCTTGTTTACCATGATGTGCTGAAGTTGTGCTGTTTTTCACAGTGGGCGTTTTCACTCCACCCTCTGTGGTCTCCCAGTCAATATTGACAATGCTCTGAAACTGGGGTAAATTCCAGGCATTCACATTTATTACTGAGATTTACCACCCTACTTTTGGATTACTCATTCCTTAGTCTATCCAGAATAACAGCCGCACCGTCAGTATTTTAAATGAATGATTGTGAAACGTGGACTGTTTTGTAGCTGCAGAACAAAAAAAACAAGTAAAATTTATGCACTTGTAGTTCAAATTTGCGGAAGACTGACAGCCATATTTGTTGGAGTTAGAATCATTGTGTTCAGGAATTATTTGTGAGAACAAAGAATCGATTGGTATATTGCCAGAGTAGTTGAGATGCCTCATTGTGGAGAAAGACAAAGATAATCTCTCCGTTCACGACAGCTTCAGAAGGCTGGATTTATACCCTTTGTTTGGTTTCTTTCTTGCTCAGAGACCTGACAATGATATCTGATCCCGTTCATTTCATACAGAGAAAGACTATTAAAGCGCTAGATTCTGTCTTCAATGTTGTATCCTTCGGAAATGGGCCCAGGTATTACCCACAGGTAACCCTAGCCTTGCTCTTCTTCACGTGTGCTCAATAGTTCTGACTAATGTGGTTTGACGGTTAAGTGCCTCTTCTGTTTGAGTGCTGGGTCAAAGTCAGAAGTTCATCTAAGTGCCCAAGAAGACTAACTGGACCGCGAGGACAGACCTGAGTGAACCATAAGTGTGACCTGACTGAGCGACACAGGCCCTCCAAAGCCTTAGATTCTAGTTTCCTCACTGCTGGCCAGAGAGACAAAACTAGAGCCTTCGTAACATTCTGACAGGAGGTGCTCAGTCATCGCAAATAATTAACTGTGAATGAATCCTTTGAAATAACCAGAGGTGGAAAATTCAGGTCCAGAGAGTAAAAATCCAGACCAAGATTTTGTTTCAATCAACCAGTTGAGTACTCCGTGATTGCATCCATTTTCTGAGACCACTTATCCTATTTAGGGTCACAGGGGATCTGGAGTCTATTCTCAAAGCTACAAGCAGGGAACAACGCAGGATGGGGTGCCAACCCATCACAGGGCACACTCACACCTATAGACAATTTGGTAACTCCAATTAACCTCAGCATGTTTTTGGACTGTGGAGGGGGAAACTCTACGGTGACATGGGGAGAACATGCAAACTCCACACACAAAACTCTGGCGGAGACACAAACTTTAGTCCCAGAGGCATGAGGCAACAGCACTAACCACTGTCCCACTCTGCCACTGTGCTCTGTGACTGTCACTCTTTAGACACAACCGATTGATTTAAACAAAAACTTGGTCTGGATTTTTACTTTCTGGACCTGAAATTTGGATTCTTTTAGTGGCATCATTTACTAGGACTTGATCAGTTTAGTGGCATCAAACCACAGTTTTTTCCTGAGGCAATATTTTTTAGATTGACTGTGGTAAGACAAGAAATGGCATCATTCGCTCTTTATATGAAGGACACCTTTCCATCTCTATGATACTATAATCATCATCATCATCATCAGATTAGGCAGCGCTAGACCCAGTTTAGCGGGGCTTCAGTACCTGTCTTTCCTCTCTACATCTTTTAAAACTGTTAAGTCACTCTTTCTCAAATCCACTGAAACCCCTTGAATTTTCTGATCTCTTTTGAGTGGAAACAAACTCCAAAGATACAGCTCAGCAGTAAACATTCAGCAAACTCCAATTCCCCCCTTCATTTTGTGACTGTTGGTTTGGACTAAACCAAAGGATCTAGCGTCAATCTTTATACAATTCTCTATCTGAGGTACACAGAAAGCATTGAGCTTTGTGGTCTTGTGAGGATTTCTATTTACTTATTCCTAGTACATCCCACATTCTCCTTGAATGTGGAGCCCCCCTTAAGTGTCAAATCCTAGAATTGCCCCTGATTTGGGCCCCTGATTCAGAGCTTTATGACTTTGAACAAAACTCAAAAACTAGACAACAACAACAAAAATTACTTCAAGCGAGTCGAGCTGCAATGTTGGTTGCAAAAGATGCAGAATTCGACGCAGCTCATGTCTACGGACACTGTTTCTGCTGCTAAGGCAGAGAGACGTGGCAGATATCTTCGCAGCAATCGCCACTGCTGCCCCTGCCTACTTTTAGATGTCACCCCTCCGTCGGGTAGGAGATCAGAAACCTTGTGGGAAAAGCTCAGAGTAACACACCCTCATTGAATTACACAGTAAATAGCACAATCACTTACTTAATTATGTAGCAGAAACAAGTTAACGTCGGTTCCTGAAGCCTATGGCTAATTATAATGACAAATGAAGCGATTAAACATGACAGAACGCTCTTCAACAGTTACAAGTTAGACAGGATGTGGTGAGAGACCATTGTAAACATCTCATTTCATTTATTAAAAAAACAGATGCAAACAGACTCAAGGACAGCTTATTAAAAAGTATTTTAGCGCAATGTAAACCTGAGCATCATGCCATTTTAATGAGCCGAGGGGCTGTTCCCCCAGCACGCATCAATTAATTAGCCAGGCGCGTGCCCCAGGTGAAGCATCTACCCCGGCGTGAGGCTGCAGCTCCAGCCCCTGATGGGAACCACAGGGGGGCAGATGTGATCCCCTTGCTTCCCCCTACAAAAACCGCTCATAAAAAAAGCACCCATCGTAGTTGTAGTTGCAACAGAGATCCGTTTTTTTTCCTTTCTATCCCCAAACTCCTAGGGTCCTCTGAATCTAACTTTTATTTTCATTGACGTGATATTATATTCATAATCCGTATTCATTTAATAATCAATTCTTTAATAATAATTATTGTATAAGAGCTCTTAATTTTTGTGCGTGCCAAAATATTTAAAAGGAGAACAGTATGAAACGGATATAGTTTGCGAAGTATCAGCAGTTTCCCGGCATATTAAGTAGTATCTTTAAAGCACTTCCAACTGTATGAAAAATTACATAAAGTATGGAAACCACAGCCACATCGGGTTAGAACCGGCCGTGCACCGTTATAATGCACACTCCCCGCTGCAGCCCAGCCCAGCCGCGCCACGCCGGCCCGGTGACGCGTCGCGGAGCGGCATCTTCTTCCGGGTCCGGGCTGCAGTGGGAGGGAGCTCGGTGCTGCCGCTCCGGAGCCCCGCAGTCAGCGGCAGACGCGGAGCAGCGCGGAGCTGGAGGCAGGTCCATCGGACGGGTGCCCTAGCGCAGGCAGCGGGAGTCCCGATTGGCGGACCGTCCGCCCTTTAGTCACCGCGTAGAGGACGCCGATTGGCGGCATGACATAATCCCCGTTTTTGCCCACTTCATGCCGCCGAGCTCGCTGGCGTGGATTTTGGAGATCGGACTGCGGCGAGCGGGGGGCCAGCCACCGCGATCCCCATCAGCGCTTCGCTCCCCCGGCCCGCTACTCCGCACGCTTATGGGCGGCTTCGGGCTCGTCTAACGGGGCTGACGGAGACCTGAAGCGGGTCCCTTTTCGGGGAGGAGGGACCCCCGAAGATCTGTGCGAAATTCCCGTAGAAGGGGAGATTTCGGAGCGTCGCCTTCCTTCGGGTATGTAGCGGAGCGCCGGCGGAGCGCTTGATCTGCAGCATCCCCGTATGGCCCTTCCTCAGCCCGATCCCCGCTGTTAAGAATGTCGCGTTTGAAGGTGATCGCAGATCGGGTCGGGGGGCGTCCCTGGGAGCGGGGTGTCGGGGCGCCGCGATGCCGCGCCGGGTCCGGACCCTTTCCATCCGCTTTTACCGGTACAGCGCAACTGAAGTTAAGATCTGGTAGTTTGATTTAGTTTCCTGGCTGTCTGCGGGTTTGTGTCACCCGGTGTTTGTGATTGGAGAGTGTTCTGTGTGTGCATGTGAGTAAAGAGTGCTGTGTGCGAGAGAGAGAGAGCGTAAAGAGTGCTGTGTGTGTGTGTGTGAGAGAGAGAGAGCGTAAAGAGTGCTGTGTGTGTGTGTGTGTGAGAGAGAGAGAGCGTAAAGAGTGCTGTGTGTGTGAGAGAGAGTGAGTGAGTAGAGTGCTGTGTGTGAGAGAGTGAGTGAGTAAAGAGTGTTGTATGTGAGAGAGTGTAAAGAGTACTGTTTGTGTGTGTGTAAGCGAGAATGAGTAAAGTGCTCTGTGTGTGTGTAAGCGAGTGAGTAAAGAGTGCTCTGTGTGTGTGTAAGCGAGTGAGTAAAGAGTGCTCTGTGTGTGTGTAAGCGAGAATGAGTAAAGAGTGCTCTGTGTGTGAGAGTAAAGAGTGCTGTGTTTATGTGTGTGAGAGAGAGAGTAAAATGCTGTGTGTGTGTGTGAGTAAAGAGTGTTGTTTGTGTGTGTGAGTGAGGGAGAGAGAGTGAGTAAAGAGTGCTGTGTGTGCATGCATGTGAAAGAGAGTAAAGTGTGCTCTGTGTATGGACTGAAAGTTGTTTGTTTTTTCCTGGACATGGTGCACTTGGCCATGGATCTGATAGTGATAGTTAATGGCTGTGAGTGGAGTAGTTAGCTTGTCGATGGGATGTGATCCCTGTGTGGTAACTCGCCTCTTGCACCTGGCAGTCCTTATACTCTGTCACCTGCAGGCTGCTGTGGGGGCCCAGGTGGTGTCCGGCCTGGGGCCGCACTGTGGTGGGGGAGGGGCGGTATGTATGCCCCAGAGAATCGTCCTGAAGATGTAATTACATCTAATGGGCCCCCCTCTGCGAGATGCGAGGCCAAGGATCTGGCTCGTCTATCACCTTTCATCTTGCTTCACGCCATTTTCCTTAGGGGCAGATGTCTGACTTTATCGAATGCCTCGAATTTATGAGGTTTGTGCAGCGCAAATGTTAAGCGAACTCGATCGAAACTTAATGCTCGACACGCAGAGTGGGCATTTGTTAGCTGTAGTTCTTTAACACTAGACGAAGACTGAAAATTGTAAACTTGGTAGTTGGAAATGTGCTTATGTAAGTCACATTAATTTACAGGAGGGCTTTTTTTACACGCATAAGGTATCTACACATCCGCAAAGGAGATTTCATGTCAACATAATCGGGGTCCCCTTGCCTAACTGAAGTGTTCGAATCTGCACCCCTTACTATTTGATTGGCGACAGTAAAAGTTGTCGTAGATTTTTGTTAAACTAGGTTAGTGGGGGGCCCCTGGCACCCTGGTGACACTCTCTTTAACACTTTAACATGTTTGGGGGCAGGTTATAGGCTATAGGTTGTTTTTTGGAGGGGGGTGTCCCCTCTCTGCCTGTTCACAGGTCCTACGTTTGGGGGGTGTCCCCTCTCTGCCTGGTCACAGGTCCTATGTTTGGCAGGTGTCCCCTCTCTGCCTGGTCACAGGTCCTATGCTTGGGGGGGTGTCCCCTCTCTGCCTGGTCACAGGTCCTATGTTTGGGGGGGGGTGTCCCCTCTCTGCCTGGTCAGAGGTTCTCTGCGGGGGGTGGGCATTTCCGTCCTCGCTCTTTGCCCCACCTCTCACAGCAGATGCACTTCCACGCTACAAAGTGAGCGCCGCTCGGCCTCGAACAATAGCACTATTTTGTGCGCCGCCCTGGAGGCCGTACTGCGCACTACGAATTGGGTTTCCACTGGCACCTGGCGGCCTGCAGCACAGGAACGCCTTTGTCCCCTGCTGTCCCGTGATTGGATTCAGCCCTGTAGTGCTACACTCTGGAGACGTGGGCTAGTACAGTGGCCCGCTGTAGTCAATGAGGCCAGCCGGCTGGCCAAGCCTGAGCGTGACTTAAGCATGGCTTAGGGGGGAGGGACCAGGGCCTGGAATTTGAATGACTGGCCTCGTCAACCTATCGGGAAGCTTAGATTTTAGGTTGGGGGGCGAGTGTGTGCTGTGTTTCTGTTACAGGTCTTCGAAAACACAGCATCCTCAGGTCGGAAATGTACACATGGTGTAACCAGCTGGTGAGAGTGTGGTCATGATGCTTATTTGCTGCTTATTTCATGTTGAGTTGATTATGTGAATTTTTGTGTGAATGTTGTGTGAATGATTCTGAAATCTTTCGCCTTTCTGGAATTTATTAGCTGGTGCATTTTAGGCAGAATGATTGATTTTGTGAAGTTTTGCTCTGGCTCTGCTTATCAAGCATAGCAGTTTGGTATGATGTAATGGAAATGTGAGCAGTCTTTATTCACATGTATGCTTTATACTCTTCTGTTCATTCAGTTTAATAGTCAACTTTTATATCTGTATTCGCTCTTTAATCATGCTGATTATGCTGCCTAATCTGTCTGAGGGGGTCATTAATGACCCTGTTGCCAGCTCTCCCCTGAAGGCTGGCCTCTGTTTGCCATGATTCTTTCCCTCTCTGGGTTTGCTCAAACCTTCGTACGCCTCTTTTCACCAGGGAGGCAGCCGTAAAAGACTGGGCCGCCGTGAACGGATGTTCAAGGAGTTTTTGCATGTTTACTGCTGATACTTCCTGAATGTGAGCTGAACTCGTTTCTCTGTGTGTTTGTTTGTGGGAACGTTTGGAAAGTGAGCTCTATGTATTTTGTTTTTATGCAGAGGCTTGGGGATAATCCCCTGCAGGATGGCGCTGCCCTTGAAACCGGACCTTGTGGTTTCTATGACGATCGGCGACTTGTTTGCCTTGCCTTGGTGTCTAAACCAGGGGGATTGTTCGATGGTGGGCTAGGCGCCGAGTGTGGTAGCTCTGATTCGATCATATTAGGTATAGTGTTGCGAGGAAGTGGGTCATCGGCTGCCGTCGGTGGCCTCGGTCCGGCCTGCTGATAAGCAGCCATTCACGGCACCGAAAGACGGACCTTTTGACGGCTGTTTCATCTTATTTTCCTGAGCGGTGGGTAGTTTCAGGTCCAGAAAGTAAAAATCCAGACCAAGACTTTGTGTCAGCCGGCCAGTTGAGGTCTCTGTAACTATAACTCTTGATGCTCTACTGGTTGGTTGAAACAAAATCTTGATCTGGATTTTTACTTTCTGAACATAAAATTTCCACTTCTGCTGAGCGGCGTCAGATTCTGAGATAGAGGCTGCCTCATGTTTCCTTTAAGCCGTTGCGTGCGCGTTCTCGTTTGAAGGCACTGCACGTTTCACTCCCTTGCATTGGATGTGAAACCAACTCGTGTGACGTGTTTTTAGTCAGCTGACGAGATGAGATTACATCTGCCATAACAGAAGCTTCGCGGTGAAAACGGGACCTGTTCTGGAGTTTTCCTCACATTAACGCGACTGTGATGGAGTTCGCATGTTTTTCAGCTTCTTCTGTTCTCTGTTAGATCTGAAATAATTTTCTCCATTTTCCACCTTCCCCTGCAGATTTTCTCTTTATCTGGTGACAGACTGTTGGATCGGGTGTCATTCACTACAGAAACTCACACGTTTCGCAATTAATGCCATTTCATACATTTATTTATCGCGTCTTTGAATAAAATCGTACTTGGCACATTTGCTAAGCGATCGTTTTTTTTCCTGTCAAATGGCAGTAAGTTGTTGGGAATTAGGCATGTGATTTATTTTTTTAACTCCACTCAGAACCAAGCAGCTCCTTGTGTGTGTGTGTGTGTGTGTGTGTGTGTGTGTGTGTGTGTGTGTGTGTGTGTGTGTGTGTGTGTGTGTGTGTG
>JAAGVU020000129.1:12209225-12219701 GCA_011763525.2 Mormyrus iriodes
GTGTGTGTGTGTGTGTGTGTGTGTGTGTGTGTGTGTGTGTGTGTGTGTGTGTGTGTGTGTGCGTGTGTGTGCGCGTGCGCGTGCGCGCGTGTGTGTGTACGCAAGTGTGTGTATGTGTGTTTGTGGCTTCAGCTCTTGTGTCCTGTGGTCTTATTCATGGGTCTCACCAGCTAGAAGGCAGCTTGGTAGCTTAGACAGAGGGCAGGATAGTCTGGAGGTGTTTCTCAACCTCTTGGGGACCCCAGACTATCTATGTTTTTTTGCTCCCTCTCAGCTCCCTGCCAGACTGGGAGGAATGGGTTGAGAGATCCTGGTGTACTGATACTGGTTGGGGGGGGGGTGTAAATATTAACTTAGTACAGCCATCACTGAAGTCAGAATGATGGCGGCACCTTTTCGACTCGCTATTGTCATCAGCTGCTGTACCCAAGTGTTACTTGACGTTGTTGCTTCTATGATCTCATTAAATGTATCAGAAGGATAAGACATAAGATGCAGGTTATCGTGAATGAGTACCGGTGTAATTGCCTACTAGTGTGCCCTTCTGTGTGAGTACTCAAATGATTACGGGAGTACTGGTTTACTGGCCCATACCACTTTCTGGTGTTTATGCAGCAGTGTTTTAGTGTTCGGCTAATGCACACCTATGTTGGCATTGATTCTTTATATGCTGTAATGGCCACAGACATCTGCAGAGGGAACGCACGTCTCCTGATGGGTAAATATTAAATCTGCGTTCATAAGATAGCATGAGGAGGGGTTTGTTTTTCAAACCTCATCTGTGCCAGTGAAATTATGGCTGTGTGCTCCTCCCCTGCCTGTTGAGCGGCTGAGTGCTGACTGACTGCTTTTGTGTGTGGGTTAGGGAATGAGGGGTGCACTTTGAGTAATGATCCTGATAGATATTTCTGCCAGGAACCACCTGTGCCACCTGTGTGACTGGGGGAGGAAATTTGGGAAAAGGAGTCCCCCCCCCCCATCCCCCACGAGTGAGGGTTTGGGCTGGGGTGGGTGAGGGGAAAGGGTGTCAGTAGGTCTTTTCCTTGTGAGGTCAGAATTTTTGGAATCCTGCGTCAGCCAATGAAATGAGCGGGAGGAATGGTGAATTTTCCATGTTTGGCTGCCTGTGCTTTCTGAGCTGCGGTCCAGCCTTCCGGAGGCCATCTCTGCTCCGCGTTCGTTCCCATCCACTCTTCCCTCACACTTGTTTGCCCAAGATGATTAATTTTCCGCCAGTTGTAGTCCAGCTGTATGGAAATGTGTCTGGCGTAAGCAGACTTTCAAACATTTCCTCCCCCCGTCAGCTCCAGGTAGCATTACGAGAATGTGGTTGTACAGATATTTTTCAGTTCAAAGGAGATTACGCAAATGTGTGTTATTGTTATTTTTTTTTTTTAAGATGAAACTTTCCTTTGGCATGTTTTGTGAATGCAAAGCTGTTACCGTCCTGCACAGAAACCCAGCGCTTGGCATAACTGAGCCATTTCTGCATCGAGCTGGGAATTCTGTGCCATCTTCTGATGGATGGAAACACATCAAGACCTCACGCCTCACTATTTAATACTTTGCTTTCCGTTAAATACCCAGAGCCGGGAGTTTGATCTGCGATCCATCAAGGAGGCCTGTCCCTGCGCGTCTCCCGCGGCTCGTCAGTCTCCAAGGCTCCATGAATGTGGGAATGTGGCCGGTGCTTCCTCGGGCGTCTTCCTGTCAATAACCACGGTGTCAGCGACATGAGGGAGCCCCAGAGGTCAAGCCAGTGGGGCATTCCGGGCTTATCTGCCAACAGAGTGGCCCTTCCCTTATCGCAGCCTTTCATACGAGGAGTGTACAGAAAGTCTGGCTATCTTGGTTTTTCCTGCAATGTGCCAGGAGATCCTGGTGCGAGTCAATGGCAGAAACTGACCGATATGGGGTACGACCTGCCTGACAAGTTCACCTTAAGTTCAGTAGCTCGATTGGCGTAGCTGGCGTGTGACATCTTGGGGGTGCTTCATCCCCAGCCATGTGTCTCAGGGAGTGTGTCTTACCACTCTTTTTGGCTTTGTTGATTGTGTGCATATCCGCCCCCCTTTGTCTCCCTGGGGGCAGGAGCCTGTAGATGTAGTAATTGTCACACTCTCCCTTTTGTTAGAGGATTTTTTTCAACTAGCTGAGCCTCGAATTCCAACAATAAAATGTGCTAATCTCCTTAATCCATACTGTATGAACTCTTAAACTTTGTTGAAACTGAAATGGATTGTGGTTATTAAATACTCCACTGACCCATAACTTGTAGAAAAGAATTGCAGATTTTTTTGTGTATTTGGTTTGGCAGCTGGTCCAGTTCTTCTGTTAATTTAGTTAATTAGGGTAACAGTTCTTTTGTCAGTGGTTGAATGGGATTACCCGCCTCTCCGGCCACAGTAGAAGTGGCAGGATAATAGTGTGCACTGATGCCCCTCCTCGCAGCCCTCAGGTCCATGGGGGGGTCTCACATCTCGATCCTCCTGCCTCGACCTCTCACTTATAAACCCAGGCTGGTCTCATCCCAACTGTGCCAATCAGTGATTCTCTGGGGTTCATTGAGGTACTTGATCTCACTAAGCCACCAGATAGAGTTCCGGGTCTTTCTTACTAGGCCAGAAGATGGCATTGTGGTTAACGATTCAGTTTCAGGGGATTCATTGAGATTCCCTTCAGCAAGGTAAGCAGCCCCGTGGGTTCTTTGAATTGCCCATTAAGAGGGTTAAGTCTGTAGGCACAGTAGTAGATGCTTTAGTCATAAAGTCTGCAAATAAGCGCAAAAAGGAAAAACGTCACATTTGTTGGGTCACTTGAGGGAGCAGCTCTGTGGGAGTGAGGAGATCACAGCCATTTCCTGCAGCTGGGCACCGTAAGCAGCTTCTCTTAATGGGAAGGGAGGTTGGCCGTTTCCAACAGCTCTGCCACCTTGGTTGATCTTTGACCTTGGCTGTTGGGCCTCAGGACAAGACCCTGGAGGAAATGGTGATAAACCATGAGCTCGTTCATGAGGAGCCCACCAAAGGATGAGGTTTCATTTCATAACAACCAGGAGCTGGTTTGTATAAGATTCCTTCAGGAATTTACGCTACATAGCTTGCTTCTAAATCAACAGTCTGGGCTACAAAGTAGTTGCTATAAATAATGAGGTCTTACACAGAGGAAACAGTGAACACTTTATGAACTTCCGAAATGATCGGAGACACTCTGTGTGATGGAAATCGGATGGAAGCGCATGTTCCTGTAAGCTGATTAGTCCTGGGCAAAGGACTGAAGTTTCCTTTTCTTAGACTTTGAGCAGCTCTGGTCCAGTGAGTGTCTCTGAGGGTTATGTGAACAGAGACCTCTTGGTAGTACGTCACAAAAAAGGACTGTGACCTCATCTTGGGCGAGTTTGCGAGGAGCCTCTCTATAAATGAACATCCTGTACACATCCTGTCCACACCATTCAACCTCACCCAACCGCACCAGTGTCTTTGTCTCACGCCAGCAGAAGCTAATTGCCGGTTCAGCCAGTGTTTAGTGACTCGTGTCCTTGACAGAATGAGATCTCTGATCATTAGTAAGGTTGCAAAACTGGTGCTCTTGGCCTGGGAAATTTTTGAAGAGGCAGCGATTTTCTCCTGATTGTGTTACGCCAATCATTGTTACTGGCATAAACGTTCTGGAATTATAGCAGAGAATGGGGGAAGCTGGAACGCTGCGGTCACATGGTCTGTGGAAGGTGGCGATCTGCCATGTATGAGATGGGAAAGCCAGACTTAGTGTCTTTCCTTGGCCTGTAATTGTTGGTTTTATCTTTGACCGGTGCCTCACTGCCAGAGTTTGAAACAAAATGGTGTACGTGCCACACAGACGCCGTCATCCAAGACGTGTCACTGTCTGAAGGGTCTGGCCCAGAACTGTGCGAGGATGCTGGTTAGCAGACTCTTGACCAACGAAGGAGAATGGGGTCGGACTTTGAATGAACAGGGAGGCTCCTGGCTGCAGGATATGATATCCGAATGGCTTCGGTGCCGTGGAGTCCCATCTCCGTTTCCCAGCGCTGAGTTCCCTGCCAGAAGGTCCAAATTTTTGCTTCCTCGCAGCTCCCAAAAACGCGGACTGTCTGTAGATCCCCGTGGGCTGAATTGGAAAACTGCTGTAGACCGTCTGGAAATAGTGGAAGCCGGTCTCTGAGTGCAGGACCTTCTCCAGTTCACAGAAGCCACATCTCATGTCCTGATACGTCTGCACATAATCGGCTGTGCAAGGCTTATTGTGGTGAAACGGCCTTTAATCATCGAAGGACATTTTTATTTAATTAATATCATGAACTGCTGTCTTGCAGATTGTAGTTTCTGCATCTACGCACTTTTTATGGATGCTTGGGGTAGAGGGTTTGCAGTTGGAGGTTGAAGGTAACCCTAGGTGGGATCTGACTGTTATGCCCATAAAAGGCTCCATTAGTCCTCAGCAGATGCCATTCTGCAGACGTGGGCAGGATGGCGCATGATGTGAGGTGAGGGGTAGCTGTTGGATGTTGATCTCATTCGTGTTTGAGGTGGGCATGTGTTCAACGTGGATGTCAAACCGAAGCTCTGAAACCATTCTCTCTTGCCTTCTAATAGTGGAATGAGCTAAAAAAAATCTTCACCTGACCTTTGTCCCTTGACTCATTGTGTGGCCCCCTCAACACGCTCTCTGATACCCACAGATGTTTCAAGCGACACCAGAGGGCCGTCTGAAACTGCAAGCAGTTAACAGGTTTACTCGAGGCGTGACGAGAAGCGACACTAAGGCCGGCCTTGAGGGTTGCCACTGGGGGAGCCCTGTTGCTGGAGAGAGGGACCGCAGAAGATCTTGAGATATACCAGATAGGAACATGGGCGGCCTTTTGGTCCTTGCAGGGGAGTTTCTTGTCTGAATTTCACAGCCATCGCACCTCTGCGGTTTCCCCATGACGACTGCCCGCTATCAGCACGGTGACAGCTGCCTGGTCCCAGCATGGTCCTCTCATGTTCCTGTAATCTGCGGATTACTGCTGGGACTCCCGCTGGAGGGGGATCGAGACTCCCCCAGCTTTCCCGTCGTGCCGTGCACTGCTTCTCCTGCTCTGCGGTTGGTCTTCTTCAAACACCGGATTCGAGCCCAGTTCTGGTCTCGTGTGTTTACTTGGGGAGGCTCTCTTTGAGCTGCGGTGGAAGGCCGTTAATTTGGTGACGCTCTGTGGATTGTGGGGGCTGCTCTCAGACTGTCCCAGGTCAGCACCCCCTACCCCCCCCAGCCCCTCACTTCGTGCTGCTTAGTAAAATGAGGCCAAAGGATTGTGGTGATTTTTTCCCTCTTGTTTTTGTATTCACTCAGTAACCTTGCAGAAGGCGTTTCCTGGATGGTAACATGAAGTGGTGTCCTGACAGGAACTTCCTTCTGAAAAGGCTGGGTAGCAGACAGCAAGCTGAAGCCATTTGCTTATGCCTCCATCTGTTTTGCTTTTGTTTTTCTCTTTTGTTTCCCTCCTAAAATGTTCCAGATGTGCGTCAGTGGAGAGCAAAGCCCCCTCCATGCTGTCAGTCCTTGCCCTGACCAGGCGGCGCGCTCTCTGTTCAGTCACAGGAAGTTGGCACAGCCACAGGAAGCGCGAATCGCCTTCGCCATCTGACGTGCAGGTCTCTGTGGCGAGTGCTGTGACCAGTCATGGTGTGATGTCTGTGGGGGGGGGTGGTAATTTAATCATGCGACCACTGGACTTCCCTGAGGCAGTAAGGCTTGGGTGCTGCCATGGGCATTGAGGCATTCCTTGGGTTGCCACGCCAATTCGCTCTCCCACGGGGAAGTGCAGGCTGTTAAATCCACTGTCTCCCAGGATCCTGTTGTCACTCACTTGCCCTGTTGTGTCATATGTTTGGAAAACCACATTTCCGCTTCTGAGGCGGCCTGACAGCTAACGTGTGTCATTTGTTTGAGCTGCTAGTGTGAGAGTGTCAATGCTGAGCCTGTGTCCAGCCACCTCGACGCATAGACGCTGACGCCGGTGTCTAGCCGCCTCGACGCGTAGATACTGACCCGGTGTCCAGCCTCAATGCGTGTAGACGCCAACGCGGGTGTCAGGCTGCTCCATTAGCGTGTGGAGGCTGAGTGGTCAGTCTGTGAGCCCCATGTGGGCTACAGCCTTTCTTTTGGCTCTTACCTTATTATTTCATTGAAGATGAAAGCTTTTTTCTTTCACTTCGAGATGATCCATTACAGACCAAACCTGAGCCCAGTCTGACTGGACAGTATGAGCAAATCAGCTTTTCGATTCACTTACCAATCTTCTTTCAATAGCTTTTTCACTCGACACATGGCTAAAACAGGTGGCTGGATCACGAAACCATAGAATACCAGTGATTAAAAAGGTGAAACTCTAGTTAGTTAAAAGCAGAAGTTGGGTTCATATAGAATGTAAAAGCTTTTCTTGAATGTTTTTAATTGCCATTGCTCACATTTTGGGTTTTATGGCAGGACACTGAATAAACTGTTTTAAAGTTGTCATGGAGAGGGAGCGAGAGGGCGGGAGGGAACGAGACGGAGGCTTTGCTGTGACTCCCATTGCAAAGAATTTGAAGTGAAGAAACTGTGTGTTTTTGTGTATGATTGACATGCAGCCCTCAGGTGTGGGGCAGTTACCCCAAACAAGGGGATAATAAGGGTCAGTTCTTAGAAAAATCAGGATTGATCTGGGTTGTTCCTGTTCTCTATGAACATCATCAAAAGTTAGGCCAGAACTTCTGGTTGCAGAATATGCTACGAGGAACAAAAGTTTACATGAGGAAGTCAACGCCTGTCTGTGATGGAGCATAGAGCACCCTCTAAGGCTCCCTCGATCTGTGGTGAGAACCGTATCACTGGTATGGGGAAATGGAAGCGGTAGGAGACTGCCCCAGGACTTGATGTTCTTTGAAAGACAAGGTGTAAAAATTAAATTACCACATCCAGAGATTTCCAGACTTCTATCACCTCTGGCAAGTCTCTTTGCAAAATTGGCACACGGGGACAGAGTAGAAAGGTGGAAATCGCTTCCCGTCAAGAAGCACGAGTGCCCATTTTCCAGAAAATGCCTGTAGGATCTAGAGCTGGCTTGCTATGAGACAATTGTATGTGTGCGTAACTTGCAATGTTGATATGTTCATTGTACATAGTACAAGCAGGTATGGAAGGCTGTCTCTGTCTTGTGTGAGTGAGTGTGTGTGAGTGAGTGTGTGTGAGTGTGTGTGTGTGAGTGTGTGTGTGTGTGAGTGAGTGAGAACCCTGTGATGGCGCCCCTTCCAGGGTTGGTTCTTGTCTTGTGCCAATTGCAATATATTAACATAGAAATTTTATATTTTATATATGTATACATAGGTATAAAAGATTGCTTGATTAATCGAATTAGTCAGCAGATTACTCGATTTATTAATATACTCAATAGCAGCAGTCCTAGTCAAATGCTCCTTCTACACAGTGTGTGCTGAATAACTTTGGTAGTTTTTTTGTTTAGTTTGCTCAGATTGCTGTTAATTATCTGTTTTGGTTGAAGATTGGTGAAATGGTGAACGTGTAGAAGACTTTACAGTTCGGGTCGTACCAAATGCTACTGAACTGGAGCCGAAATTAGGCAAAAATTTGGACTACGCCACGTAAACAGTGGCCACAGCAAACCCCGTGAGGTGTCCTTACCTGCTGTCCATTTGGTGGCAATTAAAAGCACACCGATCTCCTTTTGCTTCTGTTGACACCCCCTCCCCCCATGCCATGCCTAGTTGGGATTTGCTGTGCCTTTTGGGCAGGCTGTTCTCTCAGCCTTCCACCTGCTTCCTGTTTACGGCGAGCAGGGGGCGTAGGGCAGGCCGGCCGCGGGTCCAGCGTACTTGCTGGGCGGGACACGCTCAGGTCACCGGGGATGGCGCCGTGACAGACTGTGGCTGGAAGACATCTGTTTGGAAATGATTACACCGTAATTATTGCTGTTAATTATTCATGGACGTTAGTTCATCGTGCAGAGGGTGGACCTCTCTCCATCAAGAGCTTCTGAGGTCTTGGTCAGTCACATTAGTAGAGAAATGCAAATTGGGCATTTCTGTGTTGGTGAACATCTTTGAAAGGCTTGTGTCCAATGTAGTTGTATATCTCTTTACATTAAGATTAACAAGCAGATGCGTTAACTGTTAGTTAATCATTAATATAGTTGAAATATGCTTTGCTGTGGATGACTTCCTGATTTTCGCAAGGGGTAAAGTTCTAGTCCTAGATGACTTGTAAGTACGACACAGGCCCGCAGCCTGGGCAGGCTAGACATGAGTCAGCCCTCCATACCCCACCCAGCAGAAATAAGTGTCTGGGCGTTGATAGTGAACCCGCCCTGCAAAGCCTTGATGCTGCAAAGGCCAGCTGTGCCGGAGGAACTCATGCATTATGAGACCCTCTCCATGGCGATGGCGGTAATTGCCGCCTGACATTTCAAGCCTTTACACCAGGAGTTGAATTCCAGCCCAACCCCGAGCTCCTGGTGGCAAGAGTCCAGCAGTAGACTTGTTGCCAAGTCCGCAGCCGCTGACCTTTACCGCTGTCTGTTGTCTCTGAGAGGAGTGAATTCGCATGCAGAGAAAACTACAAGTGGGAAGTCTGGATCTCGGGCTCTTTCCTTGAGCACTTTAGCAATCCATATAAATGTAACACATACGTGTAAGATATTAAACTTGTATATTCTTGTGACTTATTTACCCAAACCTACACACAAGGAAAAAACGCCCCCCCCCTCCAGGTCTGTAATACTGGCCAGGATCACCTCTGTCACATTGTTGGGTCACACGGCAGTATTGACTGAGTTCCATCATTTTGGACTTCTGGTTGTGGATTCCTTCCCTGGAATTTGCCCGTCTGGAGTGCGTAGCCATGAGTCGAGTGGCATCATGTTGCAGAGGCTGTGTGCAGTAAAGGTCCGAGTCTGAGGCTCTCTCCCTCTCGCCTCAGCTTTATCTGACCCCCGTGGTTTGCTAGTCACTCTTCCACGGCGCATGTGCGTGTCTGACAGAGGCGCTCCTTTGCTGTACGCCATACAGATGTTGCGATTAGTCTCCCTTTTTCAGTTTTTTTCACAGTTCACTGATCTCTGTGGAGTCTGTAGTGCCTGCAGGTGGCGTAATCAACAGACAGACAGATGGGGGAGAGGTTACGTGTGGTTGTGTCTGCCGTGTGGAGCATCAAGGCATTTTAATGTTCAGTCCGGGAGGGAATCACAGGCTCGCTGCTCGTGCATTCTGACGGGCTGTGAGACACGCAGTGGTTTTGCATGTATGACGCGTCTGCAGTGTTTATTTACAGGGCGCATCAGTGTCAGTCTCTGCTGATCTGGGTGACGGCTCTTAAGCTGTGCCTTCACCTGTTCTCCGCCAGCACTCCGTCTCTCATGTGAGCAGACAGATAAATCCCAATGCTTGCTTTCGCTTTGCCAAGCAGACACCGAAAAAGGATTGTTCTCTGAATCTCACCCCAGGCCAACTGGGCTCGTAGCCCTGGTGAACCAAAGAATAGCCCGATTGTGCAGTATATTCACCCCCCTATAGCATTCTGCCTTGTTTCATCCGGTCGAACGCTTAAGCCGACCGTCGAGTTACCGATGCGGACGCACCCAATGTGGGATCTTCGTTAATGATAAGCGCTGGGCTGAAACAAACCCACCAAACGCTGGGCTTAATGTTGCCGTTTTTTCTTTGTGCCTTAATGTTCTCCTGGTTTCAGTATGTGGACTTTGAGGACATTTTATTGTGCTGGGGTTTATGGTTGGGGGTCATAGGGGCTAGAAGCTGATTGGCCACCAAAGTGCCCCCTCCCCTGTCACTCACTGATTCAAAGCATATCATTGGCAAACCATAAGGTTGGCCCCTCTGTATTAATTATGTCCCCCTGACCTTTAACAATCTTCCAGAGCGGCAGGGGCAATTTGGACCCTGAAACAGCTGTGCACGGCGGCCCTGTGCCGGAGTCGCTGCTGTGAGCTGTAAATGCAGGCGCTTACCGTTGCTATACCACTGTGGTTAAAAGGCCTTGACGCCAGGCGCTGTCGCCTCTTAGCGCGGAAGTCGTTAGGGCCGCAGTCTGGTCGGCTTTTAAAAGCTGCCAGCAGAGTCGGTTACGGCGGCTTCTGAAGTGGCGTTTAAGGCTAATGTCTCTGTGGGCCGCCGTTAACGGGCTGCTGGCTGAGGCCCCGCCGCTTTCGGGAGTCGCCTGCTGCACGCTGGCCCTTTAAAAGCCGTCTCCAGCCTGCTGGCGTCCCTCTCTCTGCCTCCTTCCCCTTTCTGCTTCCTGTTCGCGCGGCAGCAGGGCCCAGCATGATCGGCACGCTGTTACAGAGTGCGGCTTTCCGTGCGTTTGGGGGGGGAGGGGGACGTGACTTTGCGAGTCTTCCGTGTGTTTCTCTTCCTGGGATTTATGACAAGAATTACATTTAAGTGCCCTGGGCGGGGCGGGGGAGGG
>JAAGVU020000129.1:12219801-12235899 GCA_011763525.2 Mormyrus iriodes
CACCCCGCCGGCCCCCCCCCCCCCAGTAACCAGGGTGCCACTCAGCACAGCGGGTGTCAGCATCCCAGAGCGGCCCGCAGAGCCCAGAGACAATGGCCCTCTGTCCCACTCGGGGGTCTTTGCTGGACCCCGGGTGGCAGGTCTTGACTCTGGAGCTGTAACAAAACAAGAGGCTGCTTTTCATTCTCACCAGCCAGCGACAGTCACCATCAGCCGGGGGGATGAAGGAACCACCCTGTCCCCTGCCCCCAACCCCCCAGAGAGTGCCCTTTGAGTGCTCCCTTCTCACAAACATTATTTTATTATTCCACATTATTCCAACTTTGGCACCAACCTACTCACGCACAGAAAGGAGGGAAAACAGCAGTGCAGTCCGACGGCGGTAATTAATTTCCAGATGAGACGCGGCTCTCTCAGCACAAGGCGATTGGAGGACAGAGATAGTCAGAGCATTAGCCACTGTGGAACCATAAATCACCCTTCATCAAAGTCACTAATTGCACGTACAGGGTACAGCCCGTCTCTGCAGGGCCAAAAGCCTGACCGCCAGCAACTATGACCGTTTCCCGCCATGCCACAGCCAATGGGCCCAGCCCACATCTAAGACAGGGCTGCCGGCCTAAGGTGCATTAATTAACCCTGAGGTGGGGGCCCTATCTGGTTCCCCTGAAACAGATGGTGAGAGAGGTGACCAGCCCATATGAGCTGGGGGCCAGACCCCCCAGGTCCCCCTTCTATGGCAGGGGGTGATTAAAGGGACACTAAGCGCAGAAGGGTTCCCAGCCCCAAAAGCCCTGAGCTGTTAGGTTTTCATTCACAGATACAGCGTCAGCCGAACTCAGCTGGCCGGCAAAGAAGCATTTATGTAACATTACTATTGCATTACGCAATGGTATTGACTAACAATGCTCTTTACACATGAACGACGGTGTCCCCCTGCGGTCACACACAGAGGGAACGCCCCACTGACCCCACAGTGACATCACCGACTCCCGCGAGGCTGAATAGGAGATCAGGCCCCCTGGAAGTTTCCATTTAATGCCCCTATTACAAGCATGAGGGAGGGGTGGAGGTCTACAACAGCCCTGAGTGAGATGTAGCCCCACCCACCACCAGTTTAGATGGGAAAGGGGAGGTCTTTCATTACATTTTTACATTTACTTTATTTGGCATATGTGATTGTCCAAAGTGATATATGAGTGAGGGATGCTTAGGGTGAAAGGACAGGGTCAGCCAGCGCCACCCTGTTCAAGGGCCCAACAGTGAGGTGATTACTCTGTCAGCCATGGGATGCAAACCCACGACCTTCCGGAGATAGACAGTTTGGACTGTAGTTGTGGGCGTCACCCAAGCCATCATGACATGTGACGCCACTCATAACACATAAAAAATATATATGGAATTCTACACAGCACAGTCTGTTGGCAAACCCCAGGGAAGCATGCAGGGGGAGATCCTGCTCTTAAATGTACCCTAGGCAACTCCATGCCATGTACAATTATGAAGCCCTCTCTGCAGCAAGGCATGCAGGGAAGGTACCCTTCTGTGGCTGAACTGGCCCCTGTCATCACTGTTCACTGACCTGCCAACCTGAATCGTCCTGACAGCACTCCACGGTCATCTGCCACCCCTCTCCATGGATATCGCATTATTGATCACCAGTGGGCACCGCGGCCCTCCAGGAATTGGATGGCCGAGGAGGAAGGGGAGGAAGGAGGAGGTAGTAGTGGAGCGGGCCACCCTATTGGCTGTCACTGAGATACAGGGCTGTCAGGGGATTGGCCCCTGATCACGCTAGGGGGCATGTCCTCAGCACGGTGGCAGACGACCGCATTAACATCCCCCAGGCACCGTCAGTGAGGCCAGGGAGAAACTGGACACGACCTGAACCCCATCAGACGCCGCCATCTGCACAGGATCACCCATCTCACCGGTCATTTTTATCCTGAATCTCAAAGGATTCCCACCGTCAAAGTGAACCATGTTCTTGCTGAAGCCAGCAGGCAGGAGAAGGTGACCTGTGAGGGGTCCGGTCTAGAGTGAAGCAGTAAATTAGCCTGAGGGATTAGCTCTACAGGGGGCAGGGCAGTGTCCTAGTTCAGTCACTCCTGTCCCTCTGTGAGTGTGAAACTCTGCAATTACACAATGAGAAGCAGACCCCCACCCCCCGCCCCCTGCCCCCTTGCACAGTTACCCTTCAGATGAATGGCAAGTGGAAGAACTTCCCCCAGTAATATCCACAAACCCATGGCTCACAGTTTAATTCTGCATTATTCCCAGAAGGGGGCATCATGACTTCGGTTCTGTCCCTTAGGCTCCAGGTTTACCGCCTGGGCTCTGTTGCTGTCACTCAGCATGAACCTGCGCTCAGAACAATGACGTGGACCGGAAAAGGTCAGCCGGTGTACTCTTTCACACCCTTCAGTGGGCAAAATATAAGTGACAGCAAACTCGGGAGAAGCTGACGACCCTGAGATCTATGTCCAGCCCTTTAAGAGGAGCAGGGCAACCGGTAGTGCCAACAGCAGGCCTGTCAGCACCCTGGGGCTAGAAGACGGGCAGCAGGAAGAGGCCCCTTTATCCAGGGGCCCGCTGGAAATCTGCATCTTCAGTCAGAAGTCTCCATTGTTCTTCAGTTTTTCCCTACGGGTCAGCAGAACCAGCTTCCCTAACAGAACCTGTGTGAAGGTCTCGGGGCTGCTGATTCGGCATTTCCTGCCCCGGAGCAGCTCCGCGAGGGCCGATGCCGCGGACCGTGTGCGTGCGTTTCTAACCGCATGTAACAGGACCTTAGACCCAGGTCACTAGATTCGTAATCAGAGAAGTAAAGGAGGCTTCCTGTCACAGTCCAGGCTGAACGCAGAGAGGATAAAGGGCCAGACAGGAGCAGAAGCTAACAGGCTCCACCCACTATCTCCAGAGCTCCAGCCATTAAAGGCACACCAGGCCAGTGGTGTTACCCCCCACCCCCAAGCATGAGCACCCTTACAGCAAGAAATGTGGAATCGCAAACGTCCACCAAAAGCCACGTGGTGAGCTCAGGGAGAAGGCCCTGTAGGGCCCTAACGCAAGACAATGTTCTGGCGACATTCCTAATTAAACATCTCCGCACCGCCCTGAGGCTCAGAGTCAGAAAATTACTTGTATATTAACAAGTCATTGGTAATTTATTATAAAACGTAGGCTGGGGGTGGAACAATAACGGGGGGGTCGGGTGTTTAACACTGTGCAGTCAGATGAGAATTAATAAAGAGGAAACAGGAGGGTGTTGGCAGAGTTTTAGCTGATTGAGGGCCCGGATGAATGGGTGGGGGCAGGTCAGGGATGCCAAACCGCACAAACAGAAAAAAGGAAACAGCCACATTCAAATGCGGTGGAGGCCCCTCCCCCCCTTACAGTTAGAGAAACAGATAGAAATTCACTTCTCTCCTTTGCTGCGATACTAACCGTTTGTGACTTACAACTTCGATAACTAACCGATTACCAGTCATAGCACCTAGGCTCTGTGCCCCTAGTAGCCGTAATTACATTAAATGAATCTTTCTTTCGGCATTATTTGCCATCTCAGCCGTTGCTTATAAAGCTGTGATACACATGCCTCAGCGATCACTACTGTACTGCCAGGAAGATCCTGTTGTCCAGGGCAACGCTGAGCTCTGCATTAACTGCAGCCATTGTATTTTGTGCTTTAGGACAGAGCAGAGACTGAGCAGGGGGGAACCCAAAGCCCAGATGAGACAGGAAAACAGAGTGAACCCAGGAATACCCCCCACTGGGAAGATTCATAACCACTTTCAGCTAAGACAAGGCTAGGCATGGCGAGTGACATGTGACCTTCTGCTTATGCCCCGTGCACAGCCAGCCAATGGCAGGACAGAGGGAAAGTCAGGTGACACATGAGCTCATGAGAGAGGATTTGAGACGCAGCGAAGGAGCCTCTAATTTTTTAGCATTACCATGAATTATTAAAAAGCCCCTCAGCAAATTAATTCATTGTTTGATGCAAAGGAAGAGCTGGGATGAGAGCGATGTCATTTATTTAAGAGCTATTCCCTGGACACTCATGTGCAGACAGCCACCTTCTCCAGTACCTTAAAGTCCCACTCCCTGACAAGGCTGGAAGAAGCTGGGTGGGCCAGTAATGTAAGCAGTGAGACCCCCCTCCCATACCCATCTTACGCCACACACAGGGCAGGGGGCACAACAGTAAAAAGAAAAAAAACGGGGAAACAAAGCAAGGTTATAAATGGTCCGTCACACACAATAACGTATGTGAGAGAGCTGTCCATGGTCAGTCTCAAGGCCCAGAGTCTCTGGAGGAGCTTCACAGGACTCTGGCTGCTCGGTCTGCCCACTTCCCTACAGTTTTGCTCCGTTTTGTTAAATTTATGGCAAGAACATGTCAGTTCCAACTTCTCTGACTTGGACTGTAACGGTACAAGTGTTCATCACGTGCTGTTCAGTTACAGCATTTTCAGTTCATTAACGAATGGATCCATTTACCGACATGGGCAGGATGTAAATTCAGAAGCAGATGTTCAACACGGAAAACATTGTACTAATTGTGGCTGTGAGTTTGTTACAGTTAATGCTGGTTAAAGTCATAATCATGGGTTTGGCAAGATTTCCGTTTCCCAATAAATTACACCAACCCTGCAGAGAGAGTAGCTGATAAGACCAAGACTGTTGACTCTGTCATACCGAACTCGGATAGGTTGCTGGAGACCCATCTAACATGGTAACTCATTTAAGACGACATCATCACAGTGTGTGTATGACTGGAGCAAAGCAGTAACAGCCTCTGCTAGTTAGACTGCCTGTGGCCATTAAGGAGACTTTGCCAAGAAATTCAGGAAAAAAAATAGCTAAGGTTAAAGGACTGTTTATCTATACAAATATGTGACCATACTCAGTAGTTTTTGAATTTTTGAAATTAATGTTTTCTTGTTTGCCGGTTATTCATACACTCACGGTGTGTCTGAGAGGAACGCAGTTTCAATTCCCTGTGTGTCCTGTACATATGGCAGAATCGACAACAAACACATTTGA
Source organism: Mormyrus iriodes (assembly GCA_011763525.2). NCBI lineage: Eukaryota > Metazoa > Chordata > Actinopteri > Osteoglossiformes > Mormyridae > Mormyrus > Mormyrus iriodes. The sequence continues at coordinate 12,224,851 of JAAGVU020000129.1, forward strand.
CTAGTAGAGAACGTGGGATCTAGTTCATTATAATTGTTATGATGCCACCTTATCTTTGAATTTTTATTTATTTTATTTATATATATGTTATATGTATGTATGTATGTGTGTGTGTGTGTGTTTGTGTGTGTATATATATATCTTTACAATGTGCAAATACTGTATGCGTTCTGCTGGTTTTGTCATTCAGATACTGTATAAATGGCAGATATATTGCCGTATGTTAGTAAATATTCCTAATTATGTTTGCAGTTTTAATGATTTCAAAACAAATTTTGTTTTCCCTGCTGTACCAAAGCTGCACCAAATCGTAAACCCAAAACGGAGGTCTGTAGTGAACAGTGAATTTCATGCACCGTCATACCCGAGCCACTGACAAAAACAATGGTCATTCTTCTGTCCCCAGATGTATGCATTCAGTTAATCTATTTCTCTTTGTTGGGTTGACTTGCTGCTCTCCCTCTGTGACACCCCCCTCCCCCCCAACCCCACCCTTAAATACGGCCAGCCATCTGGAAGCGTGATTAAATTATTACTGTTGTTTTTAATGTACTCCCATTAGACCCACTGACTCACTGAGTTGATCAAACGGCAAGAGAGGCTTGCAAAACACTGCAGCCCCCAGGGACCGGGGCGAATTCCACGCAGCATGTTTACACAGCCCGGGACAAGCGCCGATTACGGGGACCACGTCTGTTGAGGGCCGCCGGAGAACACCGGCTTTGTAAAAAAGCTGGGGGGGGGGGGGGGGGGCTTTTCTTTAACAGCAACGTTCACCGGGAACACGGCGTGACGGCGTGCACGAGTGCTACGGGGCGGAAAGAAAGGAGAGAACGAGAGAACTGAATCGTGACTCAAGCTCTCATCCAAAAAAACAGGAAGTTAGATAAAGGTGCCAGGCATGACTGACACTTTTCCTGGAATCTCATCATGTGGCAGTGACAGCTCGACCAATCAGAGAGCCCAGATGCAGTCCTCCGTTGCCCGGCCATTCGGTTGCTAAGGCTTTGCCTTGGAGCCCCCTCATTTGCCCCTCGCCACGCTCTGAGGGCCGTCGTTAGAGCCTAGGCTGGCAATTAAGCCTTCCTCTGTAGGCTCACCGAAGGCCGGCCCTTCACACGGCACCAAGCCCACAGGCCAGCTAATTGGACCGCACCAACGAGACACAGCGCCGCCTGAAAGACCACCCAGCAGGTGGGGGCCAGACAGGGATGCATTAAAAGGGGGAAAGATAGGACAACTCCAAGTGACTCCAATTTGGAATATGACTGGTCTGGTTTGGTCTGGGTTGGGGGCCCAATTTGATATGCTTTAATGGGGCCCAAAATTTCTAGCAGTGCTCCTGGGACTAAATCAACATGGTATCGCCTCTCCGTTCATGCCACGGTCAAATCTTCCTGTCACACAGCTGGCTTTTCAGTGGAAAACATTCTTTCTACGAGTTCACTCTGCAGGAAATCGCAAAACTATTTTGTCAAACAAGACAAATCACCCGGCCTTCCGTTAATCACAGCTTCCCACAATTTGAACTTTTCTGCCGCTTTTCTCCCATCAACATAATTTAGACACCAGCTTGCAAAATAACAGCTACTAAAGCCTGACATAAGACATATAAAAAATGGAATTTTGTAGCCTTTAGGCAGGATGCCTACTATTGTACCGTGAAACTGCCAGGAAAGAACAAACAAACATTACGACATTGTTCAACATCTGCTTTGCAAACGAATCCTGCAGCTCTTAAACAGAGCCTGGTTCATTGGAGCTGGAATCAGGGAAAACAAACATCCAAGACTGGAAATCCATGGCAAGAAGAATCCCTCAGTTTGCTCAGCGACCCCCAAAGTGAAGGACATGGAGTCTGGCGAGAAATCAACGGAGATACCGGGAAGATCCCGCCCGGGAATGCAATCAGCCTGAAATGTAAGCGAACGTGTCACTGTGAAACAGACAAAGATGGGGGCTAATCTCAGGAATACTAGCTGAGATGCGATGGCCAGGTCCTCAGCATCTTTTCTCTCTGCTTTAGGACCCCAGGACTCAGACCGGAAGGTTCACACATCAGTGAGAACAAGGCCACGCTACAGCACGCCACTCTGCGAAAGTTACGATGAATCAGCAGTAGCTGTGCAGCTGGACGGTTCCTCTGGGAACCTAAAAGCCCCCCCCCTCGTCCGCCACACCCGCTAGGCTGCCGAGACAACGCTGCTTTTTTTAAACTTCTGAGGTTCCGAGGGCCTGCCCCCCCCCCGGCACTCCCCCCAAAAACTCTAGAATTTCCTGCAGTCAGGTACACTTCCACCGAGAGAACCCACTAACAGCATCTACGAAGAAACCGCTGTGTTTCCTGTGACATGCGCACATGTGCACTGTGGGACAGCTAACGGGCCTCACACGTTTGCACAGGGACACCCGGCAGCAGTGACTGTCTTCAGGGCCGACAGATCACCTCCTGAGGGAATTCCAGAGAACCCCCCCACCCCAAAAAAAAAATAACACCACACAGGATTCCCACATTCCCCTGACAAAGGCTTTACTCCATTTGTCATTACCACCGTAACAAGTTGCAGGCAGCTTGCACCACCGGCGGTGTCTGGAGGACAGGAATCGTGGCCCAAGCTGGAGCATCCCCATCGCAGCTTAGAGGTGACACGGGGTTCATGCTGTAATGATTTGGTCACCAGCTTCCAGTGACAGAGAGACAGAGAGCAGACAGAGAAAGAGAGATGGGACAGCAGAGCGGGGGAGGAAAAAAGCAGATGGGGAATGGGGCCTTAAGACAGACAGGGCTGCCCATCGCAGTGCCCGTCTCCGCACGCTGAAGTTGGCGTGAATGTGCTGCACTGGACTCCAGCTCCTAGCCATTAAGGAATTAATTGGGACCATCAATCTTATTTTGCTTCTGAACAACGCAAAAATCAGAGGACTGCTTTGCCGCACCCCCACACCCCATCCCCCAAAGCCAACATGCTAACTGCAGTCATGAATCTTATCGAGCCCTCCAGAAAAAGCACAACAGTGTCCTGCAATCTGACCTGTGGCCTAAATATCACTGTTAAGTGGGACTTTGGACAGTAAAGCAGGGTCCCGGCAGTGTGTGAGACTCACACGTTTAAAATCTGACATAAAGACCTGAGAGCAAACCTCCCCAAACGGATACTGAGGTTTTACCCGCCCTGACACATGCACACGCTGTTCTGCACACTCAGTCACACCCAGACACACCCAGGCACAGCCAGAACAACACCCGGAACTCTGTCAACAATTCTCACACTGCCGTCTCACCCCGGAAAGTGCCCCCACCCCCTCGCCCCACAAACACACAAGCCTCAAACAAAATCAGACAGCGAGCAGAACTGAAGAGCAAATTTTCAAATTTAACGAAAGTTCCTTGTTAGACTGAGTGAGTTTTGGTCCCCGATACTGTGACATACGAAGAGAAAGCCTGACTTTAGGGCACAGGCGGTCACTTCTCAGAAACGACAAGATAGAGTGAGTGAGTTTTGGAAATCTGCTCTTTGAATACATGCAACAGGAAAGAGCTCAGGGGCTGGGAATGAGTGACACAGTGAGGCGTTTGTGGTCAGAAAGGGGAACCCCGAGGTTGAAACCATCGGGCAACCATCCAGGCTGAATTTAGGACCGGGCCCTTTTTGCTCTCATACCACCGTGGACCGCACCAGGTTCAGTGGCCGGAAATCGTGCAACCACCGAGTCACAGTGATCCCCTCTCAGGAGACGTGAGGTACCTCTCAATTCTCAGGAACGACTCTCGATTCTCACGTAGAGCAACTTGTGCAGCCCACCAACCCCCCCCCCCCCCCAAACATGACGGCGAGCCGTTAGCCGTTAGACACGGCCTTCCTCGTCGTTTGCCGGAAACAGCTGCCGCTGTGGACCTTGGTGGAAACGGCGCGCCTCCGCGGGCTCTGATGAGCACCCAGAGTCATTATCGGCATTTGATTAGCGTTTTAACTGTGATAATAAAAAACAAACATTTTCTCCCTGCGGTTCAATATGAGGCACAGAGCACCTCCACACCGGCAGTTAATTACTGCTTAATCGCAGCACCATGTCCGGCGAGGGTGGCACACAGTCATGTGACCTTTTATCCAGAAACACCTCAGTAAAGGTGTAAGAAGAGTGTCACCCAATTCTCAAGTGTATTTTCTCAATTTTAAAAAGCTAAACAAATAAAAATGACAGACAGTGTCTCCTGAAGGTCGCTGGGCCTGAACTCCAGGCCGGCCCATTCGGCATTCAGCCCCCTCCCCCCATTTCCTGAAGAGGGCAATCTTGTCCCACCTGCATGTCACTCACAGGGGTAAGACAGGGCACTCCCTCCTTGGCAGGAGGACAGGTGGAGATGGTGAGAGAGGGACACAGGGAGACTGGAGAAGGATTCAACCTGAAAGGGGATTTACTTGTGAGCTGTTTCTGACCAATCAGGTGAGAACAGAAGCGAAGCTGGAATCAGCCATTGGCTGAAGGCGGAGCACTCTCCTTTAGCCCCAGTGCTGTGTGAAAGCCACGGTCTACATGGTATGGGGCCCGTGTTGCCGGCCCCCCCCTCCTCCCCCCATTGACCATCGCGCCGCCCCCGCCCCACGCCCCCCCCCCCAACGTCCCCATTCTCTCAGCTGTAAGCTGAATAATGTCAGTGTCTGTGGCAGCATTGTGGAGGTAATGACACAGAGTGGAAAAAAACAGGCTCATTAGCGCACGCCTGGCAACATGGAGGGTGGGGGGCAGGGAGGCCGGAAGGGGGGGGGGGGGGTGCTCACACAACAGGAGCCGCTCACCCAACGGCGAAAACGAGGCATGTTGGAAGTGTTAACAAAGGGCTTCAACGTGGGATAATTATGCCAAACGAGCGGCCTGTTATGCCGGCTTTCCCCCGTGACCTTCCACCATCAGTGTGACCCTCCCCTCCCCAGCGCCACCTGCACACCTCCCCACATCAACCCCCCTCAAGACAAACCATACATAAAGCCAGCCCGGGATCATTCGCGAAAATACACCCCAGTCACCAATTTTTTGCAGAATGCTTGAACCCAAGTTACGCAGGAATAAAGTGGCAGTGGCCGGCGTGCTAACCAGCTTGGAATCTCCGGCGATCCCCCCCCCAAAGCCGAAACAACATACTCACACCAGGTACATTTATGCCCATATAAGGAAAGCATATAATTCCATTATTGCAGCCTCTTCATGGCACAGCCGACGGCAGCGTGTAGCTTAAACGCGTTAAGTGTGCATTAAAGCGCAGCACCACCTGTCGGGGAACTCGCCCACTGTTTAATATGCAAGACGACCTGCCAACAGCCGGATCCTTTTAAAACACTGCAGATCTGGTTTCCGGTTAACGGGGGACGAACCCTTTCGCTACCTGGAAACATAGACCTGAACAATACAAGAGAATTTTAGATCAAATGTTTGACTGGGAAATTTTTCAGCACCTAACAGAAAGTTATTAATATTTAATAAACAGATTAATAAATACATATTGACAGCAGTAGTGTGACTGTTGGCATGGGGGCCATGGTGAATGGCTTTTAGTGTGTACTCTTTTTATCCGCTGCTGTCAATAAGCAGCCATGTTCTGTACGGGATGTACCACAACCCTGCAGAGAGTAAACACTCAAACAGCACCAGACCTGACCCCTCCGGAGTGAGACAGCGCCAGGCTGTGTGCTGGGCAGGATTGTAAAGCCACTAGGGGGTAGTCACAGCCACAGTGGATTGGCACTACGTAGCCCCTGGGGGCAGAATTGACCGTTATTGCATACAGCCAAACTGTGGTGGCAGGGGAGCATTCCCTGGGTCTGTGTGTCTTAGATACGTGATGGTGGCGAGAAGCTTGATGAACATGCCTCTGCTTTAGGACTCATAACCACCCCCCCCCATGAGCCCCCACCACAACCACCCTCAACAGAAAACAGCTGTTGTAATCAGGGTTGTACGTTATTGTTGTTCTGGCAGCAACGTTCCCATTTCGAGGCCAGAAACAAAAGAATCCCAGTGCTCCTGGTCAGTCATCTTGTCACGGGGGCGGGAAGGCATCGTGCACTTCTGGGAGGCAAGGGGGCTGGTGACCGAGGCCTGAAACCCGACCACTGAATGGAAACACACGCACACAACCTTCCAGCCCCCGATCTCATCTCGGAAATTGCGATCTCTGAGCTGAAGCTGAACTTTCCTGATCGTAATGGAAAGACAGAATGACCCCCACGTGGGTACCCCCTCCAAACGTGCACCCAAAGCCTCATGGGGCCACCAAAACTGACCCCCTCCCACCATGACACACAGGCTTTTTAGGCACGGTGTGGTCTGTGGAAGCACTTATCCACACCTCGGGGATTTAAAAGCATGCTACTCCGGCTCAGGAAGCCGCTGCCTGCTTCTCACAGGTGGCGCTAAAGATGAGTGTGGCGGATGTCACGCATTCACGGGGAGGGTTGGGCGAACACGGAGCAGGATGTTAGCTTTCACGGCGTGCGTGGATTTGGGTTCACCCCAACTGACTCCGCCAGACTCTGAGCGAGCCCGCTGACGCGGCGAGGATAAGGTATTGATCTAGCAAACCTGGATAAAAAAAGCAGACAAATAAGGTCCAAAGTGCCAGGTTGCTGCTGCCCTGACCCGACACCCAAGGCTGGTCACGACGATCCCCAGCCGCAGCTCGCCGATTCGGACACTGCCTTTAATAGTCCACCCAAAAACATCCACAGCCAACACACCGCAATAAAGGCCATAACAGCAAACCCCGGTGCTGCTGAAGTCTGCCTGGGAAAAATGGATTCTACACAGACCCCCTCACCCATGTGAATTGCAGCCCTCCCCCTGTATCCGTCGGAAAAGAAGCAGATAAATGAGTTTGACAGAGGTTCTGTGCCTGTGGCAGGGTGGGGGCCACAGTCCCTGGCCTAATGAAGATACCACTGGATATCCATGGAACTACAGGGCGGGGGACTGAACTGGGGAAATTCACTTAAAGTCAGTGTCCCCTGGCTGCTGTTTTCCATACAAGCCCACGCTAAAACTGGGGGGGGGGGGGATCTTGACAAACTAGGTGCCTAGGGACCGATCAGCATAAGGGGGCCCAGACAAAGTCTCCGGTCGGCTAAGTCAACCCCCAGCCCAAAAAATGTATCTCTGGTTAAGAGGCCTGCCTAGGACCCCTGTAGATCCAGCCCTGGGAACAATGGGGGGGCTGGCCCGGGGCGAAGAGGTAAGCTGATGAGCTAAGGCATGGCGCGGGTGAGACTGGGCCGGCCCAAGTGGACCGCCGAGATTCCCTGATAAACGGAAGTCAGGGGGTCAATACACCAGTCATGTGAGTTCAGACCCCCTATGTGAGCAGGTTCAGTGGGCAGAGAGAGAACTGATTTTCTTTTACAATATTAGGCTGTAATCCATCACCCCAGAAATCCTCCGTTCCTACAAACCCAGCTGCCCAATCTGAGGCACCACAGAGTAAAAACAGCCCCGACCACAGAGGCGGGGTGGGGTTAGGGTGTCGCAGAGAACCCAACGTGCCTGAAATAGAGGAACACATTAAAATAGAGGAAGGGGACCAACCCTGAAATACCCCAGCTGTACAAAGAAGCAGAACCGGAGAGATTTCGAGACCCACAAAGCCCTGCTGAGGCACGGTGCGGACTGAGGCGTAAGTATACATGCCAAAATTTACATGTTTTTCATTCTTAGATCATCTGTTTTTCAGGATTAACCCATTTGTGAAAGTTCAGAATCATGCTGCCGGTCACATGGGACGCTGTATACAGGAGGAGGTGTTCAGGGAGCCCGCAGGACCCTGCAGGAACCGACCCCGGACTGTGCCACCTAAGCCCGCTCTCTGAGCACAGGGGCTGCCACGATTCTGTATTCTTCCTTAGCCAGGGGCCCAGACATGGGGCACAGCTGCGTGGTTACCCCACCGTGCCAATCCATCGTGGCACCATGAGAACCCTGTCCTGGGAATGAACCCGGCCGTCTTGCCAGCACTGTAACGACAGTACTGCTGATGTGTGCCATTAAGCTGGGGGCTTCACAGGCACACAGAACCTCCTGTTAGCTGGGGATTCTGTCATATTGCCTAAACAGCGCAATAATCCAATCCAATGGCCAATATGTACACGCACAAAGGTGTTTGCATTAAATCCCCCACTATAAGTCAAAAATTTCCAACAACCAGACTAAACAGGTAGCATATGTGAGTAAACTCATGCAAACAGGTTTATTGCCGGCAACCGAACCTACCTCCTTGACTTTATCTCGTCTCTCACGAGTCTGAGCATCGTTCAGCCGGCCCTGATCGGTCCCCAGCGGCGGCTTCAGCAGACATTTTTTAAACTTCCCGTAATCGAAGGCACCCCTGCGCTGTCCGTGGCCGGAGGAGGCGGTCTCTTTCGCGGCTCCCGCCGCCGCCGCATCCCGGGCTCTGCCGTGCTCCGTTCTCCCCTGGCTGCGCTCCTCCTGCGCTTTACCCCCAGCGGTTCTGGCCTCATAAGTGACGGACGGTCTGCGGCTCACGGCTTTCAGCCTGGTGACGGTGTCCCCCCTGGCAGGGGTCATGCCCCGCGGCTCGCGGTCCCGAACCCCCTTTTTATGGTGCTCCCCGTGTCCGTTCACGGACACCGCTGTCACGGCGGGGCTGTCGGTCTTGGAGAGAAAAATCCGCTTCAAGCGAACCGAGTCGGGCAGGAAGAACAGCGCTCCGAAACACAGAGTCACCAAGCCCGACAGAAAGAGTAAAAAAACGAATTTCTGGGACAGGCGGAGACCCATCCCCGAAGCCGACACGCCGGGCAACTTTCGGAAGAGCATTTCTCCTCCCGATCAAAATGACTGTACAGAGAAACGCTGCACGGCGCTATATAACACGTCCGCTGCGCCGATCGCCTTGTTGCATTTATGTGAAAAGTTACAGGGTAACGCAGCCAGACGCAGCCTCGCACAGACGGAGCTCTTCGCAGCGTCAGAGCCCGCGATGGCATCAGCGACCCGGCAGTCGGCGGTTCAATGGTCAAACGGAAACGCCTGCAGCACGCATGCATGCACTCCCCAGAGCGAATAACATCTCCGATGGTGTCCGCGTCCGTCCCACAGCCGACCATCCAAAAAGGCGCCGTGTGCTTTCACAACCGCCCGTACGTGTTATTACAGCTCGGAGGCGAGCGGAGCTGGCATCGCGAACGCCGATTTCACATCGCCAAGAAGCGCACCCATGGCCATCGATGTGAGCAGCCTCTTCCCCGGGCTTGCGGTCCCCGTCATCGTGAGATTTAATTGCGTTTCGTGGCGCTTCCGAGAAGTCCGCAGAAGGACACGGCCAGCCCCGTCGCACCAACTGAGTAAAGTTTATTTCCACTCACTTGCGGTGACGTGCCAAGGCATTACAAAACACTGCTTGGAAAAGGGAGAAATAAAAATACAAAACCAAAAAAACAGAAGCAAATAGGGAAACAAACAGGAAGGATCCCGGCAGAGTGGCTGAAATCCGACCCACATCCAGCTGAAGGCGGTATCGGGAGGATGCAGCAGTTTTGTGTGGAGAGATTCAGATCAGAGCAGCGGCACCGTTTGGCTCTGTGTCCGGGAGGATGCACGCCGCTGGGGCAGCGGAAAGCGTCTGTCTGTCCGCGTAATCGCGGAGCCGCCGCCCGCTCCCCGGTCCTGTCTCCGCGTGCGAAGGGCACGGATCGCAATTCCACACGAGCTTCGAGCTTCTGGGGCTGCGGAGATCCGGTGGATGTGCTCCTCGGTCATCGCCGGTAACGCGATCCCGTCGAAACGCACGGCATCGCTGCCCCCCTCCCTCCCCCGGTGTCTGCCCGCTTTACGCGCGTACCCGCTCCGTGCTCGTTCACCGCGGCTGACTGACAGAGGGGGGTGGTTTAAATGTAACAGTGACCGAAACGAAGGCTGCTAAAAATCCAGGGGGCTGGTCATCCCGCTGATGGATTTTCAAAGCGGTTTATGGAAACACACTTTATACGCACGAAATCAAAGGGATAGAGATGCATATATGTAGCAATCATATTGAAATAACGGTGAGCAGATCCGCCCCCGGACTGAAAATATCGCTCAGTGGGCGGTCTGCTTCGAAACGTGCTTGATAATCTCAAACATCAGGGGAGCGGAGATGGTTTTTATCCAGACTAAACGCAGCGTCACAAACCAGCTAACGTACCCCATCGTCTTATTCCCAGTGGATTACGGATCCAAATTGGGTTTGAATAGTGGGAGGCTCCGCTAAACTGTGAGGCTTAAACACGTTGTTTTATATATACACAAAAATAGATTTGTTAGTTTATTCCCTTTTAATTAACTGAGCAAATTGTGCCAAGCACACTCAGTATATATAGACAGCATAACAATAGCTATTAAAGCTGCGTTTTCTGCTGCTGGTTCGAGTTTAAAAATACCGGATGAAACTCCATCGTCCGTGATGCCTAATATATTATCACATAAAGGGAATAACATGTAAAATAGGGCAGCCCAAGTAGCCGTACTTGGCGCCAAACATCTTCATGAAATCGGATTTACTGACTGTAGAAACACAAAGCGAAAAGCCAGCGGCTGACTTCAGCAAACCGCTGCGATGAAAACGTCTTACTTTGACGAGGAAAACGGGAATACCTCTTAGCGTAGGCTAGATTACGGGACATGAACGGAATATAAAAAGTTTATTCCCTACCTGTAAGGAAACATAGCTTTGCGTTATGATATTTGTCACGGAGGTGTCACTGGGTCTTGAAAAGACAGGCTCCTGTTCACTGATCCAGCAGGTAAACGTTACTCTCCCGAGGGTTTGGGAGGAGGAACGGTGAGGGCAAGGTTTACCTGGGTCATGTGCAGGGGTGTTAACAGGGGTGTCTGCATGTCCTTGGTCAGGTGGAGGACAAGAGCACTGTCTCAGAGATAATTTTACAATTTTCATGGTGCCACTTACTTAATTGCTGGGGGTTTTCTCGAGTAACATCGGATGCATTTGGGAGTCTTCCAACCTTACGTGGGTGGGGGGGGGGGGGGTGGATCACCATCGCACAC
>JAAGVU020000129.1:12235909-12247384 GCA_011763525.2 Mormyrus iriodes
GTTTGGGTTGTTGGGGTGTGTCGTGGAGAGTTGGGGGTGTATGGGGGGTGGGGGGGCGGGGGGTGGGGGGGGGGGGGGGTGGTTGGATCACCATCACACACCACTGAAATGCAATGACCAGCTCATAGACCCATGAGCGCCCCCCAGAGGATCTATTCTCATCCATTCAGCTTCAAAATAATGGCAAAGCAATGTTGAGGATGGAGATATGTCAATGGAGAATGAGAATATAGCTTTAGGTTACCAGAAAACGACTCGCATGGAGTCCCAAGACACAAGTACCAGCGTGGGACTCCCAGAAGGGGGGGTGGGGGGCATTTGGAGGGCTTAAAAAAAGCTTGGACCATGTGGGCGGTAGGCACTGGGGGGGTTAATCAGTTAGGTGTGATATTATAAATGGCTGAGTTTCCCAGGAAGGAAAAAAACAAAACATAAGTAGGTTACGGTGAAACAAATGTATGCATGTGTTCAGCTCAGACGAGGATGGCGGCAAGAAGTGTTCCGGGGAAATGAGATTGATCGCCTGAATTAATTCCTCTCCCGGCTATTAACGAAGGATTCTAGCTGAGAGCAATTAAGGCACAGGCAGGCCCACGGCACCGCCTGAAATGAGGAAAGGCCCCCTTCCCTGTCTCTCTTTGTTTCCAGCATTGTTGGGACCCCCCAAGGCCCCCCCGCTGAAACCCCCCCTACCCCACTCGCGCCTGGTCTCTGCCAGCTTCCCCGCCATGGTCTGAGTGAGATATAAAGCCGCCTGGCATTTCACAAATGCCACAGCAATATCAGAGTTTGTCGCAGCATCTGAACAAACAAGAGCACGCCAGCCAGGGATGATGGTCGGGAAAAGATACAGGCCGTTTTTCTAAAAGCACCCAGAGTCGCAGATCTTCAGAGTAGACCAGAGAGGAGCTGAGTGTGTGTCAAAATGGTTTTAATCCCGCAGCGATGAAAGAAATGTGGACAAATGTCCGCGTCATTGATAAGTCCCCTCACCATCATCAAGGCTTACTGTGTTGCCATGTAAACATTGCGGTGCACAACAAATTGATATCTATATATACTATAAATTTATTAGGGAGAAAACTAACATTCCACCCTGTTATCAAAGCTATTTCCCATTTCCTGGTCCTAAATGTTCGGTGCTGCATCCTCAGCACATCCAAGCTAGCGGGACGTGTTTTCTAATCGAGACGACAAACAGAGGTCGTCCCTCTTCGGGGAATGTGCTGGAAAGCTTCTCCATTCAGCTACATGGTGCCTGGTGGGAGGGACCGGCAGTTTGCCGTTTATAAATGGGCATTATGAAGCAGAGTAACACATAGACTGCATCTGTCATGTGAGCTGATGCTTGTAAACTCTGAATAATCTCTGGCCTTCATTCAGAGTCGCCCCGTTAGTCAAAGTTACGACGGATTCGACTCTGTCAAGCTCTGCACGTCTCGCTGGCTGGGCCAGCTAAGGTCGGAACTAAACCGGCACCAGCGTGGCTCCCTCAGGGTCGCTCAGCGTCTCGGACTGCAGTCAATTAAAGTTTATTGCAGTTTGGGCTGGTTTGGAGGCTTCCGTCTCTGCGGGGCCAAAATAGCCTCATTTTTCAGGTGGATTGATTCTCCCCATACTGCCGGCGCTCTCCTCGTTAATTCGGATTTCTGTTGCCTTCACCAATCCTGTAATTTTGTCCTCGCTGTAGTTTCAGCCTCACCTTAATCCATATGAGGTATTGATTAAACAGAGGCTAATGGGAAATTACTTTTCTTTAATTAACTTAATTTTGATTAAACTGAACACTGTCTGGTGACGCCACTGTCTAGTCCATCTGTCGCCAGTCGAGTGGCCGTGGTGGTCCATTTCCGATGTCCCGTTTACAAGGTAGACTCTAATTTCAGAAGATGGAAGGCGGTTGATTTGTAGAATGGCACGTGCTTCAACGGCAGTATTAATCTTCAGGTAGATATTGGGAATTGAAGTCAAGTAATGGGTTGTGTTGAAAGAATGCATAAATATAAATCTTATTATAAATGTGATAAATCTCACATATATAAGAATACAGCAGAGTAACATTTGGAGTCGACTTTGTCAGCAGGGGCAATTCTAGGATTTTTCTAGGGTGGGGGGCATAAGAGGAGTCATAGTTCAAACAGAGGGGCCAACCTTATCATTAGCCAATGATATGTTTTAAAACAGTGAGTGACAGGGAGCAGGCACTACAGGGACCAATCAGCTTTCAGCCTGGGTCAGTGCCCTTGTGGCTCCGCCCCTGTATACTCTCCTGCTTGTTAGTGTACTTTGGTACTGAATGGCCTCATGTTGGCACTTGAGACTCATACATGCTGCTCTGCCCCTTTCTGCAGCCTCACTCAGGGATATGGGCCAAACTGGGTATTAATAGGACCCACCCGGATGTGCTGTCCCATGCCCGTGGCCATCAGCAAGACAGGCGGATGCAGACCAACCAGACCTGGCTTTGTGCCGCAGTGCTCCCGGCTGTGAGTAAGCTCGTTCTCAACCTGGACATATGCCCCCTTTCGACATCAGCAAACAATTTTTGCTGCCCCAGCTGGTTCAGGATCACTGCGGGAATGTCAGCGAAGACGTCTCCTTCGTTCGCACAGGATGCCGTTCCAAATCACATACAGCAGGTGTTACCAAGTGAGCAAAACGTAAGACTACTGGGGATGGACATCTCTAAACAGGATCATTAAGATTGTTTCCATGTGAAAAGTTGGCGTGTGCAATGTCACAGAATTTATCTGAAAACCTAGCAGCTTTTGGCTCTCGTCCTTTCAAAGCCCCGATGACAGGTATTCACTTCACAGTATTAAAAAGGATGATTAAATTTGATGAAGCTGATTTTATTCACCTCGTGCTCCAGGGCCTACAAAAGCTCTCTGCTGATGTAAACGTTGGATTGGACTCATAAAAGGTTTCCATGGAGGACATAATGAATAATAATCACACATCTGGTCTACCTACCTTAGCAAAGCATGTATGTACACCGGTTTGTGCAAATCTAAAATTCATAAAAACAAGATCTGTTTAGCCGACCACTACTTATCTTCCTAAGAGAAAATGTCAGCCTATGGACCATTTCTTGCAGTGTGAATTATATTAATTCCAGGCCTTACTGGAGAGAAATGTTAACCTAATTATTTAACCCATTCTTAAAAAAAAGAAAGAAAATTAAACACCTAACAGAATTACACTATATACTGTGTAAGCCATCAAAATGACCCCTTTCGACAATTTCATTAAAAGAAGACAAGCGGTAGAAAAATATCAGGAGAGAACACGTGTTCGGTGCATGTAAGCACATCCCGCCACCATGAGGAAGGCAAGGTAAACGACGAGTGAGGCCCCACCCCCTCCCCTCCAGTTACAGCATTCAGGCAACTTCAGGGCAAAATACTGATCAGGAGTAAGGATTTCAGAAGAGAGGAGTCTGGCAAAGAGAGAAAGAGCAGCTCTTACAGATGGAGATAAGAGCATTTGCACCCTTCCTTAACCCTGCCAAGAGCAGGAAGCTGAAAGCCAAGCCCGGCTCGCTCGTAGTGTCTAATCGGGTTTGCTACAGCGACTCTTTGGAGCTCTTTAATTCATCTGTGCCCCTGACCTGCTCCCTGGCCCTCAACGAGCATGTAGCCCCAGCCTTAACTAATGACTCCGATGACCAGGAGATCCCATGTGCCAAAAACTCTGGGTTCGAAGAGCTGGCAAACAGGCTGGGTCAGAGCAGAACTGACGCCTGGATGGTTAAAGGCCAGGAAGGAATCGACCCAACTCATTTCTTTTGATTTTTTTTTCTCAGCATGCAGGGATGTATCGGGGGGGGGGGGAACATACTAAAAAGAGAAAGTCAGGTCATACATGTCTAAAAGGGCTAACCACAAGCCCACTGTTCTCCAGCTGCTGCAAGGCATGATGGTCCAGAATTATGTAACCGCGGTACCTTCTGCTATGCCACCGGCTTCACGTCTCCTAAACGGCATCTGTCTTTCTCATTTTCGACTTGATAAATTTCATATGTACGTTTGTCTGTTACGTCAAAGTTTACGTCAAAATGTCAAAGTCTGGTATCATCCCAGGTTTTGTATTTTTTCACCCAAGGCTCAAATTATCCATGGTCTACATGGCTGACGGAGGCTTTTACAGACGTGCCTCTGCCTGTCGACAGTGACTGGGAATATCCATGGGCGGTCACAGGGCCACGAGAATTCCAATCATTGGCGACTCCAGGCCATTTACAGCCCCCCACCCCTTCACAATGCCCTGATGGGGGGTTTTGAAAATGACACTGACGGACTGCATTTTCAGGCCATCCTCTCTCAGGACAGAGCTTCGCAAGGCCCCATTGGTAGATGCGTGACCTCAGATGACCCCGTCACCAGTGAAGCAGGTCCTGACATTTATTACTGCCTGGAGGCTGGGCAAAAAGCCTGCAGCCACCTGCCTCAGCGCCCTGTCAACCTCCAAGGCCTTTTGGATGCCATGCCACTAGATCCCATCTGTGGCTGCAGAGTGCCATCTACTGGCGTTTGTGAAGAGTGTACACCCAGTGCTTTGCAATCGATTCCCTAAGATGTCTGGGACATGAGGCCACAGTCTGGTGGCCCCGTTGACCAGCGGACCAGACGAAGGTCACAGAACTTTAAAAAACATCATTCCTAGAAATTACACTCCTGCTCCCAGGAACAAAGGAGGATCCCATTAAGACAGAATGGATGACATGCTCCCACTTTAAGGGAGGGCGGCATGTGGGCTCATAGTGTTAACAGGCTGGAGCAGCACCACACAAACTAATGTTCTGTTTGAGAGGAGCCTTCCAGGACAGACTGGGTGTAACAGACTGATGGAGAAAATGGAAAAGGGGCAAATCCACCATTCTAGTGTCTGCAAGTACATCTAATACAAATAACATTCACCAAAATTTTCAGTAGTTTTCAATATTAAATACAAGAAGAAATGTGCTTTGATAAGCTATAAACCAAGAGTCTGCAGCTGTCTGGTGTGTATAATGGTGTAAGATTCTACTACTTTGTACAATAAGTCCATCTCTTTCTGAATTTGGTATAGCATGTGTGCGAAAGTTATAATGTGAGGTATAAATGCTGTTGAAGTTTTAATTTAAAGTGAAAATGCTTGGTCATGAACAATAGCAGACAGGTATATGTGCAGCTTTACCTGAGTGAGAGCGTGAGTCCCATCAAACAGCGGTAAGGCCGTACTGTGTGATATGTGCAGCCATGCCATATACATGTGGTCTCTGCGCCACTACACTGAAAAATGTGCATTTCTCTTGTTAGTGATAGTATTTTTGGCATGAAGTAAAGTCTCCAGGGAGTACTTCCACACTGGCTTCCAGGAAAAACTGGCTGTCGAGATGATACAAGCAGGTATCCACCATACCCGACTGCCCAGGTAACCATGAGCATTTGACGTCATTAGGATGCAAACCTGTGAAAGGACAGCCCAGGTGATGGGGGGGGGCAGGGAAGAACGGAATGGGACAGCATGACAGATACCAGAGGTATCTCAGTTTCCAGTGTTGTCATCACAAGGAACAGCAACATTCTTATGGCACAGTTGCAGGATAGGGCTTCGAACAATGGTGCCTTTGGGTTTGATGCATCTGGGGGAAGTGGCTTTGGGCTGGACATGCAGGCGTTTGCACTCCCGCCCATCAGTAAACCCAGACCAGCGATAACAGCCCACAAAATGCTGCAGAGTTTACAGAGGGGAGCTCATATTACTACTGCGGAACAGAGGTAAGAGCTAGGTACTCTGTGATTGTGATTCTTTATACCCAACCGGTTGGTTGAAACAACTTCGGTCTGGATTTGTACTTTCTGGACATGAGTTTTCCAGATCCAGTCTGGAAGTGTACATCAGCATTGTAGGGAGTCAACCAGCAGGGCAGCTGTCTCCTGGGGTCTTATTTTTTAACTAATTCTTAGCCATCTTTGCTTTTGGTCATAAAATCGGGCCACTGCTGTCCATGTCTAGGCCAAAGCAAGTCAGGTAGTACTTATTGGCCAGCTGGTGATGGGGGTGTGATTTACACTAGCGTACTTGTGTCAGGGAGGAAGCCTTCCTCTGGCTGAGGGATGTGATAAGGCGTGATTTTGTCTTGTCTTCCTGGAAGGAAAATGAAAATGAATCCCTCCTTTTACAGCAGGCGTGACCTTCATCGTCCTCTCAGGCAGAGTGTCGAACGAGCAGAGCCACACTGATTTGGGTGCTGGTGAGCAGGAATAAATGAACACTGACAAAGCAGGAGCGTGACGTCGCTCTCGCTGTGGACCTTCATGCTTATTTTACACCCCGTGCCTCCTGTCGGGAAGGCCGTATTTAAATCAGGCAGAATCACAGGCCTGCTCTCGGTTTGATTTAAACCGTCAATGAAAGGCTTCGCCCAATGAATCTGAATGAGTTCTTACCAGATGGGGGGACAAGTCCATTTGCTCACCTGCACCAACTTTATATCAAACTGCCAGTGACATAAAGTCGATTTCCACTTCATCTGCCACTCCATGATCCTGGGGGTTGCCCATTTCGTCTCCCGGAAAGGTCCCCCCATTTATTACACCCAGATCGAGTTCCAGATCAGCGCTCATGCCTCGGCCACATGGTTCCCTTTACCATGCCAAATCTTCCAAAGGCCTGGTGAAGTTTTTAAGCATCACTACTAAGATTATGTTAATTCATGCAACCGAGGCACGTTTCTGTATTATGACCGTGCTGTCCCCAACACTAAATATTAACAAATCTATCAGGGACGCTTTGTTCCAAACGTTAACCATTTAGGCAAATGTCTCTCTACGACAGCAAAATTCACAGCGATTTATGCAGAACAGCCTGCACTGTGAGCACTCTGCATATTTTAAAGTGAAGGGTGCTTGATGAATGTCAGATCTGTGGGTTGTCAATCAGGCAAAGAACAGCCAGAGCTAATCTAGTTTGTTAGTGTGATGCCTCGTGGCACATTGCCACAAAAGGTCACCATGCGTCACACATCCAAATCAGGACCTTAGCTTATTTTAACTAGCCAATCACATACCCTCCTTCTCTGCCTGCCACACCTTCATCTCCACCTGATTTTAAACAGCTGTTAATAAGAGTTCCTCGTTACGTACAAAATAACCAGGGAACCATCAGCATCAAAACAAAGCACAGATGCCTCATTATCAATGAATTACTTCACTGCATCGATACACAATTTCCCTCCAGAAAACAGCTGTTTTTTTTTTTTTGTTTTTTTTACACAAGTCACAAAAGAAATTTACAAAAAAGAAAATAAGTCTGCTGCTCAAAACATGCCGCAGCAAGACAGACAGATGTACGTTTCATATATTATAAATTAAAACTTTAATTTGGTATATTTTCTTTAAACCATTACAGTACATTAGTTTTCAAAATACAGGCATGGAATGAAGCCTAGCTGAGGGAATGTGCAGTTTGTTCTTTGCCCTAATGGTTTGTATTTCTCACCTGTCCAACATGAACACCGTAGATTCATACAGTTTTCAATCCATAAATCCCCTATTCATTGTATACAAAATCTTCAATATTATTGCAATATAGAATTTTACATGTGCATAAAGGGGGTGTTACAGCGGGGGGGGCGGCGTAAAGCCAGGGAGGAGGCGTGTCCTCTTTTAGGATTCTCCAGGCCTCCATGCGTCTTCTCCGGTCGCCAGGCTGCCCGTCTCCAAAGCTACGTGTCCTTTTCTGCCTGTCTGCAGTGAATTATTGCTCTCTTAACAGCAGAGTTCCATTATAAAGGTTTCATGCTTTTTGTTTGCACAGTGTGGGGGGATAAAATTTCGAAGTGGGCCCAAGAAAAGGCACGGTCCAGAGACACTGGGTCCCCCACAGTGCAGGAGAGGCAGCAGGCCAAGGCAACTGCTAGCAAACATCCATTCCGACGGCAGACCAGGTGACGAGTAACTGACAACAATCAGAGGAAACTTCCAGTTCTTGGCCTTGCTTACACATTGAAGGGAGCCACAGGCAGATACAGTGACAAACCGTGACACTCCACTGCTCCCCCTAGTGGAAGCAGCCAGAGAGCAACAGGCCGTGCGGAAACATCAGGAACCGACGTCAGAGGCGGGGAGCAGAGAAACCAGAGGAGTAGATGAATGTGCTGGTCAGGTGGAGTCGTTATAGGAGATGAAAAAGGAGGTGGGGAGGAAGGGGAGGAGTCAAGCCCTGATGTGGGACAACTTACATCTTCATAAAAACAGCAGTGACACGACAGTGAACGAGAGGCTATCAGGGGATGCTGTGCTGGGGGGCTGGTATACAGTGCATCATATATACACAAGGGGGGGGGAGGTGCTCAGCAGAAAAAACAACTCACAGGAAAGATGGTAAGGTGTACAGCAATACATACTGGAAAACACACTCTAACCACCCCTGGAAACAGGTATTAAGGTTTCCACGAGAACAGACTTGAAATAGCACAAACTGACCAACAGAGTGTTTGGGATTTCCCCATTTAACAAAATTGAAACCACAATGCATGAATGGAACTTACAGGATTAAAAGACTGTACATTTGACATTCCAGGAATTCCAGGGCACCAGCCCCCGATGACAAATCCCTGCAAAATTACTTTGTTGGACAGCCAAACTTCAAGATACCCAGAGAGTATCTGCCCAGGTGCACTTTTTAATGTTTGCACCAGGTCTAGGACTTGCACACGTATGTTCTTCTGTGCGCTGCATACTTGATGCTTTTTGAACAAGAATTTTCCCCTGGGAGGACTCAAGTTCCTTAAATTTTAATCTCTCAATATGTGTGGATGAGGAAAAAGTGGGGATCAGATCAGATCAAATCAATCAGATCAAAACCAAACAAGCAGATCTGAACTCCAGTCATCTCCTTCCATTAATTGGTTCAATTATTCTCCATCGGTAAAATAATTTCTAATAATCATCATCATCAATAATCATCATCATCATCATCATCATCATCATCCGTTTTCGAGCAGCACAGCACGAGACAGGTGCACTGCACACAGCTGGCTGCTGATCTCTGCTACCCCACAGAGCGAGCTGGCTGGTACAAATCAGTGACTCCCACAACAGGAGGGTCTGCACTGCCTCTAGTCACCATTACCCTGAATGCCCCTTCCAGCTCTACACAGCCACTGAAAATTTGCCGACTCAGATAATCGGATGGCTCTTGAATATTGTGGTAAAACTTTAACCTCCGGCACCTGCGTCAAAATGGACAAAACATGTCTGTCCAACACAGTCATGTCACAGAAGCACGAGCAGCGGATAACGCGTGGATACTGTGCCAGCCTGTGGTCTCTGGCATGAAAACATATGGCGCAGTACTAGTCAGAACCCGCACTTCCTCCGGTGGCCAGCAGGGGAGCTTTGGAGCATGGTGACGTTTTTGACCTCTGTCCTACTGTTTGCTGGCACTACCCACTAGCCAAGGTTTCCATCCCCGCTGCACTGGAGGCAGTGACAAAAGGCACAAACGAAAGCTAGGATCGATACGGAGAGGGGTCAGCCACAGACCAGACCAGCTCATGGCGAGGGTAATGGGGAAGGAAGGTTAGGCTATGGATACCCCCTTCATTCCCAGCGCTGACAAAAAGGCCCACATACCATCTTCACAGCCCTGGGACCCCCAGGTACAACAAAAACACAGCCATCCAGATGATGCAGTACCACCAAGATGTGGCAGGGGGTGCTCTTGACCACTGCCTCCTCCTTCTCGGGCATGATACCAAGCTCAAAAACCCCAAAGCAGCAGAACAGTCACATGGCACTTCTCGTGTGTCATACAACTCCCTTTAGGCTGGTATAGGTACAATACAGAGCAGACCAGGGCTGCAATGGTATGGCAAAAATCACAGTATAATAACCATATATCCCAATATCCCTGTGTGATACGTCGTTTACACCCGACCAGAACACCCATCCTGCCACTCAAATAACACAAATGTACATGGAAAATATATTGTATGAACTTATTTAAATTCTTATTAAAATTTCCTTCAGTTGCATGGAATACAGTGCTGTGCAAGTGTTAGGCAGCCAAATAAAATGTTTCTGGGTAATAAGTATATATTTGCTGTTACACATTTTAACATCAAAATACATGTAAATGAGCAATAACTAAAAACATGACCTGCAAACAGTTACTGCTGTCTTGGACAGCCTGAAGGACGGCAAACCTCTCCGCAGCCATATTCCATGTATTCATTCAAATTTCACCGGCAGCTCAATTAATCAGTTAGATGGTTAATTAGTTAAGTAACTCAATGAAGTATTAACTAGTCAAACAAAGTGGGGTAGTCGTCAAGTCAAAAAAATACAGGGGTGTATTGGATGATTGCTGTGAATATTGGGGTGACTTTAGGAGAGGTTTTTAAATAGTTAAGCTGACACACTAACAGACAATACGGTCATTTTCTTTGACTGCCTGAAAGGTTTGCACAGTATTGTATGTCTTGTCTTTTTTATTTTGTCTAACCAAGTGACATGTTTTGTGCAAATATTAGCCTGCATTGTTTTAGCAGGTTACTAGCCTACCAATGACTCACATTTTGCACCGTGGCGTAATCTGATGGAAGCCGTTCTCTCAGACGGTGTATAAGGTTTAGGCAGTTACAGCTTTACACACTGGCATGTCACTCTCATCAATAACAGCCTCATTTTCTGAATCCAAACTAGGTCCACATGGCTGAATAGGTATTTTTTTTGTGGAGTGCTCAATTTGCCGTTAATGTTACTAGGACCCACAACTTCCTCAAAGGAGGTCAGTATCTTTGGACTGTATTAGCCAATTAACCATGTCCGGTGATTTTATCCTGGTTTACAAATCATACCGTCACACCCCTAGTTTACGCCCACAAACTGGACTGAGGCGCTGGGAGTCAGCAGCTGATCATTATGTCTGACATGGAGACAACATTAAAAGCAAACATACAGATTTAGTTATACAAAACGACAGATGACTGCATCTATGATATACAAACTGATTTCATAAAGTTCCAGGTCACTGGATGACTTCTCTTAAATGACTCACTTATGTTCACAAAGAAAAAGGTGGGATTAAAAATAAATAAATAAAAAAAGACAAAAACAAAAAAAACGTGTGGTTAGTTTGTACGCCCAGTACACGCTGGCAACCCTAACCTACCTGAGAGCGGTCACCCCCCACCCCACCGGCTTCAAAGAGACTTCAGTGCGTTAGTGGTTCAGGTGTATAGTCACACTCTGTGCAGTGACTCCGCATGGCCAGCAGGTGGGGTAAAGTGGCAAATGCAAAAGGGGCACGGGAACTGGTATGGGCTGCTGGAGTGGAGGCAGGTAATGCAGTGTGATGGGGCCAAACTGTATGTTTAACAAACACCCAAAGCCCGCCCGCCCCCCCCCCCCCCACCCCCCCCCCCCCAAACACACCAAAACGCAAACCACAACCCCCCCAACACAAAACACAAAAAACAAGAAG
>JAAGVU020000129.1:12255069-12265811 GCA_011763525.2 Mormyrus iriodes
GGTGGGGGCGCGTGGGGGGGCGGGGTGGGCGTCGGTGGGGGGGTGGGGGGGGCGGGGGGGTGGGGGGGGTCGGGGGGGGGGGGGGGGGGGGGGGGGGGGGGGGGGGGGGCGTTAATGTCTTATCTAACCTTAGAGATTATGCCTGTGCTGATAGCCTGCAGCCTGTCTAGCTTCTGCCCCCAGAATACCTCATGCACCAGCTCCCTGGGACCAGCAGGGGGCACTATTACAGGGTGTCTGTGCACCGTTAGATCCAAGGTGGGGGAGGTGCAATAAATTACAGCGCAGCAATATTCAGCTAAGTCAGAAGCAGCACACGGCACCGTCTAGTAGAATGGAGAGAACAGGTTTGTGAGCTAGATGCCCAGACAGTGATTAGATGTCAATGGTGACGAGTCCCTGCAAGGCATCTGACGCCTGGAATCCAACGGCGACAGCGTATCTAAGCAACACCACTGGTCAGGCTAGTCGCCGCTGCACTTCTCCCCCCTCGTGATGGCCGCAGCGAGGACCTACCTGCGTGTGGATCTCTTCGTTGATGGAGCGTTTGGTCTCCTGCTTCTTCTTCACGGCCAGGAGGTCGACCAGAGGTCGGATCGTCATGCCCTAATGCGCGAGAGGGATTACATGAATGGATGTATTTATGTACTCATTTGGTTTTGATGTTTATTGTGCGATTAGCTTTTATTAATGTGGCTAACTTTTATTGTGTGTCTTTTGTTGTATGCAGTACTTTTTTTTTATGTACTATTAATCTTCATAAGCTATGGGATACCTGAATTTCCTTGTGGGGATGAATAAAGTATCTATTCTATTCTATTGTATTCTATTCTATTCTACACAGCAGGATGCATCATTCTCAGAACAGAACAGGCATGATGAAACAAACTTCACAAAGTCATCATTAGCCATGGCTGACATGCTGAGAGGCTCGGTTAGGTGAAAAGTCTCCAGTAGACCTTAATGGCCAACAGCTGGAGGAACCGCACTGTCCTCACCCACCACGCCACAGGCCACGTGACAAAAACACCACGATCAGGCGTTCAAAGGTGTAGATAAATTATTCACACTGAGCCAAACAAAGGCACACAGCTCATCAGAGAGGCTTCCTCACCCAGCCTGACCTTCACGACAACATCAGCCACACATAGAAACTACTTCTTATTTTATTACCCTGGATTTCTACCTACTGCAGTTTCTCAAAATCTTCCCTCCTATCTGCAAGATGTTTTAATAAATCAGAGATCCAGGTGCCCTTGACCCAGCAAACAACTTGCTGTGGCCAGCAGGAACAGGATACAGAGTTCCACCCCCAACCTGCTCTACTGCATCAGTCTCCGTGCCACAATTATGCAATGAGCATATATATATGATGACCAATCATTTATTTTAACAAAGTGCAGGACAATTAGTATTTCACAAAGCATCTAAAGAAGGAATTTAATCATTTTTAAGAGACTCTTTTGTCTGGAAAATTCCGTGACTGGAAACACATTTGATCCTAGTGGACTGCTTGAGCGAACAAGAGCAGCTCAGCCTCCTGGGATTTGAACCTATGAGTCACAAACCCAGTTTGCTAACAAGTGGCTAATGACCTGCCTTGGGAGGACACAGTACAAGGATCTTATACTGCCAGCTCTGCCGAAACATCCCTAAATTCACATGCCAAAATGGGATAGGGTCAGGCTTAGGGATCTGGGTCATGGCCGGATGGTCACGGGTTCGAAAACAGTGGCTGGCTGAATAAAAATATTACCATAGGGCGTCTGTGCAAGGCCCTTACAACTGTCAGCTCCAGTGGGAATCCTAGTGGAATGGATGCTGGCTGACTGTGCTCTGACCCTGAACTTGCTCTAACCTGTATATACAAGCGCCTCTCTCAAGGGAACATATGCAAAGACTACCCAATTTCTCCATGGGGTTGAATAAAGCACAATTATTCTATACTATTCCAATTAACTCTTTGAAAGGAAGCTGTATCTCAGTAACCACAGCCTCAAGAGTTTTGCAGGGGTTGTGTGGAGGGTATAACCACAAGCCCTACCTGCACGAAGACCGTGAAGAAGATGACTGTGATGATGGTGGTAAGGAACATGTTCCGCATGGGAAATTCTTTGGAGTCCAGGAGGTAGCCCAGAGAGAATGCAATTGCCCCTCGCAGGCCACCGTAGGCTATGATGAACTGGTCTTTGTTGGTGAGCTTGACAATGCGGAATTTGTTGATCACAAAGGTGAGGCCCACCACCCCTGGGGGAGCAAGAAAGGGGTGTGAATGAGGAATAGCTAAGGCAGACGGATCAGTGGGTGATGAAGTTCTGCTGTTTTACACTATCTCTGGGCAGACCGGTGACACAGGGATGGGGGAGGGGGTTGACAAAACAATGGGGAGGACTAAAACTGCTCAAGCTTCAATGGGAAATGGCGCTGGGTCTCGATGGGGCTGCACCAGCGTGCCAGGCTGGGCACCAGTGGCTGTGTTCTGTGGGTCCAGGGGGAAAGGGACCAAGATTTATAGGACTATAAAATGAGGTGGTTCTAGGGACCCTGGGGGCCCTAAGCAAAAACTACTCCAAGGGTCTCTCCCACTCACCCACCAACGACGTGGTAAAATTGATCATTTTAGCATGATATGTAATTAATACTATCAAAAAATTTTAAATCAACACACTTCTGTAAAAAGCAAAATGTACAAATCAACCAGATTTGCCTCTGCAATGTACTGTGTAATGAGCCGTCCTCCGGGGACCCCCTCCCAGCTCGCCAGCCTGGCCTGTCCTGTCGCTACGCCTGTCATCATAAAAATGGACTCATTTGACCTGTGCATGTTAGATTCAGAATTTTATTCCCCTGAATGTCCGGGACACCCCAAAGCCTGATTTAAGTATTTCATCACCCTTAAGAACACATCACCGACATAAAGCCCAGGGGCCAGTGTGGTGGTGGTGGCGGTGTTGGGTTCTCACCAAGCACGCGAGCCACAAGGCAGAGCATGATGGTGACAGTGACGAAGGTCCAGTTCCACGAGTGGAGCCCGGCCACCGTGGAGACGCCAAGGAAGATGAAGATGAGCGTCTCGCTCACGCTGCTCCACATCTTCAGGAAGTACTTGGTGGTGGTATGCGACTTATGGGAGATATTAGCCTCCACGTAGGGGCGCATGACGGCGCCGCAGGCGATCAGTCTGGTGGGTGACGTCAACACAGACACAAGGGAAACAAAACAGAGCCTTCAGTTGGGACCCTCCTTCAGAACTGTGCAGGCTTAACTGGGACACAAGAAGTAGAACCTTCAGCATCAGTGGGGTCATGACTTTACCATAACCATCCTTTATATGGACTCCCACCACAAATCCGTAACAACTCAAAACCACAACTGACCCCCTGCTCGCTGACACCGGTTACGATTCCACTCGCTCCCCACAGGAGAACAACACCGGACACAGAAACCCCTCAGTGGACCAAACAAAACCCACCAGGAGCTTATCCGGCCTAAATCAAGCCCTGCTTCTCTAAGCTCATGCACATACAACAAAGCAAATACAGTTTGAACATCGTGCAGAAGCGCTGCTCTGTCGCTGAACCACTTGACTACAGAAGCTAAACTATGTCTGAGTCACAAACTCCTGCGAACAAGAGTAACATCTTTCCATCTCGTTCATTTCCATCTAAAACTAGAGAGCTTCCACAACCCAGAAACCCCACAATTCGAAGAGACCGTATCTGAAATCCCAGACAAAGAAGGGAAAGACAGATGAGCGGCTAAGAGCTTACGCCATGATGCCGGACAGGTGGAACACCTCAGCGGACAGGTACGACATGTAGCTGTAGACGAAGACGAAGAGTGGCTCGATGACGCGAGTGTGCGAGGTGAAGCGGGAGGTGAAGGCAGCCAGGATGCCGTAGATGGCTCCCACTAGCACGCCGCCCAGGGACACCACCAGGAAGCAGACTATGCCAAGGAAGACATCCTTGAATTCGACCTTGCCCACACCTGAATACTCCTCAAACAGGTGGTACAGGACCTGGGGAAAGGGGGACGAGAAGGCGCAGTCACCCATCCATCCATCCACTCAAAACTAAGTGACCAACAATAAGGGTTGCAAAACTCTGGGAAATTTTCCCATTAATTCCCTTATATTCCCGTTATTTTCCATGGAGAGTTTCCAGCTAGGAATATTTGCAAAATTCCGCAGCTGAACTTCCCATGGAATGGAAAGTTTCTGGAAAGTTTTCAGAAATTTCCCACCCCTTTGCAACCCTAAATTGCACAACCAAATGATATGAAATAACAACAGATGAACAGCATGAGCAGAGTTCTCCTGACTATGGGTTTTTGTACTGGTGCACTAATGTGGAAATTTTAACCAACAGATATTTTTCACCAATATTACAAGACCGATAACCAATACCAGGAATCAACAAACTTGTGCCAACCGGTCGTTGAGTAGTTACCACTGGGGACCCTACTTGCTGGCACTGATTGGCAGATTGACATATAATTTTTCATTATCTGCGGAAAACAAAAGACCAATTTCTGAGCCAAATTTAATAATGAATTCAAAGCATGTCACTGGGCCATACAAGACCATCTCGCAGGCTGGTCATCTGAGACCTCTTCTAAGTGATGAATGAGCCGGCAAAATCCCTCGTCCTCCACTTCGGAAAATAGCCATTTTAGTAGTCATATATGTTTAGCTCTGGTGCTGCTACCTTTAAATATTGATAAAGTTTAAATATTAGCCCGCAATAAAAACCTAGACTGACACATTGTTAACTGTTGTGCATCTCTAGGCTTTTTGTTTGCTGTCCGAGTTCCTTATAATCAGCCAGAGAGATCACCACACATCTGCAGGGCTCTGTAAGAGCCATTCATTGAGAGGAGCGGCAGCTAACCCACTCCTTTATCTCTGAGGTATTCGGGCCCGAAAGAGTCCGACTGTGCACAGTCCTCTGCTACAGAAATGCTGCTGTGTGCAGACGGGGCTCAGGCACGGCATGAGGAGAGAGACTGGGACAGTGAGAGCCCCAGAATGGCTCCGCAAAGAGACACAGTGTGCAAGTGTGCGCTTGTGCAGGAATGCAGAAACCCCCCCACCTTGTGGGCACCTGTGAGTATGACTCATCCCAGAACTACTGTGACTCACTACTTGACATTAAGCCATTTACACATCTTGATGATCATACACTATTATTAGTATAGGTAGCCTTCATGCTGTGAGGGGAAGGTATCACTGCAGAATATCAATAAGACTTGCTAGTCTAACTAATCCTGACCTGGGTCTGAGTTGGTCCCGATACGGTCTTGTCAAGGAACTTTCTTTTTCGACCATTAAGAGTTTAACAAACCCTAGAAATGTAACTGTCCTTCAGGACCTTTCCCCCCCAGCCTGTGTCAGGACATGGCCTTCTCCCTCTGCACTATGTGGCATTTTCTCCCTAGCCATCTCTGCTGTAGAACATTCCGGGGCCTGCCCGAGCCTGCAGAGGAGGTCTGGACATTTGGGTCAGAGTCGGCCCCTCAACAATGATGCAGAGGCTCTGCACGACGCCAAAGCTGGAATCAGTCCCAGGTACAGCCCCCCCCCTCCCCATCAGTGCCACTGCAGAGCCTCGCTGCCTCAACACATTCTGAAGATCCACAACCCCCCACCCCCTGCACCCAGCAGCTGGCAGAGGAAATGCAAACAAACAAACCAAATGAGGAACTTTGATGCAGGAGAACATATATACACATTTTAAAAAACGTCAGCCTACAGCAGACCCCCCCCTGCTCAGAAGCCACACGGTGCAAATAAAAATGACATCAGTATTTATTTCTATTGTTTATCACTAACGGGGCACCAAACCATAAAGTTCAGGTAAATGTAATCCATTTTCATGCATAAAAGGATATCTTCGTGGCCCCAAATGGGGTAGAGAGCCCGTCAGTCTCCCAGCTTTGGCTCCTAAGAAATCGATCCTTCCTCTAAGTAAAGATGCACGATACATCAGTTAACATATCAGTATTTGTCGATATTCGTTAAAATCAACATTTACTTTCAGTCCAATGTGGCAATCTTGGCCAATATTGCACAAGAGCTAAAAGATACAGCAGGTGCTTTCACACCGCAGGAACCTTTTTCTGGAACCACAACCTTTTTCTGGAACAAGGGACTTTTGTCTCATTCTCACCACAGAAACTCGGCCCGACTGTAGCTTTTGGAGGTAGTTCGGGAACCTTTTTTTTTTTGTACCTACTCCAGACTAGTAACTGTATGTACTGGGGAGGCACTTACAGCAACAGCTTGGCGATTCATTGACCACAAGAACAACAAACAACGCCGCTAAGGCAACAAGCTTCACCGCAAATGCCCAGCTCAGCAAGTGGCACAGAAGTTAGCAGGCTATCGTGTTGGCGTTTGCGCAGTTGTACTGTTCAACCACTCCCTCTCCCCAGTCGTACACAGAGCACAAAGATATTCCTCTCAATCGAGACGCAAATACCTAATGAGGTGACATAAGGAACAACGCTTGATAGCATTCATTAGCCGATCACATTATTGAAACTAATGCAATTCCAGCCAATCATTTGTTAGTCTTTTAATAATGGACAACAAACGCACAGCTAAGTTGGTTGAGTTAACAGAGCATGCTACATGCTCCGGTTTTGGTAATGCCATGGAAAAAATAAGCGCTCCCCTCAGAGGAAACTTGCCACAACAGCTTTAAAATTTTGGACAGTGTGTACAAACGAGCTGAAATAAGAGTTTGTGGTGGCACTTTGCAGGTTCAAGTTTGACACGCAGCAGTTTACAGTGCTCCCACATTTTACGTGGACAACATGTTCCAAGACCCAGCGCGGACCCCTTACATAGTATGTGAATATTTCCTATATATAAATAACAATTCCACATTTCTGCCTATAAACAGAATACTTGAGCAATCTTATAACAATTAAACAGTAACAAAAATGTAATTATTAATATCAAAATAGCGTTATTTTATACAGACGAGAGAACTCTGGTGTGAGAATGAGGCACAATTTGAACTTCTAGCGTAAACATAGGAAGGGCTCAGATGGCGGTCTGGAGAGAGAGAGAGAGAGAGAGAGAGAGAGAGAGACCGGGAACGGTCTGGGGGAAATTAAAACATACTACTTCTCTCCCTCTCTTTTTTTTCTAAATTTTTTTTTATTTCATCACCGAAAGCGTAATTCGGTTCCACATAAAAGGGGGGACTACTATATTTATACATGAATTAAAATTCAGCTTGCAGTCCATTCATGATCTCAACTTTTCAAATTTTATATGTTTAAGGGCAACGCTAAGGGAACCTAAAGCAAGAATGGGGGCTGTAAGTAAAAGAAAGAAAAATACATTTTTTATATTATATTATATATAATTATCTAGGAAAAATTTTGTATATAACAATATCTATTGGGTATATAAATATTAGTGAGTGCTAACCACTGCACCACAGTGCCGATTTAAATTGGCTGCCGATCGATCGGAGCATGTCTAGCTATCGGTATCAGTCAAAATTTCTATGTCAGTGCACCACTACTTCTAACCCACAATGCCCAATCAGCATCAGAGGACCAGGAGGGAGTGAAACACGTGCAGGAGGGACACAGAGCGTAGAAGCAGCTGAGTGTGGAGGAGTTATCAGGAGTTAAGAGAGAGGGGCACATCTAATATGTAAAGGGTAGGGGGCCAGAATGTAGGGCTTGATCTAGCCCGATTAATCATTTCTTGTGGTTGGAGTGGTATCTCAGGGACTGAAGTTCAGTAGATCACTATGAGGCAGACACAGACATCCTGGGGACAGGGGAGGGGGGGCTTCCAAGCGCCTACTCACAACAGTGACTGCGTCGTTGAGCAGCGACTCCCCGAATACCAAGATGTGCAGGAGCTCGTTGATGTGGATCTCCTCAAAGACAGCCAGCACCGCCACGGGGTCCACGGCAGAGATGATGGCGCCAAAGAGGAAGCAGGGCAGCAGGGTGATGGACTGCAGGTCGGTGCCGTCTATCTGGCAGACAGCGTACAGCAGGCCCCCGATGAAAAAGGAGTTCCAGAGCGTGCCCACCACGGCAAAAATTAGGATGGTGCCCAAGTTTTCCGTGAAGGGCCGGATGGGGAGAAAGTAACCAGCGTCGAGGATGATGGGCGGCAACAGGTAGAGGAAGAAGACGTCTGACTGGAGCTGTGGGGGAGCCCCGCCCACCAACTTCATGAGCCCACCCACCAACAGCCCCACCACAATCAGCAGGCAACTCTCAGGAACGATGGACGAGAGGCGAGGGATGAGGTGGAAGCCTGCCGAGAGAAGGAGAGAGGGAGGGAGGGAGGGAGTGGAGGTTGGTTGTCAGGTCTATACTCATTTCAAGGTCTTCATCTTTTTACTGCAGCCTGAAATGTATTCAAGAGTAGTTTATCTTCCATTAACACCACACAACATACTCGCGCACACAGACGCTTTGCTCAGCCTCAACCTGAAGTTCTAGTATGGTGGAAGTGCCATTTCTTGAGTGCTTCATTATGCAAAAACACAGAGCATCATTAAGGTGTCTAACAGACTATTTCCAAGGGCACCACACTGCTGTAGCATTTTCAATCATTTCAAACATAAGAAGTGATCCATTACAGACCTTTTATAAGTGACTCATAGGCATGTCTTCAGAGAGCATGTGGAGCATAAAGACCCCGCCCACCTCCTACATACTCTTTCAGCTTATTAGTTAATGTGGAAATATTACAATGGCAGTCGGCAAACTCTGCCTCCTCTTAGACACCCAAACCGATGCCATTTCTGGATTTGTGTTACCCGCTGATTCCCCCACTCACTCTCCATGGAAAGGCAAATGAGTAAAGACAGAACCAGGAATTCTGCTGCCTTCATCATTGCCTAAATTCTATACATACTATTTTTCTTACGCATTCACATTGTGTGTAAATGTTGTCAAACCTGTCTATCACTACACGTCATGCAAGCATGTAGCACCGCGATCTTTGGGAGACATTATTTCATGCCACCGTATGCTGTGTGTTGAATATGACTACTTGACTTGAATGAGCAGTGGCATAAAGAAATACAGGAAATGACATCACAGATACCAGGAAACACCCACTAGGCAAGCAGGGGCTGAGAGTGTAGCCTGTCAAGCCATTGAACAGAGGGAGAGACTCAAAACACAAGGGCGGAGGTGGCCACGATAAACTTCACTCACACAAACACACCTGTGAACTGATTAGTCACACCAAATAGCAGCTACCTTCTGGAACCAGTCCAGCCGAGAGGGGAGTGAAACAGAGTCCCTTTGAACTTGAAGTGGACAACATGGGGAAGACAGCTGGCAAAAGAGCTGAGAAATACGTTTGCCACCGCAGGCGGAAAACAGCCATAGGGAAAACAGCAAAGACGGGATGTAATATTTAAAGCGAGTGTTAACTGCGTAACAGTCAGCATTGTAAAGACCTCCCACATCATGAACGATGTGCCTTTTGATCTTTCAGCTCCCCATCAGAGAAAGCTCTGTGCTGCCGTTTGCTTGTACAGGATATCAGGGCTCTTACTGATAATGCCATTTCACAGCCGACAGGCACGGGGCGAAAGGGTAGCTGCAAGGCTGCACAGGATTCCATAATGAACCATACGGGGGCCTGGGAAAAAAAAATGACATTAAGAAAACACAAATAAGTAAAAAGAAATATGCAAAAACATTTAGGGAAATTTTTAAAAATAATAAGAAACAAGACACTGAAAAACTTAAAAAAAAAAAAAAAAAAAAGTTGTGCAATTTTTCTTTTTTTTGCATTCTCAATGTGATTGGGCTTTGCACATACAGCCCACCACAGAATCTCCACCACAAGGACGTCTGGACGGTAAGTACAGCCAAAGGCTGGCTTCACCAGCATGGCTCTTTCATAAAGCACCTGCCCCTGGAAGCCCCACATATGCCATTACCATGGGCTTTTCCTATTAGCATTTATCTGTAGCTCTATACCAGCGAATATCTACTTTCCCCACCACATGACCATGAGGATAACCTTTGAAAAGACACAAATGAAACACTGAAACACCAATGCAAGCAAAATGCTTTACAAGAGAACTTCTACATGGGATTAAAATATCACAGCGAGCCCTAATGTTGAAATTCCAGAAAAACACAAGAAGTGGGCAAAATTCAGAGCCCACAGAACCTGCCATCGGAAGGCTCAGAATGTAATGCCACCTTCCCATCCATCTGTCAGACACAGACCCTGACAACAAGGGGGGGGCATTTTCTCCACGGATTAACTGGCTTCACGCTGACATTCTGGGATGACGCAGACCCCTGGATGAGTAGCCCATGGGTGCCCTTCTGCCCTTTTTCCCAAGAGGATGAGTCACACCAGCACACCTGCACCAGGATGGCTCTTCTGCACAAACCTCTCTGGGGCAGATCGGGGACAGAAACGGGTCACATGACAGGTTTGAGATCACACCGGATGGGACGCGGCAGGACCCATGGAACCCTTCTGGTCCCCATACCTCCAGGCACCCAGGAGGCCCCGTGAAGCAAAACTGTAGTTTCTGGAGCACCTTCAGAAGGACCTCCAATCAAAACTATTTAAGAAATCCCGCCTAGCAACCTCGCTGCAAAGCCAGTATTTGAGGGGGGGGGGGGGGGGGCAAAACAAAAAAAAAAGAAGCGGGTCTTGTCGTCACCCCCCACCAAATTGTTGCACAAGAAAACAATCTTTGCCCCCCAGCTTGGTAAGC
>JAAGVU020000129.1:12265821-12276631 GCA_011763525.2 Mormyrus iriodes
AAAACTCAAAAGTCTCTCGGCGGTCGCATGCGGGGAGGAAAAGGGGGGGTGGGGGGGGTGGGGCGGGTTGGGCAAGAACACAAAAAAGGAACGCGGTCCTGTGGTCACACCCTACACAATTGTTGAGCAAGACAAACATCCTTGCGCCTCAGCTTGTGCAACCTGCTGCCTGTAAAGGAAACAGCACAGAAACTCAGTAAGATGTAGTGGAGACCAGACCCAGCACCCACCCCCCAACACCAAGAGCCCAATACACAGGGAGAGTG
This sequence comes from Mormyrus iriodes, assembly GCA_011763525.2. Taxonomy (NCBI): domain Eukaryota; kingdom Metazoa; phylum Chordata; class Actinopteri; order Osteoglossiformes; family Mormyridae; genus Mormyrus; species Mormyrus iriodes. The sequence goes on from JAAGVU020000129.1 coordinate 12,266,088, forward strand.
CAGTGTTGGTGCGATAACATGCAAACGTGTTCTGGAAACTTCCTAACAAAGATATGTAAAAATAAAAACCCATACCATATTAGCACGTTCGGTCACTACAGGTCATGGTTTAATTCAGATACCTTAAAAAAAAAAAAAAAAAAAAATTCCCCCATTCAACCCAGTTAGCAGACAAATATGTATTACGTTTATGGTACGGATCACCAGACTGAATCCGAAAGTCTGCGGTAAATAACTAGCCGTCACATTTCTGTTCAGATGATTTTTCCTTCCGAAAGAGTCTCAAAGTAGCGTGCGCTGCATCTTAAAGGAAGAGATTCCGAAGTTGCACATTGCAGTTGCACACCGCGCTGGTGATAATGCAAGATGCGAGCGGCGTCTTAGTCATCCCCACAGGAGCCCAGCTATGGAACGGAGGCAGACACTCCGAAACGGAAAAATACACAGTAGGGGCGCGTCGATACTGATACTAGTATCGGTATCGGGTCTAATACAGGTACCCGTACTCAGATACCCGTACTCACTCAGATGATAATGCGCCGATACCTACAACCGACACCACGGCATGACGTATCAGCGACATCATTAGCGAGCAAAATAAACGGGACCACAAAAAATTAATGCTGTGTGGAGGTACTTTAGAATTAACGGCAACCAAAATATAGCGCACTGCAAACTGTTCTGCTAAAATGTCAAAAGGGGGTATGAAATCAAGTTCATACAGCACAAATCTAGTTAAACGTCTAAAAACTAAAACATAGGAGTGCAGTAACCCCTTCACATTCGAACGTTTCACATTCGCGGTTTCGTTTTTTGGCGACTTGGCCGGGAAGGATTAAACAGGAGTATTTTTAGAGCATGCTGAAAGATCGCAGAAACTCAGAAGACTCATAAGCCAAAAATAATACTGAAAATGATTTGGGTCACATTAAATCATAATATATGAACATTAGCAATACACAATATCTGTTAGTATTTGTAAGTGCATACTAAATGTCTCGGCTTGGATACGCCGCGCAGCTTTGTCTCGGTAACCAGCCTCTCACGTAGCCGTCTTTATCACCGTGCAATCTCGCGTTTCTTGTAGTATCTGTTAAACTCTTTCAGTGCCGTTAATTTTGCATATTTAATGAGTCTAAAACATAGCGCTCTCAGTGCGGGCAGTAGTAACTTTCCACATACACAAACCATCTAAGTTATGCTCCTGTATTATACAAAAGTGTCTAGAGAGGAACTGAAAAGGCAATTTAACATGCAAAGTGTACAGTAGAGTGCAGTACCGTTTAGAAATTGGTCATATACTTGTGTTCGTTCAAGCTAGCAGATTGTTATGGGATGAGGCTAAGGGTTCCCCCAAGTATTACCGCGAATTTTCACATTCACAGGGACCCTAGGAGCGTCACCCTCGCGGATGTGGAGGAGAAACGTGCGATGCAACTGCGGCCGGCAGCACTCTGCAGCAACCCACTGTGCAGCAAACACTTGCACGGAGAGAGAAAACGATACCTCCCCCCCCGCCCCGAGCAGTGCAAACAACAGAATGTTACCCAGTACATAATATATATTGTAGGTTGTTTATGACTTCGAATATCACCTTCTGTATGTGTTGGAGCCCAAGTACAAACCTGCCAGTCGTACCCATAGTACAGGCCGTCTTAACAAGCATGCAAGATTTTATGAAGACGCATATCAGCAGCTTAAAGCATGATATAGCTGGCATCAGCTTCACCACTGACATTCGGAGCAGCGGTGTCTGTCCAATGTCTATAGTTAGCTTAACTTCACAGTGGACAGATGAGAATTTCGCTCCCCAGCGGGTTACGCTACAAATAAATCAGTTCCAAACATCTCTCTCTGAGACCGGAGCAATTTATTTTATGCAGCCTTGAGTTGACTTGCATTCGCATTTGGACCAGGACCAATGGACACAAGTCAATTTGGGCCTCTCGATATTGTAGCTGTCCATCACATATAGATTAGATTAATGTATGCATACTAAATTATAAGTTCAGTATTGACAGTAGGTGATTATACGGCTGGCAGCGCTGGCCATTCTCTGGGACCTGTTACACTAAGCAATACACCCGCTAACCACCTACTACGCCCGCTTTCAGGCGACTCTCGATCAGGGTGTATTATTTACTGTGGACCTCAGACGAATTCCATCAGGTGTAAGTCGACGTAAGACTATTTGATTTTGTAAGATGGCATTGCAATCTCTTCAACAGAGATGTTCTCTACATAGTTTTCTTGAAAGACTTCATTCCAAGATACGAGGCATATATTTCATATTAACAGTGGAGTTAAATTTTCCTCCAAGCATCAGTCTCACTATATTTTGTAACTTTATAAATTGTACAATGAAATAGGGGTATCAGTATTGATATTGGTGAGTATCAAAAAGTGAGGATCGGTACTCCTACTCAGTCTAAAAAAAAAAAAAAAAAGCTGTAGACCATCCCTATCACACATGAAAAAACATAGAAGACAGGTGAGACAAGGTTACCGACAGGTGTTACCATCTTAGGCCAGCAACAGAAAGGGCCGTCAGGCGATAAGGGTTTGAGTGTAACTGGGGTATGAAAGCGGTTTTCCAAAAGCTTTGGGAGGAACCAAAGTGAACCAAAATGAGGAGTCATTCAGCTATCAGCTTAACTATTTCAGTTTTATGCACTAGTGGTAAGCTCATTAAAAAAAATAAAATCAAAACACCATTACTAGTGATGGCTACACAACATGAGATTATTGTGCAAACTAAAAGCTATTATCAAAGAACAGTTACTTCAGAAAAATGCTAAATGGACCTTTACAACATCCTGTAGTAAGTTAAAGTAATTTTGTGGTAGGACAGCCATGTGATATACCGTACTTCAAATGTAGACCATCGGAATTAAACAGACAAGAATTATAGACACGGAACTACAGACTACCTCAGACATCACAGCACGACGCTATTGACTTACACTGCTGACGGCCACAAAAAAAAAAAAAAAAAAAAAAAATCAATAAAGTTCAAAGTACCACTGCCCGGCTAACATCCCAAATGACTGCTGGTCAACAAAGTTTCCCACCTGTGTGTCAACAAGTTCAGAAAACAAAAGTGGTGTTTCAGCACCTACAGGGGGTGCATAAGCTCAGACTGTTAATGAAGCTGGATACTTGGAGATCATCTCCCACAATACAGTAAAAATGAAGGAGGGAGGCGTGTGGTTCAGCTGGTTAGGCCTTAGTGCCTGTGAATGAAAGGCTGCAAATTCGAGTCCTGCCCTTGGCAGAATAGAAACACACTTATAAATAGGTAATAAAATAAATAACACACTTTTATCCAGTTTGGGAGAAACAACCAGGGATGGGGAGTACAACAAAATATTTTAAAATCAGGGTAATTTTTTTCCATAAATCAGTCAAAATCAATAATTATTACAATATACTGTAATTCAAATTACTTACTGCAAGGTTTACAAATCCCTTAGGATTCCACTTAAACACATCTAGTAAATGAAAAAAATGACACTTCAAAAATCGATTGCAAATTGAAATTTAAGTTTCATAAATTCATACAAAAATCGACTGCCATAGGGAATAACACTAGAAAACATTGACAGTTTCTTGCTAGGTTTTTTCTCTGCCTCACTGTTTGTTCCAGGGGACGGATTTGAGTTGTCACCCATTCTGTATTGAAAAATAAAATGTCATTTCCCATTTTTAACCAGTTCAGGACACAGTTTGTCTTGTATTTCTTCAGGTTGAAAATTGAAATCTTAACTGCTGGTATCAGTGACTGAAAGTACTTGCGTTCTCTATGCTTTACTGGATAGTAATACTTCATGCAGTGAAATGAGTTTGCAGCATTTCCAGTGTTAGTTGGCAAGTTTTTGGCAAAGTTTACAGTGCACGGCACCAGTCTTGCTTGTCGGACATCAAATTGCTAAAGTACCACTAAACCACAAACATCTTAAGAAATGTTGCAGCTACTGAGCTGTTTTCTTCATTGACATTTCCTCTTAGGGAGTGCTCATCACCTCCACAATACAGTTGATCCTCCTTATCCACGGGCCATTGGCTCCAAGAATCTGTGAATGCACTAATCTCTTATATGCAAATACAACGCCAGTTTATATAAGCTACGTCCATCCTCCTGTACCCTCTCGATTACTTATACAGTGGAACCCGTTTATCGTGATTACAGTTATAGTGATCAACCGCTTATATGGATCAAAAAGCTTGGGACAGAATCATTTCTGTACGAATACCGTTTAAATAATTCCTTTATAGTGATCAGGTAGGCCGCTTACAGTGTTCAGTTTGGGTCTTTTTATAAATTACCACATATGGAAAAAATTTAAACTACAGTAATTTCTCTTTTTTTTTTTTTTTTTTACTTGCCTACTTTGCCTTGCGGTAACCCATCTGCTTCTGGCTAGCTACCTGAGGCTAATGCTGCCTGCACAGAGAACATGACAGGAAAAAGGCATTTTCTCTCGTTGTCAAATATAGCCTCCAAATATAGCTTATGATAAACTGCCAAAAACGTGCCACCAAGATACAGCTTATTGTAGTTTCACTGCTGCATTTCATGTACAATACTGTATTATAGCGCATTTGAATTATGCACAGTTTAGTAATTTGTACAGTACTGTAATTTGAAAAGAGTTTGAAACAGCTGTACTGCATTTTGAAAGTCAAAATTCAGTAGTGACGCTGTTTGTTTTATTACTTCATATGCATATAATAAATATACAAAATGTCTATTAGATGGTGATCTGCCTGAGACATAAAGGAAAAAAAAGACAGTTATAAATGATCATCTGCTTATAAGCGAACAATTTCAACCAGACCGGAAGTGATCACTATGAGCGCTTTCCACTGTATTACCTTACACAAATGCAAATAACAGGGGTAAATACAACATGCAAATAAAATGACCTGATAATGTAAAATAAAAATCGGTTTTCCTGCCTTCACTCTAAACACACATGATCATATGCAGCACTTTAACTAGCGTCTTTTGTTATCAGTACAATAAAGCAGTGTGAGCACTGAGAGGGGCGTCTCTCCAGCGTTCAGCCTCACCGATACGCCGAACCAGAACAGCAGGAGAAGAAAAGAATGAATGAAGTCATGTTACTTTTCAGCTGCCCCCCCACACATGACATTTATTATCGCCTACCCGAAGTACACTTGCAACATAGTGCTCAGTACATGGCAAGTTCAAGTTTCCAAGTTTTGCTTTTTGGAACCTTCTAGATACACTTTTTAAAAAAAATAAATAATTCCGATCCACAGGCGGTTGAATCCGCGGATATAGAGGGCCTACTGCATTACCAAAACGCTAGCAATAGGCGTGCTCCGCTAACTCAAATAAACCTCGCTGCGCAGCTGTTGGGCATTGGCAGTCTGTTGTTAAACAACCATACGATTGGTTGGAAATGCACTCTTTTCTGTGATGTGATAGGCTGATGTGTGCTATTGAGCAATGTTCCTTACTGCCAGTTTATCAAAGTTAAAATGATAAAATTTTAACTTATCGTCGTATAAAATTTTTATATATTGTTTATATCCCCCAGCCCTACTTGATACGAGAAGACAATGCCCCAATCTGGACAGTCACGACCGGTTCTCAGTCACCCAGATCCTGATTACCCATGCGTTGTCCAAAAAGCCACACCCCCTGCTTCACTAGCACGCAAAGAAGCCATGCACACGCAAAAAAAAAACCAAAAAAAAAAAACACCATCCTTCCGCTTGATATTCCGCTGCTGTATCAATCAGGAAGCGGTCACACTGCCGGGCCGCAAACGGTGGGTTTTATACCTGCCAGCATTGGGAGCTATGCTGGAGAAGGGCAGGTTTTAACATATTAGATGGTAACTGAAACCCCTGATGTCTACGCTCAATTTTTTGATTCTTCGGCAAAGCTTGATGACTCAGTGCTTCCTGCACAGGAGGATTACGGGAAACTCAACCTGATTTTCCAGGTGAAGAACAGGCAGTAGCAGGTCTGCCGAGGACATTGCGTGTGTGGATGCAGGGCGGGAAGATCGCCGTTAAAAAAAAAAAAAAAACGAAACAAGGCAAGCTTGAACAGCAGAAGGGAGACTTTCACACCAAGCCTAATCCAGGATATGCAACTACCAGCACCGCTAAAGCTGAAAAAGCAGACTAAGAATCTAGGCTGCCATTCAAACACAAGAACACCGCCATGATGCAACGCCTCACTTCTGAGAGAATGCTCATTAGCTAGGCTAAACAAGAAGAATACGTTTAGACCAAAGAGGTAAATGAATGATGAGAGTTTGAGGATCTCACGAACTCATTTTGGAGGCACAAAAGAAACTGGTCTTGTCAGCAGAGCCTGCTGAACATGGTGGGGCTGCTGGTAGGATGTTCTCTGATCAGCCAAGCAACAAAAAAAAAAAAAAAAAAAACTCACTTCCTCCAACACACTGGCGGCTACATTTGGGCCCTTGAGGCAGGAACGCACTGTCACACTTGAACTGGGGAAAGCAATAAAATAGCCTATAAGGGCCATGATGGTGGTGGTGGTGGTAGGGGAGGAGGTCCACTTTCACAAAAACTGTGGTAAACAATTCTTCACCTCACCCTGGCATAGACAAATGTCACCAAGAACTGACAGGAATTACCAAGAGTTGACAACCACTGCAGGAGACCCCAAAGCACCACAGTTGGCCATTTTCCCCCACAATACAATGGTGGAGTTGTGATGAAGGCTTGACTAGGTTTATTAGTGACCCAGTTATGAAAATGGTTACGCCCTATCCAACTGTTGGAATAATGGGTTATACATGTTGGCAGACGTGCAAGCGCTAACCTGGAAGAGAGCCGCATTCTTGGCATCTGCTCAGTGAGCTGTACTATCTGCACAAACAGCAGTCTGCCCCAATCCCAGCCTACGATCATGGATGCTACTGGAGAGATTAGCAGAAGGGCCAGCAGAAAGGATGCTAATGCAGAACAGACGCTAAACTATTCAGTCAACATCTGTATGGGGCACATGTTGCAACTTGGAACCAAACCCAATTCATGGAGCATGCCTGCTATACTTGTATATTAAAAAAAAAGAATTATACGTATATAACCCAAAACAGTGCTATTTGCAATCTGTACAAGCAAGTTCGCACAGAAAAGAAACCACAGTCAACAAGGGACTGAAAATCATTCTCTAAAGATTTACAGAAATGGAATGAATGACCAAAAGGACAGTGCCAATATTTGACACACAAACTGCATGTCTCACACTGGTAGACTGTCAGATGTCTGCTGATCAGATGACTTCTTGTATGTATACCAACAGCTGATGCTGATATTCCTCCCCATCTCATCCTTTTGAACATCACCCCACACCTTCTGCCGGTGATGCAAGTTCAGCTGAAGCCATCTGAGAATTTTTTTTTAAATACAGCTCCACCCTGCCATTACAGGGTGTATATGCTGAGTAGGATCCAGCACCTACCACTTAGTCCAGCAGAAGATTTGGACCACATGTAATTAACCAGCCAATTCATCCAAAAACAAGACAATATCCAGAAACTTCAACCTTTCCCTGATAGCTACTCTCAGAACACCTCAATCCCCTCATCTAGAGGATTGTTTAGATCAAAAGGGACAAAACTAACATGTCCCAAAGAGAAAAGCAGAACCCTAGAGCAACCTTCACGTCCAAGCAGACACATCAGTACTTACCGAAAAAATATTTAGCCTACTAAGGGTGGAGGTCTCATCACTGCAAGACCAGGAATTTCTACAGCATATACGCCAACGCAACCCAGTCTGTAACTCATCCACATGCAGATTCTCCCAATTCTTGTAGTTTAGCAAAAGCTAAACTCCTGACTTTAGCCACTAACTGTCAAACAACCAACACCAAGTTCAAACAACTATGCAGATCATTGCCATGATGACACCTCCTTGATTATGGTCTACAAACAGTGGTGTACAGCACAGAGAAGTACACCAACTGAAAGCAAGCAGTGTCACATCCACAAAGTCAAGACTAGTATGTGTTTATTCAATGATGACGGCACACAGGCTTCAAACACAAGCCAGGTCTTTTTAGTGCTTATCTGTTAGGCAAACTGATTACCACATGTATCAAGCTTTTGCCGATAACCTGATCACTCACTCACACTCACACACAAACAAACACGGGTGTGACAGATCCGGGAATCCAGGATGACAGAAGCCAGGTAGACTTGCTAACATGTAAATAGCTTAAGTAAAGCAGTACGTTTTTAATAAGCAAGTATCAAATTTCTGCCCAAAGTGCACCAAAGGCTTGGCTTACACAACTGGGGACAGTTTTTCCCACATCAGAGACACTGGGTAATTTGAGGTTTCCTAAAAAGGCTGGAGCTACTGAAGACCTTCCAGTTGTAAAGCAGCCACGTCCCTTACATACAGAGTGCCTGGCATGACTTGGCCAAATGTCCAGAGCCCAAGACTGCACTAGCTGCCTGAGGAAAGGTCAACAGCGTGACTGCCAGACAACTGACATGTAAACGACCACATGCTGCCACAAGGCCAACCACTGGTCATCAGGCTACAGGGGATACTTTTTCCTCTCCACCCACACCCCCACCTCCCCACCTCAAATGGTGAAGTAAGCCCGCTATCAGTAACAACCAGTGAATCACCTCCCCAGTTAAACACAGACTTGACTTTTCAGACAGTACTTCAGCCTGCAATTTTTGATGACACTGATTTCGCCACACAAATACTGAGAGTAAACAAATATATACTCCCTTAGGTAACCTTAACACTGATTCTGTGAGGTCACTTAGCCTGGGGAGGAATGACAACAAAGCCCAAATTGTTTTTGCAAGTCTTCCCATCATTCCGAGCAGGAACATCTGCTAAGTGAATACAACTAAACACTGATGTCATCCCTTGCAGGCAGTCATTCAGAAACATGAAAAACCATACACGTGCGAATCTGGACAGGGGTAGGCTTTGAAACGAACCTTGATGAGCGCAATAAAGTTTTTCGGCATCAAAAACACTCATTCAAATCTAGCTGGGAAGAACAGGTGGAGTTATAAGATTCTGACTGAGCTCTGTGTGCTGTTGATTTCTGGGATAGGATAGAACAAGCAAGCACTGATCAGTTCCAGTGTGCCTCAGAAAGCTGTGCTTAAAGGACTATAAAGAATTCCTTTATTTTGTTTCCCCCCCAGTGTGTTGTATTTGCATGGCTGCGACGGTAAAACTTCATTGTAAAGCATCTACAATGCGCATTACTTGGATATCCAAACCAAATAACAGCCAAAATGAGTCTTCGGCTACCACTCCATCCATCCAAGATGTGCTTATCTTCAGTCCCTGCTGCTATCAGCCTGCCGGGATAAGACCACAAGCTCACCACTTCTACCACCCAAGCTGTATGACCTTCTACAGAAGCCGCTATCTTGGCGCTTTGCTAAACACAATCAAGTTGAAGTCATTTAACAAGGAGAAACCAGAATTGTTGAAAGGTGATAGTCAACAGTCAACACCCAGATTAGTGAAATGTACGTCACAAAGTGTGGGGAGGTTGGGGGTCGAGCACAGCACACACCCCATCCAAAGTACAACCAGGCTCTCTTGTCGGAAGCACACCACGCACATTAATGACAGTACAGCCATACCCAGAGAATTCCTGCAAGGACCAATGGAGTGACTGACCCTGAGGGTGTATTAACAGAACGAGATTAATGGCATGCATATTAGTGCTGGGTGTAGGATAAGGTTGAGAAAAATGGGTAAAAGGCTGTAGGTGCTAGTCAGCAGAGAGACATGGAGGCACAGAAAAGGTCCTACAAAACCTGATTAAATCTCATGCGAGTCTGCTCTTGATAAGTAAATACCTAGCATATTTTCTTCGATCTCATACAAATGCACAAAAATATCTCCTCCATACACACTTAGGAAGTTCAAGCTCGCATTGCAGTGTACCCTACACTTTGGTGTACTGCAGTTTTCTACTTTCAAAATCTTCATTTCCCACTGGGCCTCATCTGCTTGGCCTTAGCCCAGTATGCGGTGCTGACCGAAAAGCTTGTGGGACCTGAGATTCTTCTGCATTGTCTGGTTTTATGGAGAACATGCCAAGCCCTCAGGTCTCACTGGCCATGCAAAACAACCCCCTCCCTTGGCCCTGGGCAAAACAGATTAAAACTGACCACATACTGATTTCATACGTGCTCAGGAACAGGGAATGACTGACCGGCAGACCACGACAAACATTCCAACACACCGAGAGTATTTGACCCTCCGCATGTCATGACCTCTAGCTACCAGCGAACACAAAAGAAGTAGGGGACAAACATGGTGTCAATCAGGTGGAAGGCATGCGACTGAGCCATAGATAGCAAAGGAAGGGAGGCACACAGCTACTGGGGTGCGTGAAGAATGGGCAGGCTGAAGGCCACTCCATTGCTCATCCTCTACAACAAAAGAAAAGCATCCACATGAGAGCTCTGAAGAAGAGGATAGAGGCCAGGGTGTCCCTGAGTGGGGGGGGGGGGGGGGGGGGGGGATGGCCGGGG
>JAAGVU020000129.1:12276731-12301702 GCA_011763525.2 Mormyrus iriodes
AATAGCACTGCCAACATGTTTGTTGCTTCCCCCCCCCCCCCCCCCCCCCCCCACCCCCCCCCACACAACCAACACCCGGACAAGAAATCAAACACCTAAGCACACACAGGACGGGGGGGGCGCGGGCTGGGAGCCGGAGGAAAAGGAGTGGGGGGGCCAGGGCTAGTGACAGGAACAGCCATGGGCTGGGCACAAAAAAGAAAAAGCTTCAGCCAGAAACAGAGGGAAGAAGTCACAAGAGAAGGAGAGAAGAACAACACACAGAAAGAGGAGATGAAAGAGGGAAGGGCATCAAATCGCACACCACTGAATAAATTAAAGAGGGGGTGGGACAGCAGTGGTTACTAGGATACGAAGATATCGCCCGGTGTGTGCACGCAGGTGTAAGCCAAGTGGCGGGGGCCAACGTACGGCGCACAAATCCAACCGAGCACTTCCGCGGTAAACCTGCAGAGTCACGCGCTCCTGACAGCACGAGGAGAATGAGGCTTTATCTAACCCGGACAAGGTGGGTGCAACGCAGGAGAAACCGGCTAGGAAATCATCAGGGAGTGCGTTGCCCATCCCTGGAATGCTGGCAGACACAGTCGACCACATTTCTGCCACATTTTCTGAAACCGATTCCATATGCCCAGTGGTCTCCTGTCCACAGCCTCCAGCACCTGCTCTTGTCCAGCAGTAATGTTAGGCAGCATTGTGTCACAAAGGTGCATGCAAAGCAGAGCCTTGCTGTGGCCGAACCAGTCACCAACCCACCGTTCATCTTTTCTACAGGAAAAAGTGACTCTCCACCCCATTTTAAACAGTTTCCCTTGAAACGCATAAGGCAGACACAGGAATAACTTAGAGGGTCATCATGCAGAAGAGCAAATCACACAAAGGTGATCAAGACAAGTACAAATAGAAAAAAGCATAATTCAGTTAGACTGACAGCTTGACATAGAGCAGATACCTGGTACATCTGCGTTTCCCCACCGATAGTTTGTTACTTGCTCTGGGTACACTGTCCTTGGTGCTAAGTGTGTGTGTGTGTGTGTGTGTCATCTTTTAAAGGCTTATTTGGTCAACATGAAGACATCTTTTTGTTTACAGCATGGTCAGATGAAAGCTCTGCTCAACAACCATTACAGCCTGCCCTGGCGGTGCTCCAGACTGCCAGTGAAAAGCAATCGGTAAAATCAGGAGAGGAAGGGAGGAAGCCTGAACGACAGTGAGCCACTTATACCAAAACGGGGATGGGGGGGGGGGGCTCATCCCACAAGAGGGCGATTAGGGACGCACACTCCGAAGGAGACAGCCTTACCGAGCTTCATGAGGGAGGCCAGCAGGACCCATAGCGAGATCTCGAAGGGGATTTTCACATGCTCGAAGTCGAAGGTCAGGACAGGAAAGTACTTCTTGGTCTTGTTGCCTCCGTGCCCGCCGCCGTGCTTGTCATTCGGCGACATCGTGACCCCGGTCCCGTGGCCATGTCCTACCGACCGCCGGGGGTTTTCCGCGGCGCCCAGGGACAGCGCCATCGGCACAAGGAGCGCAAGCCCCAGGGCCAGCAGCAGCCGCCGGCGGGTCCAACAGGGCATACTGGGGTACATCCGAGAAACCCAGCTAATCAGCTATCGGATTAAATCTCACGCAGTTAAACCAGAGCTATACTTGTTTAATTTACTCCGCGCGGAGTGATGGATGCGGGCGCGGGCTGAACGCGGAGACCGTGACGGGGCTGGTTGAGCAGCCCGGGATGGAGCCGAGGATCGGCTAGTGCGCCCGAGCCATGTCGAGGCGCAGGGAAGCGCAGCTCTGCACGCCTGCGGCCGACGCGGGGAACAGTGCAGACGGACGCATCGCTGCCGAGCCGATCCGAGCCCGTCAACACTCCGCCAGCTCTGCGCTCATCGCCGGGATGTCCCGCATGCCGTGTGTCCTCCTCCTCTTCCTTCCCGCATGTACTCCTATTTTGTCTTAATGCGTGTATGTAGCTCTTCCCCTCTGTCCCCTACTGCAGGTACGCACCCATCCACTGCGTCTGCCACGCCGTGCACTTCACTCAGGGCGCTCTTAAATACAACCTCCGGGGAGCTGCACATATACACACCCTTTAGGAGGAGGGCAATTACACGGCGGAGGGCGGTAGAAAGAATTGAGTTGGGAATATTTTCCGCATGCAGCGACATCTACTGGAGAGGAGGGTCAGCGCTAGTGCCGTAACGTGGCAGGAAGGCTGCGCAGACGGTCCTTCGGTAGTTCCTGGTTTAATACTGATTTCCTGCGGCCGTTCCCTGCAGTGACAGTCTGTTTACCGATCCCTGACAATCATCATAGCAACTAGGAGGCTGCTTATCTAAAACATTGGGATTTAGGTGTGTTTCTGTCCCCGACATGTACACACACGCCAGAGATTCAAACGCCTAAGGAGACGGTATGCGTGTGGCAACATCTAGGGTATCTTTTTGATTTAAGAACAGCATGGATCACAATCCGGTCTTTTACTTGGGCAATAACGGCGATTCTAGAATTTTTGTACAGTGGAGGGCCGTAATATGGGCCGCAATTCATTCAGCTGGACCAATCTTATTATTAGCCAATGATATGTTTTGATCCACTGAGTGACAGGGGAGGAACATTATGGGGGCCAATCAGCTTTCAGCTGCCCCTGCTGTCCAATCCTGTACATATCCCTGGCTTTAACATTTTTATTTACCAGTCCTATTTTAAGCGAGTTCACTCTCGTGTTAAGCTGTTTCAGCATTCCTAAAACTTTTTTTGCAAATAAAATAAAATTCTAAAGTTCTTTCAAGGGATCCTCTTCCTGCTGTTTTTTTCAGGTATACCTATTAGCAGAGGTGGTTGTAGGGACTCTGGGGGCCCTAGGCAAAAAATACTCCTGGGGCCCTGCAACTCATCCTCCCTGACACAGTGAAATTTATTACCATTATTTTAGCATGAAGTCTAAATTAATAATATCAACAAAAAGAATTTAATAAACACAAGTCCTTTAATTTATCTAATGTGAAAAACAGAATACACAAATAAAGCAGATTTGTCATTACAACATACTATGTACTAGATCACCCTGGGGGACCCCTCTCAGCTTGGGGCCCCAGACAATAGCCTGCCTGACCTGTCCTGACCTGTCCTGTCTTGTCCTGTCACTACACCTTTGTCTGTCTGTGCCCCTTACCCCACCCAGTTTCTGTTGTGGGGTAAAAATGAGGCAGCTATAAAGCAGACATTTTAATATGGTGACACTGCAGACTGAGGCTTCTCTGTAGGGCTGTGGCGATCACAGGTCTTTGGCGGAGGGAGGACAAATGGTAAACAGACCATAGAAAACTTTGAGACTGGCTCAGATAAAACATGTGAGGGTCATTTGTAAGTATATCTAATTAAATATTCACTAAAACTTTGTATCACACCTTAAAAGGCACACCTAAGGGACATGGCCTTTTTATCGTGAAAGCCTCCTGTTGACAGAGAGTTTCGACAGTGGCACCAGAGATAACAGTATGTGAAATAACAGTTAATGTGGCTTCCTGTTGTCTGTTGGACAAACTGGAAGCGGTAGTAGCCATCTTTCCCAGGCTGGCACTGTCTCAATGGCATGAAAACGTGGCATCTCACTGGAGCGTCTACCAGTAATGCAGACGTCATTAGAAGTCTCCAGAGTTAAATTCCTACCTCGATGCATAATGGAAGAATTAAGCCCCCGTGCTAACATCACCTCCACACACTGACCTTGTGCCTTGTATTGCAGTTTTAAAGCTGCCTGACAGAATTCTTGAACTCTCAGATATATCAAGTCAGTCCATTTAAGATTGTCAAAGTCCACCTAATGAGTAACACAAAGCAGGAAAGGTGTGTGTGATTTTTTTTCTCTTCTGAGAGAAAACTCACAAAAACAAGCAATAATAAATATTAGCCTGTCTTATCCATTCTCATGAATATTACTGTTTCCCAGGTATATGTCACATGTCTTGTTTTTTTTTCTGAGCAAGCTGTCTAAATTTACTGCACTTAAAATACAAACTTTTTTTTACTTTTACAATTATGCATATGTTTAACTGTCATTGCAATGGGCCAGGTTTAAATTTGTGCTGTAAAAGGCATTATATTTTTCAGAAACGGTTTTCACTTCGTTTGTAGTTTCTTCCAGTCGTATTCCAGTCTGTATTCAAGCATATAAATCATTGCGCCTCTCTCTTCTGTTTGCTGTGGTTCAGATCCCACCGGCAGCACTCACTTTGCACACGGGAATAGTCCTGCAATGCTGTCAGCTTCTTGAGGACCCAAGACCACGTACATGGCCGCGGTTGGGTGAAAATAGACCAAATTACCCAGCATGCTCCAGTTAAGTCCACGTTGCAGTTTCTTTAAAATTTTGTTGTTGCTGTGCTTTTATCTATGCCAAGAGGTACGGGAAGGCTAGTTTTTTCATTGCCGCTGTGAACCGGCAAGGTTCCTACCCTTGGTCCAATACCCATAGCCCACAAACATGTTCTGGTCATATGACAATAACAACACGAGAAGCTTGAGGATCATCTATTTTGAAAAATCACAGAAAAGTTGTTTTGAAGTGGGAGGAGACTCCTCTGCGGGTCGCCTGCTGGAGTCACATGGTTCTTTTAAAGAGCCTATTTTTGCATCTCCCATTGCCCCGTGAAACTCCCACACATGAAATTCATTTCCACAAAACAACATAACTAAAAAAAAACAAGAAACAATTGTGTCTCTGGCGCAATTTAATAGGAAAGAGGAAATTTCGAAAAAGAGGCCGGCTTTATCTGGCCATGTCTCCCTTTGCCGTTATCGAGTGTCTCAGTCACGTTTGAACCGGTGTGGATGCCGTCCAGGCCCTAGAAGCAGGTCGACTTCGCTGGAAGGCTCTGTGCAAACTGCCAGCAAAATGAATGGATGGAGCCTCTGTGCATCGATTATGTCTGCGGTATTTTAATTCTTCACCCAGGAGGGTAAATTAATGAAACTTCGTATAGACACCATCTTCTTTTGATGTGATTTAAACCACAATGACGGTTTAATTTGTTAAGCTACTGTGTTCTCTACAGCATATTCAGACTGCTTGTTTCTGGAGTATTGAGACCCAAGGGAGGCAGCTCCCCAAGCCAGCGACATTCCTTAGGTCCCAGGAGCAGAATCCCCGCCCCCCCCCTTGCATTTGCTGACGTGGCAAGATGGGACTGGCCAGGTCTCCCTGCTTCTGAGGAAAGCATTCCAAGCTGCCGTGTGTTGTCACACCAATAATGACGGGCCAGCACCTAGGAACAGATAAGGAGTGATGGGAATTGTAGCGCCTATCTTATAATAACTGCAGCGGGCTGACATTCTCCCATTACGCTGTCAGGGGTATATGGTGTCCCACTGCATTATTCATCTACGCTTATGTAAGCCACTCATATAGCATCCTCAGAGGAAATATACTTTCTCAAGATGTTCAGTGCCCTGCGATGGGTTGGTGCCCCATAGTGGGTTGTTCCCTGCCTTATGCCCATAGCCTCTGGGATAGACTTGGGACCCCCCCGTGACCCTGAATAGGATAAACGGTTACAGAAAATGGATGGATGGATGGAAGATGTTCGGTTACTCCTAATTTTAATTACAAACCATAATCACAATTCCCAATACAGCACCGTAGACCTTACTGGTGATGTGAAAAATTTTGTCTCTTCAACTCTTTCCAGTGACCATGTTCATTAGACCCTTCACAGTTCCCATATTCTGTATAAAAGTTTCTCTTATGTTTCCCTGGCTGAAATCCTAGCCTGTGTGGAGGAGAAAGTATCCCGTGCCCCTTTGGATCCTTCATGTTCGTTGTCTGGCTCTGGGGTCATCTTCTGTGCCTTAAACTGCTGCTCCAGGAGGCTTTCACAGGCTTGCAATGCAGAGAATGTGAGGCAGAGCATGAGGCGGGGCACAAGTCAGAATGTGAAGCAAGGTGCAGGGCGTGTGGCAGGGTGCAGGGAAGAGCATAAGGTAGGGTGTGAGACAGTGATGGAGGCAGGGCACGAGGCAGGGTGGGAGTGAGGAAGAATGTGAAGCAGGGCATGAGACAGTGTGAGGCAAGGTGCAAGGTAGGGTGTGAGGCAGGACATGAGGTGAGGTGTGAGGCAAAATGTGAAGCCGGACGTGAGGGAGGACATGAGGCAGGGGCTAAAAGCAGGGCTTCAGCCAGGGAGTGAAACATGATGCGATCCTTAACACTGGAACTCCGCAAGGAAGCATTCTGAGCCCCTTCCTCTACTCATTGTTCACACATGACTGTTCATCCAGACACCGCTCCAATACCATCATTAAATTTGCTGACGACACCACCATTGTGGGCTTGATCACTAACAATGATGAGACGGCCTACAGAGAGGAGGTGAGACTCCTGGCAGAGTGGTGCCATGAGCACAACCTCTCTCTCAATGTCAGCAAAACCAAGTTTCTACAGGTGTGCTGTGGAGTCCATCCTCTCAGGGTGTGTCACGTCCTGGTACAGCAGCTGCACCGCACAGGACCATAAGGCCCTGCAGAGAGTGGTGAAGACGGCACAGAGGATCATCGGCACTCCACTCCCTGCAACAAATGACATTTACACCGTGCGCTGCCTCAGAAAGACTAAGCACATCATGGGGGACCCTGCAGTACCACTTTACTCTTTCCTGCCCTCGGGTAGGAGACTGAGGTCAATCCACACACGCACAGCATAATTCAGGAACAGCTTTTACCCCAGTGCTGTCAGACTGTTCAACACATACAATACTTCTCAGATATGACACAAGAAAAAATAAAAAAATGTAAAAAAAGTTTGTGCAATACACAATGCACCATCACTTATGCCTTTAAATCCTTCTCTGTATATATCCCAACACCACCACACTTGTAAATTAACACCTCAGTGCTGGCTCGTGTATGTTATATGTCAGAGTAGTTCTATGTTTAGTAGTGAATATTGTGACTATTTATTGTACTGTGATGTTGCACTGTTCTGTCTGTCTTTTGTCTGCAAAGAAGGTTTTCCAGTAAGAATTTCATTGTGCTCTGTACACTGTACTTGGTACATATGACCATAAAAACTTTGAACTTTGAACTTGAACTTTGAACTTTGAGACAGTACCCCTTCTCGATGGTTCCGTGGAATGGTGGTTCTTGAGTAGAGCAGTGATAAATCCACACCGATAAATGTTCTGATAGAATGGCCTGCCAGTTCCAGGCAGCCAGACAAAGGCCTTCCATGCTGTGTTCACTGGAAGGAAGACTTTTATTCCGAAAACAAACAACTGAATGAAAATTGACGTTGAGTATAAAGAGAGACAGCTGTACCATCCAGTGAAGTCAAAAATACAAAATGCACCTTTGGCATTGACTTAAACAATGAATCTCATAAAGTTTATTTAGTTTTGGAAATTAATCATTTGGTCAGTAACAGTATCTGAGGCAACAGGGGAAGTATCCAGCAGCAGAATGTATATGGCTGTACAAAGAGCCACAAAATGACTTCCGGAACTTAGAAAGGACTTCTCCTTTATCACATGTGTATTTTGTCATTCAGATCCAGAAGCCCCATTACAGACAGTCCTCTCAACAGCCTGACCTTTCATAGCTTGCTTCCATCCCTTGCACTTCTCACAGAGAAGTTTAACTGGTTTCCAGCGAGACCGGCTGCCACCTGGCGGGACCTGACAACGTTAAACACAACGCA
The DNA here is from genome assembly GCA_011763525.2 of Mormyrus iriodes. Classification (NCBI taxonomy): domain Eukaryota; kingdom Metazoa; phylum Chordata; class Actinopteri; order Osteoglossiformes; family Mormyridae; genus Mormyrus; species Mormyrus iriodes. The sequence goes on from JAAGVU020000129.1 coordinate 12,284,428, forward strand.
CACGCCCCCTGGTGCAGGTCTTCCCTTATTACACTATGATGTGGAAGTGAGGATCGGTCTGGCCTTGGAGGACTTGAGACATAGAATCCTATGTAACACTTCCCTCCAAAAAACAAAAGGTGAGTTAGAGGTTAGAGGTTTTGAAATACTCTCAACATGTTTCCCATATTTAGCCTGTCTGAGCACAGGGCTTTGGCAATCACAATTTGGTCTCTCTTAGGGCTGGTGGTGAAAGTCATGTGAGATGAGAGGTAAACAGTTTGGCATTTATATTGCTATAGTATCGCATTATAAAAGTGGGTTTCAAATAAAATAAACCAAAGATTATTTAAATGAGCTGGATGAAGAATATTTCCTGAAGGTTCTAACGTTCCACCTCTGGTCCTAGAATAGTCTTATTAGGTTCTTGCTTTGTTAGAAGTTGTGTAGCTCCTGCTCCAAATCTGCTTACACCTGAGCATTCACTGGAAGCTCAGCCTAGCTACACTTATGCCTAGATGACTCCTCAGGAGAACGTATATTTGAAATGTAGGTGCGTTTTTAGGTGCGTAACCAAGCTGGCAGCACCTTAGTCGGCTGACAGTTGTTATCCAAGTCTAGCTTTACAAGATTGAAGAATGGTTGAGGACTACTGAGCACTGTTGTACGTCACTCTGGATAAGAGCGTCTGCTAAATGCTCTAAATATAAATGTAAATGCATGTCAGAGGCGTCAGAAATGGCTCAGAAGGCATTACAGAGGCAAGTCATCCAGCAGATATCACCAGCAGTCAGTAAAAGTGGGAAATATACATCATAAACAATAAAATAGTATGATTTAACATGGACACAGCAGTTTCTCGGCAGACTAATTGCACTGTAGTTTGAGATAAGAACTGCCATGGGAAGATATGATTTGTTTCAGGCCGCTGGTGTTTTCCGTGCTGTACATGGTGCCGTGGGTTCCAGGGATGCTTTGCAGAACTGAAATCATCTACGCATGTAGACATTTCCTTCTCTGAAAATTGTTCTGAAGACCTTTCGCATTTCCCTTGTGATCTGTCACCAGACGCCAACAGTTGACCTAGTCACTAGAACTAAGTGGACCCTGTGCAGACCTTTTGCCTTACGTTTCCAGCTTTTTATTCCTCGTGTCAGTTTCCTGGTCACCGAGAGACCCAGAGCCCCATTTGTGGTGTTTTTTATAATAGGACCCTTTCAAATGATAAACAACAGCTGTGCAGTGATCGTCACTGCCCATGTACCATCATTACAACCACCTCTGATGGGCTGTGAACCTAAGTGTTCAAATGTATGTGACATTAGAGGTGTTCCTTGTCCTGTATGATGAATAATAGACCTTTCCTTTTACCCATCCATCCATCCATCCTTCCATCCAGGCATAATCCTTAAATCCTTAAAATGCTTAATTTAAACCTGCTTTATGTAAACACACTGGTTTTGTTCAGCTGTCTGCCACGGTTGATGGCTGTCTGTTTACCTTTTGCTTACTGGATGTACTGGTTTCGAACAGCATTTGTACTCTGCTACCACCACAGTGAAAAGCCAGCCTTGTTGTTCAGCTAATTTCTGCTGATGTTCTTGGCAGCTTTTGCTTCCAATGCTATTACTGTCCCAGAGGTGTCCTTTATCTGCCAGGGCTCAGAGGGAAGAATTAAAACGATTACTCTAAAGATGGCAGACCGCATATACTACTTCCCACGTAATCGGATTCCCTCAGCTGTAAAAATGCAATTTCAGAGTACTTCTGTAAATGGAGATTGATCAAATGATTCACCAGTCACTGTTTTCATCATAACGCAGTATACAATGTCACATGTAATTAACTTAATGTTGTTCTCTGAATGCCCAGAAGAGGGAGCTCCAAACAAGTAGCAAAGAATTCAGACTGGGGGAACTATTTCAGTTCCTGAGAAACATGCTGCCTTCAGAGAGGAGCCAGCCAAGAAAAAGGATGATAACAATATGAAGCAGTCCACGAATTAATAGTTATTTGAATTAATACCAGTTAAATGCAGGATGCCCTTGGTGAATTTTAAGGTGAGTAATGTTTTGCAGATCAGCTGCTCGTGGAGGTTTTGGGCCTGTAGTGGGTCAGCCATCACCGGCTGAACATCACGGATGGAGACTGCGGGAAAGGTGAGGTCGTGTGAGGTTGTGTGAGGTTGTGAGGTCAGTGCCAGCACATTGTGTTTGCCTGTCTCTCCCAAAGTGGTCATTCTGATGGTCAGGATGCTAGAAAATGCACAGAAAATGGGGGCAGCTCCCCACCCCCCCAAACAAATGCAATTGAACCTCATCTCTAGGTCTGTCCACCCCCTTCAGGCCATTCCCAGAAGGGCCAGCATCTCGCTCCACCTGAGGTCGTCGTATCTGTGAGTAAAGACTCTGGCTGCTTGAGTACCCTGCAGGGTAATATGACATTCCCAAAGCCAAGCCCAAACAGCGACTATCACTTCTGTTTATTTCACTCTTTATTTATCTCTTTTGGGTGGGATGTAAATCAGAGCCATCAGTTCATGGGCGGGGCTGCTGTTCCGGAAACATGGGAAGCTCCACAGTGGTGGGCCATGGCGGCCATCCCAGATCCCACATGAGAGGTGTCCCGCGGCTATAAACAGAATGTAGTAGGGCCCTCAGGGGCCGCAGTCTGCAGGAACCACCCACAGGCCAAACCCAGGCGCCTGAGCAGTGGCTGAAGTTGGGCCATTCTGTGCCTTGGACGCACCAGTGTACCAGTATGGGATCCAAGCCTGATTTTCTGCAGGTTCACGCAGTCAATGATTACTTTGCAGACCTAAAAAAACTGGACAGCCAGTCCAACAGCAGCTGTGGAAAGTGCACAAGGCATTATGGGAATTATTCCTTAAATTACAGATAACTATCCAGGGGTGCCACTAGAGATTTTGGACCCTATGAAAGCAATCATATTGGGCCCCCAATATAGGACCAATTATATTTTGTTGCGAAAATTTTAGGGCCCCTGTCCTAACGTTCGCCCCTTTAACTAGTAATATTTTGCCTTTTCGGTTTGCATAACAACAATAAAAGAAAACAGGTAAAAAAGATTTTTAAATGTGCAATGACCTCCCCCAGCACCAGGGTGCGCTGCTGAATAGTGAGAAATATGGATGTGTTTACCTTATAGGACCAGCCTCTCATTTTGATCTAGCAAACAGCACTTCAGATACTGCATATATGGAGTGAGGCGTGGCAGTGAGTTTAGATCATGGGAAGGGACAATGTTAGGTACCTGGGCCTTGTGCAACGGACAGATTTGCCAAATGATAAGGCAGCGGAATAATGTGTGATTAAGCGCTTAATTATTAATCAGCACCAAGAAAAATAGATAAATTATTGCTTAAAGGTAACTGTAGTGGGGTACAGCTGTGGTGTGGCCCCAGATGGGCTGAAACTACACCTACCCACCCCCCTCCATGCCAGGGTCACTGGTGTTTCAGCCAAAGGGCTGGTTCATCAGCTATAGCCACGTTCACCAAACCAGCAGCTACACCATCATTGCTTTACTAAATCACAGTGTTCAAAAGTGCAGCATACAGAGCTACAGGAAGTTTGGCTACAGGAAGTTTAACTGTAGGAAGTCTGGTTAGCTAGGCGTCTGGCTGGCAGAGACAGATCACCATCCTGTCCGGTGTGATTACCACAAAACTGCCCTAAATGTGGCGTAACTGTACTAAATGTGTGAAACTCATTAGCTTACAGGGCTAGGCAACAAGGGCAGTTGTTGGACCATTGGAAGAGGCTCTCAACCCGAACTGTACAGCTCTACTTCTTTTGCATTTTGACTTTTTTACATTTGTATATGTTCCTAGTGTGAACCATCTCTCTGTACAGTAGGTGTAAGCCACAACGCTTCACTCAGTCGACGTGATCTGAAGGATTCATTACAGCAGTGGTTCCCAAACACCTTTTACGTGGGGATGGTGCTCTCATGATTGCTGAGGGGTCCCTGATAATAAAATATACTAACAGGCAGCTAATGATAAAATTTGTCAAGTTGGGTGGGGGGGGGGTGGCTGTGTTTTCTGATGTCCTGTGGCAGGTATGATACTCACTGGGGTGGTTCAATGGACAGGGGAACATCAGCCTGTAGATGTTTGCAAAGAGGCAACAGCTACTGCAGCGTGGCTACGATGGCAGTGCAGCTGCGTATGTGTGTGTGTGTGTGTGCACATATGTGTGTGAGTGCACGTGTGTGTGTGTGTGTGTGTGTGTGTGTGCTACATTGTGCATTGTTTTCAAGCACAGCCTGGGGCAGACCACAAAAATGCAGGTGTAAAGCAAAAGTGTAGGAAGCATGAATCATCGGGGGGCGGGGGGGACACGACGCTGCGGCTTTACGGTGGCTGCCTGCAGCAGCATGAGCCAAGTGCAGTATCTCAAGCGGTGCCTCCAAAAATCTCCTGCAGACTGAACTCTCTATGATGGGGTTTCCCCAGAGAGCCAACCCCCCACTGGATACTTTAAAATTTAAGACCATCCCAAATGACGAGAGGAGTGTACTTGGTGCCCGTTTGGCTGACCTCTGTCCCTGGTCACCGAGTCGCCTGTTGGGGGCTGCAACACTGCCCCCAATGGGACCATACTCGCAATGACAGGATAAAGAGATCCCTGTTGTCTTGGGGTGGGTGGTAAGAGTTTTGTTTTGAAATGTCATTGTGGGTTTGGGAGAAAACCACAGAACCGTATGTTTGGAAACCTGGCAGGGGGGCAACAAACTGTTGGGGCAGGGGTGGGAATTCTGAAAAGGGCAGGGGGATCAGGACAGATGTGCACAGCATCTCGAGGATGAAAGGGATGATTTAGAAAAGAAAAACAGTACATGGACATTGGACAATGCCAAGGATTTAGCGGTGACTCAAAAACTATGTGTTTTCTAAGGTTACGGCAGTGTAAGAGTCGCGCAGGAGGAACATCTGGCAAAGAGGTTGAGTTAACAACCGTGTTTTATTGAACTCAACAGGACTCAGCCATTTGCAGCCCTCAAAGATCCAGTGCCACCGGATGGGCAGAGCAGCGGCACAGAGAGGCGGATGGTGGGGTGCATCCGGACAGCGACGGGCCTGTGCTCCAGCCCCCCGTGGCCACGTGCCCCATGCACAGGAAAGCCTCACGCCTTTGCCACCATGACAAAAAGTGAAAGGTCGCTGCCCCCTCTCCCACCCACCCCCACCGGAATTTCACTCCCACACAAAGGCAGACAGAAATTTGTCAGCCGTTCATCGCCAAAAGGGCCGGAGCCGCCGTCAGACCAGACAGCAGCGATCCGGCACAGACCAGCAGTTTGTTATCTCAGAGCAAACCCAAAGCTTTGCTAACAGCCCTTTTTGGGGGGGGTTATAGGGCAGAAGCCTCTTCAGGGGTGTGGCTATGGCTGGACAAATAGGTTCCCCCCCCCCAAGCAAGGAGAGACCAAAGTTAACCAATCATTAGTGATTTAACAGAATCATCCCGGGTGTCCCCCCCCACCCGACACTGGTGCCCACCGAGCATACTCAAACGGCCACCCCAGGATGATGTCCTGGAAATACCACTGAGCCTCTGGTTGTTAAAGGGTTAGGTTGACCTGGGCCCCAGCAGAATTCAGTGCGGGGGCTGGTACTGCCCAGATAAACAGCCAAGGCAGGAAGTCAGAGACCTAAAAACAGCCTTTGTTTAGATCCAGCCAACCAGCAGCACTGGGGCGAAACACTGCTGCCATTTTAACGAAGCCAGAGGCGTGTGATCAACAAGGGTGTGGCACTGTCCAGCAGGACCAGGATGTATTCTGCTTAATAAATGATAAAGTCCTCTCTCTGTTCTTCTCCGAAGAGCAGCTAGCTATCTGATGGAGGTATAAGAAGGCACACTGTTCAGTTGAGTTTGGCTTGATAGTGATGGTAAGAAAAACATTTCTATTCCAGTCTGACGCTAGCCTGTTTTGAATCTTTTCTGGTCACACACACAGACAGGTTGGTCTCTCATATTAATGACTCCGTACCTGGAACCAGGATAATCTGGGAGATGGAGAATAACCAAGACCAGGTGGAAACTCTGCTGAGATTTTCGTCCCATTTTCGTCCCGTTGCCCCACCTAGAAAAGGCAGAGCTGATTTCGATAATGGTGGCATGAGCAAACGAGGGCGGCAGCCGTGTGTCGTCACCTCACCAGAGGGCAGATCACACCGTGTGTCTAAGTGCTGGGGCCGGTAATGAGTGTGGCGGACTGCTCCAGACATCTTAGAGAGACAGATGAGGGACAGTATCGGAATAGAGCTGCTTTTTAGATGACCAGTGGTAGAAAGTGGTGGTAAAATGTGACGACCAGGTGGGGCAGGGTTGTGCTGGTAAAACGTCTTACCAACCAGTTTTACTGCCGCTGAATCACAGAAATACAGATTTCTGGGACATTGCGCATCATTCGCAGGTGTCCAGAAGCTGCTGTCAAGTTTCAGGACTCCCAGAAAGCTGGGATTCTGCCGCTCTGCACAGCACTACATGCGGGCGGCTCACCAGCGCCGTGCCACAGAACGGACCTCTGTCAGCATGATTTATTCATAGGCTTTTTCCTGAGCCGGACCTTGCAGTGAACAGGAGCCGCCGTGCTATAATTAGTGAGCCCCTTCTGCTTTAAAAAATTAGAGTCAACTGCAGCTGGGATGCTTTTACCTCCGACCAGAGAAGTGGTGACATCAGCGAGATGCATGTCTTTGCGTTATTAAATGGCACATCCACGACCTCATCCAGAACGTGCCGGAAATGCCTCTGGTCAGGAAGTGAAAACACACCTTTTATATTTTACTACCTTAATCCTGGCCGTCCTTTACTTCAACTAGCTGTGTTTTGAAATATTAAACATAGGTCTCTTGCTCGACTTCAGAGAGAGAGGTACAGCTCTGGGACAGCTGGATTCGCACGTGTCCAATTTGTGGTGTGATTTCGGAGCATTAGAAGTAGATAAGATTTGACTGGTAAACACAGTGTGATATCGCAGTCGTACAACCTGGCTCCCTGTCAGGGGTTGACACAGTGTGTGCGTGTCTCAGTTTACCGAGTGTGTCCTTAATTGTGTGTCTGCGTGAAAACCTGCACGCATAGCCCTGGGCTCTTGGTGACATGTCTGGGGACATTTCTGTTGTGCCCAGTCATTCATGATATTTCCACTTACACATCTCTAACACATGCGCACCCTTTATTAGTGTGTTATGTTACATATCGTATCTCCAAGCACACTGCATACAAGCTGCTTAAATATGCACACAGGTATGATTATCAGAACTGAAAGTCAGGGGCCTTTGTCGTAGCGGACAGAACGCTCTTTAATCGGAGTAACAAATTCACAGCCCAGGAGGCTTTCAGACACCTGGTGCCTCTGCCCATCACGGAGGAACAGATGGGTGAAGCACACAGAACCCTGATGAGAGATGCAGCGATTCTCAGCATCTGAGCTGCCCATAATTAAAACCCTCTCATGACGGTTTTCCGTGCGATCAACCACACAAGGTCACATGCCTCTGTCTGTGCCTGGCTGTCACAGCCGGCGCTTTGGGCTTGTCGCCTGTCCTCTTCTTCCTGCCCCTGGGGCTGTCCCCACGTCCTACAGATAAATTCAAAGCCCCAGAGTGACTGAGAACTAGCGGACAGGAAGGAAATCGGATGCACCCCCTTCCTCCTGTTTCCTCTTCCCTATACCCCTAATCTCTGTTTGATCCATACCTCATTCTGCCATCTTCTGCCCCCTGTGCTGTCTGGAGGATTTGAATGGATTCTAACAAACTCCATCTGTGAGCTTCTGTTAAGGTAGGGGGCGGGGTTTATCTTGGTCTCCGGACCTCCCGGAAGTGTGAAAAACAGGAAATTTCAACAGCATGCATTTGTGTAAAAAGAAGCCGTCTTACTCGGCATTAAGCCGCCCATCCCAGGCAAACTGCTGTGGTCCATTAGCCCTGCTGGAGACACGTTTCCTTCCGATGACAGAATACTTTACAGTTACTCACTTGTGCCCCGTAAGGCTCAACCCCGGTCATTGTAAGCGTTTGTTTTCTTTCTGGAGAATTTATGAGGACCTGGGCATGTAACCAGTGCGGGGTCACTTACTGGTAAGCCGACAAAGTCTGGCACCAGCATCAGCATGTGACTGACGCAAGCATCACGCACATGGTGTGTTTCTGGTCCTGATTTTCATTCCATGCTCTCTTCCACCAGGGAGAACCCAAATATCCAGGGGTGTCAGAGGGGCATGAATTCTATGACAAATTCAGGGGGCAAAACAAAAACACAAATCGCTCCGCAAAGTCAACAGAGTGATTGAAAATGCCAACCCGAGCAGGGGGCCCAAAGTGTCATTTTCTCAGGGGGCCTGGAATATCTAACTACTCCCCTGCAAATAACCACAACATGAGAATCCACACTTAATGCACAGCTCCCTCAACTACAGCCACAGACCACCGGACACTCTTTACATCTCCATGCAGCATTTCCTACGAGCATCCTGGCATATGAGCCGGCATTGTAAAGAGCTGAAACAATAGGTAAGAGGTCCCCTGCTCTTGACAACATGCCAAGCCTGCTTTCCCCAAGGGTGCGAGGACTTTGCACCTCCTGCTCTTTGTCACTTGACGACTGAAGGCTTTCTGAGATCTCCTCCTGGGTGGCAGCTCCCAGGAGCTCCCAAGTGGACAAAGGGGTCCGGCTCTGTTCCTGTTTATAGCCTGCTGTCATTCATGTTTTGTGCCCAGAACGCAAGGCAGAAGGTGTGGAGAGATAAGGATGGGGGGTAGCTTGGGAATGGCTTGGTGTAAACATACAGATAAACAAGCATGCGGGAAAGGTGGCCTGTCCCGTCTGAGGACCTCAGTGAAATGAAATGATGCTTTATTTGTCATTTTCTTAGGTACATTCAAACGCTTCTTTTTGCATATCCCATCTTACTCTCCTTTGAGATATACTCACACATATGTACAGTTGAGAGTAAAGCTTGGGGTCTGAGTACAAGGTCAGTCATTTATCTGGCACTCCTGGGGCAGGGCCCCAACAGAGATGTAATCATTCTGCCAAGGATGGGATTCAAACCAACAATCTTCTGATAGGGGAGACACAGAGGCCTAAACCACGGGTGAAGAGCTTCTGTCACAGTGTGCTTCCTACTCTGTGGTCTGCCTCCATGCCAGTGGAGAGCCTCCCCTATGGGGCCCCTACCTGGTGGAGGGTCTCTCTCCTATGGTGTGACCATCCATTGTGCTCCTCCAGGTGGAGTTCCTAATCTATAGTGTGCTGGCACAGACGCCACACTGATATAACTGCCTGCTCCCTTTTCTCCCCACGGTGAAAAAAAGCCAATGGAGACTCAGGCCTCTGATACAGGCCATCTTCTCTGTTATAGAAGATGGTTACTTCCTTTGAAGCGGGTGGTGTGTGGCTCAGTGGGTTAGGTCTCTATGGCTGTAATCAGAAGGTTGTCGGCTCAAATCTTGTCCTTGACAGAATAGTTGTATCTGTTTTGGGTCCTTGGACATTTGGTCCCCACAGTGTAATAAATACATGATATCACACACACACACACATGTTGGTATATATGGTTTATGAGGCCAAATACCTGAATACTCACCAGCATTATAAATACACTCAGAATGCAAAGACACTTCTAGTGTCCTCATAATTCGGACTGCACAATTAGTCTTATATGAGTTGAAAAACACCCCTCACAAAGTTTTTCATGTTTTTGAAAATTGACCTAATAAACCATGATGTGTGTGAGTACAACAAAATTAATAAATTCCCCTATAGGTGGGAACTTTTTGGTGTTAGCTCTGTGTTGATAAGACATTAGGAAAGGGGATAAACCCAGTGAACCAGGATAAATCCCCCATAAACCAGGAAAGGGATGTCCCGTTTCCTGTGCTACCTGGGATCAGCCACAGGTGACCCTTTCAGGATAAATAGTTATGAGATAGATGAACAGATGGTGAAAATGTGTCAAACAAAAATGTAGAGGACAGCTAACCTTCAGCTCATCTTTTAGTAATAAATAACTAGAAATGATCTCTACTTTGTGTTTATAATGTTCCATTATTACATGATCACCTATCAGAAGGGATTCTGCAAAATGGGTGTCATCTATATCATTTTACCCAGCAAAAAGGGTTAAAGCAGGACTGGATCTGAACCCGGCCCAAGCCAGCCACTCGTGTAGCATGACAAAACTGTGCTGGAGTTTGTGTTTTAAAAAACGTAATTAGAATGCAGCAATTCTGGACACCTACTGCCCAGAAAAACCCACTAATTTGTCTGCCTGAGGTCTGATTTGGTCGAGACTCTCAGGGAGCAGAGATTTCCGCTATGCTTTATTCTCAAGGTGAAGACAAAGTGTCATGGATCATGATCTCACCGCTCAAACTCACAGCGTGTCCAGCCCACACGTCCAGAACACAACCCAGACAGAACTTCTCCACAACCGTGAGACAGTGGTTAGTATGTAATGTGACTGTTAATCAGTGAATCACACTGAGGGTCACAAGTTTAAAATGCCCCCAGGTCCATAAAAAGGTCATCCCACCATAATGGTCCAACAATGGGTCTCAAAGTGTAAATGCCCTCATCAGGTTCCGACTGGCCGGTGCCTCCATATCGTAACGACACTACGAGTTCCATGTGACTCACATCCTCTGGCAAGATAGCAGAGGAGAGCTGACCTCTGGGGGGAAGATGATTTAAGGTTCCTCACCACTGAGACCAAATGACCAGCCTGGTACTGGTCACGCCGGCTGAATGCCAACACACCTCAGGGTTGGAAGAAATTCTGGAACAAAGGGCCGCCTTCCATCGCAAGCACATAAGAAGTTGGAATGGGCCCCTAAAAGTGATTGATGGGTCAGGAAAGGGTTGTCTCCCCCCCCCCCTTCCCGTCACACTCCGCTGCACCATTTGGTGGAAGACAGCAGCAGAAACACAAAAGGTCGCTGGCTCTTGTGGCTGGCACTCCAGATATCGTGGAGTCCTGTAGAGCAAGAGATAAACATTGCACAATGCAGGAGGTATTCACATAGGAGGCATCCGGGGTCCAGGATACAGGAGCTGGAATTAATGTTATGAACATCTTGCAAGTGTACAGCGCTCCAGACAAGTGCTGGCACATTAACAAAACCTGTCAGTTATACGTTAGTGCTTTTTGTTGCTCCCTACAAACGTAGAGAGCGGTCAGAAAGGCATCTGCTAAACAGCAAGCAGAATTCATGGCGTAATGAATGCTGTTCATCCCTGCTGCTGAGATGTAGCTCTGTCCTGAAAGTTGTCTGATGATGAGAGGATGGCTGTAAGGAGTACGCTTTGGGAATGCTTTCACCCTCTTGTCCTCCCGTTCCTTTTAAAAATCCAAGCTTAGTCGGCATTTGGCCTAAGTCACCTTAGGTCCGGCCGTGTTTGGTCGCTCTCAATGCTGACAGGAGCAGCTTTAGGCCAGCACATGTTCCCCAGATGCCTTGGTGAGGGAGGTCTATGTCAGGGCGACCCCCAAGCATGATGGTGTTTAACTTGCCCAGGATGTTTGGCAGAGAGCCGCAGGTGTCGGATGCAGTGTGCATCTCTCACCGCTGAAACGACCCACAGTCCGGATACGGCTGTTTACATCCACAGCCCCTTTGGTCTTGTGGTATTTCCTGGCTATGACCCTCAGCCACCATCTAACAGAGTGGGCCCGGGCACGTATGAACAGCCATGACGGCTTCCTGATCCTACCCTCCAAATAAAGACAAGAGAAGCAAGAAAGGGAGAGTCTAGCCCCATCCCCAGCCAGCTCCACTTAGTAGCTTCTGTTTTGTGACAAGGTGTGTGCTGACAGGACACATCTGCAGGTGTCACTGTTCCCAAAACAGAAGAAGGGCGTGCCCATGCAGGTAGGACCCCTAAAGAGCAGGTGTCCCGCTCACAATTCAAGAGGGGAATAATTGGCCCTGTCAGGTAACTGCTTAGTGTTTTGTTCTGCAACATAAACACTGGGGAACAAGTGGGGAGACATGCCTAAATGGCTTCCACCTGTGTGCCCCCCCTCCGCAGAGGTCCCCCACTAAGGATTGAGCCACACCATGGTGCTCCAGGGCCTGGCTCTCCAGTCACTGGTATGGTGCGGTCCTGTCTGGTTGAGTACCACTTCTGCCTTCACAAAGATGTGTTGTTTCCAGACTATTTTATTTGCTGGGGCCAAATATCTGATAGATGCCTTCTGTTGTCCTGGGTTTTTTTTTTATCCACCTTTGAAGTCTGTTTCTCTTCCCCCTCCGTCTGCATCCTCCCCGGGTCCGTCTTTCCCTATAAAGCCTCACAAACAACGGAGCCAGTGCCAGCTCAGGTAACAACACCGGAGAAAATACACAATATCCTCAATGCTTACGTCTGTCAGATTAAAGTACTTCTGTATTCTCAGCTTCCTGGAAGTAGGAGCCGCGAGGCTGAGCGTCCATTTGGTGAAGATCATGACTCAAACAGCACTAGGCTTTGAAACTGACCTCAGAATTCCTTCTGGGGGTGACTGAATAAATGTGTGTTTTACACTCATAGTGATGGTATAGTGTGCAATAAGGCCTCCAGATACGAACCCTAACAAATTTCTACCTCTTGTCAGTTCTGGAGGCCTTCGTGTGGCTGAACAAAGTGGAAACTTCAGAATCCAATATCTTACCCTTTAGGTGTTAATACAAACGCTTCCAAGCGAGGGGCAGTGTGACTACCGACATCCCATCGAATCCTCTGTTCCCTCCCTGCCCTCTTTAATACTTTCATCGATACACAGATCTGCACTTGAGGTTCCCTGGAAAGAAACCCCTACCTGCCATGTTATCCCTCCCGCATACCCAGGATAAGTATTGTCTTTTAGTTTTAGTTTACTTTTGATCTCGAACATTCCCGAGCGATACCCCACATGTGCAATTTCCATATTTATGTGCATTCAGTCCACTTGAAAACTCTACCTCTGTGAACTTCTTACAAGCACCTTATTGTATATATATCTTGTACATATATAGTGACTGTACATACTCTCCCATTCTATTTATGCCTCGAACCTATTTAATTGTAAATATACTGTGCATCTGCTGGCGTGTTCCAAACTAAATCTCATTGTACTTACAATGACAATAAAGCATCTATCTATCTATCTAGTAAAAAAAGGACGTCTCCGCATTCCTTGTTCACAAAGACTTGCTCCTAGATTCTCCTGGCCAAGAGGGACCACTGCTCACAGGCCTCCAGCAAACAAAAAGGCAAAAGCCTCCATCTGTATACACACCTCACATCCTCGCACGTCTGACATCCATCAAGACGCGCCGTCTGCTAGGAAGTCGTACGTCTGGAGAGCCAAAAAAGCGGCTTCTGCCAATCGCCACCCTCGAGGCTCCCAACACTCACCCATGTCACGTCAGTGACACAGATGCCCCGTTGGAGCTCTGTTCTGCCCTCCCTGCCACCTGTGCCTCCCTGTTACCCCCACTAGCATTAAGGACGACACCATAAAGACACGGAGGCCCCCAACAGACCCTGACTATGAGGCGGCCAAGGCTGTGGGCATGCTGGGCATGTCACGGAGTGCAGATAACCTGTGGATCAACAGCTGAAGCTCTTCCCTGGTCTGGACATGTAAACCACATGCTAGGCTGGACTGGGGGGGATGGCAGCAGGGATTTGACCGTAGTCACCTGCACTGGAATAAATGACTATGGCATCACTTTCCCATCCTCTTTGTTAAGGAACCAAAACCACTCATAAAATAGGGTACGTGACCACATAATTTGTTCATCTACTCTGTCTTTTGTAAGAGATGCTCCGTGTGTATAACTTGGATGAGAGGGTAAGGATTTTAAGTGATTAATTCCCTAAAGGGTGTCATAAACAACCAAACCAGGTGTAATTCAATCTGGAAAGGGCACCGTAAGCTTGACGTTTGCTTAAAAAGGCATTCCAGGGCCTCGGTGGTGAATCTTCTGGACAGGAGCAGATAGATACATCACAGGTTAATGCACCTCCCTGAGTTGTGGATGGGCACCCAAACCAGATTCATTTTCACTGCCAAACAAGGCCAGGAAGTTAGCCACCAAGGAAAAAGACATAAACAGGCAGTGGAAATGGGGTGGTGGTAGGGGTGGGGGGCAGGAAGTATGCTCCCACCCCTGTAGGGGCTATTAATCACACAGGTGACCCCTAAGGGCAACAGTCAACAAACAAGGTCCCTTTGCCTACGTGTGTAGTCTGTGTGAACCAGTTTGGGTTAGGTTTGGCTGAAGAGACTGCAGACCTTTTATTTAGAGACTGTGGGAGAAGAGGTCCTCCTATAACCTAACTCAGCAGTGGTGGGGGGGGGCAAGACCTGACAGGGACAATTCAGAAACCATGAAAAATGCCACCCACATAAATAAATAGCCTTAGATATCCGTAGCTTACAAGACGTGCAAGACAGCAGTATGACGCCCCATGTAATTCAGCTGAGAAAGTCTTTGAAGTAAAGGGTGGGGAAAAGGACTTTTAACTCTCACTGAGCAATTTCGCTCAGTCAAGACTGGTTTCTCAAGCAGCGTGTTGGCATCTGACAGGTAAATGGCCGGATGATTCAGTGTCAGTAAACATGCTGTGCTGCCAGAGGAGACTTCCGGAAGCAGCAGTAACATAACCCTGACGGCCTTGACGTCACAGCGATGTGGCCGTAGCCACCAGCCGGAATTCTGGGAAGGCTGCCCAAAGGTGGCCCTCCACATTCTGAGCAGATCCAAATCCTCCAACAGGGGGCTCCGAGGGACCCCATGAGGGTGCTTGTCAGGCTAACATCAGCTCCCGCTAAAGCTGCTCATAGGAGTTTTACTTACACAAAAATGTTCTGAGGGCAGAACGAAAAATGTGTGAATCACACATTTCAGAGTTCAGAGAGAACCAATCAGATTGTGGAGGGGGTGGGTCCAACCAATCAGATGTCTCCACAATGGTTGTCTCTCTGAACCAATCATTTTTTGTTATGCCCTCAGAACATTTTTGTGTAAGTAACTCCCACGAGCGCTAAAGCTGTGCTCTTGTCAACACCCAACCCCCCCACGTTTCAGGAGTATAGCCGAACAGCTGGGGTGGTGTGGTGGGTGAGCTGGGGATATGGCTCACCTGACATGGGCACTAAACCACAGGGCAGAGCCATCAGTGAGGGCAAGGTCAGGAACTCCCACTGCTATGGATTTAAACATGAACTCTGATCTGGGACATGGAGTGTCATACCAGGAGCAGAATTCTCTGCAATTTCCCCTCCCCCAGCCAGGAAGTCCAACATATGCAGGTAATCTGACGCTCAGCCTTATTTCTTCAACAGTATATGGACCTGTTTGCTTCCTCATGTTGGATGTGAACCTATAGCCTAGCGGTGTAATTCAGTTTTGTATCCAATACAGTTCAGTGAGTCCATGAATCACACATTAGCAGCTCTCACTATGTCAGAACCAGCGTTCATGGAAATTCCCGGACAGTTCTAAAACTGCGTTACACACACTGTCACGTTCCCAGACATGAGATAAACGCGCTGATCAGGGCCCCATGCTGCACCTTTGTGCGACACACTGGCATGGACAGAAGCTTACAGGGGTATGGGGTGTAATGTAAGACGAGCACCAGACAAGGAAAGAGCCAAAGCTCCGAATGTCGGCCCATGACAGCGAGAAGACGGGAGCCACAGCCTCTCTGCACCCCCAGGGTGATGACACACACACTAGCTGCTCCCTCAGCCAGACGCCGGATAAAACACTTACTTCTCAAAGGTCATCTGTACAGAAGAAGGAAAGCTGACATCTCTTCTCTTCTGACCTCATTTCTTAAATCGGATCAAATTTCTGAGTTTAGCTACACCTGTAAAGAAACAATCCCATGTTTGTCACCTCAGCATCCACATGTGTTTGTCAGGGAGCCTGTGTTTGGTGTGCTGGGAAGGGGGCTGTCACTTAAATGTGTGTGTGTGTGTGTGTGTATGTGTTCATGCATGCGTGCGTGTTTGTCTGCTGGGGTGTCTGTGTGCCGGCATCCGTCTGACTCCCAGGGAGAATTTTGGAGCCTCCTGTGATGCCTGTCATCTCGGCCTGAGAGATGAGGTGACAATGAGGGTTCTGCTTTCACACTCCATAGGGAGAAATAGGTCCACTTCTTTAAATCTTCTCTGTAAAAATCTGAGAAACCCTTCTCTCTTAGCCGTTAAGCGGACTTGTCCTGCGTGAACATTGTGGATTTGTGGCCCGAAGCAAACTCATCTGATATGTGCTCAAAGGAATTGATGTGTTTGTAATAACAGGACTGCGGACAGTTAGAGGTAATGACAACCAGCACACTTTAATTTGGGTGTTCATATCTCTGCTTTCCAGACCGATGGTCCATCTAAAATAAACGAGGTTGAAAAGCCTCTTAGCAACCTGATGCTGCAAGACATATCGGGCCATTTCAAGGTTTTATGCATCTAATACGACGTAATGGCTTTTGTGGAAATACATTTCAAGCCATAAATTACTTCGGACTGCTGCGTTCCAATTTCCGTGTAACTTACTGCCCGGTGCCCTCCATTTGGCAAACTTTTTTATGAATTAGTTTCTCACTTTCTGACCATTTTAATCAAGTCCTTATTAACGTGAAATGTTGACAGATGTGTTGCTTAATATATTTGAAGTCAGTGGAAATCGCAACGATTGATAAAATAGGCTTGTATATAAACTGGGTATTTTACAAATAGGATCGCTCTAATAGAAAATAGAGGGCATGTGACAAACGTGATTAATTGTGCTGGTGAACAATTAGCTGGCTTTTCTACTGTGAAGTGTAATTAAAATCTACATTATAATAACCCAAATTAGAGTCATTAATAAGCAGCGTGGGCTCCCTGCCACACAAGCTGCTCAAACACAACATTTCAGATTACGTCCCATTAAATTCCTTAAAGGGTTCTGCGTTCAAACCAGGATCCTTTTATGTTTTTAATAATTACAGATAAAAAGAAAAATGTGACAGGGATGATAAATGTGCATAGTGCGGTTTCCTTCTGATTAAATAAAATCACCCAAAGTACGTGATGGGAATGATGTGTAGACAGCACTGCAGCAGGGTATGCGGTAACGCAGCGTCAAAGCTCAGAGCGCAGGGTGAGGAAAGCCCCCTTCCTCTTGCCCCAAGTCTATCCCAGCCCACCCCCCAGTTAAAAGGGGGCCAGCCGCCCAACCCCCCCCCCCCCCCCCCCCCCCCCCCCCCCTCCCCCCCCCCCCCACCCCCCCCCCCCCCCG
>JAAGVU020000129.1:12301802-12318412 GCA_011763525.2 Mormyrus iriodes
CCTACCGGCCAAACCCCCCCCCCCCCCCCCCCCCAGCTCCACGCACACCGCCTTACAGGGCGATCCCCACTCGCCAGCTCACAGTGGACGTGCCCACAGCCCCAGCGACGCGGCAGCTCCACGGCTGACTAATCAGACTGGCAGAGCTCGGATAGGATCCCGGACGGAGTACAGGGGCAGCGCCGCGAGACGTGAGTAAATAACCCCGTTTGCTTGGACTGTTGCATTCGTTGTGTTGTGATTAAACATGCGTTTGTAAAGTGCACGCTTCAGCCCGTCTGGCTCAGGGATGCCCGATGTCCATACAGAAGAGTGCATGGAATTAAAAGCTGTCACTAAAGTGACCATTAGACTAGCGGTAGCGCTTATAGTTTGACTGAAAAGGAACTTTATTAGTTTATTTTAAACCTGGGTGCAGACTACCTGTATCACAGCATATAAGAGCGGCTGAAGTGCATCGATTTTGGAGATCGGGTTTCCCTGGGGTTCGGGGCGGAGGAGTATGAACCGCTGCGGACCCGTCCGATTTCGTTATTCTGACCCGTTAATACAAATTGACGGAAATATTTAAGCCAAATATAACGAAAACATGTCCTGAGTACCTATGCATGGTGTAACGTATTGCTTTCATATGCTGACACCTATATTAAGTTTGATTAAACGCGAACAGTGAATTGGGATTCGAGTGAAAAAATATGAAATAAATGTAATTCAAGCGTTAAATTGAACGTTAAGATAATAAGTACGATAGGTTGTTGATCGATGGCAACTCTCTGCGTGACGATCCCGGTGGACCTGTAGATTGTAAAATATCGGTAATTTAATTTTTGTAAAGTGGTCCTGGCTTTTTTTCCGGCGCGTAGTCTTGCCAGTAATGCATCTTG
The DNA here is from genome assembly GCA_011763525.2 of Mormyrus iriodes. Classification (NCBI taxonomy): domain Eukaryota; kingdom Metazoa; phylum Chordata; class Actinopteri; order Osteoglossiformes; family Mormyridae; genus Mormyrus; species Mormyrus iriodes. The sequence continues at coordinate 12,302,687 of JAAGVU020000129.1, forward strand.
TGCCTGTTTTTTGGGAGGGGGGGTTTCGCTTGATGGATCTAAACATGTCTTCTTATTTGTTTGGCCAGTCAACATTTATATGCGCAGTCTGTTAATGTTGCGAGCTTTCTGTCAGCTAAAGTAACTCTGTAACTCAGTCTTATGCCATAAATAATTTCTGGCAGAGTAAATTTAGTATGCGGCCATTTCGCCGCGCACAGTTTTTCCTCCCCGATTTTTATGTCTCTGAGAAAGGCAATAGAGACGGGGCTGATGCCGTCGCCCCTCTCTCCACTGTCTGCGTCCTGCGGTACACGGTTGCAGCATAATTATACAGAGGTGTGGCGGACCTTTAAGTCTAAGTGAATGAAATCAGTCTAGACATGAAAAATATCTTAGGGTACTGCACATCTTGAAGATTAAAGAGGGTGATAGCAAAACGGTCAGTCTAAGCACCGCAAACATAAACTGGATTTCCCTGTAATTAAACATCAAGTTCAGCTGCATTCTGGTGACATTATAAATCTAGATCTCACATCTCCTGTGTTCGCAGGAGCCACCAATTGCAACTGAACACCTCTAGTGAGCACTGATGAACTGTCAATAGAATTCATCAGAATCTTTTGCATAAAAACGACTCAGCTGGGAGACTGGGGGAAAAAAGAGTGGTTTCTTGTGAGTTAACCTTTCAAGCAGATGGTTGAAAAGCCATGCTGTGAGGCCCAAATATTGACCAGCAAAGAAAGGTGTTGTTTGAGATGTTCCTAGGGTACAAAAGTTGTTAACTGAGCTAACAAGGATGTTTTGATGGAAAGGTAATGTTAGAGATCCATGTACACAAACTCTGACAAACAGACCACAACCCCAAACATACTTCTCATAGCAGAGCAAAGACTAAACTTCTCAGGGCCAGCCAAAACTACCGATGGCCTAGACCAAACGCAAACGAACTTTCACTCAACCACATCTCCATGCCAATTTGTCTGACTTTGAGGCCAGTGGCTCATCACAAAGGATAAATGCATCAGGAGTTAGTGCTATCAAGAGTCTCTGCTACCAGGAGCCTTTGCTGCTAGGAATCGGCGTTGTGATGTGGGGACCAGGGTCTGTCACTGGAATTGTGGTGACATCTCATTATGACATTGAAGATTCTGGGTGTCCCTTGTTCACTTGAGCTGGAGGCCCAGTGGGTGAGCACATGGACTGCAGAACTGGTAGGGGGATGGGAGGGGGGCTCACGTGGGCCCATACCCGGCTAACCTTTGGAGCATCATTAAGAATCCTGTGATAATGAATCATGACAAAATGATATTACTTAAATTAACTTAATGCAAACCAACTTTATTATTAAAAGCCTTAATTATATTGTGTTTTTTTAAAACTAGAAGTTTCTCAAAATAAAACAGACAAGTCCAAATGACTTTATGCCCCCCCCCTCCAAAAAGGCCCCCCTTGTTCAGATGCATTCCACTGTCCATGGGTGATCCCCAGCCCCCCCTCCCCATGCATACTGCACAAGATACATGCCACACTTGTGGAGAGTTTGTTCAGGTGTCACCCAGGAAAGCTGCAGAGAACATCATTCTGTTCCTCTCGCGAGCGGCCTGATCCTCCCAGGGTCCCCCCCGGAGCTGAACCTCAGGGCCGTCCCACGTGATTTGTGCATCCTCTGTACTCGGGGGCTGACAGGAGGGAGTCATTGACTTATTAAAGTGGCTGAATGAGATTTGTGTACTTTTGCAGAGCTTAGAACTTTGTGAGGGGTTTCTGGGCAGATTTCAGAGCCTACGGGGTGGGGGGCTGAGGCCGTCTCAGAGTGACCTTTTAGCCCTGTGTGTGCAGGGCCACGTGCTTTTGACACACAGTGCGTTCTGGCAGGGTTAAAAATCTTCACAGACCCCAAATAGCTGCAGTTAATTCCTGCAGTAACACCTCTCTTAAGTGTGGGACGTGTATAAGAGGGTGTCCAATGTTAAGATTCACGCATTGGCTGGGGGCAGTGTGTGATTCATCAGGTTAAGACCTATGCTTATGAGCTGACAGTTACAGGTTCAAATCCTAGGGTCAAAAAATTGATTTCAATGTTGGGCCTTTGAGCAAAGCCCTTATACACCCCCCACACTGAGGGACTGTGTGACCCTGCTTTCTCAAAAATGCATTTCAATTTAGATTAAAGCAGCTACTAAGTAGTACTATGTAAATTCAAACATGTGTGTTGTTTTTTCGGAGTTTCCTTAAATGTGTAACATTAATGTCCAGGTCAGCTTCAGCAAATTCAGCATAACTATGGCTTTAGTTTACAAAAGGTTGTCTGCAAGGGTAAAAGTTCCTAAGGTCCCTGCAGCCCTTGCTGCTGTGAGCAACTTGCATTTTCCTTCTTTAGCAAATAGCTGTTTCCAAAAATTGAAACATTTGCTTTTGTAATTCCTGCCTTCCGTGGCGGGGGTGTGACTGGGTTGGTGGGTAAATGCTTACATTATAGAGTTACAGAGACACGCTCAAGTTTCCTAATTAGAAGGGATAGAGTCCCCCTAAATGACATCACCTGCCCCCCCCACCCCTCCCCCGGCACTTTGGGGAAAGGTTGAGGTTCTTTCGTGTGTGTGAGAGACAGCTGGTTTCGGCCGTTTGACAGCCGCATCTGTGGGACTTCAAACACTGGGCTCTTCACACGGATCGCGAGCGGGAATCGTCTTTTAATTTGGCCTCCTTGTTCCTGCGGCTGCCTGTCCCATTGTCTCACCGTCTATGGGAACCTTCCTGCAAGCAACTTGGCAGATAGAGCGCTTCAAAAACACACATAATGAAACCGGAGTTTACCTGCAATGTAGACATGATTATATAGACATAATTAATTCTTTTAGGAAGTTCACAAATCCTCATGCTGCCTCACAGATCTCCGGCTCCTTCCCTGATCCACATGGGTGACTCCATCTGGAGGTGTGATCTATTAATATTTAAATCAATTTAAATCTCTGATTGGTTAATTATCCCCTTGGACTTCATGTCTGATTGGTCCTTCCTTTACTGCTTGTCTGTCATCATGGGCACTCTTGATGGGGAATGAGTCACAGGCCCGTTCCGGCCACACTGGGGGGTGTCATTGGTTCTGAGGAGAGCAGAGCTTTCACTAACGAGTCTGAGCCAATGACAGCTTCACTGCTGTCAGCTTCACTGCGGGGACGCAATGTGGCTTCAGGGAGATGTGTGGCATTTTAATCCTCACAGCTGATGTTTCTTTATTAGAGCATGGAAAAATTAACCCCCCTGTTTGGAAATAGGGACACAACAACAGGTCCCTTCCACAGCAGCATGTAGGCAAAAGGCTGAAAATAGTGTCATCACAGCATTATCCAGAAGTTGTCCTGAATAGCGGCATTCTGTAAGCCTTGTGTCCTGCATGCCCAAATCTGAACGGGCAGCACTGTGTGGTGCAGATGCCGCCTGGCTATTTGAGCCCCTGGTCAGCGTTCCGTCCTGCTACCGTCAGTGATTAGCGTGTGGATGCTACAGCTAGGCCACGCTCTCCCCTTAGGAGCTGGGGGGGCAGGGTTAATCCATGCAGCCCAAACATGTGTCCTCTGGGCCAGTGAGAGCCATCTGGGTCTCCAAGGAAAGGCCTACCAGTTTGGGGCTCGTAAGGTGGCCAGAAATTAGGGGAGGGTTAACCCCCTGCCCCCTGGCTCAGGGGCTGTCCTGTGTCTGCTTAAGGGACAAAGTGGATGTTCAACAGCCAGCACGTTTGTTTACATGCTCATGGCCTCCAGCCTGAGACATAATACCATAATACAGTCTTCATGTTTGTTAAGCTCCCTATCTGAACGTATGTTTTTTTCTGATATGGTTATCGTAGTTTGCACCAGCATGCAGCAGAAAGCTAAGGAGGAAAGAGCAGGAAGAGCAGACAGACTCAGGCGACGTACATCTGTGAACATGTTTATATCCCGCTATGTAAGTCAGAAAGCCACTAATCAGGTCACTTTCCTTTGAGCTGACTGCCCAGTTACGGCCATCACGATACCAGCACTAGGGTCCTGATGGGTTCTATACTGAGTTTAGGTCCAGAAGGTAAAAATCCAGACCAAGATTTTGTTTCAACCAACCAGTTGACAATAAAGAGTCACAATCACAGAGTATTAAACTGGCTGGTTGAAACAAAATCTTGGTCCGGACTTTTACTTTCAGGATCGGAACTACCCACCACTGATTCTGAACATGAGAGCAGCACAGGGTGCAGGCCTACAGCTGTACTGCACTTGAGCAGTGCGTGTGAGGGACAAAAAGGCTTAAACAAGAGTGTGTGGGCGGCTAAGGTGTGTGGACTGCCACTGCGAAAAATGAGAAAACGGCACCATCTCCCATGGCTGACACTCCTTCCCTCTGCTTTTAAACGGTCTGGCACATGCCCAGCATGCCTTTGTTCGAAGCCACTAGGATGGCACACATACCTGAGGCACACTGTCAGGGACAGGTGTACATTTCCACCTTGCCCACCCCCAGACCCGCAGAATCCGCCTCCCATCCTCCATCTGTAGTCCCCCCCGGGAGTGTAAAGGTCACACGGTGTTTGTGGTTGTAGGTTTGTGCCCCTGTCAGGACTGTATTACTGTCCCCGTGGGCGTGGTGATTAGTCCGATTCCCAGCCAGGGCTGGAGTGACACGTCCCAAGAGAGCAGAGGTCACTCAGAGAGCTGAGCCTCGGGGACTTAGCGAGCGACGGAAGGTTCTGGATACAGGCAGGCAGCTGTCCCGTTTGGTCTTCCGGGTTTTCTGAGAGTGATAAGAGCAGCAGTGGGATACCCATCGTCGGCTGGATCTTAGGTCCAGCTCTGAGCTCTGAGTCACCCTGGTACTCTGGGTGTCTCCTGTGGGGGGCATAAGAGAATCCATTATTCATACAGAAGGACCGGACTTACCATTAGCCAATGATGTGTTTCGAATTGGTGAATGACAGGAGAGGGGGCATTCCAAGGACCAATCAGGTTTTAAGTGGGGCCCTGAGGCCCCATCCTGGCAGTACTTCAGGATGACCCAAGGCAAATCTGCAGACAGGCTTTTTGTCAGGGGGGTGGGGGGGTGTGTTAGGGTCAGGGCTCCAACCTCATAGTCATTAACTCTGAAAGACAAAGGGGAACATTTGGGGCACTAAGTACCCAGCTCATGTTGGGGGCATTTAAGTTGCTTTTCAGTGACCGGTCAGTGCCTTGCGTGTCAGGGAAGGTCAAATAATGGCTCTGAGATCCATCCTCCTTATACTTTTTTCTAGGGGGGTGTCTATATTTGACTCATTTCTTTGTTGTTTTTTTCCCAGGGTTGGCCAAAGTGTACTAATCAATGCCCCCCCCCCCCGCCTATCTCCACTGCCAGACAGGCCTTTTGTCTGGGCTCATCAATATTGCTGTTGAAGAAAAGGGTCCTTCCCTCCCCCAGCAAATCTTTGGGACAATTAGCCTCCTTTGTGATGGCATGTAATGACTGAATGCGATTCAGAACTGACATGTTTTGCCGGTTAGTGTCTGATGTGATGGAAGCTCCCTGGTCCATCACCACATTAAAAGTGGCAGTCGTTTGTAAACAGGGCTGTACTGCCATCTCGGAAAGGCGGGGGTGGGGGAGGTCCATGCTCCATGGCCCATGCCTGCAACACGCCACACAAAACCACAGATGTTTCGAAGGAACGCAAAGGCCCAACATTGAGTACTGTTTCAGTCCAGGATCAGCCGATGGTGGAAGGGAGGTGACTGGGCTCATGTGACCACCTAAAAAAGAAGGTGTTGCCCAGCATTTAAAGCGAAATCAACCCTCTTTCGGCAGGAATGAATGAGACGGTGTTCCGCTTTGCTTATTCCCCATAGAGGTCACATCAAAAACCTTCTTCAGCTGTAGATGGACTCCCCAGGAAGAACGGTCCAGTAGGTCTAAACAAAAGGTTAACAGAGACCAGCACAAAGAGGTTTCTTGTTTACCTCCTTCAACTCAAGCACCCTGTGGTGAACTTTGCCCCCCCCCCCCCCACACATGTCTTAAACGAGGGTGATTTGCAGCCGTCCAGATAATCCTATTAATTACGATCCAAACAGAGTGAGAAAAGGCATTTATGCATTTATGTACCTCCTTGGAGGGGGGGGTTGGGGAGGCATCAGTGCTTCTTATGACCACTATCATAAGATGCTGCTCATGTTTGTCCAGCATCCTACCCCCGGACAGAGAACATCTGGTTCTCCTTTCACGGCCTGAGCCCCCTGCTAAGTCCACCCCACTGTGCCATAGGGGGGCGCATGAAAGGCTATGGGGGGGGACATGGTCGGAACTGGGAAGGTGGACCCAGGTCAGCTGTTACAGCGAGGCCTTGGGGGCCGTCGGTGAGGTGGTCACGTCAGTCCTGTTAGAGGAGATGCAGGAGATGCTGCGTGACACGCCCAGTCAGGGAGGCAACCATGCAACATGGGGGCTTCCCGTGGCCCTGCCCATGCTAAACGTCACGTTACTGCTCAGAAGGATCTCTGTGTATTGAAAGAAACACTCAATAAAAAAACAGAATAAGTCATTGGCAGCCACTGCCTCCTATACATACCGAACATTTTTGTATAGATAAAATATCACTGCCGGTTTCGTTCCTCACGTGTCACATCGTCCGGTTATCTCAAGTCCAGTCTGCCCTGCGCAAACAGTGATGGTCTGGGTGATTTCAGATGCTCACTCTGGGCGGTCGTTTAAAAAACACAAGGCGGTCCAAAATGTTTCCGTGTGGGGGGAGACGCGCTCTCTGCGGTGGACACTCAGCTGGTTCTTCTGTTCATGCCAGGAACAACAGCTGGTTTTAAAGCCAGATACAGTGGAAACAGCTGAAATTGGAAATTTCAGGATCAGGATGGGAAATTGATCACTATAAGCGGATAATCATTATAACCGATTAATTTCTTTTCTTTGTCTCAGGCAGACCACCATCTAATTGACATCTGTGTATTACATGACCGTAAGGTAATAAAACGGACAGCGTCACTATTTAAAAAACAGAATAGTGTGATACTACAGAAATAAATACTTAAAGATAAGAATAATTAACAGTTTTATGCATGACCCAGCCAATGGTGTGTATTCAGCCCATGCTTTATTTTTTTAACCAATCACAGCCTGCTCCTTACACTCGATATCCTGGGGGGCTCTGGTTTGATATGGCTGCACTGGCTAGTTTTCTGCACTTCGCTCAGTTTGGAGGTGGAGATCTGCACTGGGGCTGTATGGTAATCCCACTTTATGATTTACTGCCTGGGTGACCCCAGGTGCAGCACAGACTCAAGAAGAAAGCCGTGGGGGTGGGGGGTGGCTCTGGGATGGCCTATCCTAACACCCGCCATCATTATTAGCACATTCCACTGCGTGTCCCCCCCCCTTCCCATAGCACCTGTTGACAATTCCTTCCCAGGCCGCTTTCTCAGGCTGACTGACATCTGGAGGACATTGCAGGACCCTTTTACTCTTTTATACTGGATTTATGGCTGATGGCTTTGAAGGGAAAATGGGGAAGAAGGAGAAAAGTACGAACCTGTCAAATTGGCGGGGGGGTGAGGCGGTCATGATTTGTTATCTCAAAGGTGCGTGACCCGGCTATGGTGGTGGGGAGGGGCAGTTACTAGGTGTGCCCCGGACAAGGCAGCCTGCTCACTTGTCTACCTGCCCTGTGTTTTTGACGTCCCGTTCCCCCCCAGCCAGCCCAAACATCCTGACACGCCCTCTCCAACAGGCCAGGCATAACATCTGCACTCGGCCACCACAGCTGCCCGCCTGCAGTTCTTTAGCAGCTCAGCTAATTGTCATTGAGAACTTCCACCGGTTCCAAACGCCTGGTCCTCTGTGCCAGAAGTGAGGATGTCTCTCCCAGCACAGGAGGTGAACTATTGTATGTTTTCGAGACGGGAAGCCATGAAATAGCTCTGTCTGACATTATGCATCACACATGAGTCCTTCTGGTTTTAAGCAGCATTTTGGTGGTCCCAAGAGAGCAGGCCAAGGTAAAATGAAGCATTCTGCAATAAGGACAAAATGTGTAATTTGCATTTAGGCCAGAGACTAACACTGTGGTGGAATCACAGACGTCTCTGTTGTTGAGTATATTTATCCCTTTCTTACCACCATGGGAACACAGCCGTGAGAAGGACAAGCCAGTCAGAGACGCCGTCATTTTGATGAATTTGATGTTGCCTGTTTCTCCTGTGGTCGATACCGTAACGAGATATTGAAACGCAGGCATTCCTAAATAGTTCGTTTCTTTCAGTTTACATAATTTTAAGGGAATGTAATGGGTTCAATTTAGTAGAGATACCCTTTCTGCCCTACAGTTGTATTAAGATCATTTAATGATTTTGTAAGGATACGTTACTGTGCAAAAGTCTTAGACAGTCAAAGAAAATGATGTTCATGTTGGTGTAAAATGATCTTCATTTTGGGGTAAAACTATGGTATTATGACCATCAGTGTTAGTCTATAACATTGTTTTGGCTGACTCGGCTACTAGTATACTATGTTCAGCTAATCAAGAATCAGCAAATGATTTAAGTAATTAAATTAAGTAATAAATCGAGGTGGTGGTGATATTTAATAAATATATGGACTGGCTGGGGAGCCCCGAGGTTTGGGACCTGAAGCGGTGTTCATCTAGCTATTCAACTAGTTATCAGTAATTTTTCAGAGAAATGGGGAAATTCTCGTTAGTTTCATTGTATTAATCATAAATTGCATACAATCTAATGTTAAATTGTGTTTTTCTGAACAAATACACACTTACTACCTGGATAAGTAGCTTTAGACGTTTTCTTTGACCGCCTAACACGTTTGCACCGTTCTCTCTGTATTATGTAAAAGTGCCAAATAAAAGAAAATATTTTCAAGAACTCAAGGTCTGAAAGTTTTCAAGAACGTGAGGTCTGGCTGGTGAACCCGCTTGTTTCTTTTGTAAGAAGGTCTGGAGAAAAAGGAAAATAAGCGAATGAGGACGGGAGTGAATGGGCGGTGCCAGGCTCGGTTGGCAGCATGGACCGCAGCCTCACCCCCCCCCCCCGATTTCAATTATAATGGCGCGATCCCTCATCTCCTCCTCTGAGACTCATCGCGGAACACTGATGCGTCGACACGTACGCAATAGCTGGGTGGCGGAGTTTTCCCAACTATAAATATCCAATGGCTATTCCGGGATGTCGCCACCGATCGGACCCATCCCGCTGCAAACGCGGCATCACTCTGTTCCCATCGCAGCCTCCAGGGCCTAAAAATAACTGCCGCTGGTCTCCCATCGTGAGCTGTTTGGTTGCCGTGCCGACTCGCTGGGAAGCAGGCAGCCTCTTCACACTTCTAGTAGATCTTTCTTTCTTGTAGCTCGTTAAAAATTGACCGGTTGATGCATTATTTAGTTCCAGCTTGCGACTCGGGGCTCCCTGGGATTGAGCCGGGATTCTAATTCCGTGGAGCTTCTGGTGCTGTGGAATAGCGGCCGGGCCACGTGCCGATGAACTTTGTGCCATCCAACCCGGGAGAAATGCCCTATTTAATCCTCCCCTCATTTATTTTCAATTGCTTATGGTTCTCAAACTTTTTATCTGGAAATCCCCGGCAAAAAGCACACGACCCCCTTTCGATATAATAAATTTTGCCAGACGCGAGGGGATCCAACCTCATTCAATTTTGTTGGCCTGATGATGAAATTGCTAACGGATTGCAACTGACAATATATGTCGGGAGGGGCATCCTTACAGCAAAAAATAAATTTTGCCGATTCTCAGACCACTTTGTGCTCAGAGGCAGGATAAGGTTTAGTCAGGAACAGCAGGACATGGGGCCGAGGTGGAGGAACTAGGTTCCGGGTTCTGAGCAACCCTGGATAGTGTGGTGCTGAGTGACTCCCCAATGACCCTGGAGACCGGAAGTATCCATCCACTAACGTTTTTTTTTTCTCTCTCTTTCTCTCTCTCTCTGTCTGTCTCTCACCCTTCCTTCCACCTAATTTGTGACTTCGCAGGGCGCATCGTGAATAAGACAAAGATCTGACAGGGGTCACCTCACCGGCAGAGGGAAGCTCTTCAGGCAGCCTCAAGACAGCCGATGAGGGCAAATATTTGAGTCGATTATACTTCCATTTCTGGGGCCACCATCACAAAAGGAAGATCAAGGGGGAGGTGGAGCTCTTGGAGGGAGAGGGACGAGGCCGAGGGAAAATAGCAGCCCCTTCCCAGTGAACTCTGGAGACTATTTCTGGTGCTTCGCGGGCAAACTGGCTACTCATTTAGGGAAACTTGGACGTCGGAAAAAGGATTTCCCAGTTGCCTACCCATTCATCCTCAGGCCTGTGTAAGTGCTGGATATAGATATCAATTTGTACGACTCCCAATCTGCCCAACAAAGACGCTAACTTTAGCGAAGCTGAGAGTGAGCTCTGCTATTGCGGCTCCTGGAATTGGTACCTTTCTCCGGGGCAGACTTACGACACCGCGGGGTCCAGGGATCTCTGTTTGCAGGCCAGTTTCTCTAACTGAGCTTCTGGAGTTAAATTCATGTCCATCTCCAGAGCCACATATCGTTAGCCTGTTGCGCTCTACTGAAGAGTGTGAGTGTACGTCAGCCCACATCAGAGTCACACAGCGCCAGCAGGCAGCTGCTTGCTGCCCCAGCTGCTTTGATGTCTTTAACCAGCAGGGCGGCGCACCATGAAGCCTCTGACGCCCATTGGCTCGCCGTCCCCCCTGAGGCTCCTGAACAAGGGTCCCGAATACCTGCGTAGGCAGATGGACAGCGGGGGCAGGGGCCCTGCACTCAGCGCCGTGGAGCGACTGGAGGCCGACAAGGCCAAATACGTGAAGAGCCAGCAGGTTATCAACACCAAACAGGAGCCAGTGCTGGCTCCCTGTGCCACCCCTCCCCCCATGCCCCGGCGTTCCCTTGCTGTGCCCGGTGCCTCCACACCCCGCCCCAGCCCCCGCCGCACACCAGACTCCCCGTATTTAGTCCTGGGCTCCCTTGTTGTACGGCATGAGGATGAGGAGGATGCTAGGAAGGAGAACCGCGTGGAGGAGCGGAATCGGAGCAACACCGGGCGGGCATCCCCGAGGCCCATCATCCTCGTCTCCCCCCTGGTGGCCCCCCACAGTGCCCCCCTGCTGCGGCGCAGCACAGGCAAGCGTATGCTGCGGCCCGACTCGCTGGTCATCTACCGGCAGAAGAAGGAGTGCAAAAATGCTGGCAGCAGCGGTGGCGAGACAAAGACCTACAGCTTTGTGCGGCGGCTCTTCCAGGTATCGATGCGGGACAGGGGCGGGCCCCCAAAAATGGCCATCAGTGAGGAGAAGGCGCCGGCACGGGACGAGGAGTCCCGCATGTCTTGGACAGACCAACGGGATGCGTCACAGGAGACCAATAACTGCATCAAGATGGACCACGGCTCCATGTCGACCCCCAACAGCCCCCGCTCGCCAGAGAGGATGCAGCATGGCGTGCCAGAGGATCCCAATGACCCCTGGAGACTAGCCGTGCATCGTGGAACAGGCGGGCTGCGCCGGTCCAAATCAGACCTCCGCCTGCGCTGCTCACTGGCATTGTCCGACAAAGAACGCTTCTTTGACTACTGTGGGCTGGACCTGGAAGTGGTGCAGAGGCTGGGCCCTGAGAACTTCCCATCGGGCGGCAGCTCCGTGGACACGCTGTCCCTGGTGCTGCGCAGCGCCAGCGGCAGCAGGCCTGACTCCGAGGCCAGCGAGTTTTCCCGGCACTCAGGGGAGGGGCTCGCCGAGGAGGAGTTGACAGAGCAGCTGCCGTCGGTCGTGTCCATCGTCGAGAGGAATGCCCGCGTCATCAAGTGGCTCTACGGGTGCAGGAACGCTGTTCGGCAGGGGCCCAAGGAGTCCACCGTGTAGCTAAATGCCTCTGCGGATTGGCATCGCATACTGTAAATTCTAGGGCATGCTGCTGTGCCCTTCGGCTTGGGATATCGGGAATCTTGTCAGTACGGGAGCATCTGACCTGTGATGGTGTCTTCCCTCGCCTTTCGACGGAGCCCAGTAACAGCAAGGCACATAAATTCCTGAGGAGAAACCAGTAACAGCGCCAGCTGTGTTTTATTTACCAGTTGGTGGCTCTGTTGCTACGGGTGATGTGAGCATACCTCAGCACCAGGAAGATCCACCTCGGCCTCCGCGGTGCCGGATCCCTTTCTTCTTGTGTAACATTGCCTAGAGACTACCTTTGGGGCAGATAGAGTTCTGAGCTGTTTGGGTGGGGGGACAGGAGGAGGGCTGTTGAGGGACAGATTGGCGAATTGAAACAGGTTTACCTCCGCACTGTAAACATTACCAGGGGACTGAGAGGCATCTGAAAATGAGGGGAGATGAAAACCCCATGGGTTATTTTAACAGCCCGCTTGGTTGGCATTTCTGATGAGTCTGGTAGTGTGTGTGTGTGTGTGTGTGTGTGCGCGTGTGAGTGCGTGCGATGCATTGCAACCCCCATCCCGTCTAGGTGCCCCCTGCCTCCTAATCTGGGCTTCCTGATATAAGCTTCAGGCACAGCATTGTACAGAAATCAAACTCACATGAGCATCTGGAATGTGTCATTATCACTCCGAAACGTTGGAAACCTCAAAGGGTTACCTGTGTGGGGTACACGTGGGGTAACGTCTGCTGCGCTAGGTCTCTCCCTCAAGGTCCCTTCTGGAACGTCCAGGCCGTGGTCCTGGGTGGGACCCGAGACACGTGGTGCACATTGAGAAGGCTCACGACCTTCAGTCACACTTTTAGGATGAAACCATGAAAGTCAAACTGGAAGTGTTTAGTGATATTTCTGAGAAATGTTGTTATGCATGTTTACAACCACGGCTCTGTATATATTTGTTTTATTTTGAGAGCTTTATTCTCACAGGAAACCAAATCACAATAAAAGTTTTTTTTTTCTGACTGTGAATAGCTGTTTTTGATTCAGTTTTTGTCCACGTTCGTCTGGCCCGACCTCATTCTCACCGCACTACCACGCAGTAGGGTGACCAAAATTCTCACTTGTGTAGCACTACAGTAAGATGTTGCTTAAATATTGAATTTATAATTAGAAAGTTTCTATATTTTCTATATTTTATTGTTGACTTTTCAGTGACCCTGAAAGGACCCAGTATTGCAGGCTGAGTCTTGGGGCGTCCCACACAATGACTCACGGTTCGGATGGGTCCTGGCTGGGAACCAGTGTGTGGCTCCATGCCTATGATCAGAAGGCTGCTGGTTCACATCCCATGGTCAGCTGAGTAATATCACCGGTGGGTCCCTGAGCAAGGCCCTTAACCCCCAATTGCTGCTGGGAATGTCTGACCGTGCTTTGTGTGTTGTTTTGGATAAAAGCATCTGCTAATTAAAAGTAACTTATTTTTCCTCTCTGGCATCTCTATCTTCTTTTTTTCTGCTTTCACAACAGAGCAGCATTGCGCTGTAATTCCCTGCAGTCCTTTGGGAGAGAGGGGGGCCGGGGGTGGGGTTAATTGATTGGCAGCGAGACCTATTTGCAACACAACAAAAGACCAAAAGCTGGCTCTGTGTCCCGGTGATCAAGTTACCTGGCCCTTGATGACAAGCCCTCCCAGGGCTGTGGCCCCCCTCCCACTCAAGGAGGACAATGGGCCCCTGTCACTCACACTCGCTGTGGGGCTCCATGACTCATTATGTTTAGGCTTGTAGAAAAAGGTTTTTTAATGCTCATTTGGATTTGGGTGCCTCATCTGTCTGTAGCCCTCCCACCTTCATCGGTCCCGCACAGACAAACAGCTGGTGTCTGGTCCCACCCCCCCAGGCTTAAAACCTCAACCCAGGGAAAGCAGCCCCAGCCTCCCTGCTCTCCAGGTGTGATTGCAGTTGCAGTTCTGCCCGCTAGCAGGACACAGCAGGATGCAGCATTTCTGACAGCTCGAGGCCTTTAAAGCACCACCACGTCTCTGGGGGGGAGTCACAAGGTCAGTGGTGGAGGAGAACAGAAGTTAAAAGTCCCACTTTATTGGGGTTGCTAACATTGAGTGGCTGGTAGGTGCCACATTAAATAGTCTGGGTTTGCAGGAATTCAAAGGCACGGAGCCCCCCTGCCAGACCAGGATTATCGCTGACCACTGTTTTTCCAAATATTAAACTTCAGGGAGTCAGGAAGCCATACCACCAACATTGTTAGGTTACCTAGCAACAGGTGTCAAACGAATTGCTTGCACTTACAGCCCAAAATATCGGCCCTTTCTCCTTTTCTGCTGTCTTTCAGTGCCCACTGCAGGTAACACAGTAAACAGGGTAAAGTCACTACAAAATAGAAATGCCTTCACTGTTTTTAAAGGCAACAACATTATTGTTTGTATGTGTCCAACCCTCACAATTAGGAATTCCTAATCGGATCATCTGAGAGTCCAGTGAGTAAGTTCTGTGTTCTGTGTACATAAACACAGGCGCATTAATGTGGTCAGAGGCCCCTGGGCTATTTGGGTTGTCAGAGGGCCCACTAACATTTTCCGTCAAGGTGCATTTGTTGCCTTTCTGGAGGGGGTGGCGACAGTAAAAGTAGTTGATTGGGGGGGGTTATTTTTGAGACCCCTTTGTAGCAGAAGCCTCTGGGCTTCAGAGCATGTGCATTAAAGTGCCACTGGTAAAGCAACTTTGCCTCAAGATACAAGATAGATTAGCAGAGCGTAAAATGACCCCTGAAGCCCAGCAAAGCTAAGTCCACGGGCCCTGGTCACATCTGGCTTTCTGAGCTTGCATCTCAGGAGCCCAGAGGACGGGAGCGCTTTCAGCAGGAAAGCTTTTAAATGTCCCCCAGAAGGCGTGAGAGCCACACTGGCCATGGATGGGAGATGTGACGGGTCAGACCTACTTCTTCTTGTCCAGCAGTTTGATGGAGCACAGAGAAGGAGTGGGGGAGCCATCGAGAGCCCCCTGTCAGGCGGCTTTTTGAGCACTCACATTCACCCTCCCCCAGGGGTGATCTCGCCGAAGAAGCAGCCATGTTGTTTGGAGTGGGAGGATCAGACAGTGGAACATCCAGGGGTCACAGCTTCCAGGTGGGCATTCACGCACCAGGTTTGATTGGGGGAACGTGACCCTCTGTGATGCAATGTGCGATGCGAGGGCCGCTTGTCTGTGAAAGCACTGATGATGCAGCACTCGCAGCCATCCACGAAGCAGCTGAGGCCGGCAGCCAGAGGGACCTACGGCTTCCTGCCGGCTTCCGCATGTGCCTGGAGCGTCCCGTTCCTCTAGGACCATTTCACTGCTAGCATGCATTAAACAAGGAAGTAGCAGAACTGAACAGGATACTAACGCTAGATGAGGAAACGTATGAAAATATTTACTGGTATAAATTTGCATAGGTTATCACATAATTCCAAATTAAATGCAAATCCATCCACAATTTCCTGTACCCACATGTCCTATTCAGGGTCATGGAGGTCTGGAGCCTATCCTGGAAGCTATGGGTGCAAGGCAGGGAACAACCTAGGATGGGGTGTCAACCGAGCACAGAAAATGTAAATTGAAACTCTAATGAGGCAACAGAACCAAGTTTCTTGACTTGTATTTTAAACGTAAAGTTTAGCTTATCGTTGTCTCTGGGGCAATGGACCTGGCTGTCCATTGTGTTTTTCATACAACTAGGACAGGAAGGCCATGACTGGGATTTGTCCTCACAACCACCCCCCCCCCCCCCCCCCCCCCCCCCCCCCCCCCCCCCCAACCCCCCCCACACACGGTC
>JAAGVU020000129.1:12325308-12340449 GCA_011763525.2 Mormyrus iriodes
GTTTTTCAAAAAAGGCCCCCACAAACCCCCCTGCCCGCACACGGCAGGCAAAACACGCCTTTTTCCCCCCCCCCCCCCCCCCGCCACTCCCAGAGCTGGGGGGGAGACACCTTCCCATCCATCTCATGCCACCTCTCTTCCTTCTAAGCCAACCAGATGCCCTAAATGTGTTAAAGGCTCAAGAAAGAACATGTGCTACATTTCAGTGGGGGGGGGGCTACTCCATCTTGAAGGTGAAGAGTAGATGACACGCTACCTGGACCTCACTCTTTGTCTGCCTTCTGCTTCCTAATCTCACTCTTCATCTCTCTATAAATTTCTCTGTCTCTTCCTCTCAATAATCTCTCTCTTCCTCCAAAATAACTTTCTTCCTAGCTTCATAATCCCTCTCTTCCTCTCTCTATATCTCTTTTTCACTCCATAATCTCTCTTATTTCTGAGGGAGTGAGGTACATGTAAATCTATTACTGTCTGCCTGATATGCTTTAATGCAAGGGCTTTCCCAGGCTGAAACCCAGGGGCCTCTGCTTATAATACAATTCTCAGATGATCGGATTGACGTGTTGGGTTCCAAGCTTCAGCACCTCCAACCACAACGGAAGCAAAAAGAAATAAAAGAGCTGTAGCTGCTCCAAAAAATCCCGGTGTTGACGGAATATTTAAAACAGTGTCTGTGTTTGCTTCCAGCTCCTTGCTCCTCCTCCAAGGGCCTCTGACCACGTTAAAGTGCCTCTACTGTCTGCATATGGACCCCGCTCTTTCTTCAAAGACATCAACATTCACAGTGACAGGCATGTAGGACAGGACAGCAGTGATGAAGGCTCCTATTTAACACACAGCGCTCTAATATTGTGACAATGAACCACTAATGTCACGGTGATCACAGTGATGTGTGGAGGATGTGTGAGTGGGGTTGGAAATCTGCATGCTGGCCGTGGGTGGGATGTGGGACCTTGGAGGTGCAGCGGGTTGCCCCCCCATTTCTGGGCCCACCGCCCAGGCCATTGGCTAGTTTGTCTTGTTCATGCTCCTGGACTTCAATTCGACCAACTTGCTGGTGACAAAGTTCCACTTAAATGTCGTGTCCTCACTGTTCCCTCCAGGGGAGGCATGCTTAGAGAAAGCATTCCCGCTGTCTCCCCCTTCATTCTCTTGCCTCACCTGGGTCACCTCCTGTCCCTGCCCCCCATCCCCTTCTGGGCCTTCAGCCCCTTCGCCAGTCTTGCCCCCTGCTGCACCCTGTCTCATGGCAGCCGCCTGCTGCCACTTGGTGGAAAAGTTATCCCAGAATCCCGTGTTCTGCTTGCTGGGCGGCGGCTCCTCCGGCTTGATGGCCAGTGGGCTGGAGGGACATGGGAGAGGTTGTGGGGCATGGCATCCGCATGTTCTCTCATGGAAAGCA
The DNA here is from genome assembly GCA_011763525.2 of Mormyrus iriodes. NCBI lineage: Eukaryota > Metazoa > Chordata > Actinopteri > Osteoglossiformes > Mormyridae > Mormyrus > Mormyrus iriodes. The sequence goes on from JAAGVU020000129.1 coordinate 12,326,711, forward strand.
GAATCAGAGTCACATATGGACAGTACCCACATGGGAAAGTTTTTTTAAAAATAACATGACTCTTGTGTGTTTTACCTACATCATATAAGCTCTTTATAGGACAGTCAAAACAAGTATATATTAATTAATATTAATTTAATATATATTAATGTGTCATACGTGGCCTTTAGTGATGCAAAATACATGTGAAATTAATGTACTGTCATACATATTTACATTCAGGTACAATCCATATGAAATGAATGTGTCATTAGTTATATATGTGTTTTATTCATGTAAAACATCAATTTAATATGTATTTTGTCAAACAAAAGTTTTACATTAATGTACAACGCATGGCAAATTAATGTTTTGTCAGTATTATTTTTTATGCACAGTTCTTGGAATGAACTCAGTTGAATCATGGACAGCGGTTCCACACAGCTAGAATGAGTATTTTGAAAAAGAAACATCTTTTTCCAGTTGATGTGTTCACCTTGTGTTCTGAGAATTTAACAAAGTTGAGTTAAATCTCACTGAATTTTCTCATGTCTAATTAAACCGACTGAATGTGGAGAGATCATACATGTCCTTCAGTAGAATGATATAAAAGCAATATAACATTTTAAGGAGCTACAAACAATAAGTGTATTTCCTACTAAAGTCATGTTATCAGGTATGGTAACATGTAAAGTTCATGTTAAAATTCAAGTTTTATATGTAAATAAAGGTAAAGACACAATAAAAGAGAATACAAGACAAAGAAAGAATGAATGAATGAGTGAATGAATGAATGAATGAATGAATGAGTGAATGAATGAATGAATGAATGAATCACATGCCCCATCGTCCCATGCTGACTTTGCCGGCATTAGTTGAACTACTTTTTAGACCCCCGGAGAATGAACGGCACTCAGTTGCTTGGCGCTTAACTTACTTCAAGTTGCTAAATTTTGTCGGCCCACAAACCCATCGGGCCCGTGTGCCAGATATCTCTCTGATCCTAACATCCCTCTCAACAGCACAACCTGCCTGTTAGTCTTTTGCTTTCCCAGCAGTGACTCTGACACCTAGAGCTGGCCTTACATTTCATAAATGGCCGTAATCATGCACTGATGGCTGATAGGCCCATGGAAGCACTGTACAGTAAGTAAGTCAAATGCATTGAAACTTTATCGTGAGAAACATACAAATTTCCCCAGCCAAGCCTGTTTCCTAGAGTGATTCGGGCTGAGTGCCCCATACCAGACTGGTTTCACTGCAGAAGAAGATGGGTTGGATTTCACTTGCCTCCTAGATCACATGACTTCTCAGATCATGTGACTGGTTTGTTGCGGAAACTCAGCAGAAGTTCAGAAGCCGGAGGAGAAAGAGGTCTACTTTACATGAGATGATCCTTATCTACTATCACTAGACCATGGCTGTTCGCCCAGACAACCTGTCTTGAAACTTACTCAAGACAGAGTACAGCACAGTTGCTGAAGCTGTAAGCGAGTTTTGAGTCAAGCTCATTTCAAGGATTCAAGGGTTTTATTAGTAATGTGCAAGGTATACAGTCATACTACATCCTGCAGTGAGATGAAAGGTGGTCAGAGAATACGCGAAGGCAATAAGGCAGTAAGGTAACATTAAAATGAATATAATAAACAAAGATCATTTTTCAATGAGACTGCAATGCCAAATCAGGTTAGGGGGCAGAGCCTGTGCTCAAAGGGTGGAGTTACTCACTGGTCAGCGGCAGGCTGGGTCTCTGCCTCCAGCAGCTGGTGCTCATCTTCCTTGTTGAAGATCGCCGACATGCTCTTCCAACCCCTGGACCCTGCCCCCTGCATCTATGATAAAGGGCAGACAGAGGGACTGTCTCTGAGAGCCCCTACCTACCCCACAAAGGCCACATCCATCCACTGTGGTGCTGTGCGACACACTCGGACTCACTCTGTGTGCTCATTGGCTCTGAAAACAAGCCAGCGTGGCTGGATACCTCTGCTAATTGATGTCTGCGGTGCGTGCAGAGAGTCAGTAGGCCATTTTTCATCATCATCATGTCACCAGCTGTAGCATGGGCCCAGTACTTTACACTACAGAGACATGCATGCCAATGGATCATCTGAATGATGCTCTCTGCACCATATAAATAGTGTTCTATGATCCAGTGCCCGTTATAGTTCACGTAAAATGGCCACAGATGGAAGGTTCTGGACTCAGCCCAACTCTTACCTTTTTAGCCAACTGGGACACGGTGCTGGGATTCTCATCCTCCTGGACTGGTGTCAGGTTTCTGTCCGGTTCGCTGCTCTGCTAATAAACAGAGTGTTTTGTGTATCACAGTTAAAGTGCCATCAAAACTCTACTTGCCATATTGACATTCTGTATGAGGATTTTCAGCATATTGGCTTTTAGTATTGTAATGATGTAATTAGAGTGTGCGACGTAATTAGAAAATTATTAGCTTTTCTTGTTGCTTTTAACCTGCAGTAAAATTAGAGGGTTATTTTCAGTCTACGTGAAAAAGACAGAAGCATTCCTCTGGACTAATTATGGTACCCATAAAAGCAATGCTGCCCCCTGTCTTTTGAAATGATATTGTTAGCAGTTTTATGAGGGAGGTTAGATTAGAATAGATTATTGTCATTGCCCAAAGTTCAATACTCAAAAAATGTAATGCAGTTTGACATCTGCTCCAAAAGTGCCAAATAGTGTAAAAGTGCTAGAAATAGCTTTATAATACATATGTGTGATAGAAAAATATATGTTTATGTGGTGGTTTACATGGCACACGTGGTGTGGTATAAGGTACCAGGACCACAGACCATCCTGAGAGCTGCTGAATCCTGCTGAAGCTACAAATTACTGTGTGTGAACAAATGAGGATCATCTAACATAGGGAAATTGGGGGATGTCTGGATACATCGAAAAAAAAACATCAATCTCGGGCAGCAGGAAATTACTCTATGAAACTGTGTTCGATCCTTGAACATTACCATTTCTGATGGTATTTCAATCATGCCCTGGATGTGGTCAGTTGCATTTAACTATAATTGCACATCTGTTTGGTGTCGGGTCTAATTTTTGCTCACATGGCACAATTGTTTGCAGCCTCATTTCATCATAACCATGACAACAGCCAAAACATCATCACTCAAATAAAAAAGTATACCCATATGTTACATTCAGCCAAATGCACATAATTTACAAGGCTGAGATCCTCAGGCCAAAGAGGTGGCAACTTATTGGTGCTTTGGTTTGAAAGGCACAGAACACCAAAAAACGCATACCTTGTGAACTCACACTGTGAGTGCTTACTTCACAATCATTATTTTCAGTTTATCAGTTGAGGATTTGTTTTTATTCATGAAAAGGCTGTTAGTTATGTTCCAGCCACTGCAGATAAGTTCCTTTCTTTAGATGCAAATCCTCAGTGTGTATTGAGAACTCAGTCAATTTTTTACATTCTTAAAATTAAGTCTTTGGAGTTGTTGGATGCAACCAGGCCCACATTAGCAGAATGGTACATGCATGGGAGTACCTGTCTCTGCCTGTCAAAGACTAGCTCTCAATGTGAATGAAGCTGTTATGCATTACAGTGGACATTGTTATGCCTCTCCTTGTGGAGGAAGGTATGAGAGCTTCTGGATGGTCTATTGGGTTTGACCTCTGGGCAGATGTCAGCTGTCCCACCAACAGTGCATAAATAACTTTGGCGAAAGACTATTCAAATCGAAATTACTACAATAGCCCATAGCAGAACATATTTGGTGACTGGTTTCAGAGGAGGCCTGGCCAGTCTAGCATATCATCTGTCACTGGAATGTCATTCTATCCTACGTTCCGCTTCTGGTCTACGGTTACAACTAGTTCCACAGAAGAATTGAAGAAGGTCAACACAGCTTTAGGGATCAAATGAAAGGTGGTTCTACAGATACTAAGAAAACCATTGAAGGCTACTGTTGGCAAACATCTTTTGGTTTCGAGGCTTTAATCAATTCTCAGCCTAGTCAACCACCTAGTTTCCGGTACTCAACTTTTAAACATCTAACTGCAATATCTTACCAGCGTTCACAGGCTGTGTAGTAGTCTATAGACATAAAAAAAATAACAGTAGACAAATTTTGACTCAACAAAACCTAACAGACATCCAAAAGACAACTCAATAGAGGCTAGCATTATGCTAATGACAGTACATCAAGTCAGCTAAGTTCGAAAGGTTTGGTCTGCTGGATGCAAAGGATGCAATCAAACCCTGTTCAAGTATCTGTAGATCCTTCACCACACCACAGCATTCCTAGATATTACAAAGCCAACCATTATACACACAGAGCATCCAGCAAGAGATACTATGAGCCACTTCCAAAGGGAACGTGAACCGCAAAAGCCTCCAGCCTGCCCCTCTCCACTCCCCACAGCCTTCTCAGCTTCAGCACCACCCAGATGTCAGTTTGGCTGTAGAGCTGTAAGAAGAAAGAATAAGAGAGCAGAGCACCAGACAGGGACAGGGGAAGACCAAGGAAGCACCAGCAGCCTTCAACCTCTACCTCTTCCACAGCATCTTCTGGCAGTTCAGGGTTGATGGTCTTCAGAACTTTGTTCTTGTACGTTTTCCAAAGTGGATTCATGTTCACGACAAAAGGGCCTGTGTTTCACAGGGTCTTTATCACCATTAAACGATTCCTTAAGAGATTGACGTTCTAGTCATGGACCTACAGGCTCATGCAAAGCTCCACTTCACATGTATACATATATTCATACGTGAAGATACAAGAAAATACAAGCTAAGCAGAAGTCCAGAGCTCTTCAGACCAGGGTGGGTGGGAGCCTACTCATGGTGTCCTGGCCAGGTGTCGTGTCCGAATCCAACGCGGACAGCACTGCCATCCAATGTCAGGACTAACGACAGCCGAAGACACGCCCACCACGGCTATGTTACCTGGAGACAGGTGTGGGTTTTCTCATGAAACTTTTAGTCCCCTTTTCAATACATGGCAGCCATTGTGACTTTGACAGGAATATGGGATGTGTAACTCTAGCTGTGGAACAGGCACAGCGACCCCACAGACTGGCCACTCTCATGCCAAGGGTGGGAATGCCTGTGGCATCCCAAGGGTGAAGGAACCACGTGAACTCTGAGAGTTTTGGATGCTGGAATAGAATTTCAACAGTTATGTTTCCAAATATTAAGCAAATTGCCATTAACCACCATACCTGGCTGCTGCCCGTGCCGTGTAAGATAGGGTGTAATACAGTTCTCACCAGGACACGTAACTCAAACCAGGCTGTTAGTTGTCTGCTCACATATCCTACCACGTGGATGGTAACATAAACACTTACATCCATTCAATGCAGGACAGCGTTTTCAGAGTCATGTAAGCTTTTACTGTTACAAGTTTTCCTATGCATCAACACTCAAAAATACATCACAGTCATTATTTCTGCTCTAATACCCTAAGACACCCTCCCACAACTTCTCATGGCTGCTATTGGTGCAGAAATAATGCCATTTAAGGTATCAGCCAATAAAATGGTCTGTTCGTTACAGTCTCCTAGCAACCTGGCTAATCTTGATATGTGCTGGGACATGATAAAAGATTGATAGGTGTAACAGTGTCAGTCCGCTTTTTACCTCTGAAGAGAGAATGGTTCAGAAGGATTATTTAGATAGAACAGTAAGAGAAACATAATTATCTATCTAGAATATCTACATTTGTAGCATGTAAGTCTAATTTCCGGTTTATATCTATAAACCTCTCTTAAAGATTATTTGCAGCAACCATCCAGTACACTCGTGCATTTTTTGACTTGACCACCAACACATCTTGTTTGGCTAATCAATACCTCATTGAGATATTTGATTAATTCAGTTAATTAAATAGGTGTGCTGCTGTGAAATTAAATGAATACATGAAACGGAGGTGCCTCTGAGGACAGGTTTGGGAGCGAGAGTGGTATTCTTTTTGTTAATTCTTGTTAGTTTTTATTGTGTTACTCTTAATTTACATATGTTCTTATGTGAATTCACGTGTTTTTCTGAGGAAATATATACTTACTACCTAGGTGAATAACCTTAACCATTTTCTTTGACTGCCTTAGACTTTCACACAGTGCTGTACATCCACATGATTTTATTAGTCGTATCTAAAGTGACTGAAGAGACTGAGGAGATAATAATCACATTAAAAGCACAAAGAGCACTTAGTAAACCTGCTGTATGAAATCCTACAGCATTATTCTGCATCAGGAGTAAGATGCACAGTAAATACCACTGTATGATACTTTACAAGCCAATGAACTATCCGTTGAACAGCTACATACATAAATAACCAAACACTACAGCCAGAACAAAAAACGTAATTTACACAGACATCCTAACATGAAGGCAGAAGCTATTGAGACTGTTTACTATGCACTTGGCAGTTCTCTGTTAGCACAGTTAACCGTGCTGTGACAGAGAGGTCTTGGATGCATAATGAGACACTTCAGTGGGAATAACTACGAGATACAAGCACAGCAAGAGCTCCAGACTGTCGAGCTGATGTTTCACTGATGCTCCGGGTTACAGGACCCTCCGCAGACCACTGGCTGTGTTCCTCAAATTGCAGATATTTCCACGCCTCATTTTTGAAATCATGACAGAGTTTGCTACCCCCCCCGGTGGAGGCCAAGCCCTAAAGCCACCAGCTGGGAGCTTACTTCCCCGGGGGATATTTTCAAAGTATATCTCACAAACTGCTTTCTGGGTTTCTCCCATCCAAAGAGCCTGTTTGATTTTACCACAAAAACTATGATAATCTGTAATATTATAAGAAGATAGAAACACTGGCTACCCTATAAATCTATAGAAATGTGGCATCTTAACATCCAGGAATATAACTACTGCTGATTTATGCTGACATAAATGCTATCAGGAGAACCATCTGGTCACTGTTGAGTCACTGGCAGCTTCAATTCACTTCATACTGCTTAGTCAGACAGGTAACCTTCCTTTTGGAAAGCGGAATTTTTGGAAAGCTGGTCCAGGTTCACTCCTGAGCCTTGACCAAACACACATGACTGCATGGGGTCAGCTTTCAACCTTCCTGGAAAAACGACCTGCATTATTCACGAAGACCCAACACTGCAGTTCAGATCTCAAAATAGAGCCCAGCTCTCCTCCCTCACACAAATTGTCAGGCAGTCATCAGCCAATCACAGGTCTCCATCCTGCTTTTAGCACTGGAGCCATTAGCAGACACGAGCTGCGAACATGCAAACTCGCACAAAGCTTTATTTTACCTGTATACCTTGGAAGGCGTGTCATATGTATGTTGGATGACATGCAAAAGCACCATTTAAAGGGTGTTTTATTAGTTTGCATCCAAGTATTAAAAATATGAAGTTTTTTGGAATGGGTTGATATTCTGTATTACATTCTTTACTTCAGAAAAAGTCCGTTCACGTTTAGCAAACGCTTTTATGCAAAGCATCATCCAGCTCTGGAAAATATTAAAAGACAACGGCAAAAGTCTCAATCTATGGGTATGTGCCTGTGTAAAATACACATTTTTTTGCAAACTGCAGCCTGGCTCTTCCCTGCTTCTCATTAATGAAGGGCTCCTTCCTTGTTTTATGGGACTTCAGTCCTGCTTCTAGGAGCCTGATTCGAATTGTCATAGCAGTGCAAGCAAGCACTTAATGTTTCCCATTCCTTCTGAAGGTCACTTGAGGTCATCCTCCAATTTATGAGGCACTGCCGGATACATTGACAGTCATCTCTGGCATTAGGAAGCTGCTTCTGCCCTCCACCTGGCTAGTTTTTGGCAGCTCCCGGTGTCTCCTGCTTCACCTTGTTCTTGTGTGCTGCTGTCTTAGATACTTTGAGCCGGAAGCAGCCTGCCTCGTAGTGTAGCATTCTGCCAGCAAAACCAGTATTAATCCAGGATTTAAAAAATGCAGGTTTTTTAAAATTATAGCGTGGTCCCTTAATTTTTTTCAGAGTTGTATATTTTTTGGAAAGCAGGGTCAGATAATCCCTAGCGCAGGTGGGAGATAAGGGCTGTGTTTGGGAGCCCAGTGGTGGAGTCACTCTGCTGAGGCTGGGATTTGAACCAGTGAGTTTCTATCACAGACACAGCATGCTGACCCACACACACACCACACCCACCGTCCCCATTAGTGACTGCTTGTTAAGGATACTGGTTCGTTTGATATTGTTACCTCTCTTACATCAGTGATCAGACCTCCACACCAGGCCGCACTGGCTACCTCCCTATCTGTATTTGTGGTCAGTATAAAGACAGTGTGGCTGTGAAGTCTTCTCTGTAGAGGTTATTATTCAGATGTATCCATGGAAGCTTTTGCCTCCTTAGATTACTGGCACTCTGCTACCTTCCCTTTAATGTATCTATAACTCTCACTGTCTTCGCAGACACAACATTCCTCAGTGACGCTTCACACTCTGGACTCCAACTGGTACAGGGCAGTCAAAGCCCACCCTAACAAACTAAAGAACCGTTTTTACCCCAGTGTGGTAACCAAGCGGAACCAGGCACTAAAGGACTCACACTACGGACTCTCAACGCACCGCATCACCGTATCTTACCTATCCACTATACTTTGCACATATTTATTGATCTGCACATTAGGGATGGGAATCACCAGTGACCACCTCCCTATACCATATTATCAAGATACCTAGGTGCCGATTCAATATGTATTGCGATTCTGTAAGTATTGCGATTCTATGAATATCCTGATTTGATACTACAATTATTTTCAGATTTTTTTTTTCCTTTTTAAAATTCTATAACGTTGAAAAAAAATCCATTGAAAAAATTTCCATGTAAAAAAAAAAAAGTTGAGTCATACTACTAAAGCTTTTTTCAGTAGCTGCACAGCTGAATTGAATGTGTAAACATAGCGTAGCCCCAAATAATTTACCTCCTCAAAAAACCAAAAGTAGCATTTAAACAATGCAGCAATACAACTTCAAATACAGGAGTGTAATTTTTAACTTGGATTTACATTAGAGTGCGCCACCTGTAGGAGAACAGAGGAACTGCAATGATTCTCCACCTCAAATCCAAACATATATAAATTATAAATTAATAAAAAAAAAAACATTTTGGAGTTAGTGCGGCGATAAATAAATCACTGCATAAAAGTATGGGGATACCTAACTGAATTGATTTTTCCCTCCATCTATATTGCACATATTGACTGACGATTCTGTATTTTGCACATATTGTTAAACATCACATGTCTTGTTCTGTCTTATGGTTTGTTGCCGGGGGCTGCTATCCCAATCTCGTTGTATTGTCATGTAGAATGACAATAAATAATTTAATCTGAATCCGATTCTAGACCAATGGAATGTGGAGATACAGTGTCTGTACAGAATGTGACCAGCAGATGGCACCAAAGCAGCCAACTTCTCGTCAAATTCAGCTACATCCCTGTTTTTAACTGAAGCAAACATGAACATGATGTACAGAACATAATATTATACATCAGAGGTCTCAGACTTGGCGAGACAGATCTGGCTTGCAAAATGGTTTTATAGGGCCCATTACATGTTTTTAATTCATTATTAATTCTGGCCTTCAGGTGACTTAATTGCTTTATTGGGAGTGGGTGTGGCTTAAAGTGAGGAATTCCTTAAATTCAGGTCTGCATATTAATTAGGAAGATTTTTGCTGCTGGAAAAATGTGCCAAAAAGGAGAAATAACAGAGGATGAAAAGACAAAACTGGCTTTCACAGGGCCACAAAACTACTGAAATTGTAAGGGTGTTGAGTCGTGATCAATACACAGTCAAAAGATTTGTGAGCATGGGACCACAGAGACACGTGTTTAGAAGAAATTACGCAAATGACCAACTAGAGACATGAGAAGAATCAAATGGGAAGTATACAGGAACCCTTTAGCCTCAAGTGCCACCATCTTTCAGAATTGCAAACTCCCTTTACTCTGCAGAAGTACAAGGTGCAAAGTGCTTTGCATGATTGGCAGGGTCAGAAACAGCCTCCTTTAAGTAAAAACCATAAGCAAAAGCATCAAGAATGGGCAAAGAAATATATGCAGACAAACTTTTCAAAGGTTTTCTGGACGGATGAGATGAGAGTGACCCTGGATGGACCTGATGGGTGGGCCCATGGCTGGGTTGCTGACCGGCAATTCGACTGAAGCATCAGCAAGGTGGGGGAGGGATAATGATATGTGCTGGATCTATCAACAGTGAATTGGTTGGACCATTTCAGGTGGAAAATGGCTTGAAAATGAACTCCAGAAACTACTGCAAGCTCCTGGAGGACACCTTCCTCAAGTAGTGGTACCAGAAGAAGCCAGCATCATTCAAAAAGTCCATGATACTGATGTAAGACAATGCTCCATCTCATGCATCGAAGTACAGCAGAGATTGGCTGGCCAGCAAAGAGTTTAAAGACAGTAAAATGTTGACTTGGCCCCCTTGCTCACCGGATTTGTACGTAATAGAAAACCTATTAGAAAATAGAAAATAGAAGACCTTCCTAAAGAAGGAGATCTACAGACAAGGACAGCAGTACACATCACTGAACAACTTGTGGGAAGCCGTCTTGGATACTTCATCAAAGATAATGCACAGTGACATAAACTGACAGGATCAATGGGTAAAACGCTAATACAAGTGTTAGAAAAGAAATGTGGCTATATTGGCAAATAAATGTATTTCCAAGGGTAAAGCTTCTTTTGTTAAGTGTCTGAATTCATTGCTGAAATCATAATTATTTTTACATAATTCTAAATAATTTTTTTTTCTTTGTTCATGAAATGATCTAACAATTGTATTGTATTTCTCAGTTGCATAATAAATATGCACATATATGTTTCTGAAAGATTATTATATTTTCCCCTTGTAACATAAAAGTCTAAGTCTTTCTGTATATGACATTTACTGTTGTTGCAATGAATGAATCGGTATTGCTTAAAATGTTGTGCCTGTTAAACGATTTTTAAAATCTGTAAAACACACATTTGCATAATAATTATGTACACAGTGTATATTATTCCATCATAAACCTAAAATTAATGACATCAAAAGCGTTGGGGTGGTTTGCAAACCCTACAAACTATTTACAAGGTAATAAAACTATTACATGCATGTAAATGCGTGAGCATGCTTGTCTCGAATTGAAAATTTCACACCAGCCAGCTGACCAAAGTTGGCAGCCTTGTAGGTTGCTCTGCGGGGAGATGCCCAATTTTGGAGATATCGGTTGGAGAAATGTGGGGCTTCTCTCGAATATAAGGGTACTGAATGGCATTCTTTCTGTGGTGATTAAAGCGCCAGAAAAATACATTAGAAAAATCCCACAGCGATGTCTCTTACCAGAAATCATGACCCGGTTATTAAAGATAATCCACAGACTTTGTAGCGACCAGGTTAATGCAGGAACTATTTTCTTCTACCGAACTGCACACAGCAATCGTATCACTGCGCAGAAGATATGGCCGGGGTGCTCATACACAGTTCTGGGCAAAATATGAATCATGACTTTTTTTCACTCAAAATCAAGATCATGATTTTCTCAGTATACAGAGTTTCTCAATGTTCAAAGTTGGCAACATCAGAGCTAGAAATACAAAAACTGAAATAAGACATGACAGCATTGGACGAACCACCACCAAATGTCCACACAATGTGATAAAGACATGTTATTTTGACGTTGCTGGGACTTTTTTTGGTTCCCACAAGGGGAAAGTCAATTTTATAAAAATGTGTGACTGCAATAAAAAAACTAAAAGCACCAAAAGACTTGTATTTTGTTTGGTTACTTATGGTTAAGGTTCGGGCTGGGTAGGGGTTAAGGTTGTGTGTCTGGGGTGGTTGAGATAATAATGCAGACCCCCTTGGTAAGATCTCAAACCTTCCCCTTCACCAAAATCACCCACCACACGGGGTGGGAAAGGCTAAGCAGACACTGCATGGCCAGCGCTGACACCCCGAAACTTCCCAAGGGAGGGACCTGAAAACACATTCCACTGTTGAAAGGTCAGGAGCACAGAAAAAGACTAAATAAGACACAATCTGCTTGTGTAACATGGTCATGTGACTGTCATTGACCTATGGCATGGAATATTTTGTAGTTATGTTGTAGGTATTCACAGTGCACTGATGTAAATTACATGAAGTAAACTGAGAATGACTGACCAATCCTGGACTTGTTTGAGTTGTGACAGTTTGCTTGTCCAATTCAGCATGCTCACCGGCTGTCAGTCCTGTCGGTTGCCATCTATGCTCTTGCCCTCCACCGTCTCTCCCTTACCCATCCCGCCCCTCCAGCTGTCTGCCTGCAGGTCTCCACACAACCCAGCTTCTCCGGATGACTTTCAACACCTGTCGCCACACAGCCAGGGATCACAGCGGCCCGAAGGAATTCCGCATGGGGTGCAATGGAAATGACCGGAATGTGAAATGCTGAATTCTGGAACACGAGGATAAGCACAGATTTTGTGCCCATTAAAAAAATCAAATAAATAAAAATTAGTATCTCCGGCCTTTTAATATAGAGAAGCCAGTCAAGCACGAAGAGCTGTTACAGAGTGAGGCCCTTGGCCAAGCCGCAAACAGCATTTACGCAACACCCAATAAAACTGAAGACACTCACGTTGCTCTCAGAAGACAATATACAGTGTGAGACCCTGAGGTACCTGGCATCTTTTATAGACATTTTTTTGCCTTAGCCTGTGCTAACATGCAGAGGACATGTTAAAATAACCAAAGTTCATAGAGCAGAGGGGCAGAGTAACATGCAGTATCTCTCTGGTCTCTCTCACTGGTTCCTGTCGCCGGTGCCATAGGGCATTTTATAGAGGAAACTTGCGGCAGCCGTGATGCCTGTGCGTCGGGCTCGCTGTCAGTGAAAGCTGAGCGATGATAAGAAATCGGGTGGGTATCGAACTCACAGCGCGTCGCTAATCAGACGACTTCGAAGGAGGGTCAATGAAACACGTAGGGACATGGGGTGCCAATGCCTTCCTCGATGGATACGCTGAGCGAGCAGCGACCACAAGTAACCTTAATCAGCACCTGCTGATGTCCTCCTCATCTCCATGGGGACCTCCATAAAAAAGACCTTGCCTCTCACAGAACAGATCCCCTAACACCCCCCGAGCCACGGAGTTGTAACTTATAGCTTAGCTGGCCCAAAGCCTCTGAAAGACAGGCCAATCAGAATGGGACATGAGGCACGTTACCCCCAGTACCTATAAGTTTGAATTTCCACCCTATTTTCCTGAACACTGGTGTACTGAAACAAGCAAGTTTCAAACTTTGTGTTTTACATGTGTTCCAAGGAACACAAGGAAATTCTTATGCTGCAGTTGCAGGGTAGGGCACCGGGGGATAGGACAAACAATTTTGTAATACCAGATAAAACAGTGCAGGTCAAACAGCAGTGCAACACAGGATAAGACAGTGCAGGACAAACAGCAGTGCAACACAGGATGAGACAGTGCAGGACAAATAATAGTGCAAGGTGTAAAACGATACTCTGAGGTTGAGGACTGAGCTCAGGTTTCTGTCTAAAAGCACCCAAAACTCCAGCATCATGGAGCATCTCCCCCCTTTCCTGGGATATAACATTTGTGGAAGTATTCCCAGCACAGCAAACACCATACTGTGACAGGTGGTGTAGCTGATACTGACCTAGCAGCAGAGAGGCTACAATGGGTTCTGGATTTAATTAGCGACTGGGCTGATACCTGGCAGATGAAATTTAACATAGATAAATGTAAGGTAATCCATGCAG
>JAAGVU020000129.1:12340549-12372425 GCA_011763525.2 Mormyrus iriodes
AATGGCTATTTCAACATTAGTTTAAATACTAGAACTCGTGGCCATGAGTGGAAATTAGCAGGAGAACATTTTAAAGTGAATTTGAGGAAGCACTTCTTTACACAGCTTGTAGTTAGAGTATGGAATAGTCTTCCCGCTAATGTAGCGCAAGCTAAAACCCTGGGTTCCTTTAAATCAGAGCTAGATAAGATTTTAGAGTTATTAGTTAAGTTCTCCGCAAACAAGCTTGATGGGCCGAATGGCCTCCTCTCGTTTGTACATTTCTTATGTTCTTATGTTCTGAGTTGAAAACAGGAACCATGGCTGGAGAATGACTGTCCACTACTACCAGGCTACCTGAAGGATTCAGTTACTACAGACAGATTTTTTCTAAAGACCTTTAGTCATTGAAACAAAGTGGTTATTGATCAATCGGTTTAAACAAGTGAACAAGTTTTTTTCTTAGTATTATTCGAGCCTTAGTCCTCTTAAGCTAGTAATTAAGTCATTATTAGTGTCCTGTGTCACTAACCCTCTGACTTTGATCTCCCCTTTGAAAATTGAATATTGGTTTAAAAAAAAAAAAGCCTGCTTGAAAAAAACTAACAGGGGCATGATGCAGACACGTTTAAGTGTGCATCCCAAAATCAGAGGAGAAACACAACAAACTCCTGAAAGCTTGTCTCACACAGAGGAAATGCAAAACTAGATATTCAACATCATATAATAGGCGACAAAACTGATTTAAGGGTGCAGTGGGTGGTTTGCAGCCAAGTGTGAAACAGTCGGGATGAGGATCAGCACCTCTAAGTCAGAGGCCATAGTTCTCAACCAGAAAAGGGTGGATCGCTCCCTCCAGGTTCGGGATGAGTTACTGCCTCAAATGGAAGTGTTTCAGCATCTCAGGTTCTTGTTCACGAGTGAGAAAAGAATGGAGCAAGAGACTGACAGGCGGATCAGTCCGCCATCACCAGTTATGTGGCCATTGTACCGGTATGTCATGGTAAAGAGGGATCTGAGTCAGAAGGCAAAGATTTCGACATACCAGTTGTTCTACGTTCCTACTCTCAACCATGATCACACGTTTTGGGTAGTGACCAAAAGAATGAAATCATGGATACAAGCAGCAGAAATGAGTTTGTTACATGGGCTCAATCTGGGCTCAATCTTAGAGATACAGTGAGGAGCTCAGACATTTGGGAGGAGCTCAAAGTAGATCCACTGCACCTCCACGTCAAAAGGAGCCAGCTAATTCGGTTGGGCATCTGTCTAGAATGCCTTCTAGATGACTTCCTGGGGGAGGAGACCCAGGACACGCTGAAGAGAGGGAACGCCTTAGTATTCCCCCAGGGGAGCTGGAGGAGGAGGCTGGTGAGAGGGAGGTCTGGGCATCCCTGCTAAGAATGTTGCCCCCGTGATCCGGATAAGCAGCGGACAAATGGATGAAGAATCAAGGACATTCTTAACCTTACACTACACTTAATGTAATGTTTTTGATTTAACTATAGATCAGAAAATCATTCATGCTAAAATTTTGTCCACGATATCCACTAAAACCCATTAATTAGATCAGAGAAGAAGCAAGAAGAGTCTGAAGCCTTATGTTAAAATCTTTATTACACACAGATAAGGACATATTCCAGAGGGCCCCTCCCCTCCAGGCACTCAAACATTAAAAGAAGACTTTCAGACAGCGGCCTGTCCTTTCAGGTCAGGATGAAGTTGGCTGGTGGTCAATAAGCCAACAGTTTGATGGCCTGGAGACATCAAAGTAAAAACATAAAACCTTCACAGATCTGTACAAAGTGGTCACAGGCTAAGGTCTGAGAGGGACATCACGCACAGCTCCCAGGCCACAAAACATTAAATTCTATGCTGTCTGTGTGCAAAGTCTGATAGCTTTTGGGATTTCCCACAATCACAGAGCAACATCCTGACACAGTCTGACCACGCAGAAGATTAAGATAAGAAACTAAACAGGATTTCAAAACAGGTTCAAGTAGTTCCTCAAAACACCAAAAAACCCCAAATGTGAAATTATTCCACCTACACTGGCCATCACACCGTCAGCTTCCATTTCCACGACTTATCTGGGTCAATTGAAATACCGCCCAGCGGCAGCCAATGGGATCACAGCTCTGCCATTCCAGCTGGCTTAGCGATTGAGGAGGATGTTGCCTAAGAGCTCACGGCCCGTCGCACAACATCACATCAGCTGGCGGCGCCTGTTGGGTTCTGGCCACATAGCACCCACCTCCCTGCACCGCGTGACTCCCAGAAAGCACTGGCTGACCATAGGAGGGTGCCTGAAAGTCAGGCTACCCAATACTGCAGCTATTCCATAAATAACATTTAAAAATTAGCTGTTAATCTGAGATTGTCACTGGCAAAACAGCTGGAGTCAGACCCCATGCCGCACCCGCATGCACGCGCGCACACACACACACACGCACACACACACACGCACACACGCACACACGCACGCACACACGCACACACAAACGCACGCACACGCACCCCCCTGGCATTTTTAAAAATACACTTAACCAGCTTGCATTAAAAACCCAATAAAAATATCAAATATCTAAACAGGATCTTCAGCAAATGAAAGTGCCTTTGCGGGCGGACTTCCGCACAGTCCCGGGTTACGGGGAGGCGGAGCAGCTGACTCCCGCAGCTCTGGCCCCACCCCCCATGCCGGCCCACTTCCCCTCAGACGACACGCTCTCGCAGAGCCACGCAGGAAGCCGCGACGGCAGCGGCCAGCTCCAGGAGTACATATCCGGAGTCAAAAAAACCCCTACAGAAGCACTGGCCTTTCAAAAGCAGGGTAGCTCACACTCAAGACCATGAAGATGTATAGATCATAGGTTTATTTCACAGTTTTAAAACATATAGCTAATACAGTAGACATCATAAATCTCATTCAAAAATGGCATCTCCATACCCATGCAGGATCTTCCAGAGTCTCCATAGCGTGACTCTGTACCTCCACAGTCTTGTAAACATGCTTTTAACCGACAGATGTTACAGATTTCACACCACATGGGAAACGGGAAAGAGGCTGATTGTCGCCGCCCTGGTAGTGAGCGAGTCCCATTTCATTTCAGCGTCACTGGGACCCTCATGCTGCGTGTTCGGGATGCAGCTCACTTCTTTTTCTGTGTTTTCAGCATTGACCATTATCTTGTCTTCAGAGTAAGGACCAGGGGCTCATTAAAGCTTCATTAAAATCAGTTTACACAAACAATAAGATGGGGGGAGGGGCATTCCTCAAAAGTACCCCCATTTCCAAAGTTGCCCACTTGTTGCTTGATGCTCCCAAAAATTCCGAACGGAAGTGAGGAAATGCCCCCAAGCAGCTTTCACAGGGCACAATCAAACATTAAACTCAATGCTATCTGTGTAAGTTGTTTCACCAAAACTAAGGAGTACCAGGCAGGCTCCGCACCACCCCCCGGGTGATCTGGTGATCATGTCAACGGCTGCTGCAAGGAGCATGAAGGGGGGGGCTCAGGCAGCCGGCCCATTGCGCACGGTCGCCGTCATCCGTCGGGCGCTGTAGTAAGAAAGGCTGAGGCCCGTGGCGGCCAGCAGGACAGCAATCTGGTTTATGCCTCGGTCCCGAGGTGGCGTCCGCACCTCACCCGCCACCTGCCTCTGCAGAGGGGACACAGTGAATTAGCAGGTCTGGCTGGGACAGAACGCCTGCCCATTCATGTTCCCTTCACATTTCGCTTTAAATCGCCGCTATCGCCACCATTTCCCTGCGCCCCCAGCAGAGGCGCACTGACCTGGAGGAGCCGGAAGTATCCCGGAGTGAGCCGCCCAAACTTGGGCATCATGGCTCCAGCAGGACAAGATCACTGCAACTGGGCTCTGATCTGCAGGAGGGAGACAGCACCCCAGTTCAGCCCCCCGCACAGCAGAGTATCAGGGGTACAGACATGGTGCGGCTGCCTGGGACAAGGCCACCTCACCGAAACGACTCCCAGACCCTGCTGGTGTCATGAGACAGAAACTGGGACTGGACTGGGCTTAACACCACCCCAGAGACCCAGAATCCAGCCACCTGCCCCCCTCCCTGTCTGGTCAGGAACACTTGATGCCTCAGGCCAACATAAGCATCAAAATCCCCTCAGTCGCCCACCCCTTCTGTGACCTGCACCATCTCCCTACAGACTGACCAATCAGATCAGACAACGTGACGCCAGTCCCTTCACATCTGGTCCTGCTTTGGACTCAACCCACACCACCCAATCCCATTTTATGAATGCACTGAATTAAACAAACAAGCCTGAACTGGATTCAATAAACAGCAGAGCTTCCTTTCACGTCTGGTTTAAAAAAAAATGGAACATTAAGGCAGCATTCAGACCAAAGAGTTTCCCCCACGATTCATAACTGCCGACTTCAATTAGAGAAAAGGAGTTTTCCCTCGAACAACAGAAGACTGCTCCAAAAAGCCAGAGAAGCCAATCAGTAATTGGAACTCTGTAGGAATCTGCCTAGAGGTCCTGAAGTCCAGAACATCGGCAGATCAGGAGTTGACTTGGCACTGTGGAGTTTATGCATTAGCCTTGCAGAGGGGACCAAGGGAATCGCTTACCCGGGACTGTTAACGAGAAGAGAGCAGGAGCAGCCGTGATCACGAAACTCCGTCTACCTCAGAGAAGTTGGAAGTGTAGCATATGTAGGAAGGGTATTGGGGAAGGGGGTCACTAACGTTCTGCAGACCTAGCTGTGTAGCATTGTGATTCAGGTGTGAAAACGGAATAAATAAATAACACCGGAATGAAACGCCAGGCCATAGAACATTTCAGGAATTCAGGAAGGCTCAAGGAATAGGTCAAGTACCCGGCTGTGCGTGTGTGTGATAAGGGGTAGGGAGTGTTAAGAAGAGGGGAAGACCCTCAAAATTCTCACCTTCAGCAGGCCGTTGGGGACTGCCAGTTCTCCACACAGGCCCGCCTGCCCTCCAACTAAAAGCCACCCGCAGCAGATAACATCCCAGAGCCCAGCGAAAATTCGTCGTACTGAGCGGGCTCCACCTCACGCTCCGCCCTTTTATACAACCCACCCCATCCAACCAGAGAGGCAGGCTCACGCACGCGCACTCTCTCTCTCACTCACTTGCACACACACAAACACACAGCTGCCAGCACACATCACTCTGTCAGCAGACACACCTCCAAAGCCATCAGAAGAGGCTCTCTCATCTAGTAGGCACATAAGAATGTCTTTTTGTGGGGTGGTTACAACAAGCCTGAAAAAACAATTGCATCAGAGCGCTATGGAGTGTTTCTGGGATAACCACAATACCTTAACTGACCCACCCGGCTAGAGGAAGAGGAAAGCAGATTTGCAGGAGGCACCCAGAAAGAGGACCAGTAAGTCTAGTCACATGACAAGTGACCACCACAGACAGCCAGGCAAATCACACGTGCTGTGACATCTCCCTTTGCCTGCAGGTCACGCAACACGCAAAATGGCTGCTTTACCGAAAGCCTAAATTGCGTACAGTGAATTACGCGACCGCAGCTAATGCAATGTGACAGTGCCAACTATGCCTGGGGCTACAAACCCTACCCATGCGTAAACGCAAAGCTCCGCACGAACCAGGCAGCCACTTAACCGCAGCATGATGCAGTAAAGTAGGGCTATTCAATTGTGTGCCACATGTCCCCCCACCCCGGTTAGCACTGTGTAATAAGGTCACAGAGCAACACTGACATGGCGTCAATATAGTCACACCTGTCACCTGAGGCAATTGACATGTTCACACCTAACAAAAGAAGAAAAGCGAAATAACTCAGCTTTCCATCAAACACGACCACTTACAGTGAGGGGAGGAGCAGGTGTCTGGTGAGCCTCCCTAAAATTCATTAAGAGAATTGGTTGAGTTCCTTTAACAAAAATCATTCAGCGGATTAAATCCAGCAGTACCTTGGGGTTCAAAGACATCTGTACTTAATGGGCAGCATGTAGCTCAGTGGACTAAGCTTCTGTGCCTGTGACCAGAAGGCTGCCGTTTTAAGCCCGGCCTTGGCACATCTGTGGGTCCTTGACCAAGGTCCCTAATCCCCAGCTCCCTGGGTGCTGCTATGGGTAACACGGTCATGATCCGCTTGCTCTCACAGAGTGCAAGCTGGGGAAGGTATAAGGAGAATTTCGCCACGGGGATCAATATAAAGAATCAATTATTATTATCTGTACTTAAAATCAATCTTGCAAAAAAATTAATTTAATAAAAAAAACATTACATCAGTTAAACTCAACATGCGAGTGTGTGGTTAATGAAACAGTCCCAAGTGCCCATTCACCCTCCTGCCCTGGCATATGGGTGTGTGACCTCACTCTGGGTTCCACACCCTTCCCCCACACTCTCCCTGGCCCAGAGGTGTGCAGTTCTGCTCAGATGGAAGCTCCAACTGCCCCTGGTGCCTGTATAGGTGCATGTGCAGATGGCCAGGAAGCCAATGAGAGGTCTGTGAAAACGTCCAGATCTCCCTTACCTACTGCCTTCTCACCACACCCTACTGAGGGGCTTGTGTGCTATTTACTGAGCTGGAATACCTGCAGCCAGTCAGAAGGATCTCCACTCCTCTGAAAAATAAGTGTTTGTGCTGTTATGACAAGAAATTACTGCACATTTTAATATATATGCCATGATCACGTATTTCCGCACCAGTTACGTCAATCCCTGCCTATATGATTGAATTAGTTTAACTAACAGGTACAAATTATGTCGTTCAAGGTTGGGGGGGAGGTGGGGAGTAACTGGAGCCTATCAGTATAGGACACAAAGCATGGGTGCTGCTTGGCATAGTAAGAACATTGCAAACTACACAGACTGAACAGATGATTGAACTAATTTGAAATATTTTACACATGGCGGATATGTCCCTAGATAACTGAATAGTAAACACGCTGAATTGGGCTTTTCTCTAATATTTCACAAACAGGCACTATACATTTTAAAAGTTACATCTAGTTTAAGAAAAAGATGTTTCCTGGACAACAACATTTGGAGGGATACTTTGGCGCAACTAAAGTAACTGGTTTCATAACATCTTTTTGCAAGAACCCCATACTTAAACTGCAGCAAACCTAAAACAAAATCTCTGGTTAAGAATAACTGATGTGTAAGAGAGAGACTGAAAAAAAGCCAATGAATGAAATTACACGATCAGAGTATACAACTACTGGAAAGTGCCAAATTCCCTCCTTTCGCTGACTGCCAAACGGACCACAAGGTCCCAGGGTTCACGGTCTTACCGTGGGGTGGAAATATGCCAGTTCTCCGGCGACGACCCGATTATAGACCACACAACTAGAGCAGGAATTTGACCACGTTTGAGGGTTCATCGGGGAACCTCCCGATCGACGCCCCCTCCTATACTTACTTCAATCCAACAAACGCCCCCGCCCGCAGGACTACTTTAGACGGGACATAAGTTAAACTGGAATCGTAAAATACGCCCAGTTCTTTAGAATCGTTTGC
This sequence comes from Mormyrus iriodes, assembly GCA_011763525.2. Lineage (NCBI taxonomy): Eukaryota > Metazoa > Chordata > Actinopteri > Osteoglossiformes > Mormyridae > Mormyrus > Mormyrus iriodes. The sequence continues at coordinate 12,348,033 of JAAGVU020000129.1, forward strand.
ATGGAAATGAGGAGCAGTTGGACGCTTATCAAACGCAAAGGATGATGACGATCAGCTCATGACAAAATTACCAGACATGTATGAACGGGAGTAGAAAGTGCATATAAAATGTTTGGTGAAAATGATGCCTCCCTTTCAATCGAAGGCGTCTTTGTGTTATATGCATTGGTTTGATTACCTTCGATCAGTTAATCGGGATAAGGTCACTTTTTCCCCTTAAACGCTGTCCATTTCAGTATGCCTTGCCGCATTTAAACCACCCACTACGCCGTCTGTGAAACTTCGACTCAGTCACCCAGCCAAAGAACCAAAGTCCCCCAAAGTTATTCCAAATCTACTCACGGACGCACCAAATCCTGACCTGGTCCGGACAGCCGGTTCAGAAACTCTCGCATAAGAACCAAAGAATGTCATTCATATAATAATGACAATAAACTTACAGAACGACGCTCAAAGCCACGCAGCGGTTATTCGAACATTAATCGTCTGCCTGAAATCTGCGCGTCGCCGTTGGTTCCCAGATTAACCCTTTGTTTGCCCCGAATACCTGTCATGGTTGGCATCCGCCAGCCCCTCCCTCTGTGGCCTTCCTCCTTTCTGTCTAGTCTACCCTTGTGTTTCGCTGGTGATCCCTGGCCACCGTAGCTCAATGGGCTGAGCAGGTGGCACAGAAGCTGTAGCTTTCCACACCCAGGTTCAAGTCCAGCCTCATCCTCCCTGTCATGTTATTGGGATTTTTCTGTTAGTTTATTTAGTTCTGTTTTTTCCTGTGTTTGGTGTGCAGCTTGTGTTGTGCATGTATTTCCCTGCCTCTCCTAGTGCTTGTGTCCTTAGTTTTTTGTCATAGTCCTTGTTCATTTGTAAGTTAGTTATTTTCACCTGTTGGTTATCTCCTGGTTTGTGTTCATTGGTTGGGTTCCCTTATTAGTCACACCTGTTCCTTGTTTGCCCCAGTATCATGTGTATTTAAGTGTCTGCTCTGGTTTTGTTCTCCAGGTGGGTATTGTGAAAGTTATGGTAGGTGGTTGGTGTTGCCTTTTGGTGTTGCCTTTTGGTGTTGCCTTTTGGTGTTGCCTTTTGGTGTTGCCTTTTGGTGTTGCCTTTTGGTGTAGAGTTCCTGCCCTGTTCTATTTTGACCCCTTGTGGTCCCTTTGTTTTTCTGGTTTTCCCTGAACTGTTAGTCTTCCCCAATAAACCCCTTGTCTTGTAGCTGTCAGTGGATTGTTTCATTCCTTTTTTTTTTTTGTTCCTGTTGGCACCATGCCCTGCTCCTGCCATAACACCCCTTAAATGCCGTTTCCCTCCTACCTGCCCCCATGTCCCTCTGTCCAGATCCTGGCCGAGCTCTGGCTGTTGGATGAACCTCACAGTGCCCACGTAGCACGTTACATGCAAAACCTACGCAGCCTATGTGTTCGGGGGGAGTGGAAGGAGCTGACAAAGTGCCTACAGGTCACTGTACAACTCCCCCAGTATAATGACCCTACTGACGACTGATCGTGTTTCCCCTCCCCAATGGCATGTATCCTTCCCTAGATCTCCACAGCTCACAATACTTTTGTACTATCTCTCCCAGGTGGTAGTTTGGTCCATCCCCTACCCTGATTTTTTTTTTTTTTTTTAAGCAAAAAGTCTACTCTTTACTCAGGTTAATGGAATGTATGATTTATCCCCATTGCTGAAGCTTTGTGATGGCTGACTGAAAAATTCTAAATTTTATTTAACACTATCTAGAGAAGTTTGGGGCATCTGGCGTGATGCTCACGCTTTCAGACTTTCACGCTTGTGCAAGAAACCTTATGGCAAATGTATTTTTCCATTACAAAATTTAAATTTGCTGCATAACATTTGTTGGGGTAATTTGCAAACACTAGACTATAATGTAATAAAACTCTGACATACATGTAAATGTGTGTGCAGAATTGCCTCGAATTGAAAATCTCATGGCAGTCAGCTGACCAAAGTTGGTGACACTGGAAGATAACCATTCGAAATGTACGTATTAATTATTCGTCAGTCTGCATTCTACGTTACAAGTAGATTGAATCAAAGTAAATGAATGAAGTAACACAAATGTAATTTTTAGTCTGTGGAAGAGAGGAAACAAAGTTGGCTATTGTTAAGGACGGCCTTCGCGGTGGATAAGTTATTTATGCAGAGGCGTTTTAGAGGTGGAATTTGAACGGTCTTCGGCCGCCACATACTTTACGCGAGGCGACGCATACGCAACGCGTATACTTGCGCACGTAGTTTACGTTTTTCTGGAGAATTAAAGGCCATGTCCACCAGGGGGCAGTGCGAGAAAACCCATCTTGGTTGGCTCGTTAGTTTTTGATCTCGCGAACTTGTATGAGGTTGTGGCATGAAATAATCTACGTTCGCTCCTTCCACGGCGATGGAGTAGCTAATTTTGTAATGCTTCTTCAGCATCCTCTATATTCTAATTACTGTTAAACATCACATTGCTGCTTCGCTCTGCCACATATCGCTTTACTACACGATGTTGAATGTTGCATTGCATGCTGTTAGATAACTCGTGATAGTATTTCGTAATTATGCTGCACGATATTGGAAAAAATGCATTTCTGCAATACTTTCTGCAATATTTATGAACAAAAAAATAGTTCAAAATAAATCAGTTTCACACAAACACGTCTATGAGTGATTTAAACAGCAAAGATGAAATGTTCAGGATCGGCTCGGAGAGCGCGTGCAGTGGTTTCAAAAGTAGCCGCAGTAAACTTAAAAATAGTATTAAAGATATACCAGATAATCCTGAAAGAGAGCGGTCAATAGAATTGCACAGCTTGTCAAGTTCTGTTTCCTACATCAATATAAATGTTCTAGCGAAACGTAAACCACTAGGCGAATTTTATCACCAAGATTTATAAACACCGAAACTCTATTGAAAATGACGTTGCTTTTGAAAGTAGGCAAGTAAGAATATCAAGTGAGAATTTCATTGTGCCTTGTACACATTACACTGCCATTAAATTCTGTACACACCTAATTATGTCTTTATGCATACCAAGACATTTTGGACAATTCTATGCTTCCAACTTTGTGGGAACAGTTTGGGGAAAACCCTTTTCTGTTCCAGCATGACTGCCCCAGTGCACAAAGCAAGGTCCATAAAGACATGGCTAGTTGAGTTTGGTATGGAAGAACTTGACTGGCCTGCACAGAGTCCTGACCTCAACCCCATCCAACACCTTTGGGATAAACAGAGATTGTGAGCCAGGCCTTCTTGTCCAACATCAGTGCCTGACCTCACAAATGCTCTTCTGCATGAAGGGGCAAAAATTCCCACAGACACACTCCAAAATTATGTGTCCTAGAAGAGTGGCAGCTGTTATTGCTGCAAGGAGGGAACCAACTCCGTACTGATGCCTATGGATTTAGAATGGGATGTCATAAAAGTTCCTGTGGGTGCAATGGCCAAGTGTCCCAATACTACAGTGCCACCAGAAAGTATTCACACCCCTTCACTTTTCCACATTTTGTTATGTTACAGCCTTATTCCAAAATAGATATGAATATAGTTTTCTTTCACAAAATCTACACAAAATGGTCCATAATGGCAAAGTGAAAACATGTTTTCAGACATTTAATTAAATTTATAAAACGTGAAAACATTTAAACACAATAGGTACATAAGTATTCACACCCTTTGCTATGACACTCAGAATTGAGCTCAGGTGCATCCGATTTTCACTGATCATCCTTGAGATGCTTCTACAACTTGATTGGAGTCCACCTGTGGTAAATTCAGTTGGTTGAACATGATTTGGAATGGTACACCCTTGTCTATATAAGGTCTCACAGTTGACAGTGCATATCAGAGCAGAACCCAAACGATGAAGTCCAAGGAATTGTCTATAGATCACCGAGACTGGATTGTGGCAAGGCACAAATATGGGGAAGGATGTGAGAAAATTTCGGCAGCATTGAAGGTCCCGAAAAGCACTGTGGTCTCCATTTTTCGGAAACGGAAGAAGTTTGGAACCACCAGGACCCTCCCTAGATCTGGCCGCCCAACCAAACTGACGAAGGGCCTTGGTCAGAGAGGTGACCAAGAACCCAATGGTCACTAAGGCAGAGCTCCAGTGTTCCCTTGAGGAGATGGGAGAACCATCCAGAATGTCAACCATAGCTAATACACTCCACCAATCAGGCCTTTGTGGTAGAGTGGCCAGACGGAAGCCACTCCTCACTAAAAGGCACATAGCAGCCCAGTTGGAGTTTGCCAAAAAGCACATTAAGGATTCAAACTGTAAGAAGGAAAATCCTCTGGTCTGATGAAACTAAAATAGAACCTTTTTAGCTTGAACTCAGTGTCATGTTTGGAGGAAAATAAACAGGCACTGCTCATCACCTGGCTAACACCATCCCTACTATGAAACTTATATAGGCATACCCAAGAAGACTTGAGGCTGTGATTTGCAGCCAAAGGTGCTTCCACAAAATATTAAGCCATGCGTGCGAATACATATGAAACACTGGATTAATAAGCTTTTGGCAATAAAAAAATTTGCACATCTTTCGAAAACGTTGTTTTTTGGGTCATTATGCAGTACTGTGTGTAGATCTTTGAGGAACAACTACACTCAAATCTATTTTAGAATAAGGGTGCAACGTAACAAAATGTGGTAAAAGTGAAGGGGTGTGAATACTTTCTGGTAGCACTGTATATTCCATATAGTGTAAATGGATATAATTAAAAGCAAAACCAATTAATTTGTAGTTTTGTTTCATAAGTAAAAAATGTACTGTGTATTCTCCCTGCATAACCCCATTTTTATAAGCACTGTGTCATAACAATTTGCTTATTGTAAGGGAAATGTGGAAATTAATAAAACTTTCCCACAAATAATTTTATTTCCTTACATAAATGCTGTAAGCTGATCTTAGGTTGGGAGAGAGAGTGACACCTGCTGGACAGGGGATTTCGTGCTGCGCTGTTACTGTTCTCTGTCTGTTCAGTACAGGTCCAATACTGGTGTAAGGCTGCCCTCTACTGTGAACCTTGTCTACTGCAGACCCAGTCTTTGCACTCAGGGTTTGGCATCACCCTAATAAATACGTTTCATTTCACTTATTTAGCAGATACTTTTATCCAAAGCAGCATTCAACTGGGACTCAGTACAACCAGTCCCTGGAGCAATCGGGGTTAAGGGCCATGCTGAAGGGCCCAATGGTGAACCACCTCTGCCAACCAGGGGATCTGAACCGGTGACCTTCCAACCCACTGAACCACACAGAATCCGTTTAAGACCCTCGCCCACAGCATACTCTGTTTGGCTCATAAAAATTTAAACGAATGCATTTTTGTTAGTGTTCTTTGTGATTTTTAGCTGCTGTCTCGTTCCTTGTTTCTTAAACCTCCACTCTTTACGGGAAAATGATCCAAGATGTAAAATGTTTCATTGGCCATGTGCACCAAATGCTTTGGAGTCCATACCCAGTACAAGAACTATCAATGTATAAATTAATAGACAATAGACATGCATTAGTATCGTGTAAGTACTATAACAGCAGTTCAGATTTAGCCATTCGTGGTGATGGTAATAATAAAAAGAATTGATACTTTATTCATCCCTGTGAGGAAATTCTGTTTTCGCCTCCCCCAACTCGCTCTCTGTAGGTGACAGCAAGCTGGCTGCAAAGGGCAGCCACCCATAGCAGCGTCCAGGAAGCTGGGGGTTAAGGGCCTTGCTTAAGGACCCACAGATGTGCCAAGGCCGGGCTTGAACTGGATGATGATGATGGCTGGGAAGAAGAAACTGTTTTTGGAATGTGATAATGCAGTTAAGCCCCCACACCAATCTTTCAGGAATGGTAATACCAGGTCGGTTTGCTACTTTGTTTGTTTTTTTTCCCCGAAGATTTGATGCGCTGACCTTGCAACCCTCATTATGGAGATCCTGTCCTGACCTGTAGTTCCACCAGAACATACGGTAACACCGCAGGCCAGGACACTGTCAAAGGTACTGCAGAAGAAGTTAGTGAGATGGTTCTTACACATCTTCAACTTTCTTAGCCTTTTCAGGATGTAATGATGTTGACAGGCTTTCATGAGGATTACTCCAGGGTTCTCCACCCACCTCAGTCCCTCTGAGATCTGCAGGCCCAGGATTCTGATGTCACTTACAGTTTCCTCTGGAGTGTCCGCAGTGAGGATCGGTGTGTGACTGCTGCTATGTTAAATAACGAGCCCAATAATCTCCATGGTTTTATTAATGTTTAGGGTTAATCATTACTGGTGTTGAGACCCATTACTGTGGTATCATCAGCAAACTTGATGATGCAGTTTTGACGTCTGATTTTGGATCACCTTAAATCAGAAGTACGGTGTATTTGTGTTCAGCAATCCTAATGAAATCACTCTGAGCGTCAGCAATTAATTAGGCCTGTTCATTTATTGTGGATCAATCTACAATACATTGAGAAATGTTTCTCGGATGTTCAGTAATACAATAAAGTACATCTTACCAAAAGTTTTATTTTTTGTCTATTTAAAAAACACAAAGGCCTTCTAAACAGCCTGGTCACTACTATGTCAAAATGGCAGTGTGAAAAATGTTTTTCTCAACTTCATCATAAAAACATATGTTGCTTATGTGCTTGAATTTTTGGAGTCAGTAATCACTGTGTCAGTGCTGGTCCTGCAACAAAGTGTAATATAACATGAAGTGCAAAAAGGGATTGTTACATAATGATGTCACTCGGAACGAATCTTAGAAATCAGATGTCAATTTATTACACACACAACCACTCAGAAGGAATCTTTGAACTGTGTGGGTGTGAAACAAATTGGGAATTTACTTTCTATCAACTTCTACTTCAGCATTTAATTTAAATTTACTCCTAATTCGTTTATAAATTTAGAATTGATGAATACAGGTTTTAAGTGTCACGGCTAAAAATTGTTTTCTAAAGGATAATTCACGCTATGAATGAAATTCAAATTTCATATCGAACACGAAACAAACTACTGGCCTCACTAGAAACTATTTCACTAGAAATTATTTGAATGACTCTTATTCATGTTACGTATAGAAGAGAACTCCATCTTGCATATTTACTGCTTAGTCTGACATTATCCTTCTAACTAATCGTTTTTTTTATTAGGTAAAGCATCACCCAAGACCTATGGCTTCCACATTACCATTAGACATAAAAGGTGCCAAAGCAAGCACTGTGTAAATCAGAGCTTAAAAAAAAAAAACACATCGTGATGTCTGAAATTTCTTGGTAAATTTTGCAATATTTAGAAAATAGAAGGTACCCAAAACAGAGACAAAGCAATGCAGACAAATTACATTTTTTTTCCCTCAAAGAGGGGGGATAAAGTATAAAATTTAACATGGGGGAGGCATCCTCAACAAGATTTAAAAAATGTTTGGGAAAGGTGGTGTGTGTCAGGATTAAGTTTTATTTTGGTTTTGACATAAAAAAACCAGGATGAATCGTATCTTGTACTGGTTCAAAATGGGACAATCCTATAAAATGTTAGAGGTGGCAACCACAAATTTCAAACTACATTAACAAGGGGAGGTGAGGCCCCTGGGCTTCAGATTGGATAAGCCCGTGCATTAAAGCGCCCCAGGTCTCAACCTAGTTGATTTTCACTGTCCTTGCGATGTGATAGTTGCATGTGCATCGTACATCCCGCAGGCCTAGTGTAGACAATGCTTACTTAAACTTGACTCATTTTACATTTTTTCAGGCTACTCTTTGTAGCCGCTTATACAAACTAACCAGGGGTAGATGAGAAGACTCTTTAGTGTCAGTTCATAGTGGGCTTTTAGCATGCCCTGAAACCAGTCCTTTGCCAAAATACACTATACATTTCCAGACAACCTTCTTTCCTGGCCTTCTGTACAGCATATTGTACTTTTAAAATAATCAAACCAAACAAGTCATGTTCTTTTTTTTTATTCATGAAAATCTGACTTTCCTCCAATATTTCCAAAAATATTTGATCAAAACACAAAAACATAAGGTTCAAATTAATTCAAAGTTTGCATCATAAATGTCAATTGGGAAGGATTTTATTTTTTAAAATGTTAATTCTGCTGTTCCTAACTGGTTTACCTTCATAATGCTGTTTGGATTCAGAATATTATAACAAGGGACCTTCAATCCCATTTCTTTTAGAAATATATTTTAGCTGCCTTATGATAATGTTTGGTATTTAAAACTGCATTTTAAAAACCAAAATGTAGGATAAAAATCGTAACTCAGCAGTTTAACCGATTTAGAAAGGGTACAACATTCTAAGAGAATAAGGACGGAGTTTATATGACAATGGCATAAAAAAAAAGAGATTAGAACACGATAGACCCCTTTACACACGTTTCAATACATCAAATGTAACTAACGATAGAACTAAAAAGGGCATTTTTATATAAAACTTGGTAAAAAATAGTTATTTCAAACTGTACAGTCACCAAGTACATAGAATGCTCAAAAATTCAAAAAACACTGTTCATTTGGTGTCCCCAGCAGCCTCCACCTTCTGTGCCTGGAAAAGACAAGGCTTTTGTCACGTGACGTCAATTACAAAGCAACTGACTGGCACATTTAATGTCTACCTTTGTGAGCTTAAACACAATGAATGATAAATTACCATACATTAAAAGAGAAGGTTGATACATTTAACTATACTTCCCAATAAATTACATGGGGTTCAAAAGTAAAAAACTGAGACCCTGACAATGAGCTTGAGAAACAGCTTGTTCGTTTAACACTGAGCCACTGACCGTAGCTGGTAATGCTTACAAGCCAGACGGCATAGAAGCTGCACATGCACACCTTGCAAGCGAAGCGTACCTGGTCTATCTTGGCATCTCCATTTTCGGCGAGGTTGTCTTTGCCCTTCTTTCCTTTGGGCGCCTTCTGTTAATTAGAATACAGACGTCACACAAACCCACTGCACATAGCAGCCAGATTCCTGCTTGGCACACGATTCCCAGGAAAGACACCCAAATTCCTAGATTCTCTCCCTACTCCATACATGCACCAAACCACATCACCGGGGACCTTTAACGCAGAGTCTCACCTTCGGTGCAGTCTTTTTCGGCTTGGGTGCCGGTTTAGGGGCAGCAGGTTTCTAATGAGAAGAGAAATGAAACACGGGTCAGGAGGTGAGGGACGAGGCAAGTGAGACACAGTCACGGGAGGATGTGTGACAGAACAGTAGGAGGGCACTTACAGCTAACAACCTCGCAGAGCGTCTGGGCTACAGAATGGGAGAAAAGACAAAATAACCAGTCACTGAACACCAAAGGAAACACAGAAAACCCCACCATTGTGCCACGCAAACCAGACAGAGCACACAGCAGAACGATGTTAAGACACGAACCTCCTCCTTGGTCTTAGCCGTCTTCTCTCCGTCAAGCTACAACAAAAAAAAAAAAATTAAAAACTTTAGTCCAACTCCAACGTACAAGTGCAGCCACTGCAAAACGTGCAAAACCATAACCTTACCCTCGCCCGTAATCACTTGTTTAGCATGATACAGACTACGTTATACGCAATAAATGATCCTTTGGTGATCGGGACCGCTGCCTACATCTGTCAACTAATTCAAAAATTTAGACACAGACCTTCAAAACTAGCACAGTGCATGGTTTTCATATTAATTAAACCCCATTATTGTATATAAAATGCCTTTGGGCACACATATCTCGTAGAACTACGGTGCGGGAACGCGCTTCCGCGTCGCCGACAGCGCGCTTAACGGTCAGACAGCAGTGAGTCTCCCGCGCAGATTCAAATTCAAACGTGCGCTCTATCGCCGCCGGCGCGCTTCCCCCGCTCGCTGACAGAGCGAGGCGCGCTCACGAAGCGCCGGGACTGCCAGCAAGAAGGAGGCGCGGTTCTAACGGCGGTCAGCGCAGCCGCCCTCTCCTGGAGTCACTTCTTCGCAACGTTTCCAATTGTTAATCCTCGGGTCGCCCTCTCCCACATCCCCGTCCATGCACAGTTTTTGTCCATTTTTAACCTCATGGCCGCCTTCTTTCACAGCCCCGTCCGCGTCCCCGCACCGTTTTTGTCCATTTTCAACCCCATGGCCGCCTTCTCCCACAGCCCCGTCCGCGTCCCCACACTGTTTCTGTCCATTTTTAACCCCACGGCTGTACCCAGCGTCCCGTCCTTCCCCATCGCTGATATTAGCATCCAGCTGCCCGGGAAGGTCATGCGAGGAAACCGCCCACTTTTAAAGGCGACAAAGAGGCCTAAGCTGTAATATCTCCGACATTATTTGGCAACTTGACAAACGACCCCACCAAACACAATTTTAAAAACAGGTGTTTTATTTTTCATATCCGATTTGCTTTTATTTTATTTTGTGTGTATCTTATCAGCATTTATTACCCACTAATTTACAAAGGCAATAACCTATTTCACGGAAGACTTCTCGCCTGTGTGAAGATTATTTTCGCTAAATAATGAGGTGGCAGCTAGTACGGGGCTGGGCGGACGTGACAAGCTAACGAACACAACAATAACAAAGATGGCAGCTTAACGTCTGGAGGGAAGTGGCCGTGAAAGACCGAGGCGGGCACCGTCTACGAATATTCTTTATAAAAGTTGCCCAACATACAGTACAAACTCCAATTTGTGCCATAGAATCATACATATACTAAATATGCAGCGGCCAACTTGTTTTATACGCGAACGCAAATTCACATCAAATTTTATCAATTAAAAACAGCTCATTTATGGTTATGTTGTCTGCAAAAGATTATTACCCTGAAAAAATAATAATAAATTTGCATGCAAAGACATTGATTCGGGCAATTTCAGCCAAAACTGAACGCTGAAACAAATTGGCGCCGGCGCCATCGCTCTCGCAGGGACAGCGGTTAGCCTGCTAGCCGGACTGCTGTCACTCAGCCTCACGGAGCCCGCCAACGCCGAGGTGCAGTTGACTGCCCGGTCGCGAATCATGCAGAAACAACTACAGAGCATCACCGACCAGCCTCCCCAAAAGCGCCTTTCTACACCCAATAATAAATGCGGCTGCGAAATGGCAGAAATCCTGCGTTTTACGGCGCTGCAAAGTAAAGGGTCCCGAGTACGTACGCGAGGAAAAACTTCACTGCTATTTAAATTATGTCAGAAATAACTACAGCTAGCTGCTTCGCAGCATAAAAAAAGTGCATTAAGTTACAAGCCATTTCCCTACCTTTCTCTTAGGCATGTTGACCGTCTGAAGTAGGATGAAAATTCAGCGAAGGGGAGTAGGCTCTTTCACCGCCACAGAGTTCACTGCGCCAGCCGATGGTGGCTAAATGTAAAATAATAACGGCTGTATGTTTTATAAAGTTTTTATATAGAAATATAAGATGGAAACCGGTTCAAACCAGATTTCCCATTCTGCGCACAGCCATTGGTCACAAAAGGCATTACGTGCTCAAGGGAGTCGCGTATTTCTTAAAGAGACAGAGACACCGCGCCTTTCGTGGAGTTCACAAGATATTGAGGACCGCCGAATTCGTGTAAATGTAGGAAACAATAAACTAACTTGGTTTTGAATGCGAAAAGTATTTTTTTTTCCATCAAATGAAAAATGTTTTGTCTAGTTCGTCATGTTCGAATTTGTGCGGAGGAACTAAGTTGGTTTCTTGTACAATTTTATCATTTCATTGGAGGACAGAATATTTAAGGACAATTTATTTGTATCATAGATCAGAAAAACGAGGGTAAAGTTATAGATTGTAATTGTGTACGCGTGAAATATTAAGTGTATACATTAGCTTTTTATTTTACTTGTGCTCAGTTTATTGCAAGAAAACTGAATTATGCCCAGGGCTCGATGAAAAATACCCCAAATAAAGATTTTACAATTACACTAATAATTATGGCAGACAAAAACAAGCAATTAATCACATTAAACGTTGTGTCATACCACAAAATTCATTTTAAACAAGTAGTCCAATTAAGATATAGTTTGATAGCTGCACAATATAACTCTTTCATCCACAGCTCAAACAATTCCAAGCTTTAATTCTGCTCTTGAATGTCATTGATTATATCTACAGCTAAGAACTAACCAATACTAGAAGTCCAAAACTGTTACCTCATCCCACAAAGATGTCTCGGATTGTGACCAGTATGACAATGCACATTCTGCAGTGCATGATACAGAATCTCTGTGAAGGACAATATTTACCAGAGAACAACACTAGTTTCCAGCACTTGGGAACCAGTCTCAAATGTGGCTGTGTTTGTATAAATGTTTCAGAGATAAATCGACAGGGTCCCTGTAAATCTGACTTTGATAATACAATTCCCCATAGGGGTAAAACCACAGTTGAGTCACCTGGAACAGTACTTTCAGATAAAATACAAAATAACTGCCAATTGCCCATAGCCTGCAAGCACTTGAGAAAGAACTTATCCTTCATATCTTCTGGACTATGCAAGAACAGCCTGGCTGGTTAAGTCTGTGAAGAAACTGTCCCTCTTATGCTGAAGTGCATGGAGGAAGCCTTGTATCCTCTCATCCCTGTCTACTGCATAGCTCAGCAGAAGGTCCTGTCTGGTGTGGGCCTCCACTGGCTTTGCACTTCCATGTTGCTGCAGAAGTTCTGCCACACAGCTGCAGTCGGTCTCCAGCTGCTGCCGGGCTTGCTCCTCGCGGTGCTGGTCCCGTGCTTTCTGCAAAACATTTCATAACTGTGGTTTACACACAGCCACCAGCCTACAGGCTCAGGACGCAGTAGTGGCACAGTGCGAGTGGCATTTAGGTGCCAGGCCTAAGCAGGTTCAGTAAAGTGTCGATGCTCAAGCATGCACTACACATCATACCTTACTCAGCAAACCACCAGCATTGGTTTATCCCAGAATTAAATGTTTTACATTTTAAAATTCAGACCTACATCTGGGTAGATCTTTGACTCCTCAGCACAAATCAACGCATTACATGTGTGTAGCCCGCATCTACACACACCTCCCCACGAAGTTCAAACTTGATGAGTCATAAGCGACATTGCACTCACCCACAGTAACCCTGTATGCCTTTGTTTTCCCACCTTAGGTTTAAAAATCTTACACACATTCTACTCAAAGAAATTTAGTATAAACCAAACCAAAAAATACACCATACATTTATACTACATACATTAGTGTATACAGCTGCCTCTTATTATATATGTGCTCCAGGGTTGTTAAAATGGCTAAAGTTTCTACCCAGAAAACTAAGAATGTGTATAGAGTGAACAATGAGGATGGAATAACATTACTTTTGTACGACGGTGACTTTATTTAATGCAATCTTAGAAGTGAAACTAGTTTGACATTAGTTGATAAACTGTAAGCTAAATAATCAACATAAATAAGAATGTAGGACTGCATGTAAAGTGGCAGGAGACCATACCTGAAGGGGCCAGTAATTGAGTTGGTACTGCAAGATGGCCTCACAGAGGTTCCAGAAGGAATATTCAGGCCATAAGACAGACTGGAACACCAGACAAGAGTAGGAAGTCTACGGGATGAACAAGAGCTCCGTCAACTTTGACTTAATGGTGAAGTACATAAGTATGTTACATGTGAGGCAAGACAGCACATACACATGCATCTGGTGTGTCAGGGACAGAGGAAGCAGTGAGACGCACCTGCCAAAGCAGGAAGTCGCTGAGGCGTACCTCCCCCGAGGTACGGATGAGCAGATCAGGATCGGGGGAGCCACTGCTATACAGGCACTTGCTTAGTAGAGATTCGGAGACATCACTGGGCAGAGGAGACACTATTCAGGAAGCCAGTCACACCCTGCCAGGTATCATTTACTAGCTACCAAATTAAAATCAATCCTAATCTGCATAGCTGTGCAGGTGGGTGCTACACAATAGTGGTGGTTGAAGTGGCTCCCCATTGCTTCTGTAAAGTTCATTGGGTATTGTGTAAAGCACTATATAAATGCAACTTTCATTCATTCATTCATTCAGCTATGACCCTGCATGCACTGTGCAATCTCTTCTTCTGTTAAAATGAAGATTCTAAGATTCTTCTGCATCTTTTCCAATAATGATTCCGTTAATTATAGTTAGTGGCTTTTATTTATAATACTAAATACAGTAAAAGCACTCATATCTGGGCTTAAAGTAACGAACAATTGAAAAAGATTTTTTTAATTCTAAAAAAAAGTAATAACACTTCTATTAAAAATTCACACTAAACTAAAAATAAAAAGAAAAAAAAACATTGCGCAATACAAATGTCAGTTCCAGCGAATGCCTATAGATTGGCATGCCTTAGTAATCTTTCCACTTTTTCTGCTATCGTTTACCTCACAATATCTTGTGTTGTATCAAACATCGAACTTAAAAACAGTACAATAATCATTAGTGTGTGTATAAAGAGATTAAAGTAAGTTTAAGAAGTGTAATAAATTTTGTGTTTTGCCAGATATGAGAACTTTTATTGTATATGTGCACACAGGGGCGCGCGCGCGCACACACACTTTTTTTTTATGTATTCCTGTACTACAAGTCCCCACCCCTACACCCAACACAGGAGCCTACTGAAGAATACCTGGATTTGATCAAGCCCTGCTCCACACCCCAGGCCATCTCCTTCACAGCATTTGTGATCTCATGTCTGGACGTATAGGCAAAGCAGACATTCAGGAAACACCTGCTCAGGAAGATAAGGAAAAGGGACGTAACATTAATGGAGACAGTCAACATCAAGACCCTGAAAGAAATACCTTAAATCTCATAGACTGAACTTAGATCAGTGATGCCAGGTCAGTTTTTATTTTATTGGGCATAAATGGCTTTCTACATGAAGGCAATGAAAAAAAAACAACCAGAGGAAGGTTACTGTACAAAGTAACCATAGTAATAACAGCTGTGAAGTGGGACTGTCTTATTATTCTCGTACTTTGTCATCATCTGACCACTCATTTGAAGGGCGTGACATCCTAACTGCAGTGGACATCAGTTCTGAAGAACTTCGTATTTTTTATACATTAGTGATACACCGATAAGGAAATTTCTGGCCGATGCTGATTATTTGAAAAACTGGCACCAATGCCGATAGATACCAATTATTTGGGAGGTCCTGCTTAAATAAGTTTAAAGGGACACTCCACCTAAATAAATCTATAAATACTTTTTTATATTTTTGGAATGTATTTTTTTAATATATTTTTTGGTAAGAAATCTACTCTGGCACACAACAGTCCCAGAGCACTGTATTTTATAACTGATTACATCAAATATATTTATAACATTTATAATAGAGAAGAGCTGATCATCAAATGTGATAAGCTCCATAATTTTCCAAATAATATCTTTGGATTTCGCACTGTCTGCACTGAACTCTCTTCTGCTATCAAGCATTTGCCTTACTGATGGAATAGCATAATTCAGCAGTACTGTGGCATTTTTACTGGAATGGATTTGTTTCTCAGAAACTCTTCACACTGTTCAATCTCACCTAAAGGTGAGAAATCAAATTTGTTGTGTTGAAATGTTTTTTAGTAGATCCTCCCCGTGAAATGTTAGCAGAGCAATGTTTGCAAAATGTATTTTTAACGTCATTAAACACTTGCATTTAAATAATTCCTCATGGCAGACATTATTTCTGTTTAGTATGCGAGTGTGCAAAGGATTATGGGTCACCATTTCAAAGAGAATTATCGGTGGTAAATATTGGCTCTATATGGCCTATAGTTCACAGACTTCTCAGAGGCACCCCAGGCATTCCAGGTATTCCTTAAATTTCACCACCAGCTAAATTAATTCATTTAATTAGTTAAATAATTCAATGAAGCATTGATTAGCCAAACATGGTATGCTAGTGGTCGACTGAAAAATACATGGATGAATTGCACAGGTGTACACTTTAGGAGAGGTTTTGAAATGGTAAAGCTAACACATTTTGATAGACACACTCATACTTTTACGCCAGCATAAAGATCATTTAAATGCCATTTTCTTTGACTGCCTATGACTTTAGCACAGTACTGTATAAATATGAATAGTAATTACAGCCATGGAGGGGGAAATTCCCTGGCCACACTGGCGTGCCCGGATGCCATAGCGATGCCTACTTGTTGTGCGCCCTAGTGGCCACCACAGCCTGGGCGATGAGCTGCTGCAGATCCACCGGCAGCAGGGTCAGGTCTCCTAACACTCGGATGCACACGCCATGCTTTTCCAGATTCTCCCTGGGACATGGGGAGTCACATTTCATACTTTGCTTATCTGCAGTGAGGCAGACGGCTTCCTGACGAGCACCTCACACACCGTACACACAGACAAAAAGCACTGCCCCACAATGCCTAGATTCCAACTCCTAAACAAGTTATTTTACTGTCCTTGTACATACTCCATGTTGGCCAAGAAAATTCACATGCCAATAACCTGCATGTGCAACTATGCGAAACAATGGCAGCAGTAATTCAGGATTTGCATTTACAGTTTTCTTCAAATAGGTTCCAAGTCCCATCCTTATAATCCACTGTCCCCTAATACTCACTGTTCCTCCAAAAGCTTCTTAAACTTCTGCTTGGCCAGCTCCATCAGACCATCCACCTCCTCATTGGAACGCTTGAAGTTCTCAATACTGAAGGCATACACCGTCACCTCCCGGACGTCCAAGTTTAAACACCAGCGCAGGGTCTGCAGAGTGCAGAGCAACACAATCAGATGTATGCGTGTGAATGCTAGAGAAAAACTACAGGAGGCAGGACAGAACTTAGAACTGTGAGCCAGGGGGAGAAAAGGCTAGTCAGCAGATGGGCATCAGAATGTCGATTTTTGCCGTCTCAAACTATTTTTGTTGATTAAATCATCTTCTGGGCGTAGAAGTGTGCAATGTATAAATTAACTGGCAATTGAAAGTTAACTGACAAATAGTGTGTATTTTAGGAGTAGAGCAGGTTTTCCAATCCCTAACTCAAACCATCCAATCACAAACGGCCAAATGACTCTGGGTTCTGTATAAGAGCACCTCACCTCAGCCAGCTTGTCGAAGCCCTGAGTGTGGCCCTCCTGACGCTCCACGTGGCACTTGCGAGCATAACGCCGGTTACCATCCATGATGAAAGCCACATGCTTAGGCATTGGACCAGCCTACAAGAGCAGATGTGACGAAATAATGATGGTGCAGCTTTATTTGACATTTGCAGAAGTACCTGTACTCATACGTTGGAATTTTTTATTTTATTTTTGCATAACCCATCATCTGTTGTTTGAGAAACACACACACAGACATATTATAATTTATATTATATAGTTGAGAGTGAAGCTTGGGGTCCAAGTGAAGGGTCAGCCATTTATCCGACACCCCTGGAGCATTTGGTGGTGGGGGGGGGGTTATGGGACCAATGGACATGTGGCTATTCTGCCAAAGATGGTATTCAAACCAGGGACTTTCCTGCCAAGCCTACAGAGCCAAACGCTGCCTCAAAAAATGCATCCCAGAGATCCGGGGCTTGCAGGATGGACAGGACGAGAAGACATTAGGGTCTCATCTCCGATTACAGAGACTGAGGGCAGACTTTAACCCCTGCAAATGAAAACTTAAATTTTTTACAAGATTGCCAGCACGTTTGAGTGGGATACTAAGACAGAGGTGGAAACCAAATGGAACTGATTTTCTACTATGGACAAACAACCCAGAAAAATAAAACTGAAAATAAGAACACCAGAAAGCACAAGACAGTAGGATATACTCATGTCTGAAGAGCAGACCTTCAGTATATTAGCAGTGAGCTTCTCAATGAAGCTCAGCTCCCCCTCACGGATCCATGACATTTTGTGCTTCAGGAAGTCCCTGTTAAAAAAAAAAAAAAGCTGATGTTGGTCTCCTTGCCAGTTGAGCGCAGCGTAAAACATAACAACAATTTCATAAGTAGAACATTAAAACTAAGGGTGATACAGCGTTCAAACGTGTTGCAACCAGTTCTGAAATTGTGTCCAAAGGAATCATGACTGGCACGATACTGAGAATGGCGATCTGCCTGATGTCAGTTCTGCTCAAAGCTTCCACTCCCAAGACCACACCAAACCCCGTGCGGCTCACACTAACGTTTTTTGTTTTAATTATCATACCGCATGGGCAGCGTACACTAAATAAATGCTTTAACGTGGTTTCTCTTACAGTGGCATATACAATATCACAAACGTACACGCCTGCCTCGTTATGACTGCAGTACATCAGTATCAAGTTAAAAATATCACTCTATGAGAATAAGACAGATTAGTTCAAATGCTTAGAACGAAACCAACGCTGATTTAGAGGAAAACACTCAATTCTACTTAAGTAATCAACGATACTACTGTAACCTTAAATTAAGAAAAAAGTGACATTCGGTAACTTAATAAAACACATTTCAACTCAACAGAAAGGTCATACTTCACAAGAGACTTCCAAAATGTCTATATTTCACAACTCACGGCTTATCCACAGATGTTAATTCACAAGCAATACGCAAGCCGCTAGTAACAAACGAGCTGCGGTTTAAGTTAAAGATGACGTCTTCTTCCGCGTCCAATGGTATACGTCATAACCAAAGCGACGCCCTTTGCCCCTGACGTTTAATGTGCACGCCATCTGTTTTTTTCAAATAGGATTTCCCTTATATGAACATTTCCAGGAGGGCGCTTCATCGAGATATATGGTGCTAGGTTCTAAAGAATATAGCTGCCGACGCAAGTCAGTTAAATCATTTTTACTTATCTAGTTAAGTCACAATCAGTTTACTATTACACACCAATATTTACGTCATTAGTTTACTTGACTTTCTTAAATATTTGTGTGTAGCAATAGCGGAGTCAGAAATCATACACTGGGTGGACCAACAGAAAACCAGGTGGGTCCGACCCATAACTTGCGACAAAATACATTACAGACTCACGTACATATTTTTAATCAGTCAAAATGACCCATGGCATTACTAAAACCAAATGAACGAAGAGTACAAAAAATCTATTTGCCTCTGAATAGCACTTTTCCTCCGACTGATCTGACCACGCACACACATTCCACTCAGACATTTTATTGTACTATATAGCTCACTGTGAACGCTGAATAGGTGGGCCCAGGACCACCCGGGCCAACCCTTGTGCCCACGATAGTTGTGTAGCTTACCAGATTCATTCTAATATATTGAAAACACAGCAGAAAGTGAAATCCTAGCAGATAACTATAATAATGACACTTTATTGATCCCTTGTGGGAAAATTCTCTTTTTGCCTACCCCATCTTGCTCTCCAAGACACACAGGCATATATACTTTATGTTAGAGCAAGCTTGGTAGCAAAGGGCAACCATCTGCAGAGGTGCCCATGGAGTTGCTCAAAGGGCCCATGGACATGACCATTCTGTCAAGGTAACCTTCTGATCAGAGGTAGAGAGGCTTAGCTCACTGAGCCACACGCTGCCCCCAGACTCTGTAAAAAATAACTATGACCAAAAACTGACAGAATGCAGGTGACCAACACCCAACACAGATAACAGCATTTATGGTAGAATAGCTTTCCACTTAGGCAGCAAATAAAACACATGTAAGAAATAAATAGAAGAGAAATGCGCTGTGTTTCGAGTTGTTTAAATGTTTAAACTCTAGAGATGGTTGACATATCTCTAAATGTCATGCAATTTCATACACACCAGGGCAATTACTGTGCCACAAGGAGACAGTGGAAGTCCAAACCTAAAGTAGAATTTCTAATGGAAGAAGCGGCATTCTGCTTCTGTGTGTGCTCACCCAATGGGCACTAATTCTTGTGTACCTGCAGGACCAGGTGGATGATGGCCCAGAATGATGGCCAGGTCTTCACTGGCAGCAGGAGCACATGCTGAACTGTCAGCATGGTAGCATGACTACACACTTGGATATGCACATGGATTCTATATTTGGAAGTCATCCACCCTTCCTCTCCATTGGTCTGTGAAGGATTGCTTGCATTATTTAAACCTGGATCCACAAGCCACATACTCCGGGACTCTCTGTACTTGTAGCTGGTGCACCTGCAACTGAACCAAAAAGCCTTTTGAAATGTTTTTGTTTTTGGAGCATTTTATGAAAAAAAAAGAACTTAATATAGATCCAAGTCTGAACCTAAAAGCTATAGATAGATCATCTAGAAGATGCATATAGAGTCCTCATGCTGAGAGTATGATTCTGCATCTCCATCTGAATATCTTAGAACAAGCTTTAAAAAAAAGCAGTTCATCTCCTGTTAACAAAATCCAGTATTTTGTTTACCTGAAGTGTATTGTAAAGTAAGCAAACGGAAACTTGAAAGGCATTTAATCGTATAAGGTTAACAACCATTGTTTTCTTAGAAATCGGATCGAGTGCCAGTATGAAACTGTTCGAACATAAATGTTCCTGATGTTGTTGATCACTCCAGTATAAAAATCAGTAACACAAATCATTTATCTTCCTACGCGTTAAAGATTTTATTTTAGTTTCCCCATGTAAAAATACACCTGATTTTATTAGTATGATTATCAATCGTAAAATTATTACAATTTTATACATCCAGTCTACAAAAAAAATCTGACCAAAAAAAAAAAACATACATCTGAGGTAAGTTACATCTGAGGTAAGGTAAGTTGAACCGCTGAATGGCAGCCAGAACAGTGCTGGAGTTTCCGATAGAAAAAAAAATAAAACAATCACGTCTAATTATTGTTTCCTTTATTATGTATTTGTTTTATCTGTCCACTTAACATTTATCACTCTTTCTAAATAACACAACATGACTGCATAAAGTAGTGCTTAGTGGAGTATGCCATGCTTTGAATAGAGTGTAATTACAAGAGACCGATGATATGTTAATGATAATCTCGGTGAAACAGTCGAACACTAGGAACAGAAGGCACCATGCGCGTTCCCGCCGTCCGCGCCTCCGCCTGCCGCGGTCCCGCCTGCCGCACGGGGGCGCCCACAGAAAAGCTCCGTTCGTGCCGAGGCGCCTCAGAACTGGGCTTTTTGTCCCTCTTTGTTCCGCTGGAAAGTGCTGGCTGAGCGGCTAGCAAGAGCACAACAGACCCCAGCTCCGGCATAGTTATACAGCCACTTCGACCTTCCGGTCCGCTGAGGGAGCCCCGAAAGCGACGGAGAGTTCACGGAGGGACGCGAGCATCCGAGGTCGCCCGAAGAAGAGGATTCAGTGGGATCGGCCAGGGAGAAGGGCCGCGGGGCTGGGGGCTCCAGGAGGAACAGGGGGCGGGGGGTGCAGCAGAGACGGAGACGCCTGCACGCCGAGCTCGGGGGCTGCAAATCGCCGGAGCCAGCGGGGCGGTGGGGCCGGCGTCGCGGCTGTAGAGTCCTGGCCTTTCTGAGTGGATGGGATGGACCCGGGTCCGTCTGGCGCAGGTGAGTCGGCGGTGCTGCCGGTGGTCATTCGGAAAGAAGCGGCCGCATGTGTCTGTCGGGCCGCGGGACCCAGGGGTGATGTCGGATCCCTTCTGGTCCCGACCCAGAGTTAGTAGAGTTAACCGTGTGTACCGATTTTACCGAGGCTGATGACTTAACCGTTAATCGGCTGCTTTCCAGCTTCTAGAGGGACTCGTTGCGGGGGTTAGATTAACGACAGTGCTTCAGATCGGGGTGGGGGGGGGATCGTGGGAACCTGAGGCTCTCAGGCAGAGGTGGTACCCCATCCACCCCCTCCGGACCAGCTGCTTATACGCCCACACACACGCCCGTCTGTCTGCACGTCGTTCCGCGGCAGCTCCGCCCTGGCACCCCCTGTACCTCGAGGCTCATCCTATGAAGGGTTTCGTACCATAAAGGTGACAGTCCCTTGTATTAAGAAGCGAGAGGCCTGCAGAAGTTGCTTTCGTTTCTTAGTGCATCTTAATCTTCTGTTTCGTCCCGTGTTTGTAGACGGTGCCGGTGCTGTCCTACACAAGCCACGTCAGGGGTCTGCCCACGTGGGGGATGTTTAGTTCTGAGCACTGGTTTATGAAATCTGTTTTCCTACACTGAGCAGTGACCTGCCTTTTTAAGTCCCGTGAGAGCCCAGATCTAGTTGATTGGGTTTTGTTTCCCATGAGAGGGAGGAATAACTTAGGCTGGTTCACGATGTCAGGAGGGGAGCTGTTTCTTCTGCCCGTGGGGCTTATCCATCTGCCACGGTGTTCACGTATGGGGTATCCCGCTGGGCTCGTTGGAGTCAGGCAGGGAGATCAGATCGCCGGACTTGATTCATTTCTGGGTTCATGTCACTAAATCACGACAATTCAAAGGGCATAATTGAACATTCCCTGGAGTGGAATAACGGGCGAAGTCGTTATAAAAGTGTTTTGCAGTTGATTAAGGCACATTTAGTTTTGAGATATACCATTGGTGTATCGTGACAGATGTGGTGTGAACGTCAGGAGTGTCTTTTGTCTAAAAGTAACTTTTGACTCACTCTAAATGACATTATAATAGCAGCCTGTAATGTTGTATATTGGACATTTTATAATTTTCCTCAGTGTGTTCTTTGTTTTTGCACTGAAGAGGGATGCCAGGAATGTAGTGCTGTGTGGTTTTTTTTGTTTGTTTGTTTGTGTGTGTGTGTGGTCTCTGACCCTCCTGGGTTTAGGTGGCTTGCTGCTGCTGTTACACCCTTAACGGTAATGTAGTCATGTGAAGGTGGCTGCAAGGTGTGGCATCCAAGCCAGCTTTTTTCCTCTTTCGCCAGTCACTGCTGAGGTGCATGTGCTCTTGTACGTGCATGTCCTAGTGTAATACAAATGTTGAATGTAAGAATATTCCAGAATGGGTTGTTGTTATGGATGTGTAAATGGAAGTGCCCCTCAAAAGGCAACTCGCGAGATCTCTGCTCCCCTGTGTGGATTCTGTCCTTTTTTATGTTAGCCTCTCTGAGAGGGGAGTCCCGTGTTGCCCCTGAGGCACTGTTCACGGCTACTCGCTTTGATTCGCGCCCATTTAAACATTCAAGTCGTGACAAGGAGAAGTGGCCGGTCTCGTTTGCCAGGTCCACAGATGTCACGGCAAATAGATGGTTGCTGCCACTTGGGGGTGCTAGTCTTAGGGATTTCCCACACTGGAAAATGGAATTACTGACAAAGTAACTGTTTGACACCTGTCCATCTAACGTGGCTGGAGTACTGATGAATATTTTATCATGCTAAATTTTACTGCTTTCAAATACATGCTTCTTTGACTTTCAGTTACTTTAAAAGTGATTCAGACGAGCTGGTATACAACAGCAGCATTTCGGTAAACATGCATGTGTCAGTTATCATGGCTAGTGAGGAATTAGTTTCTGTGTACGTGATGTTATTCAGTCTCTTTGTACAGGCAGCTTGTATTAAACTGCTCTTCAGCTTCATGTGGTGATATCTATTGCAATTTGATTAGGGACAGTTGCTAATAAGGTTTTGTTTGCATGATTTGTTTGGAAGGACTTCAAATTCCGATTATTCCCATCAGCGCGGTACTATAGCTATTATCAGGGAGCATGGGCCAACCGCAAACATTGTCCCTGGTTACACATGTTATGTGTCAAATGCTGAAGCTGTTTCTGGCTTGCACATTTTAACACGTTAAATGCCCTCTGGGGGGACGGGCTCTCACACCATGGATGGCCAGGGACCCCACAGATGACATTTAAAGCATGTTCCAGCAAGATGTTCTCTCTCTCCTCCAAAGGGTATGGTGTACTATAAAAAGAATCTGTAACCATGTTGCTAGGGAACGTGATGTAGCGCCAGCGAAGCACGGTCCGTCACGCCGGCTCCAGCCTTCTTTAAAAGGGGCCACCCCGTTACACGGCCTTACCATTTAATTGGGCCGCGAGTCTTACGGCTTGTCGCTTCTCTTTAGCCCCTGCTATACCTGCTGTTGTTCCGCCAATGATGGTTTAAATCTCTATTCTCCGCTTTCTCCACCCGTGGAGTTGCCGTGGTGATGACAGCGCCAGTTATCTATGTTTGATATCTACTGAAGACGGCCTCTTTTCTAATTAAGCCCAAACATGTTTGCCAAAATAATAATTCCCAGCAACTTTGATCCCCGCTCAGAAAAGCGGTTGGCTGTTGGTCTCACACGTTTGCGATATGGCTCGGTGCTCCACATACTAGGGGGACACTCTGTCTTTGTTTCCGGATTTTATTGTCGGTATTAGTGGTTGCTTAGATGAATTGTACAAATGTCAGTTTTGTAAATAATTATTGCTACGATTTAAGCTTCTCTGGCCTGGCCCGGCCGTCCCCATTCTCCTCCAGCGCAGACATACTGATCTCCATGACAATGTGTTTCTGTGGTGTCTCCATGGTGAGCCTGAGAATGTTGGAGGGGCCCTCGTTGTGCGTGTGAGAGGTGGGCTTCTATCCCCCTTTGCCGTGCAGGGGCAGCTGGCCCCTTTGTTAGCAAGGCGGGAGAAGTGGGGGAGTGAAATTAGG
>JAAGVU020000129.1:12392249-12408665 GCA_011763525.2 Mormyrus iriodes
CACACACACACACACACACACACACACACACACACACACACCCACACACACCCACCCAGCTGTAAGTGGCTGTTTTCCACCAGTGCATTTTGTATAATTTATAGATCAAACGATATGCCTCCGTAAATGGTTAGACTGAACGCTTAGGCCCAAATCCCCTCCTTTAAAATCTAGAAACTACAAGTTAAGGGGGAGGGGGGAGCTTGAGACCCAATCCGGGTCTGTGCGCATGTAGCAAGAGAAGCCTGGCCACCTTGTGAGTGATCTGGGAAATACACACTGCTGTGTGACGCCCTGGGTTCGATACACCTGGGGAGCCATGAAGCTGGATATGCTGACAGGAGATAAGGGGAAATCCCAGGAGAAGCCAGCTAATATATAAATCCCCTTCAAGGTTTAGATTTCCAGGATGTAAATTCAGATTTGCGTCTGTGACTCTCATGAGGAACATTTCTGCACTGCCACTGAACTCTGAGCTTAATTGTAATCCAAACTTGTGTTGTACTT
Source organism: Mormyrus iriodes (assembly GCA_011763525.2). NCBI lineage: Eukaryota > Metazoa > Chordata > Actinopteri > Osteoglossiformes > Mormyridae > Mormyrus > Mormyrus iriodes. Next base: position 12,392,757 of record JAAGVU020000129.1, read on the forward strand.
ACACTGAACCACTTCAGTAAACTACCAGCTGCATGAATTGGTGAAACTGAGTTGGGCAGTAGGGTTAAACCAGGAAGGGTTATGAATTTAATTCACGCAAACCAGGAACATGGATACATGTAAGACATCTGTTTTGAACTGCATTTATTTACGTTACACTGAAAGGCGTTGGAAGAAAAAAACTGTTGAGCAGATGTTGATTCAGAGCAGTGTCTAGTTTAGTTACCTAGTTTAGTTAATAGTTTAGTAAGCTGGGATCTCAACCTTAGGCTTTGACACACAGGTTTGTTTTAGTCCTGCTGACGTTAAGATGGGGAAAGAACAATGTTTTTTTCTGGTAATTGGCTTACAGTAAGGATTCGGTATCAACAACTGAATTTCAGCCACCTTTTCAGACCTACTGCATACTTCTGATTATATTAGCATTGGAAGAAGTCCATTAGAAATGTTGCAGTTCGTGCATCATTGCCAGGATGAAACTTATGCTGTGGGTCTTACTCCTGGGACGGTGCTGATGCAATGATCTCCTTGGTACTGTAAGCAGTGATGCCTCTGCCACAGGGAGGTTTGGGATCTTGCTTGGGACCAAGTATGTAGTGAGCTTCTAAAACTGAGGCTGTTTGGTGGGGGGTTTGTTGGAGGCACGTGCTATGAGTCAGAGGCAGGTTGAGTCACTCAAATGACTCTGATTTAAGGGGTTTACGGGGGTGGCGGGGGCACACTTCTGGATGTAATTTCTGTTGGAAATGAAACAGAAGCCCTTTACTACTGAAACAAAACCGACCCTAGACCCAGTGACATGCGATATGAGGAGGTCTGTTCTTCCCTTGAAGTGAGGCCTCTCTCAGTAACTAACCTCTAAAGGTTGTTCTGTGAGTGTGTTCACAAGTCACCTGGAGGGTCTGGTCATCCCAAACCATTTCCAAGATAAGCAGTCTGTACCTTTTGGACAGGGGTAAGTGACATGAGCATTTAATGCTAGATGGTTGGTCTTCCTATTTTTAAAAATGAGTGTGAAACGGAGCCTCCAATCCCAGCTCTAGGTAAGCTTAGCATACTGTTAAGGCTATCACTACCCGAGGGGGTGTTTTTATTTATTTTTTTTATTTTTATTTTTTTATTTCTTGGTCTGTTTTGCCTCATGTGGCATTCTTCTGACATGCCTCAATCAGATGTGTACCGGTTCATTAGTGAGAGTCGTAGTGCTTACTGTGACATTCAGCAGCCGTCAATAAACAGTCTGGTATGTTAAAACGCACATAGTTCAACTGAATCCAGTTATCACAGTGGAAGAGAACAATCAGTAGTCTGCTGTGTAATTTTATGTATTTTTGTGTTTGTTTTTTTTTGTTTTTTTTTTGGCATGGGGGACCTGTATCAGAATCTAATGGGCACGTCTGATGATTAACTCCCTGACTCAGAAACGGATCAATGCTTGGGGTCCTGGGTTAAGACTGTTGGGATTAATTGTCAGGTCGTAGCATGTGAGCAGGAAGATGCAGCCCTACAATCCTGATGTAGTGACTGAAATTTGGTGGGTCAGAGAGAGAAATCTGGCTTGTGGTTTTGGGCTGCTCTCCTGACTTGTGCGTCCTGTCATTCTCCCATTGTCTTTGTCTCATCCTTGTTTCACTTCTCCCGCTCTTTCTGCAATGCCTAACCCGTCCCCCATCCAGCATGCTATGCATGCCTACACACACACACACACACACACACACGTACGTCTCTCTCGTGGTCCTGGCCACCATGGGTGAAGGAAGAGACAGGCGGTAGGAGTTGGACGGCAATCCCCTGTTTCTCAGCTTGCTCGGCAAGGCCTTAACAATGAGCCGCCCCCCCCCCCCTCGTCCCCCACACGGAGGTGGCGGATTGTAGAGGGTTTCTATGGAGAGTGCAGCCTGCTCAGCTTGGGCCTTTGTTGGCCTGGATAGTGCCACTTCTTTATTTATGAGGGAAAGGGGGACTTATTCTCTTCAGGTCCTCCCATCTTCTCCCAGCAAGCCCAGTCTGGGGCCAGTCTGACCACAGATGCTTTAGCCTAGCGATGTGGTGTCAGTTGGTTGGGAAGTTATAAGTGGTTGGTTTCTTTTTGACACCATAGCTGTGGCCACAAAATTGATCCTCTAAAGAGCTTGACCCTTCAACTCTGAGTTCCATCACTTTGGGGCATTTGAGAACCCATGTGTGTCCCCTGTTGCCATATTGAGACCGCACTCTAGGATGGAAGCTGAGGAATTTGGGACAGGCTAGGTTCAAGTAGGCACATTCTTTGAGTTATGTTTGTGCGGAAGACCAGGAGGGGCATATGAACCCTTACTCTTGAACTTGCACTCGCCTTTAGGAGTGTGCAGTAGATGTCAGGGAGTTGTGTTTGTGGGTGAGGAGTTGCGTTGTGCTGTCAGACAGGGAGCCGGTGCCAAGGGCTTTGGGGTGGGGGGGGGTTGTTTTTTTGCTGGGGGGTTTTGTCTGTTTTTTGTTTTGTGTTTTTTTTTTTTTTTTTTTTCTTTTTCCTTCCATCCCCTGTGAAGGCTGTGGGGCCCCGTAGGGGGGAAATGTTGCATGTTTTCTCTTTGAGGTGACTGGATTTTGGGGATCCATGGCTGGGAGAATGTGGGCGACCCTGGATGTGTGGTGCTTTGGGGGAGGGGAGACATGCCATTGGAAGCAGACTGCAGACATGCTTTCTGTTGCCTCTTTCTGCACTTTGCACTGAGTATGCTTCTGTGCTTTCTGAGCCTATGATTGGCTCGTTGGTTTTATTAATGGCCTCTCCAAGGCCTGCCAGTCGTCGTACCATTTGTTTGAGGGCATTGGTGTCCTCAGGCTGTTAACTGTGTGTTACTGTGCTCCCCCGCCTCTCCCTCTGAGGTTGGAGCCTGTAACAGAGTGGTCATTCAGCTGCCCGGGAAGAGCGAGCCCATTCTGTGTGTGTGTGTGTGTGTGTGTTTGTGTGTGTTTGTGTGTGTTTGTGTGTGTTTGTGTGTGTTTGTGTGTGTGTGTGTGTGTGTGTGTGTGTGTTCGCTCTCTGGGCCTGGTCTGTGAGCCTTTGCCCCCCTGACTGACTGCCTTGCTGGCATTGAGCCATGCTTTGTTCCCCTGGGCGACAGCAGAAGCTGATCCAGACCCCCCCCCCCTTTGGTAGTTTGAGGGGTAGGTCTGCTCCAGAGAATTACAGGGGACATTTTCCCAAGCTTTCTACTGTTGCTCTTACACTCGGCTGCCTCCGCTTGCCCTCTATAGGAGTGGCGGTGGTTCCCTATCAGGTGCATGCATGCATTAGGTGGCAGGTTGGAGGTGGTGGCGGCAAAGAAATTAGAGGTTATGAGAGGTACGTGGAAATTGGCACAGTGGAACAATGATCCCTGTAGCCCTGCCCACTACCATCAGCCCCTACCCCCCCACCCTGTGGTGCTGTCACCCCTTGTGTCTAGGACCAGTCTGTTCTGACTGACGCCATTGTCTCCCTCAGCCCTGTCCTATCCTGTCATAGCGTAGCACTTACACACACACACACAGCAGCTGTATTGTGTGTGTGTGTGTGTGTGTGTGTGTGTGTGTGTGTGTGTGTGTGTGTGTGTCAGAGAGAGAGAGCGTAAGTACTGTGAATGGCAGCTTGAGGCCAACCAGGAAGTGCAGGGGAACACTGTGCATAGGCCTACTGTACAGCATTTTGGGAGATGATTGCTGTTGGTCTGCTTGTCGATCCCACAGCAAGGGTCTATTCGAGCAGCATGGGCCTGTGGGTTTTAACGCCCAAGGTTTCTGCACTCTGCCTTGACCTGTGTGTGGTCACAGAAAGGGGGGGAAGGTTTAACTTTGTGTAGCTCAGCGTCTTGATGTGATGGCTTTTTGATTGTTCTGATTATGCAGTGAAGATTTTCATTAAGGCATCCCTCTAATAGGATTCCTTAAGGCACCAAGAGTTGACTTCCAGCTGTTTTAGGACTTCAGATTTTGAATGTCTGATACGTTTTATTTTGGGTGAAGGTCATACGGTTCATTTGAATTTTTTAAAGGGGAATTTGATGTGGTGTATCCTGTGTTTACTGCTTCTTTAATTCACCCATGTAATAAAATTTAGAATTGAAATTAGGGTTTTTTGTTATTCATGGCTTCTTGATTCTCAGAATACTTACCAGTTTTCATTTGCTAAATATTACTTTTAGTTACTGTAAAAAGTTGAGCATGTCAGCAGACAAAAAGCAGACAATTACATCTTAGTCACTGGGATTTAAAAGAAAGAGAGCAATTTACATAGCAAATACACTTTGGGTGGTGGATTGTTCTAACACAAATGGCAGTGGAAATGTGTCCAGGTCGAAAAGCTGGTAGGCCCTCTCTTGATTTTACATCTTATATGATGGTTTCTCTGGATATTCAGCTCCTTATCTGCTGAAAATGGCTTTAGTGGAAAATGGAAAGTGCTTTATGTGAACTTTCCGGTTAGTTTTAGAGTAGCCCTACAAAGTAGTACCACAGTGACTACTCCAGTCTTCCTGCATAGTTTTCCTAGTGATCTCTTGCTCTCATTTTCACTCCCCTTTCACATTCTGCCTTTTTCATCGTTATTGCTGACTTTTTTTTCTGCTTGGACAGTTTTCTGCCTGGAATGGATATAAAATCTATTAAATAATATAGTTGTTAATGGCATGCATATTTGGATAACCTGGACCAAAAACTGAAATTAGATTTTTTTTATTTTCAAACATATTCTGATATTTGAACTCTCTACTAAAATTTTATGCATTTAATATATATGGAATTCAGGCTCTTGAATATCATCAAATGCATCCCTTTGCCACTGAGGTAAGATGCTTTACAACAGTGTTTCCTAACCTAGTCCTCGGGGACCCACAGACGGGTCATGTTTTTGCTCTCTGCCAGATAGTCCACATTTTCATTCCCACCAGGAGCATGGTGAATTCTGACAGACATCAAAATGCATTTTTCTTTTTTTGCATAAACATGGTATTAAAAAATGTATCATATGCTGGGAGCCCCCCCCCCCGGACACATTTCTGTGTACAGACAGGTTGATGTTCCCTGTTGGTTAGCAAACACTGAAAATTATGCTCTTGCTTGTGAGGTTCACAGGTGTTGTAAGCATCATGCATGAATAACAGGCCTGCTACTAGTAACTGACAAATTACCTTATTTTGGTGCTAAGAATATCTGTCTGTGGGTGAAATAAATCATAGCAAATAGCCAGACATTAATACTTGTTGCTACCCAGTAACCTTTCATATTGTCAAATGCCAGGCAATAATTTGAGCAGTTCACTCCAGATGCTTAACAGAATATCTAGCAGCTCCTATCATGTATGCTGTTGGCAGCAGTTTGGTTGGTGGCAAACACATGTCTTTTCAGTTTCTGCATTGCGCACCTTAATATTGATGCAAATATACTTTCGCAAATGTGGCTTACTTGATGGGTCGACTCAGAAAGATTAACTTTTACTTCGTGTGTGTTTTTACATGTTCTCCCTGTGTTGTGTAGGTTTACTTTGAATATCTCAAGACATTTCATTGCTGTATGTATGGTGCATGCATGCATCACTGACGTCGATGCGATACATATCTTGATGCATTGCCAACGATCCGATAGATTAAAGATGCGTATGAAGCAATTAGTAATGCAATATTTGATTCACCCCTATTTTGATTGTGTTTCGACGCAATGCAAAAGAACACGATACTATGCAATTTAATATGGTACAGAACCAGTTTAGAGAGTGGAAATAAATATAAAGGTACTAGTCAAAAATTATTGCTGGCATTTATTAATAAAAGCATAGGGCCTCTATTAATGATTATATATTAACACAAGGATTTTACAAATGTAAAGATGTTGGAACTGATGCATCTCGAGTTCTTTCCCAATTGTACACTTTTTTTAATTGGGGTAATCGCGTCGTTAACTTTTGCGCCAGTGCACTGATGTGAATCTCACCATCCATAGTATGCATGTATTGCAGTGGACTAGCATTCTGTCCAGGGTTTTCCCAGCCGTAGTCCCTGTGCTGCTGGCAGTCCCCCTGTGACCCTGATCAGGGTGAGTGGTTAGAAGATGGATAGGTGGATGGATTACTTGATGAATTTCATCTCTACTATTGTCTGGCTTGGGAAAGAGCAGTTCAGTGGCTTCCATCCAGTCCGGTTTCAAAGTGCCAGATATGGTGGGTACCACTCCTGCTCCCCTAAGCGTTTGCTCGTTTAGCTTAAGTGTGCGTTTGCTTAAGTGTTTCATTTCACCGCTTTGTGCTTTGCTCAATGTGTCTTTCTGCAGGGGTTGCATGGAGCATTTATCAGCTCGGATTATTTATTTGTGCTTTCATAATTAAGCCATCATCCTTAGTTCAGCACTTATTATATTCACAGGTTTGAAAACATTTTGCTTCAAGCACCCAGTTTTGCAGTTGGCCAGGCCCCAGAACTACATATCAGTGATTTTAAAACACTACTGGAAATGCTTCAGATGGTTTTAAGTTTTAATTTCTCCTTTGACGGTGCACGATTCATAATGCTCATCACTTTTAATATTTGGACATATTTTGAAATGCCCTTCTGGAGTCTTAATCATTTTAAGTGGTTATCACCAAAACTCTATGAATTTTCACCAAAGCTTTTCTTCGCAACTGAAGACTTTTTTTTTTTTTTTTTTTTTTAATGTAGTCGTTACCGGGCTCTGTCAATCAATGCTTTGATGCACCTGATCATGGCTTGTATGTAGAAAGAGTGCCTACAATTCAATATAGTGAAGGCAGCGGATCTCGCCTCAGGACTCGTTTAAAAGATGTTAATGTTTATTTACTCTGAGGGTTTCTGCAACACTGATCCAAATAGCATGTGCCAGTATGTCGGCTACGTCGGGCCATTTTCCAGATTGCCAGCTCTTAATCTGCCTTTGACACTGCAGTTTTGTGGTGTTTTTCTGCTTTAGTTCATGCCATTTTATTCTTGCTATAAAGCGTAACTTCAGTGACTCTCCACACAGCCTCACAGGGCTGCACTGCAGCTGCACATGGACCTGCCTGAGGTCAAATGTGCAGCGTATCGACAACCCACCCTGCATTGCTGTGCTGGATGTGTTTGCCATATATGGGCGTTCCCCCACGGGTCACCTGCGGACAGACAGGTTTGAGGCAATTCCAAGGAGAGCTGTACCTCCAGCCTGCGTTTGCAGAGGTGTGCTCCAGCCTGTCCTGTCATGGCCAGCGTAGGCAGCCAGTGATCAGTTGCTGCTGTTCTGTCATGCTAAGTGCTAAAGCATGGACTAATCCCACTAGATGTGCTAACGGCAGAAAGTGCTTAGATTTCCCGCATTATGAGGGCTAGCTCAGCAGCAGCCCCCATCATGTATAAGCCTGAATGCTGTTTAGAAATATGACGCGCCTGCGGCCTTGACAGGAAGCTGCGAGGTTTAGGGAAAACACGACGCGTTCCTTGTGGACTGGTTTTTGCTCCTCTCTGTGCAGTCTGCGTGCACTCCTTCCCACGCCGTTCTGTCCCTCCCTCCCTGGGTGAGGGTGAGGGTGGGGGTGGGCGAGGTGAGGCGGGACCCTGGATTGCCAGGCGCGTCCTTGCGTTTCTCTTTTCCTCAGAAAAGGTTTGGCATTGGCTCAGTGTCATGTGAAGAGGAGGCAGTATGGCGTGTTGGGCTGCCATTGAGGAGGATGAAAGCTGTAAACACCCCCCCCCCCCCCTTCAAGGGGACGACCGTGTCAGCGGAGGCTTCTGTATGTGTGCTGGTGGGGGAGGTAGGAGGTTAGTGGGAAGGAGCCTTTATGCCAATTTTCAGCTAGCCTGATGGAGGCCCCTTCATGATTTCCATGATAATGGGCAGCACACGGGGAACCCGCAATTCCTGGGCTCATGCCTCCAAAAGGCAGAGTGTCGTGGAATGGACTAGGGCAAGAGGGTGGAGGAGAGCACAGAGGTTCATGGAATGCAATAAGCTGAAGTAGCTACCAGCACTCTGGACAGATGATTCTGCTTGCCTCGGTGTTACAGTGGGCTCCCCAGAAAGGCCAAGTCATTACGTTTGGCTTACATTTGACTAATATATGAGTGTGACTCACTTATTACCAGACATTTGTTAGTGACACATTTCAGGAGGTTTTGCAAACAGTACAGACTTCATACAAGAGGAAACCACATGGTTTCCAGTATGCCGGGGGCGCAGGGCCTAGAGGGGTTTGGGCCTGATGCTGCAGGAACAGACGCCACAGTGTCGTCTTTACTCGGCAACCTGGGGGTGAACTCACAGACTCTCCAGTCTCGTGCGCATCAATATGAGGCGCACAGTGTGCTTGTATACTCGAGTGTCTTCCATGAAAATGGGACCGATGAGCGTTGTGCCGGGTTGAGTGCATCTGCTGCCCCATTAAAATGAGTCATGTGTGAGAGCAGCATTCTCATTAACACAGGAAGTATGGGCCCACTAGTGCGAGTCTTTCACGTAGGAGTGTCTCGCCGTGTGTTCCGATTAAAAGGGAGTTTCCGCCGTGCTTTGTCTAATGGCCAAACATAAAGACGCGTATAGGTGACTTCCCCGTTTCATTTCCCGAAGTTTGTTGCCAACTTGTGCACACAAACGTCACCTTCTGGTTCAATATTGTGTCATTGCTGTGATTTGTATGCACTTGGGCTGTAAGGGTTTTTTTCTCTAACTCTCAAATCAGATGCACATATCTGCAGCCTTGAGCTTGTGGGGAGCAGCCTTAAAGCTTTTTCTTACTCCTAGAAGGTGACCTCCCTCCCCTTCTCTTCCCACCCAGGAGCCGTTGGGGCCCAGCCCCTGTTCTCCGTGCCACGACGCCCTGGCTATGGCACAATGGGGAAGCCCATCAAGTTGCTGGCCAACTGCTTCCAGGTGGAGATCCCAAAGATGGACGTCTACCTCTATGAGGTGGACATCAAGCCTGAGAAGTGTCCACGCCGAGTCAACAGGTACAGTAGGCCCCACCAAGCTGCCATAGCTGGGAGTTACATTTTATAGGTGTCTCCATGTGAGATCAGGGCTTCCTGTGTCGAGTGCTTATAATCCCAGACATGGTGTAGGCTGCACTGTTACTGTTGATATAATCATGATTTGTACGCATACACAATAATCACCAGGGCTTTAGATCACAGGTGTAAACATCTGTCTGGACACCAGCTTTTTGGTACTATACGAACATTTACTTGCGTCCTCAATTTGATGAGCAGATTAGTAGTACGCCTAAAATATTAAGTAAATGCCCATATTGTACCGGGAAAATTGGCACCTGGGCAAATTTTTGCACCTGTCGTCTAAAACCCTGTAATCACATTTGTCTGCAATGATTTGTTTGTTGATAACTCACGGCAGTAACACCAGCTTATTTGATACACTCTGTTGGTGGATGATAAACTACAGCCAAACAACTTATTTTGAGTAAATTGTCTCCTTTTCGTTTTATATTTGAAATATGACATATGATGTCGTGAAACCCTAGGTACATGAATTCTGCACCTGAGCTTTTGTTCACAGCCTTCCTCTTTCCTTGCCAATATGGAGGAACCATCCAGTACTACTGTGCTGTATGAACATCTCTGTGGGGGAAATCTGCCAAATTCATGTAGAACATCTTGTGGAGCTCGTTTTTAAAACTCAGGTCAAAAAGGTCGAAGTGTCTTATATTGTGAATTGATATACAGATGCATGATGCATGAAATATCATTCTCGTAGGACATGGTGCAAATGAGAAAGTAATAAATGAAATAGTGAGATGTAACCATATAAGCAAGCCATTCTGTACGTCATTGAACATTCCTGTCCGCTCTGACTGAACGTCTGCTGTCTTACAGGGAAGTGGTGGATTCCATGGTGCAGCATTTTAAGGTGACCATCTTCGGGGATCGCAGGCCAGTCTACGATGGCAAAAAGAGCCTCTACACAGCCAACCCACTGCCAGTGGCCCCTACAGGGGTAAGAAGCACTATCGTTGCTCTTAAACGGTCCCATTAAAGTAGTTGTTAGACATTCAGGCTCTTTCTGAGCTAAAAGGTGATGGAATGAGGTGACTGTAGGACACTGTGGCCACTTGCCTGGAGTGGGAGTCTGTGGCAGACTTCCAAATGACACTATGGTCACTTTAGCTGTAAGAGCTGGCATGCACTGCTAAGGTCTTCTGGAAGCAATGCTTCTGCAAACCACAGCATGCTTTAAAACACCTTCAAAACTGGAAACTGCTGTTTTTTTTTTTACATTGAACATCAGTAAGGTCAGGCTTTTCAAAATACACTGTGAGACGTAGTAGAACTTCAAATATGCTACATTTAGATGAGTCATTTTTCCGAATTGCCATTCAGTTATTCCTGAGTTCCTCTTGCACGTTCCCGCTTGAGGCCTAGCGGTTCTGTCACTGTGCTCCCATAGGTTGACCTGGATGTCACTCTGCCAGGAGAGGGAGGGAAGGACCGGCCATTCAAAGTCAGCATCAAGTTTGTGTCGCTGGTCAGCTGGCACCTGCTGCACGAAGTCCTGACGGGTCGCGGCATGCCGGAGCCATTGGAGCTGGACAAGCCCATCAGCACCAACCCGGTGCATGCTGTGGACGTGGTCCTACGCCACCTGCCTTCCATGAAGTATGTTGAAGCATGTGGCCACATTCGATCAGTGCCTATGCAGCCCTGTGTAAGCTGACCTCAGATCAGATTTTCATCCTGACGTGCTCCGTTGTCTGCAGGTACACCCCAGTGGGCCGGTCATTTTTCTCTGCACCAGAGGGTTACGACCACCCCCTGGGAGGTGGGAGGGAGGTGTGGTTCGGGTTCCACCAGTCCGTGCGGCCCGCCATGTGGAAGATGATGCTCAACATTGACGGTGAGGATTCTGTAACTTCAAGGGTTACTGTTGTGGAGATGAAGCCACTTTTAATTTGGGGGGGTGGGTGCATCGGAGGGATGACTGTGTTCTCCTGATTCCTGTCTGTGGCATTTGCCCAGGTCCACAGTGGTGGCAGTGTGTTCCTGGCTGTGTCAGCATTGCCTCCAGAAGCTGGGTGGCCTGGCAGTCATGGCCTTTATTCATGAGATCAGGCACATGGCGTTAGCAGAAGGTGTACAGAGGCTGTGCTGCTGTCAAGAACAAGCACACGTATCTAATGTGACCTAATAACTTTAGCCATCGGTTTCAAGTGTGTCCTCTCCTGTGCCTTTAGAGTCTAGAGGTATGGTTTGTTGGGGATATATGTGGTTTTCCCTGGTAGCAGGGTGGGCAATCTTACCTACAAAGGGCCAGTGTCAGTATGTATGTAGGTTTTTTGGATAATCTTTAGGTCAGCTGTTCAATCCGGGTGTGAGGACCCTTCAGCCAATCAGTCCTCTTAATTAGGGAGTTGCAGCGAAAACCTGCATACACAACAGCCCTTTCTGGATAAGATTGACCATCCCTAGGTTAGAGGAACCATGGTATCATCTCCTTGGCAAAAAAAATGATTTGATCAGAATCCGTATCGACAGCAATTTAGCTTCCCGGTCTCCGTTGGGCAGCTCCCTTGGGCAACGTACACCTGCACACCTTGATGTGAGTCACCCATACAGCTTTTCCTCTGGCATCGCATGGCCTCTGTGGGCCTGCACCTGCTGCTGGACCTGTTATCAGAGCATATCTGCAGCCTTTGTGCTGGCTTTTGTGTTCCAACGAAAGAGCGGCTCAGAGCAGGCCTCTTGAAACACAACAGGTACTTTCCAGCTTGCTGGGTGAGCTGCAGTGAAACGTTGAAAAGCTTGTTTAAGCACTCAGGTGGTGTTTGGGGGCCCTGCTCGTGCAGCATATCACTTCTAACGTTTTTGTAAAATTGATCCTTTTTGGGAGCCGTGGCATAAGCTCAATTACACTTTTCCATTTCTGGTGATTAAATCTGCCATTTTTTGCCCTTATTCTAAAGCTTAGCATTCTGAAGCCCTTCGCAAGGAACAGAAACTTCGAAGCACATGGATAGTCTCTGTCTGCACAGAAGTGAATTGAAAATAAGATGTTGACAAACTTTGTCAAAGTTTAACGCAGAATGCCAGAACATTCCTTTCTGGCCTTTCTGTTGGTCCCAGTCTTCTATCACTTCTGATAACCCCTTGCCCCTTTGCTCCTTTGTCTACAGTGTCTGCCACGGCTTTCTACAAAGCACAGCCTGTAATCCAGTTCATGTGTGAGGTCCTGGACATTCACAACATTGATGAGCAGCCACGCCCCCTCACAGACTCCCACCGGGTCAAGTTCACCAAAGAGATTAAAGGTAAGTGCATGTCACTGCATTAGCCTGTAGAATTCCTGCTGTCCTCCCTGATATTGTGCCCCTGGCAATCCAGAAATGTATGGGCCTGATGCGTGTGAGGTGAGGGTGGTGCTGAGGCTGCTGATGTCATTTGGGGGTGAGGGGTTGGTGTTAGGTGTGTGGGCTAACCATGCCGCCACCTCTCTCCCCCAGGCCTCAAGGTGGAGGTGACGCACTGTGGAACCATGCGGAGGAAGTACCGCGTATGCAACGTGACGCGGCGGCCAGCCAGCCACCAGACGTGAGTGTGCTTGTGTCGCTGTGGCATTTGTTGGAGGCTGCCATTATGATCTCAGTAATGTCACTGTAGCCACAGTAATGGGCAGCTGAGCAAACTAAACCTGTTGAGGATGAGGAGCTGGCAGAGCAGTGGCATGCCCGGCTGGGATTGCAAGTTTACTTGCCCCCTCGTCCCCCATGTTATTGCCGTAGGACCCTCTCTTCATTAGCCACTGTTCCCCTTCATAATTCCCTTATGCAGAAACCTGCAGTTTCTACTTTCAAACTTTGTTGTACTTATTCATTCTTCAGATTAATGCCAAATTAATGATGTGACAGATTTTTATGTAACAATGCATGTTAGTTAGGAGTGCATCTGAGAGGAGCAGGCTGAGAACAGATGGAGTTTGAAGAGAGAGATGGAAAGTCACTGCTGTCAGTCTGTCCGACCCAGACTGCTGGAATGCAGAGCTTCCTGCTGCAGTTTCCACTTATCTTTATAGTGCTCCTACCTAAGATGAAGCTTCCACTTAGTCCTCTATCCACCAGGGGCAGACAGAGACCTACACCCATCTTTTTTCCCCGTCACCTCTGCAGGTTCCCATTGCAGCTGGAGAACGGGCAAACAGTTGAGCGTACCGTGGCCCAGTATTTTCGAGAGAAATACAGCTTGCAACTCAAGTACCCCCACCTGCCCTGCCTGCAGGTGGGCCAGGAGCAGAAGCACACCTACCTGCCCCTGGAGGTAAGGCTCGCTGGGGCAGTTCGCTGGCCGATTTTTCCCAGTATGGCTGCTGGCCCACGTCTGCGTAGTCTGACTTGCTCCCATTCCTGCAGGTGTGTAACATTGTGGCAGGGCAGCGCTGCATCAAGAAACTGACAGATAATCAGACCTCCACCATGATCAAAGCCACGGCACGCTCTGCACCCGACAGACAGGAGGAGATTAGCAGGCTGGTGAGTGGTGCTGTCATCTGGTGGCTGGAGGCTGAATTGCTCATCAGCCTTTTTATTTTTGTTTAATTTGTATTACTCCAATCTCTGTCCCCTTTTTCCTTATTAATTTTTTAAGGAAAATTTACGTTTTCAGCCATTTTCTTATGAAACGGTTATATGAATTTTCAGAGCATTAAGTAGCGGGCACATAAACTGTAGTGGCATGCCTGTTCCCCACCCATTATAGGTACGCAGTGCCAACTACGAGGCCGATCCATTCGTGCAGGAGTTCCAGTTCAAAGTGCGGGACGAGATGGCTCATGTGACGGGCCGCGTGCTGCCTGCGCCTATGCTGCAGTACGGGGGCAGGGTGAGCACAGAGACCTTCATGGTACCTTCCTGTACACCACGCCCATTCTTTGTCTGTCTGTCTGACACTAACCGCTGCTTTGCTGCGTGAGGACAGAGCATCACTTACACAAACCTGACACATTTTAAAAGCCACCTTTTAAACTTTGGTAAAAATGACTTGGTGTGTTTGTGCATGTGTACCAGTGTGGCCAGTAGTGGTGGAGGCAGCGTACACTTTCTGTTCACATGATTTAATTTTGCTCCCTTTATGAAGTTTGGTGTATGATATTCTTGACATCTCATTGTGATATGAGTGTAGTTCTGTGCCCCAATACCTATTAGCTGACATCTAGCACGTACCGTAAACTTGTTTGCAAGTAGATTAAATAAACGTCTACCTTACACTTGCTGTTTTTGAGTTTCGTTAGTTAGATTACGATGCATAAGATGTGAATTTGCTGTGCTCAAGTAGCTTATGCTCCACAGAACTGCCGTAGATGTGGACTCGAGGATGTTTGTCAATGTGTGTGATTGTCTTGTTTTTACCAATATATAATGCTGGTGTTTGTACTTGAAGTTGCATCACAGCCCCACGCGAAGGCAAAGTGTGTGTATTTATAGTCTGTTTTGCACTGCTGGAGGACTGCCTGTGCCGCCCTAGTAGAGGGCTGTACTCTTGGCGGTCCTCTGGGGCCAAGGTCCCCCAAGCACTTTTGGCCACAGGCACTCGCAGGAGAAACATGGGTCATTAATTTGGTTCACTCAAGATGCAGTGTCATTTCTGAGAGCATGGTGCTAAAACATTTCTGTAAAGTTTGATTCTCAGAATGTTTGCATGTTTTTATTTTTCATTAATTAACGAGGCAAAGGCCGAGAAGTAAGCTTAACAAGGTCAAATAGCACGACCTCCTGCTTGGGTGTCCTTTCCCCCAAGTACTTTATCCCTTCTAGAGTTTCTTCTAGTTATGTTGCTAAGCTTAACCATTGAAGGAAATGCTTGGAAATTTCACCTTTGTCAGATTATCACATTTATCTAAAAATCCAGTGTATGTAATAGCGGCTCTTCTGACAAGAAGCGTGTCATTTTTACATGGCCTGCTGGGATTTTCGGGCTCCTTGCTGACACCCCGCATAGCAGATGAACCCTCTGCTGTCATTGTAGAACCGGACAGTGGCCACTCCCAGTCACGGTGTATGGGACATGAGGGGCAAGCAGTTCCACACAGGGGTGGAGATCAAGATGTGGGCCATCGCTTGCTTTGCCACGCAGAGGCAGTGTCGTGAAGAGATCCTCAAGTAAGAGCCCCATGGCACCCACCGGTCTGGTCTGCCGTTTCTGCTTTCTGCTGACATTTCCCCCACCTCCCCTCAACCGCCACCACCTGTAGTTGTTTTTCCAACAGACGCTGTTTAAAAGTTAAAACACTCAGTGACTTTCTGAGGAACTTGGATCTTGCAAAAAAAAAAGTGTTCAGCTGCATAAGTGGATGTAATTACAAGTTCTTTAAATGAGTGTCTGCCAGCCAAATAGCAGTAATGGTCACATTTCTTTGAAAGTGCTCTCATTTCGAGTCCGAAGAAGTACAGTGTTTCCACAGGTGTAAGACCCTTTCTTAAATTCTTTAGGTAGAAGTGTCTGAGTAGGACTCTGCAAACTCAGTAAAATTCCCATATATTAATGGGTAAAATCTGTAAATTTGCTTTTGTGATGAGTTCGCTTAAGAACTGTGTAAATTGTGATAGCTTCACCAGTAGAGCAGACTCTTATCCAAGGAACAGCTGGGTTTGAACTGAAGCATCTGCTGTAGTTATGTAAGGGTTTGTTGTATAACCTTATTATGTCTATTTAAAGTTTTTTGTAGTGTCTGAGAGTAGCGCTGTATGCCCAAAGCAAGGTGCGTTCCTATTCCTTACCAAGATGGCTTCCTCTTCACCATGGGCTTTAATGCCTCCTATGAACTGGTATGTGGGTTAGCTTCAGCCTCAGCAATAATGGCTGACATCGCTCACTCTGTCGGCAGGGGTTTCACTGACCAACTGCGGAAGATCTCCAAGGATGCAGGAATGCCCATTCAGGGCCAGCCGTGTTTCTGCAAGTACGCGCAGGG
>JAAGVU020000129.1:12417051-12441746 GCA_011763525.2 Mormyrus iriodes
CCTTTTTGTTTACTTTTACCTTTTTTTTTGCCCTTTTTTTCCCCCCGACAACACCACCCACGCCTCACCCAAGAGCCCCCCTTTTTCCCCCCCCCCCCCCCCCCCCCCAGTCCATTCTCAGTGTCTCAGTGAGTTGTTAGCCAGTGCTTTACAAAGTAGAATGGGGCTGGCAGATTTCTGTCATTCGGTAGATATGGGTTTGTGCTGTCTGGAGGCCAGGAGTGGGCATGAACGTGCCCAAGGAGCCAGGGCAGTGCAGCAGCGTGACCAGGTTTGGTGAGGAACGCCGGCCGGGGCCGGGTAGGAGGTGTGGTCCGGAACGCCGGCTGGGGCCGGGTAGGAGGTGTGGTCCGGAATGCCGGCCGGGTAGGAGCACACATGGATCTGGCCATGGGAACACGGGTCTGCAGTAACGCAGTGTGAGGTGGCTTTGACCTGATATCACTGCTAGATTGGCATGATTTCGCAACGGTTAAGCCACAGATGGTGTCGCCAGCTAGTGGTAAAGTCCTGTAGGTCCTTAAAAATCATGCTTGTCACCCTGTACCTCGCTGCTAGACATGCCAGTGCATCGGTGCCCAGGACACACCCGCTTGACAGTTCCTTAGCCCAGATAAATATTTCGGTTGTTTTTTGGGGGGGGTTTGGGGTGGGGATGAGCAAAGTCCACAGAAAGTGCCTTTCCTGATGCTGGTGCTGAAAAACGAAACAAAAACGAATCAAAGAAGTCTTATTTTCTAACTGTTGCGAGGCTGAGATGCAGGATTTAAAAACGTTGCATAAATAAATATCCATACGTATGTGCAAATGGTTAAAGAAATGCCATGACAGTATGGTTAAGCTCTTTTACAGCAGTTTATAGGAGTCAGGACCAAACGAAAGGAAGGGGGGGCGGGGCGGACACTCACCTGACACTGCCTGGCCCTGGGCTGCCGCACCGATTTGTATCGAGGCTCGGTCCGGACCTGAGGGAGCGCCGCTGTGCGGTACTGCCGCGTCCTTTGGGGTGGTCCAAAGGGGGCATTTATTTGCTGAATCACTTTGTGATGTTTGCCCCTGTTTAACGGGGGGGGGGGCAGCGGCGACCGAGTTGTTCGTACTGTGCAAAGGCCTTATGACAGCCTATCTCCATTCTCTTTGCTTAGTGCCCTAAAGTGTTTACCCCAGGCGTCGGGTCTGAGGGGTACCCACCCCTTGCCAGGAAGTAGCTCCTTTGGCTTGCATCTCATTGGCCAAATCATGTCATGTGAGTGCCCGTCGGTCCAAGTGATACCATAGAAATCTCGAAACACAGCACCTCAGTTACCTTGGTATGCTGCATCTATTTGAAATAAATATTAAGAGCGTAAATATTGCTTTGGTAACAGTGTAATGCATCTGGTTATGAAATAAAAGCTATTTTACAGTAAGAATTTTTTTTTTTCGTCTTAACACTCATCTGACTCTGGATTTTGGTCTACAATGAGCCTTTTTATTTGGTTGTCCTATTTAAACTTATTTTAACTATATATATTTACAGAATATTTTATGGTATTTATTGAGAATGTATGTGTGCAGCTGGAGTTTCTGGATCTAAAGGCAGCACCTAGTGTGGAGGAGCGCAGTGGCTCCAGGCTGAGGGTGAAAGGTCAGGAGGTCTGGGACAAGGGCCGTTGTAGCCCCCAGGCCCCCACAGAATACAGGCACAGCACCTTGATGGCCAGGGACCGAGGGCAGACCCAGTGGTGTTCCTCACACGGGTCTCTGATTGTTAGGCCCCGAGTTTCCCTACCTCTGTCTTCAAGACGGCACCCCCTCCCCTTCCCTACATCAGCCTCCCGTATTCACAGATGTAAGAACTGACCCTTTCTACTCTCCAAAAAAAAGGGGGGGGGCTGCATTTGGGCTCGAGAGCTTCTGGATTTATCAAATCACATTGACTGAATATTGCGGAACTGACGTACTTTATCCCACCCCCCTGTCCAGAGCTGCTGAATGTAAGCAATAGGTTAACTGGCCTAGGCTTAGAAAGGAGGAGCTTCAAAGGGGAGAAAGAAGGGTGGGAGGTGCAGGACTGAGGCAGTGGGGAGGGCAGAAGGGTGGGAGTGTGGGGATTGGTGGGGGGGGTATGAGAAGGGCAAATGCAGCCATAGACCTTGTCACTCCTAAGAGTCGCTCCACTCTAGTTTTCCATGTGCAACAGCCTTTACTGCGCAAAGACGAAGTATATAAACCCCATTCCACTGGAATATAAGCCCCAGCCTTAAATGTATTTTTATTGTTTTCACTTTTATTTATGATGTTCAAAGCCTCAGTTGGGTACAGAAAAAAAAAACTATTAACCCCACTGGTATTTTATTCTCCCTTCTTTAACCACTAACCAAGCTAGTTAGAGGTCAGGTGTGTGAAGTTGTAACCCTTTCTAAGCGTCATACGTGTTCCAGTCCTTGGATGTGAAATGCATGATGTCCAATGGCTTTGAGTTATATTAGGGAGACCTGTGCCTGTATTATGAACTCTAGTATTGTCTTGAGCCCCTGTCCAGTTTCCCAGTCTTTCTGTTGGTTCCCCCTTCCTCTTTGCTGGGAGATTGTAAACAGGAGACATGGAGTTCCCATCAGGACTCGCTGAAACCAAACAGGGTTTTTCCTGCCATGCCCCCCCCCACATAGTCGTTACCATTTTACCATCAGCATTCCAGCAACAAAATGCAGGACTGTGTGCAGGTCGTTTGGCCTCAGGGACATTCCCTTGCTGGCCAGTAGGGGGGGCAACTCTGGTGCCTGAAAGAACCAACCCTACGTCTGCAGATGGGGAAATAAGCAACCTAGGACTGGTTGGTACTGTGCCACCAGCCATGGCGGCCTTTGCCATCCTGGGACACACTTGTGGGCTGACAGCTACTGGCTGTTCCCTGGTTCTGCAGACGCCTGCTCCATAGAACCTTAGCACACCTGGCGGCCCGCCCTTAGGGCTGGAACGGCGGTACGAGTAGTTTCTATCTCCCATAATGCCTTGGAACATTGGGGAGGGGGAAGGGGGGGTTAGGATGTTTCCATGACCTGGTTTAGACTGCCTCTTGGAGAGGGGACCTCCCTGTCCCCATTCCCAAAATTTGCCCCCTTGTGCCCAGAGGACCCTGGGGGGAGCTGCATGTCTCCAGCCCTCTCCACCTTTTCTCTGTACTTTGCAAAGGTTCTCTGTTGTACCAACAGGTCTTTTATTTTAAAATGTCTTATTTTCTGATCATTTTAGGTTAATGGCCGTTAGTGTTGCTTTGCTTCAGTTTGAAGTGTAACTTTCACTAATACTTGCAATAAAAAGCTTTGCTTTAATTGATTTGGTGTCTCTTCCTGTCTCTCTGTTTTAAATACTGTTTTATAGCAAATGTTCACTTTCAAATGTTCAGACTGGCAGACCTGCTCAGGTAGGTGTAAGACTTTGTGCTGTTACTGTGCTTCTGCTGAGGGTCTGGTGTTAGGCTTGACTGGGACTAAAAATTGGCCCTGGGCTTCGGGATTTCTCACGATAAATTGGGGGATTCTCCTCAATGATCATGGGGTTTCCTCTGAGTACTCTGGACTCCCCTCCCTGCAGTCCAAGAACATGCTCTGGTCACTATTGTTTTAACTACAGGTACACCATACAATTATCAGTCTTACAGGTCCTAAATCCACAAGCAAGGCGATAAATTATGATGTACTGTGACTGTGATGTCTGTCTTTACCGTGGTCAGTCCCTCTGCATGTGTGTGATGGTCTGGCCTCCCAGCACATGCCTATGTATCTGCAAACCGAAAACGGAGCCTTCAGCTTTCAAATGAGACAGAACTAGTTTAGCAGAGTAAAACAACTGTGCAAAAATAGGCTAAATAAGTTGGTAATTATTATAATCATCGCTTAACTTCCTCCACATACAATTACTGTCCACCTTTAAAATTTGCGTGAGGCAACTGACTGGGATTGCTGGGGCTGACTTGTTACAGTGGCAGTATTTTTGCCCTGGCACTGTGTGCCAGAGGGATGCCTTGTAGGTTCCTGGCGTCATGTGTGTCATTTGAAGCGGCAGCTGACCTCTGAGCTCAGTAGGTAGACGGGGGATTCAGTTTTGCCAGCCATTCACTCCTAGTTACTTCACCAAAGATCTCTCTGTAGTCCAAGGCCAAGCCCCACTGTCACAGCTGAAAATAAGCATAGAAAGTATTCTTCTGACACAGAATAATGGGTCACACTCCAGCTTATGTAATTCGTACATCATAGGAAATTCTGCTTTTTTCCCACAATTAAACCACATATACTTCCCTTGACCTCCAGGGAAACAGCTAGAAAATTCTCTTCTACCACGTTCATTTTTTTTAAATTATAAATTAAAAAAGCATTATAATATGATTAGTATTACTACTATTAAAAGCTGTCAAGTTAATGGCACTTCTGCAGGATGTCTTTTGTGCCTGGCAAGAACAGTACCTAACATGACATGCAGTTCCATCGCATGCCAGCAGGGGTAGTAGTTCAGAACAGAATGGATGGTGCTCCACTGCATCAGTATCAAGGTGACCAACAGAACAAAATGTCAATACCATGGCCCAGAGTCACATGGGGAATGGCGAGGCAAAGGAAGAGGCTAATGAATGTGCCATAAATCACTCAAATAACCACTGTATTGGTATAAAGTCAGTTGGCATTTCACCTTTACCGCTGGGTGTCGCCTGACTCCAGCAGCTGCTGTTAGCAAAGTGATTCTTCCATGCTTTTTTCCTCTGAATCATTGGTCCTGGAGGTTCTTTTAACACAATTTTTTACTGGCTTCAGGTAATATAATTGGTTAAACTTATGCTGCTTACTTGATACTTTTGTGATACTTTTATCAAAAGGTTACTTTACTTGAAGGGTCCAAACATATGTTCCTGTCGAACTCAAAATTGTAACCTTCAATTTTCAAGTGCCCTTCAGCCACCATACTGCGTGGTGCCTTTCTGCTGGGTTATTCTGGGTAAATATGTCATCTTGTGAGTTCTGTGACTGCCGATCTTTCCTGTGTGACTCTAGTGTGTGGAGTTTGGCTCGGGGGGCTAGTACTATGTGCCTGTGCTTAGTACCCTTTTAAGGTACCGAAATGGACTGCGAGGAACATTTGTGTACCATTGAGAGTACATTAATGTTGCTTGTACTTTGGGGATGTTCCTCAGAGTCCATTTCTGTGCCTTAAATTAGACTAAAAGGCACATTTACCTACAGCAAGGGTACAAACTGATACCCTTTTTTTCTTGACCGTGTGTAGAGAAAGAAATTCACATTACCTTAACCTTTTGTTGCTCTGATTTTATGATTTTTAACCATTTTCCCCTTATAGGTAGCCTCAAATCTAATAGCGCAAAACTAATTAAAATGTTTTAAAACTTTCAACTTCATGTATGCATGTACTCCACAATAAACGGTCAATTTCTATAAAATGTATACTTTTGCTTATATTCTCTTTGTGTGAATTGTACATTAATTTAGGGATTTTGTGTCAAAATTGTTTTAGAATTTTTGTTAGGTGAGATCATGTATATACTCTATACACACACACAGGGCTGTGTCGATTCACAGCCCTATACTGTATATAAACGCACACACACACATATTATATATATATATATATATATATATATATATATATATATATATATATATATATATATATATATAAAAATGGACAAGCCAATTGGCAGAATAGTGCCACCGAAGAGCGGGATTTGGCTTGCTTTAGCTGATGGCCAGAACGTACCTGAAAGTCTATAGGATCTTTAGCTTTCAGCTAATGCTATAAAATCTTTAGCTTGCTAGCATTAACATTGGGTCACTCACTCAAGATGTTTCCTACCGTTCATGTTATACATGCATGGGCCACATGGTTTAAGCAAGTTTTCCAGTATATTGAAAATTATCGTTTTTAAACATCCCTGCAAGAGGTGTACAAGCATCGTCCAGCAGTTTCTTCTGTTTTATTTCCTTTGTCCCTGACTCCTGTAGCCTTTTCGGGACCATTTACAAAATTATTGTCAGACGCAATTAAATAAACCACTAGGAAACTGGGGGCTTCATAATTCATTCAGAAATTATGTACAAGTACATCTTGTATAATGTGTTAATGATGCCTATGGCTCCATCTTAAATTTAAATAATTCATTGTTTTGATTACTATGATGATCATTAGGCCGTTTTGGTGCCCCCCCCAGCACTTGGTGCCCTACGCACAGAGCATGATGTGCATCTACATAGCGGTGGCATTATTGTGAGTCCTTGAGTAAGGCCCTTAATCCAGTGATTTCTGGCTGCCCCTGTGCTGTGACTCCCAAGTTGGCCCACACCTGTCTGTGTGTCTCATGGAGAGCAAGATGGAGTAGATGAGAAGTCTTTTGCCATGGGAATTAATAAAGTATCACTCTTCTGTTCTTACTTGCCATGCTCCTGCTCCCCATCCCTCGAGCCCAGATCCAGTACTAGTGCTACTGCCTTTGACCTTTGCCGATACAGCCACCGGCTTGCACAGGCTGCTATGAAAATATGACGTAATAAACCTTGGGATCTCCTCACCCTCCTCACCCCACTCCCTTCTGCTGTCTTCCCACCTTTTCCCTTCAGCACACTTCAGAAGTTGCCCCACTGTTTCCGCTCTTCCTCTCGCCATATTCTCCTTCTTTTCCTGTCACCCACTCCAAACATCCAGCACTGCTGAGATCCACAGGTTTGGCCCAATGCCGGATCTCCACAACGTGACTCTTCAGCTTCCTGTTTGATTTTCTGCTTGCGGGTTGAACTCGCTCCATCCAAACATGTTCTTTTCTGAAGGAAGTGGAACACAATACCCATAATCCAGGTGGAATGAGGAGATGACAGGCTGATACGGTCAGGATGAGACAAGGGTGGTCCCTCTCCCTTAATTCTGCTTGTAAACTTCAGTCTTGTGCACGCACATAGGATGTTTATCAGAATCCAAGTACTCAGGAAAACCTGATAAGTCCAACCTGCTCCAACTTGTTGAACCAAAAACCCATGCCATACGCCCCCTAGAAGCTGATCACAGAACCACACTTCATAGGATGGACTTGTGTCATAATGCAGTGTGTGCAATCATAATTCAGCAGTGCGGACACTTTTATGGGGGAGACCAGGTAAAGACACGCCTTAGAGTAATTTCTCTGTGCGGTTGGTTTTTACACCATTGGGACTGACCTCTCTGCCTGAACATGCTGGCATTAGATTAGCCCTTGTGTCAGCATGAGTCCGTGTGCTTCTCCTGTGATACCAAAGCCTGTTGGGGATATGGGCCACTAAACGAGGCTGCCCAGCTGGAAGGCGGCACTGCCGATCTACAGGAAAGCCTATTCCTGGCTCCGTGAGGGATGTTAATCCTGCTAAACAGTCTGTTTTCCCTCTATGTGCCCACACTCGATGATGTGTGGACCATTAGCCTAGAAAAACCCCTGCAGTGTCGTGGAGGAACCCATGGGGACAGGCATGTTTTAAAACTCCGGAATTGCTGTTTCTCTGTGCCTGTCCTAGGCAGATACTGCAGAAGCACCAGGCCTAAATAGAGGAGGACCTGCTTCTATTGCAGCACTCCCTGGAGGCCAGCCAGCGCCTCTGGGAGCCTAGTTACTGCTACATCCCGTCACCGGTGCCCTCCAAGCATCAGGACGTCCACCTGCTTTCAATGAGGGGCATCCATGCAACCTGAGCCTGTATAGAGCACTGAGGTAATTAGTTGTGCAAGTCAGAATAGCTGTCTGGAGGAAGACTTACTGCAGTGTCCTCAGTTAGTGTGAAGAAGGACCTCTTTAAAAGTCTGTAAAGTGATTTTAGGAGGAGTGAGATTTAAAAATCAAGTACTGTGTAATTGTGCATGTGTACATGCATTTGTCTGCCTCGCAAATGACGGGCATCATGTCTAGGGTGTACCTCTGCCTGGCAGCCTATGCTGCCTGAGATAGTCTACAGTCTCAGCTGGCCCTGTACTGGGTAAGCAGTTGGAAGATGAATGGATGGTTGGTTTCTAGAACATTCCTCGGATCTGACATATTTACCTGTTTAAGAACTGCTATACAGATGCTTCATTATATTAAGTGTCTTACACCAAACATACATTATTTCCAGAAATTATCAGCAAATGTGTTACAGCTTGAATTATCATGTAGCCACAGATAAGCAAAAGCCAGGGACACAAAATCCTTCTTATCATCTTCAGCTATTTATTATCTTCCGCAAAGACTCAGCTCAAAACAAATTCTAACCAATCAGGAGCAAGTTTACTGGAGTAATAATAATAACAGTAATAATGACACTTTCTATTGGTCTCTTGCATAGCTCAATCCATAGCCCATTAATCATCATTCAGTTTCTGTTTCAGATGTCATCATTAAACCGGATGCATTTTATAGTACTGTGGTACTCAGACAGAAATATATAATGGATGTCTTGCAGAAAAAGGCAGCTTTTATCTTTCATATAGGGCCATTGCATGAAAAAGAGATATACAGCTCCGGAAAAAAATGAAGAGGCTACTGCACATTTACAAAAAAGTCTGCATTTTTTTTTTTAAACCTGGTTTGATCCTGGTCCTGCTGGCAGAAGGCTCCACTGAGAGGCAGGTTGTTTCCAGACTCAAAATTTCTAAGACAACAGCACACAAGAACAAGGTGAGGCAGGAGACACTGGGAATGATGAAAACCAGCCAGGTAGAGGGCGGAAGCAACTTTCTAATGGCAGAGATCACCATTAACTTATCCTAAAGTTTCTCATGAAATGACCTTCAAAAGGAATGGGGAACATTACGTGCAGGTGTGAAGTGCACTGCTAGGACAGTTTGTGTCAGGCTCCTAGAAGCAGGACTGAAGTCCCATAAAGCAAGGAAGAAGCCCTTCATTAATGAGAAGCAGGGAAGAGCCAGGCTGCAGTTTGCAAATATATATATATATATACACCCATAGATTGAGAAATGAGTGAAACTAAATATTGTGTCTCTTTATTTTTTCAGAGCTGCATTACAAAGAATTACTATTGCAATAGGTAGAAAATTCATGGGATGAAGTTGCATGGCTTCCCTCATGCATTCGTGCATAGGTCAGTGCACAGAGGGGAAAAAAATGCTCCCGGAGGAAGCCAAGAGCTTCATTGAATCCCAGAGTGTTTGCCAGTGACAGGAAAGGTCGGGGCTCTTCACAGGTGCTCTTTGTGCAGCCTCTCCACTCTGTTACTGAGTCTGCTGTCTCCCGGCGAGGAACAGGTGGTGTTTTACTGTCAGTTTTAAGGCCGTCTCAAACCTCTGATAAACTGATACACCTTCAGCATTGTTTCGGGGGAAGGGGATTCCAACATCAACTATGGACGACTTCTAATTTATTATTAAACCCTTCCATAAAAACGTATCTTTGTAATAGCAAAACTCCGGTGAAACAAAACAGATTTTTCAAGCAAATTTGCAGTAATTTTTGGGAGAATTCTTGGTGGGAGTGTTGTCAACGTACCTTACCTCAAGTGAAGATGCCAACGCAGGTGAGATGGACTGTGAGGGAGATGGTGCTGCAAGTGTACTGCCTCCTTGCCTCTTACAGGGCTCTGAGACAGGGGACCAAATGGCTGGCCGCAGTTCAGTGTCCGGCCACACAGTGGCAGTCACATGATCAGTATCTTGCAGCACACACACAATCTGTTTTCTGTGTAGGATTAGCAGAGAAATGGCCTGGTTTACAGCATCAGCCGTATAGGTGGCTGACTTCTTCCCAATACTGTTGATGGTGACACAAAGTGCCCACAAGGCTCAGAAGCCAGGTACAGCACCCAACCATCGGCTGACAGGGACCCCAACTCCTCCAGCACCGTCTGCAACTTGTGGAGCCAACCTGGGTCACAGCTGCTTGTGGGTGAGTGGGAGGGAAAGGGGGGGTGACAAGGAAGGATATTAGGATCTTAGTGAAAATTTTGATTTGTTAGTTTAAGCACTGCTGATGTTTGGCTTACTGTACTCTCTCACAAGGCAGCTGGTACTGTGTAGCACATTGGTCTGGTCCGTGACTGTGATGGTGTAAACAGCAGGGCCCCCTACCCTGAAATCGTTTCCCTGACCCGCCCATCACCCACACTCATACGGAAGTCTGTGCCCTGACCTGGGAACAGTGCCACAGTGACCTTTGCTAGACCTGCCCTGTTCTCTGCATCTTGCTCAAACATCACTTTGGTGATCTGCTCTCCAGTCTTCTTGGAAATCTGGGCCTTTAGCTCCAGGCTGCTACTCAGAATCACATGCAGAGGTTGCAGAGTCTGGATGTTAACTATTAAGCAGAGGCACTCTGGAGATACCGAGAAAGAAAGCCATTGCTCACACTAGCACCACGTTTAATTAAGGAACAGTTTGTGCAGGATTCTCAGCGTGCACGCCTTTTGCGCATTCCCGAGGGCAATTCTGCACGTCCAGTTTTGTCGTGCTGTCTTTTTCTCCTATCTTAGGGTGTACCAAAAATAATTCATAAGAGGAGGGAGGTAAGTGGCACAGGTACTTTTGTAGGGTTAACAAAAAGAATTGCTGCTTCTCTTCCTTCCTCGAGTGAAAATAAAATGAGCTGCATACTCTGTTTAAGTACCGCACTTTCCCTTTCCTGTGCTGCTCTATCTTTAGGCAAACAATGTTTGTTTTTATTCATATTGAAGCATAAGAATAGCCATTCCCCATCTGTACCAATATCTTGGTAACAAATAATCCATTCAGCTAATTCATCGCCTTGTGAAAATATATAGGCGAAATAACGGTTATCGGACAGACCACAGACAAGGGCGCCTGAAAGCAGGTACGGGACATGAGGGTAAAGGGGGGTGACTGCTAGAGCCCTCTGCCCGCTTTCCAAATCTTGTCCGGTACACTAGCCAAAAGAATATCTAAAATAAACACAAAATACGATACGAATATGTATCCTGTATTGATTTCTGTTATAGGCCTATGTTAGAATTTTGATCTTAATTATGTTTAGTTTAACTATGTATTTTATTATTAGGGTTTTTAGGTTATCTATCTATCTATCTATCTATCTATCTATCCATCCATCTGTCTATCTTAGGGTGCATTTTATACATTATTTTTTGTATGCTGCTGGACCTGGGAAACAAATTTCATTGCTCTATGTTTTTAACATTTTTGAATGACATCAAAGTACTGAATTGATTTGGCTTAAAAAAAACTTAAATGATAATCAGAATAATCAAAGGGTACTTTAAATATATGGTTTGTGTCCAATAAATGACGATGTATTTGTAGATTTTAAAATTTTACTGTTTAAATAGTTTGCATTTGGGGTGGCATGGTGGTGCAGTGGTAAGCACTGTCGCCTCATGCCTCTGGGACCACGATTCAAGTCTCTGCCTGGGTTCCATGTATGTGGAGTTTGCATGCTCTCCCTGTGTCGTTGTGAGGTTTTCTGCGGGTGCTCTGGTTTCCCCCCCCCAGTCCAAAGACATGCTGAGGCTGATTGGAATTGCCAACTTGCCTGTAGGTGTGAATGGTGTGTGAGTGAACCCTGTGAAGGGTTGGTGCCCCATTGTGGGTTGTTCCCTGCCTTGTGCCCACAGGCTCTGGACCCCCCCGCAACCCCGAATGGGGTAAGTGGTTATAGAAAATGGATGGATGGATAGTTTGCATGTACAAATAGACTACCTTGGTTCAAAGTTTCACCATCGCACCTGGTGACCTACGGGAACTTAATGATTCTACCAGATTTCATGTTTTTGTCAAGATCTGCAATCAAAATTGTGTGCAGAAGGGAAAAAATCAATTGAAATAGGCCTAAATGTCCTTTCAAGGTTAAACGGGACAAAACCCCATTGAATGTTGATTAATAATGATTGTTGAAATTTAATAGATCCCCATGGGGAAATTCTCTTTCTGCCCATAGCAGCACCCAGGGAGCTGGAGGCTAAGCCTTGCTCAAGGACCCATAAACGTGCTGAAAGGGGAGGATTTGAACCGGCAGCTTGCTGATCATAGGTACAGACGTTTAGCACGCTGAGCCACACACTGTTGCCTTAATTATTGCTATTAATATTTTGTGTTTTTTGCATTTTTTTTCTCCTTGTGCAGAATGATCTCGACAGAGTATCAGGAATATGCTGAGTATTATTGCTAAAATCCCTGGAGGAAACAAATGCCAAAGTGCCAAATGGGTGAGCAACCACTGCGTCCACATTAGTGCCTGCAAGGGAATGGGGAAAGCGGTAATATCGCGAAAATCTGCACGGGGAGGAAAATAAAAATATTTCCGCCATAACTTCACATTTTCGCAGGGATGGTAATAGGGAGAGTACTGTGAACATAGAACACCTGGCAGAATGGGACAGTTACACATCGCAGTTAATTTATGTGTTATGAGTCGTACGTTTTTGAGCTCCGTTTCGTACTTCTTCAGCCAAAGACGACGCCAAAAACGTTTGTTCGGTGGCCTCGCCCAAAGCCTCGCCCCTCGCCTCGCCCATCGGACGTCATCACTTTCGGGGGCTACTCAAAAGAACAGGACCGGCAACGCCAAAGTATGGAGCTTCTCGGGTTTGCTCGTTTGTTGGTGGTTTGTGATTTACTTCCAATTGACTTGCTCGTGTATGACTTTGGGTTGCTCCTGGTTTTTCGCCTCTTGCTTTGCTCCCCCCCACCGGTTTTGGTTGCTTGTCCTTATATTTGCCTTTCCCGTGTACCGACCATTTTGCCCTTTGGCTTTGAGTGTGTGTTCCGTATAGAATGACTGCCGTTTTCTTTATGTTCACTTCTTTGTATGTTTGGGTAGGGAGACAGGGAGAGGGATTGTCTTTTGTTTAAATTTTCGTTTGTAGGGAAGTTAGCTTGGGAAACGGGGCATCAGATTGTTTTGTTGGTTGTGTTGGCCTGGGTCACTCTTGAAGATTGTAAATACACTTTTGGTTATACTTATAACATACCATCCACTGTTGTGCACTGTGTTGGTTTTTCCCCACTCCACACGTCCACCCACACATCGACTCTGTTACTCCCCAACCCCCTACACTGGGGCACGTAACATATGTATTTTCTCGTCTATATATTGTTCAAGGGCCACTAGTGTATTTAGAATAGTATCAAGTTAGGTTTGAAGACATTGAGATGATTTTACCAGAAAGCAAATTTTCAGAAAGTCTCCCATTTTAACAATACTCACCGTAAAATGTACTGTAACACCGCGTCTATTTTAATGAAATTGCTCTAATATTCAAATTATTATTCTTCTATCTGCTATATTAATTATAAATCCTTTCGTTAAATAATTTGTCCTCACCCCAGCACCGCCTGGTGGCAGTGTAGCCTAGGCTGTGCAGGGCTGCTGAAGACAAGAAAACACACTCTGAGCACCGCTTTCAAACATGGCAAGGACGGAAATTCAGAGTCTAATTAACTCGAAGAGCCACCGCATAGAATGTATTCAAAATAAAGCTAAAAGCCATGTGTGGGAGCATTTCGTTTTAATTAATGTCGATGGACAAGATGTGAAATGTATGAAATGCCACACTGCTATAAAGTGAAATGTGAATCTAGCCCTACGTATTACGTTAATTTCCTTTGTCTCAAGACACGTACATTTCATACATGCAACTCAAATATACATGTATACAAATATATACACAAATAAATCAATATATACGCATACATGGACCTTCACGTAAGCAAAGTTTTTCTATTATTTCAGATGAATTATAGTTATTATAGTATTATAGTAATTATAGTAGCTAATTAACTAACTCTAGTTCTAATTAAATAATGCAAAATAAATATGTTTTGGTAAAAGTGCCAAGTGAGTAATGCAATAATTAAGATATTTAAAGGCAAATATGGACATTTTTAATTTTACACTTTACTGTGTGTTGGTGGTGCATGAGGGGACGGGGTAGGGACGGTTTAGATGTTCGGGGGGATGGATGGGGATAGACATCATCCCTGTGCAGCTCTCTAATCCACATTTCCATTTCAAACTTGTACTGGGTCAAAGTAGTTCCATTAAAAAAAAATTGTATTATATGACTCCGCGGTGTTTCTAAATAGGCCACTGTGCTACGTTAAAAAATGTGTAAACCAATGAAAAATTATTCGGTTTGGTGACGAGAATATTAAAGAGTCTGCGTATTAACTAACAATTTGCCTTTCTGAGCGGAAAAAATATTTTATAAATATGCACTTCATATACTTAAAATAAAATTCCACACTCACTCGACGAATCATTAAAAAGAAACTATTAGAAACATCCAATAATTAAGGTGACCCTGTTATACCGAAGACGAAGCAGGCGGCAGCACCATTGTGCACGTTTGTCTTGTGTTTTCCTTTGGTACCAGCAGATGGCAGTAATACCCGGCAATTATCCTGAACATTGCGATACACTTTAAAGGGGCTCTATTATACTCATTTTCACTTTTCAGTTTTATTTTTGGGGTCTACTAGAATAGATTTACATGCCTCAGTGTTCCAAAACACATTATTCTCATACTATACATCTCAATTCACTCTGTCTATAACTGTCTAAAGCAATCAGTTAGAGCTTTAAGCCCCGCCCCCACACCAGTGTGCTCTGATTGGTCAGCATGCCCTGCACGTTCTGCCCGTCTTGCAGTCTGTAGACAGATCATTGCAAGTAGATGGCCAATAAGGATTGTGTTACGAGGTGACCTCACCATATCAGGGAAATAACGGATAGAATTCCAAGGAGGCATTTCAGACCAATTAGAGACGAGTGATGTCTGTTGTGAGAGTTACTCCTTTTGGCGTGTACTTTGGGTCTTAAGACTTTGCAGACTGCTTACATACACATAAGGCTATCTAATACACTAAAGGAAAGGGAAAAACTGGAAAAGCAAAATAGCGCCCCTTTAAAGCATTTGTACATTTTTGCATAGCGAAAGGTGCATTAAAGTACATATATAATATATATAATGCTGCAATGCGGGTTCCTCTTGTGGTTGCAAGACCTTTCCTTTCCTCTGACCTGGAAACACTGCCACCTTGGCCTTTGCTAGACCCGCCCTATTCTCTGCGTCTCGTTCCCACATCACTTTGGTGATCTGCTCTCCAGTCTTCAGCACCAGGCTACTACCCAGAATCACATGGAGAGGTTGTGGAGTCTGGATGTGAACTATTAAGCAGAGGCACTCTGGAGATACTGAGAAAGAAAGCCATTGCTCACAGTACATTTAATTAAGAAACATCCAGCTTGACTCTCGAATAATCAGAAGCCCTTCCATTGTGTCTCCCTTTGTTCTTCTTATACGGCTATCAATATGCCAGTCTCATACGGGTGTTTTGTTCAATCGATGATTTTTGATGCATAAGTCTTTCATGGGAATCTATTTGTGTGCTTTCTTACTGTAACTGATCCGCCCTCACCACTGTATGTTTTTAGTCACCCGTAGGAGACTTTCTGTAGCATCTTTGCAATATAAGCTGCAGCAAGGCATCCGGATAGTTAGTCGTGTACAATCAGGACTTTGGGAAAAAGAAAATTGATCCACTCTAGTGTTATGGAAACATAATACCAGACACCAGAAAAATGTAATCCAGCCACTGACACACCCATTCATCTCCAAGGAAGAAAAGTAACTCCAGACAATGAAGGACTCTGAAAATGTCTGAAAAGACAAGAAGAAGCAGAAGGTTGTGCCAATATTTGTGATTGTAGATGATAAGCACAGCTGAAACTGAATACATCTCTAAATGTTCAAACTTAAATAGGGACAGCTTAGTTGGTCTGACGAGAATGCAGAGGGTATGAGACAGGAGTGTAAAATGTTTCTCTTTAGTTTGTGATACTTCTAATGTAGCTTTGGCCTGTTTTTGACTCATGGCCTGTTTAAGTTGAACTTAATTAAAACTCTTGCCCCTGTCAGGATCAGTACCCATCTGGCCCTGTCCCATGTTTCTGGGCTTGCAGAATGCTGGGTTTTGGGCCAGAACTGAACCGGTTGACGGGTGTTCTGACCCAAGCACTTGCTGGGTAACAACTAGTTGAGGCTGGCCTCTGGCCAGCTTCAAACCCACAACAAAAGGGAGGTTGAAACAGTGGCCAACTACTTACCCTGTTAAGCCACATGGCAGACTGGGGAGTGTTTACCCACACTAGGGACTAAGGGCTACAAGAGAGAAGGGAACAGGTTGGCCAGCGACACCTACTGACCAAATGGGGACAAGACACATGGGACAGAGCCAGTCAGGCACTGATCCTGACAGCCCTCTGCCTCTGACTTTCTGTCAGATCTCAACCTACCACCCATAGTGCAGTAACTGTGGGGGAACACCTACCAGAGTGAAAAACTCGACCATCTGAGAGAAATCTGCTTATATAGAAGCAGACGCAAACGCTGCTCAGGAAGCTGAGGTTAACAGCTATACTGGCAGGTGTTAGTCATTTTTTTGTCCCCGCCCCTGAGCCCAGGCTGTGACGTTCATTTTTAATGTCACAAGCTGGACCACCTGCTCCTCTGCTCATGAATCTGTCCTGCCTACTTGGCTTGGCTCAGGTCCAGCCCTACAGTGACCGGATCGTCGCACACACCTTCTGTCACTATTCGGTAGCATTTATGGAGAATGCAGCCTGTGACATATAGGGAGGGAGAGAAGAAACAGTAGGGGGACGTGCTGAGGCTGGTGAGACACCCACCTGGGAATTGAATTTGATTTGTTTCATTTTGATGTGCTTCCCAAACAGCCTGCCACGCCTGTAGGTTTATGTAAAAGAGAGCATGTGGTAAGTGGGGGGTGCACTAACAGGGGTTGATCTCTGAGCGTGTTTGCATAGTGCGGGGTTGGGGACACGTTGAACGGCAGTTTCTGTAATTCATGTGTAGTCAGATGACTTTCCAGTCTTAGCGGCTGAGGGTGAGAATTTCCAACACCTATACTATCGGTGTGGATCCAGAGCAGCCTGCTGCGATATGCCTGGCTCCAGCATCCTTCAGCAGGCAATGGCCAAGGCCGAATCAGCTTGAGGCATCACATAGGTAACGGCCAATAGGCTCATCCTGTCCTGTAATGGAGAGATGGGGCAGGAACACAGCGCGGTATCATCATGGAACTTTCTGATAAAACTAATTAGGGTTATGGGAATGTCTTGTCTAGGAAGTGGGCTTGGTTTATGATCCTTTCATGTGGGATTGTGCAGTTTTATTTTGTAAGAAAGCTGTTTTTGTTAGCCCAAACTTGTGCACCCTCTATTGTTCAGATTAGGAAATTATCCACATAGAAAAAATGGAGCCCTTCCAGACCATAGGTGGCCAATCTTATCTATTGTGTCTGTAGGTTTTTGGGATAACTTTTAGGTCAGCTGTTCAAACTCAGCTGAAGGACCCATGGACATGTGACTATTCTGCCAAGGCTCAAACCAAGGACCTTCCGGTCACTGGCTGAGAGATTTAGTCTGCTGAACCACTCACTTCTGTTAACTAGGGAGTTGCAGCGAAAACCTACGCACGGAACACCCCTGTTTCTCAACCCGGTCTTTAGGGAACCCCAGTGAGTCCACATTTTTGCTCCATCCCAGTTCCTTACCAGACAGTCCACATTTTTTCTCCCGCCTTTTTCTAGATCATTCTCTCTCACCCCTCTGTCTCTTGATAGAGTCAGAAGCCAGTAACCTTATATAGGTAAACAAGCCCTAGTCCACAGTGAGTACAGGGACTTATAGAGAGAGATTCTCATTTTTCATGGCTCTGCTTTGGAACGCTAACCTGGAATGCAAGGCTGCATCCCCTCGCAGCATAATTGGTTGATGTCTTAGAATAACAAGCAAGCGGCATTATAGAAAGGAGGAGCAGAGAGTCCCGCTTTGAGCGATGAAAGTGAATTATCATTTTTACTTTTGCTTTAGATGCACCTGGGTGTTTTCGGTGTTGGGTGACGGGAAGTGAAATCTGCAAATGCAGGTTCTTTTACAGTGTTTTTTAGGATGTCCTTCGTACATGCTCTACCGTGATATAGGCTGTATTCACCGAACCAAATGGATGTTCTCAGGAACTGAAATGAAAATAAATAATTTCTCTATTAAAAACATATACTTCAGAGCTCTACAAGCTGAAAAACGTTTTTTTGGGGTTATATTACCAGGAAAATCGGGACCTACAAAGACAGATACAAATGTTTCATATCGTTATGAAAATATTTTTATAATCACAAGTAAAATACATCTTTATTACATGAGAGTAGTAAAAACAAAAAATCATATTTAACATTATTAAAAATGACATTTTCTGCATTACTGTGATAACAGTAAATCAAAAGTAGTTAAGCTGTGGTCATCTCCTGCAGGGCCCCAATCACACCGCGCTGATGGATACTTTTATTTGGCACATGACATAGTGAGTGGGTGTAGTCAATTGATAGTGCTTGATGATTGGCTTGGGAGGGTCACCTTGTTGCCTCAAGTTAAATAGTCTGCAAATTGAAAAAATCAGAAGCACCTGCAATTCTGAGTTTCCTATGAGTTTCATAATAAAAGTACGGCTATAACATAGTGACAGGTATTTAAAAAGAGATTTAAAGTTTGATCTGTGGCTGTATTACATTAACAACAGAAGAGATGAAGTGCGTATACATATCGTAAACTATTTACCACTAGAGGCAGACAGTGAAGGGCAGGATTACCAGGGCCCAGATTGCGCTGCTGCAGATGAGCCGGTAACAGGATCCTGAAATGACACCTAGGCCCCAGTAGACATGGTAAAATCAGATCATTTACAAAGACCTGAGATCCAAGTGATGGTGGATCTGGGAGCTCACCTGTGATGTACTGGGCCACACTGGTGCCCTGGCTGCTGCTCACTACACAGGTGTAGTTTAGACCTTTCTGTCTGGCCGGGAAGAGTCTCCTGCCATCCGCGGAGAGGACGCTCCTGTTGTACACGCTCACCCCGTCCACTAGCCACATGAACCCCGGCATGTCCCACTGCGTTGGCGTGAGGGGCACATCGCAGTACAGCGAGATGGAAGCTTCTGGTGGTGTCACTGAGAGGGGAAGGCGGATGAGGGATGGGTACTGGAATTGCTGCTTTGGTACCGCCTATCAGCTCCTTACAGCCTTAGACTGAAGAGGGGACACTGTCACCCACCCCTCACACACGTGTCTCGCCGCTCCTCAGTTAATCAGTAATTAGCTAACTGTTTGTGAGCAGGCGTTTGTTAGGTGTGGTAATACAGAGGAGGAGCTGTGATGGGCTGCTTTTAATGGAATACTGCCCCGTTGACATCTTATGCTCAGGGCTGTTGTCAAGAGTTTGAACGTAGGTGCACTTCGTCATTATATAAACAAGGCCTTAAACAACAAACTAACTGGCTAGCTAGCTGCTCATCAAACACAACCACAAAAACTTCATTAGTGATCCTTCCAACTCACCCGCTTCTTTCACTGTCCGTCTATCGAAGTACTCAGCCCCGTTTTTGTCAGTGACAGTCACAGTGTAAACCCCATAGTCTTCTTTTTTCAGTTTAGTAAACCTCAGTAGCATCCCCTGCTGGGCCAGGGTGACACGTGACTTGAAGCTCCTGTTGGGATGTTCAGCTATCCTCTCTCTACTGCTCCCTCTTTGCCTCTCCCACGTCACCATAGAAACTTCATGTCCAGGGGTTTTATTGATTTGAGCCTCCAAAACCAGTGTTTGACCCAGGGCAACAAGGACAGGTTCCCCATTGAGCAAGAGGACAGACATGCAGTGGTGCAGACCTGGTACTGCAAGGAAACACTGCAAGTCATAACAGTAATATGCACTGAAACCGGCTGAATTTCAGCATTCCCAGTTTAAACATCCACTGAATCTGGCTGGTTTTTTTAGTAGACTAGGGTTCCACCTTACAGCATTTAATATGCACAAATACCATAGAGTTAGAATGAGAGAGAAAGAGAGCAGGGCTCACCCAGCGATGTGACACTAATCATAAGGATTGTATATGCTGGGTGGACTCCCATCATGCACTGAGTCCTGGAATAAGGGCAGAGGCTCTACTACTAATGGAAAAGAAGCCACAGTCCCCTCTCACCAATATCGCACGTCCTAGAGAACAGAGGAGAGGGGCACAGTGATGAGAGACAGAAACATCAGCCGTACATTTTTTAGGCTTGTCGGAGTATTATCGGAGTGTATAAACGCATTTTTAAAGATCAAAGATAAACAGTGTGTCATGAACATATTTAATAGAAGTTAGGATTGCTTCCCTTGGTCTCATGTTTTCAAATTGTAGAAGATCGCTCACAGCACACTTGTTGTGAACCAGTTTGGTTTTATATCACAATTCCAAAAACGTTCAGTATTCAGTCAGTGCTCCCCAGCCCTGTAGAACTACAGTCTAAAGGTGAGCAAGGTTTAAACAGAGGAGTTACTCTTACCTCAGTCTCACGCTGTCTTTACAGAGCAGTCACAGTGAGCGAGTGGCAGCTATAATAAAACTGAAATAGAATGAAAAAAGGGCAAAAACACACTGACGTGTAGAAAGGAGAGGAGGCTGGCGAAAAGACTTCCTTCGCGTTTTTTAAAGAGACAGAGCGGATGAAGTGGCTTTTAGGTTTAGGGCTTTAGGTAATGAAATTACATCCATCTACTGTTCCTGCTGGGACCTGAAAGGCAGAAAGGCTTTGAACTCAAGCAGCATCAGCTGTGTTACACTGTGCAGCACCATCCCTACTGAAAAAAACAGCTAAGAACCAGCTTATGCTGGTAGCTGGTTTTAAATGGTGTTAGCTGGTCTACTGTGGTTTAAGATGGTCTTAGATGGTTATGTCCCAATTCTTGCTGCTCTTTGATGGCTTTTTTTATTTTTACCTGTTTCACCTTTTAAGTTTTATTTTTCATTGTTTTATCTAGTTGGTCACACTGGTGTGACTAGCCTATCAAGCTGATCATGCTGGTATGACCAGCTTAACTAGCTAGATTGACCGTTATGGGCCGGTATGAACAGCTAAATCATAAATGCGGAAACATACCTTAAACTGGGCCACCTATCATAAATTCTACAGCCCACATGAATTCTGCTGAAAGTTGATATGTGGAGGAGCAATTTAGGCCACATGGTACAAAAGCCATTGCCATAACAGTATTTGACTGGAATTTCCTTAATCACCTGTATCATGTTGCCTGGCAAGCACCAGCTTTCTAGCACGACTGGATGATATTGGTTTATTAGGGTGGCTCTTTGGAAGAGACATGAATTAGCAGCTTGGCATTACAGTGTGCCTCCTTGCTTCTGTTCTGTAAACATCTGACTCGCTTGCTGAGAATTTCCTGTTTTTACTAAGAATTTTGCACAGGAGAATCTGACACATATGAGGTTGGGTGCATGTCATCTTGGTTAGATGTTTTTGCAGAGAGTTGGAAAATTGTCATCTATGGTTTCGATTGGCTTCTTAATCGGCACAGTTATGTTTCTAAATGAATCCAGGCAACAACCTGTCTTGGGTATGAATAAAAGAGACAATGGCACGCATGAGTTTACATAATATTTCCTGCTTTTGATGGAAATGCTTTACTGTTGACATCCTGTGGTTGTGGCACTTGCCAATGTTTGCAGTTGAGGTACATATCGTCATTATTTAAAGGTCTTAGCTCACTAACTTAACTTAGCACAAAAAGAAAGGAAATTTGTGTTTGGTCAATTATTTCCGTGTTGTAAAAATGCTTCTTGGCAATATGTGCGCAACCCACATACTGAACTCTGCTGCTCAGCCCACAAATGCATTGTTACAACAAAGAAATAATCGACCAAAGACAAATTTCCTTACCTTTCGTGCTAAGTATAGATGCTCATCAAACAGAAAGATGGTATGCTTCACGTCAGACGAGTTAAGGTGGGGCCTGGCCTTCACCAGCCCCAGGGGGAAGACTGGATTGTCTGGTTGAGTTTCTCCGGGCATAGTGAACAGACAGGATAGAGAGGGTGTCTCAAAGTAAGACATGATCCCACCAACATGTGGGGTGGAAATGTGAAGAGAGGGAATGAATACCCTGGTGAGTGACTATGCCTAGTGTTTCTTCACTCAGCTGTTTGTATCTTCATTTACAGGCGATAAAATGGTGGTACACTCAGAAGGATTTCTCTGCCTTCCTGACATGTCACTAAAATGCCACTTAGTACTTATCTGTGCAGAGTCAAGCTACAAGGGACAGTACAGCCTTAATTGTCTCATATAACATATGTTATGAATTTTGGTTTGAGTGTCCGGAACTAATATGTTTTTCTTCCAACAGATTATCCAGCTTGAGGAAATGCAACCCCCCCTTGTTGTCCTTTGTCTTCTGGCAGGTGAGACACCCCCTGCTGTGACCAGGCTTTCTGTTGTGTGCTTTTTGATTGAACGGAAATCTTTCCACTTTGCCACAATTCTTCCAATCAGCAGCCAATGCTGTCACTTGCAAATTGCCTTTCCAGTCGTCAGCCAGTCCTACTAGCAGCCAATCACATGAGGGGTCACTAGCGGGCTTCAGAAACATGATGGCTGGGGACAGGAGTGTAAAGATCCAATAAAGATAGTTTTCGATTAGTTTCTGGACCGTGTTTTTAACCAGAGCTTATTGGTGCGTGTATGGGGCCGTCAGCTAAACTGCATGGGAGTGTAAACTTGTAGTATGTCAAGAATGTTCCTGTAAACAAAAATGGTAGATGGTCCATGAGTCAGTGATAGCAAGAAACCGAACAGTGGAAAGAGAAAGATAGGTAGATAGATAAATAGAGACAGAGAGAGAGAGAGAGAGAGAGCAAAGTTTCAACCAGGTTCAGTCAGTGAAACTGACCCCTCCCCAGGTCAATGAAGGTTTCTTATCTATGTATCTTGGTCAATTAATTAATTAATTAGTTAGATGGTTAATTAGTTAAGTAACTCAATGAAGCACTGATTAGCCAAACAAAGTGGGGTAGTGGTCAAGTAAAAAAATACAGGGGTGTATTGGATGATTGCTGCGAATATTGGGCTGACTTTAGGAGAGGTTTTTAAATCGTTAAGCTGACGCACTGACAGACAATACAATCATTTTCTTTGACTGCCTAAAACGTTTGCACAGTACTGTATGTCTTATGTCTTTTTATGTTGTCTAACCAAGTGACATGTTGTGTGCAAATATTTGCCTATGCATTGTTTTCTTGTTTCCTGTAAAAAAAAGTGTCGCACACGGCTGTTTTCTGGAGGGAAATGGTGCATTGATACAGTGAATTAATTACTTGATAATGAGGCATTTTTGTTTTGTTTTGATGTATCTTGGTAATTTTTTATGTATCTATGGTCTTCCTATGACTGTGATGATTATTGCTTCGTTATTGCTTGATATGCTACAATATGCAGGTTAACAGACTGAAATATTCATTAGACCCACAAAGCTCGTGAAATGAAGGAGTGATCTTGTCATTTTCCATGTGGCAGCAGCCTGGCCAACCGCCCTGTGCCAGAACCCTGTCCCAATCCAGTTCCAAACATCTCCGGTGCTGGTGAGGACCGGGGCGGCGGCAGTGCTGGAGGTGGTCACTGTGTCAGACGCCCTGTCGGTAAGCTGGGTGTCACCGACAGGGATCACGCTGGGACTGTGGGTGGGGGGGCAGGCGGTCCTGGACAGCGTGGGCCAGTACATGGGCCGGATCACCATCACGGCCATGAAGCTGCAGATCAGCCCTGTCCTTCCGATGGATGCTGGAAACTACACCGTCATCGTCGATCCCGGCAACATCGTCGGCATGACGAAAAACTCGCGCTCCGTCCTGCTGCGTGTGTTTGGTGAGGTGCCAGCGCCGTGGCCCATGCCCCACTTCCCATATGCTAATATCTGAAAGGTTGCCATCTGAAAATCTTCTTCCCACTCCGGCTGACAGATGCAGTCGACGGGGTGAAGCTATCTGTCCCCCCTATTGCCATCGAAGGTGGCAACATCTCCCTCACCTGCACTTGGACGATGGGAACGCAGACGAGCACCATCTGGGAGAAGGGGGGGACCGCCATCTCTTCTGGCAACCGGATTACAGTTACGGACAAATCTCTGGTTATCAACCCGAGCAACAGAAGCGACGCAGGGGTGTATAGTTGTACGGTCACCAATCTCGTCAGTGCTATGACTGCCACAGCCAGCCTCACTGTCTACTGTGAGTCACAACAAGCCTTCTCTATATACACTTTCTGCATCTAGTGTCTGTCTACTGTGAGTCACAGCAAGCCTTCTCTGTATACAGTTTCTATAACTAGTCTCTGTCTACTGTGTTACAGCAAACCTGCTCTGTATGCACTTGCTATAACTAGTCTCCGTCTACTGTCACAGCAAGCCTACTCTGTATACAGTTTCTATAACTGGTCTCCGTCTACTGTGAGTCAGCAAGCCTTCTCTGTAAACACTATCTATGTCTATTCTCTGTCTACTATGAATCACAGCAAGCCTACTTTGTATACAGTTTCTATAACTAGTCTCCGTCTACTGTGAGTCAGTAAGCCTACTTTGCATACAGTTTCTATAACTACTGTGTACTGTGAGTCACAGCAAGTCTTCTCTATATACACTTTCTGTAACTAGTCTCTGTCTACTGTGTTACAGCAAGCCTGCTCTGTATACAGTTTCTATAACTCATCTGTCTACTGTGAGTCACAGCAAGCCTTCTCTGTAAACACTATCTATAACTAGTCTCTGTCTACTGTGAGTCACAGCAAGCCTACTTTGTATACAGTTTCTATAACTAGTCTCTGTCTA
>JAAGVU020000129.1:12448282-12470546 GCA_011763525.2 Mormyrus iriodes
TATTAGTGTTAGGTATTAATGTTAGTTATTAGTGTTAGGTATTAATGTTAGGTATTAATGTTAGGTATTAGTGTTAGTTATTAGTGCTAGGTATTAATGTTAGGTATTAATGTTAGGTATTAGTGTTAGGTATTAATGTTAGGTATTAGTGTTAGGTATTAATGATAGGTATTAATGTTAGTTATTAGTGTTAGGTATTAATGTTAGGTATTAATGTTAGTTATTAGTGTTAGGTATTAGTGTAAATATGACGGTGTATCAGAGACAGTCCTCATCTCAACTCAGGTAAGAGTGGCTCTGTAGGGGGGACAAGACCATCTGGATTTTTCTCCTGCAGGGTGAGACAAAGGTAGATCCACCGTCCCCCCCACGATCTGCTCTGGGGTGGTGGGGTTGCATATGGCGTGTGCATGTTAACGGGGATCCATTGCATGTCCAACATGCAGGTGAGACCACACTGCCTGCCTGGTCTGATTGGTGCCCCTGTAGCAGAAGATGGACAATTGAGGAGATACACAAGCAGCTTTTATTGCTTTCTGATGTCTTGGACCATGTCATGGAAAATCCTAACACAATTTATTTATGCTTCTTTTAATTGGGGATTAGCATGCTGGTAATTGGTTAGCACTTTTGCTGTGAGTCTGTGTACATTTGTGTGTATGACTATGTCTGTGACTCCCTCTGGGACCAGGGTTTGAGTTTCCCACCTAGCTATATGTGTGTGGAGTTAGCATATCCTCCCCATGTCTTATAGGTTCTCCAGTTCCCCCCCCCCCCCAGTCCCAAAACAGGTGAATCAGAGTTGGCAAATGTGTGTGTGCCCTGTGCTGGGTAGCTGCCCTGTCCTGGGTTGTTCCCCTGCTTGTGCCTGTTGTTTCTGGGATGTGCTCCAGACTCCCATGGACAAGTGGATACAGAAAATGAATGAACTTTTAAATGTTATTCAATGAAGGGAATACAAATGTGAAAGAAAATTAATGGAAATATCCATAAGCAAGAACTCCACAGAGTCAGTCATGGCTGGACTAGCTTTAAAATGTATGGGGTCCCCAGCAGCTGAGCTAAAAATTTTGCTGACCGGGGGGATGAGGGAGGACCCCACAAACACATCGCCGGCCCATGTACCCATCAGCCACTGGGAAAATGCCCAGTACGGCAAATGGCCAGTCTAGGCTTGGGACCAGTTCTTGTATTTGTATTTGAAGATCCATAATGCAGCTGATATTTCATAACAATGCCTGGTTTGGACAGAACTAACCTGATTGATGCTTTCCTGTCCTGCATTTCACCCAGGAGCATTCA
Organism: Mormyrus iriodes; assembly: GCA_011763525.2. Lineage (NCBI taxonomy): Eukaryota > Metazoa > Chordata > Actinopteri > Osteoglossiformes > Mormyridae > Mormyrus > Mormyrus iriodes. The sequence goes on from JAAGVU020000129.1 coordinate 12,449,585, forward strand.
CAATACAGCAGTCTGTGTCATACAATGGTCTGCCTCTAGAGGGCAGCAGATGCTGAAGAAGATTTCGAGACTGTATGCCCTAGCTCTCAGCATTTCTTTTTAGCGCTCCAGGCTCATAATGCTTTCATGGCATTTGCTGTGAATAAGAGGTAACACTTCACTTGAGGGGGCACAAACACTCAAGAACAAATCATTAACTAATATAGTTCCTGCATGAAATGCATAAACCGTCATAATTTATTAATGATTAACGAATGTGGGATCATTACATGACTAAGACTTACTTGGTGATTAATTAATGCATTAAGTAAGGGAGTACTACTACATTATTTGTGCCCTTTGAGGTAAAGTATTACCAAATAAGAAAATGTTCAATGTCTGTCCGTCTATATTTGAGCTAAACTGAAACAGACATTGCCCATAGACACAGGCATGGGAAGAAAGGTCTTTAAAATGTTGCATATAATATCAATTATTAATTATTTAAATGACATACAGTCTGATGAATTGAAATGCCTTCATGATGTTTAAATAATGAGAGAAAGCATGAGTGACATGGTGCCTGCGTTCGGGTTTTAAATAAGCCTGTTGGTAGGGTCACCTCTGGATTTGCTGACCTCATGGTACTGAGGAATAGTTAAACTCTCACATAGCAATGAGACAGCAGACTTGCACACCCATCTTTTGTGATTGCATGTTATTAAAATGGAACTAAGTAAACTCAGGGTCTTCTTGTGCTTTGTGGCCAACAGCGACTTTACCTGTGTTAAGCTAAACGCAGGTCAGCGTGCTCTGGGTCTGGGTTTTGGGGGTTCGAATCCCGTTACTGGACAGAGTTAACATTGCAGTGATGGGCCCCTGGGCACGGTCACTAACTCCAACTGCTCCGGGGATACTGGATAAGCCTGTCCTCCAATTGTCCTGTCTTGGGGGGAGTGTCATACGGCTCAGTGGGTTGGGAAACTGAAGCCATGATTGGATGGGCACCAGTTTGAATCCCAGGTCAAGTAGAGCAATTTCACCATTTGAACAATCAGTAAGTCCTTTACCTTCCTATTGCTCCAGGGGTGCAGAACCTGCTCTCTGACTGTCCTCACTTGTACATCACTTTGGTAAAAAGCATTTGCTAAGTAAATGTAGTAAAAACATTATTTTCAGCCAAGCTGGCCTAGTCCTTCTGAGATCAGAGGCTGTATCTGTGTGTTTGAATGCAGGATGCCGCCTGGGAGGGAGGCTGAGGGGGCGGTCCCTCGGTCCCTCTCTGTTGATCCTGAGCTGAGATTTACGCTTCAAGTGTGGTCAGTATTTCCCTGGCGACAATACAAACATGCCGTCTGTCTACCTCTCACCCTAACCCACACACACACACACACACACGCTATCTCTCTGTCTTGTCTTCTCCTTATCCACACAGAGCCATGAATGTACAGTTTGACTGCTCTGTTCACAATCCAAGTAATTTATTGGCCTGGACAGAATTTTCTGTTTTCACAAGACAAACCACATTAACTACTTTCTATTAATATATGACACAAAAATTGCATCCCATGCAGGGTGCGCTCGTGCCTTCTGCCCTATGCTGCCTGGGACAGCCTCCAGGTCCCTTGGTGACCCTGACCAGGATTAACAGCTGAAGGCTGAATGGATGGATAGATGGATGGATATAAGGCAATAACCCAGATCAATTAAGAACACAGGCTAAACAGTCTAAGCAGAGGTACCCACTGTCTGCTCCGCTCACTTGCCAGGCTCTAATCCTGGAGGATCCGATTCCCCAACACAATCCTTTTAGCTTAAGAGCCGCTAACCCCTCACTTTGTGCTGGGATTTGGGTTCTCTCCGGATCAGACAGCAGTCGGAAAGCGGCACCGTTCTGGTTCTGCTTCACGGGTCCTTGTTAGCAAAGCAAAGGGAAGCTGGGCCGTCCTCCTGGATTCGAACGATCTTATGCTCTTAAAATTGGACTGACCCCATTTTTTATGCACTGCTCACATTTTACACATGCCTTTCTACAATCACCACAATGCTCAGTGCCTCTACAGCCTCAATGTTTCATCTCACCCCGTCCTACTGCAGAATTAGGCCGTCTGTATTAAATCCAAGTTTAACTGCCACATTTTCAAGAAAAATATAAGAACTAGGGGATTATTTCGACGGCCAGGTGAGCCATATTCATATAAATAAATGACTTGCCCCCCCCAACCCACACACAAAGAGCAGATCTGGAAAGATCTGCTCTTTGTGTGATTTTTATTCCACACAAGTTTTAGGAATGTATTGATTTAACCGTGTCATAAAACCTGCTGCCTCTTTTACAGCACAGGCCTCTTGTCAGAAAGAGTAAAATGTCCTCTTGAAATCGGAAGACGCAGGGGAAAATGCAGCGTTGACTTTTTCGCTGTAGATCTTTGCTGACGTGTTATTGTGTACTATAAATATGGTAAGTATTACACTGTTCTGGAATAAAGCAAACCCTTTTTGGGAAGGGAGCTCATACCCCTGCTTTCAAATCTGCCTGTGTACAGGCCTGAAGAAATCTGCTCTCGGGTTACTGGCAGAATGAAAGATGACTGCTTCTGCTTCTGGGGGTTACCCTTCCAGTGCATCTGATTGCAAAATCCCTGGGTCAAGTTCTTCAGTTTGACAGGTTCTAATGTAAGTTTACTGTGAACCCCGCTTTGGCTTATCTGGTGGAATCTGATTCTTCTTACTTGTTCATTCAAGGTTGTGTTTACATATGTACATGTTGTTTATAGTGTATTAAGGGTTTATATAAATTCTAAAATATGTATTTCAAGCACAGACACGTGGAATCATAGACGCAGTCATACACACAAATGTACACAAAGTCATAAACACAGTCATACACACAGATATACACAGGTTCACAGATACAGTCATACACACAGATGTACACACGTTCACAGACACAGGCATATACACAGATGTACACAGAGTCATAGACACAGGCATACAAACAGATGTACACAGACTGACAGACACAGACATACACACACAGGGCAATTGGGGAAAAGGGCATTGCTCATAGGTCTAACAGTGAAATCACTCTGCTGGCTATTTTAAATAAAATGGATTTATTTTGGGATGCGTGTGAAGAGTGCAGCCCGGAGCACATCGGGCACAGGGAGGAGAGGCAGGTGATTCTTTCCTTCTCTGGATTTAAGTCAAAGTTCTCTGTCATTCTGGTTTAAAAGTTGTCGATAATTAATGGAATGGAAATTTACTGTTGTTTGACAATCCAAACATCTTCAGTCTGGTCTTCCAGTCATGGTCAGCACTAGAACGAATCACATAACTGGACCAAAGATTTTTCTCTGGGTGGGGGTACCAATGGCATTACCAGGATTATGAGGGGGGATAATATTAAAAGTTATTGACCTGGGGGGGTTGGAAATGGTCAAAATTGTGGGGGTGGTGCCAACCCTTCTTCCAGTACAGAGTCACGTGACAAGGCAGGGGGAGTCCCTACATGGGAGGTCAGTCTGTTGTAGAGAACAGAATCATGCAATAATGGGCAATTTTGAAACACCTAACTAACAAACACAATGAGTGGGGGTACCATTCCATCCCACATCCCAGGAGACACAAATCTACCACATTGTACTTTTATGAACTAAAACTGAGTATAATTAAACCGAGAAATACGCAGGCAGTTGGACAGTGAAATGGTTTATCTGGAAAACTGCTTCTCAATGGGGAATATTTACCTAATTATAAAATCAAGAAAAGATTAAATATGAATCCCTAACAGAGAGGGGCTGTGTGATCAGTATGTCTCCAAACAAATATTCACTGTGCTCTGAATTTCTGCCTGAAAAAGCAGGCCCATCTCTTTTCAGTGTCAGTGTCCATAAAAGGATGTTTCTTCATTTTGGCCTGCACATTTTTGCTTGATATAGAGAAGGAAGGAAGGAATTTCCCCACGACCGCAAAGAACGTGCATTCAGACAGGCAGTAGCTGAACAGTGCAAAGCTGCACAAATGGTTTCGTGTGGGGGTGGGGGATCATACTTTGAACCTGAAAGATACTATAACTCCTTGTGTTGAGGCCAATACCTTGTACAGATACAAACATACGTATATTTATATCAGAGAGGAAGTACTCTTTCCTCACTGGTACAAAGTGCACATATCATTGCAGTTACAATTATATTTGCTGATAACACGCTTTACTCGTGTTAACCCCTTAATGCAGTCACCCTTTCTGATCATAATAACACAGTCAGCCCACAGTATGGGCAACACACCTTCAAACTGAGTTCAAATCAGCTTCAGACAGTCCTAGTGTCCGGCCAAACTGTGCAGAGACTGCATCTATCATGAACAGTGGGGTGTGCATTTGCCCTACAAGACAAAATCAACTGCAAATGTTTGAAAAGATGCAACAACTAAAAAAATAAAAACCAAAGCAAAATAAATAGGACAATAAACATGACAAGTTACAGATTTGAATAGGCACTCATCAGAGGGCGACCCGTAGTGGGGAAACCCAGCAGTTACCATCCTGTTAGGTCACATGTCTGCTGCACCATAAAGCCGCCAGTAGTGCCGAAGTCTCAGAGCACTGTCAGCATCGTCGTGGAGGAAGGTAAGAGACAGGCAGCCTGCTGTAGATACGATCCATACCTTCACAAGGCATTCAAACAGAATGTCACCTGTCAGCAAAGCCAGTTAGGGGTGGTGTCCAGCACGTAAAGCCTCATGCCATTTTTTTCATTTAAATTTGAAAAGATGAAAGATGTTACAGAACTTTGTGATAGTTAGCTCATACAAATCACTGAAAAACCATCATCCATTTAAAAGATGGTAACTTTTTAGAGAATTTGCAAAATAAGTTACAACACATTGCTAATTTATTGATTTTTTTTCCTGTTGGATAAATAGTTTATGTGATTCAAGATTTGTCATATCAATGAACAAGCAAATAGTCAAGATTTTTTTTTTTTACTCTGTCAAGCATCCTGATAAATTTCATATTTTTTTCTCAAACTGCAAGTCTCTTTGTAACTTATTATCAGCACAATTGAAAATATATTTCAGTAAAAGTACTGTTGTGAATTGAGTCACTGAGTTAAAGTACAATAAAGAGAAAAGTTTTGCAAATAAAATAAAACGATTTATAGAATTACATAATGTATATAATGCAATGTAACTTTCATCACCAGCCACTAGGGGTGAAAGTGAGAGCCTGGGTGTGAAATGCATAGATGACCTTTGGTGCAGGAACCCTGTAAAATATATAACTGTGTACTGAGAGGCAGGCAATCAGAAAGGGCTTATTTACATCCCATAGATCTCTCTATGCGTTTATTCATATGTAAATATATGCGCAAAAGCCTCTCACATCTGTGCTTCCTTGAGCGATGTTTTAGTGACACTTATTGTTTGTTCTAATGAACAAACACGTCGCAGATCACAGAAGAGAAATCAGACAACCGGCGCCTTCCAAAGGCAACCTTTTGACCAGTATTTGCAGGGGACACCATGGTACAGGCAGCCCTTTTCATCTGCTTGTTGGGTTGACACACTCGGCTATTACCAAGCAGCCCCTGACAACCAGCTAGAACTAATAAGTTGCCTCTTCCTGTCACCCCCTGCAGGTGTCCAACTTGGCTTCTTGATTTATGGATAGCTATCACTTTCAGCTTTGTCTTAGCTTATGTATAACTCCTTGCTTCCTGAAGTGAACGATTAGCCCTTCACATTGACTTTTGAGTAAATGCTCGTGTGAGCCTGTGCTTACCTCTGGCGACAGTTCGGCGTACCAGATATGTAGGGGTGCTCGAAGGATGAGAGGTCTGAGAAGCGATCTGGTCTCCTAGGTTTGTAGTGACTTTGTTCAACTAACTAGCCATGTTCCAAGTTAAGAGTATTGCATACCACGCAGAGGAAAGCAGGGAAGTATCTGGAGTGAGGTGAGCCCTCATTTCTTGACCTAGGTTGCGTGAATTGGGTGGCTTCAGAAAGTACTGGGTTTTGTGGTTACTTTTTGGGTTAGGAGGCAAGCTCATATCATGGCAGTTCAGTACATTTCATAGACCTTCATACTTATCCATCACCGCTCTCCATTTTTTTTTATTACTATGATGAAACCATTAAATGCATTGTTGAGCTTTGATGAAAGCTGAACACTAGCAGCGGTTGTTGAGATACCAAACACTGTGTTTTAGTGACATACACTGCTATTTGAAGGCTTCACCTGATAAGCAGCCTACAACTCCTGGTTGAATATTTTTCTTTAGCCTGAAGGCTTTGCAAAACAACTCTTGTAGGTTTTAAATATGAGCAGACATGAGGTTGATGACTGCATATATCTGTATGCTATACACAGTATGTTTTTTGACAAGCACTAACCTTTGAAATGCTTCCCGGACATGTTACCATAACTAGCTTTACTAAATGAGTCTGGTTCCCTTAGAAGTTTTAAGTTAACAGCTCGCAAGGGAACTATTCATGCATGCTAATAAATAATGGCTCCCTCCATTTCCTCTTTTTCTCTGCAGACGTTATTGTCCACCTTCCGCTCCATGATGACAGAATACTGGAGTCATGAGTTTTCACTGGCCGTCTACATCATCACCTTTGTGACGGGCCTGCCCGCCAACATCCTGGCCTTCTACACCTTCACCATGAAGGTGAGGCAGAAGCCTACGCCCATCGACATCCTCCTCCTCAACCTGACGGTGTCCGACCTCATCTTCCTCATCTTCCTGCCTTTCAAGATAAAGGAGGCGGCGGATGGCCTTAAGTGGTACATGCCAGACTTCCTGTGCCCGCTCTCCGGCTTTATCTTCTACACCACCATCTACAACAGCACCTTCTTCCTCACGGCCGTCAGCGTGGAGCGCTACCTGGGCGTGGCGTTTCCCATAAAGTACAAGCTGAACCGCCGGCCGCTCTACGCCGTCATAGCCAGCATCTTCTTCTGGGTGGTGTCTATGTCACACATCAGCATCGTCTACATCATGCATTACACTGGCACAAACAGTTCTGCTCCCAAGAATGTCTGCTATGAGGACTTCACGAAGCAGCAGCTCAAGATCCTCCTGCCCGTGCGCCTGGAGCTCTTCTTGGTTCTCTTCTGCATCCCCTTCCTCATCTGCAGCTTCTGCTACATCAAGTTCATCTGTATCCTATCCAGGCTGCCCCACATCAGCCCGCATAGAAGGCAGCGTGCCATCGGCTTGGCGCTGGGAACGCTGCTGGTCTTCATCATGTGTTTTGGCCCCTATAACATGTCTCATGTGGTGGGCTTTGTTACCGGGGCGAGCCCCAAGTGGCGTGCGCAAGCCGTGCTCTTCAGCACCTTCAATGCCTGCCTGGACCCCATCATCTTCTATTGCTCTTCCTCCACGGTCAGGAAGATGCTGAACCGCATCCTGAAGGATCTGGTGGAAAGGCTGCACATGAGGTGTTGCCAGTGCCCACAGTGGAGCTGCGTCGGGCCTGAGGAGAGCACCACCCAAAGCTCCAACGACACCACCTGATTGGCTGGCAGCGCACTCACTTTGGAGCGTGGCTGGGGCTGAGGGCCCTGTCCAGCTGGACTGGTTCTCTAGACTGTCCCCTATGTTTCACTTCATGGATCTTTATACCTGCAGTGACGTGCAGAAAATCATGCAGCGTCATTTGTCTTGTCACACCGAAAAAGAGGTGCTGTTGATCATTTCTGGCTATATTAGTTGAACTCATTGTTTTGCTTGACTTGGTCGGTTTTTCCCAGACAGCCCTTTGCATGTGACTTGATATGCACGTTATACATGTATACATTTACATGAAATGCAATGTGTAAATATGTTTGTATATTATAAACATATAATATATATTACGTTTATATATGGAGTGGCCTTTTTATATTTATGTATATAGAATATTGTCTTTTGTGTGGCATTAGTGAGAAATAGTAAAGAACAAGACTTTTAATTTGTCTGTTTGAAAGCAAAGCATTCTGCTACAAGAATGAACATATTCACATTTCACATTATCTTTCATGACAGCAATGCAGGTTTGAATCATCATTTTTTAAAAAACATTTTTACGTATGTTTAACAGTATGCACATAGATGAGAAAGGCCGTCTCTCATGGTCTCAGCTCAGAAAATTCACGGAAATATATCTTAAGGAAACATGCCGGTGAATGAATCACTAGGTTAACAGAGAATTTGGCAAATGATATTGGTTTTAATGGAAATGGTCTACATGTGGGAGTGAAGGTAGTTTTTGAGTCGCTGGTGCTTATTTCAGACATGCGGCTCCTGTTGTAATGCGCTGTTGTAACACTGTCGTAACATGCACCAGCTCGGGCGGCTGAGAACATCAGAATGCCCATTGTTCCGGAGCGAGTCTGATGGAGGCTTTCAGAAATATATATATAACGCTGGTCAGGTGCTGTAAATCTCAGGAAATGGGAATAAAATGTGGGACAGTCATCCTCAGTACAATAAAACGATGATGTCTGAAATGTGTCCCGTGGTTTTTAATTAACTGTGCTGCATTCATCTGAGCTGAATCATCTGATCTCGGCAGGATCTTACGGATGTTTTGTGGGAAAAGGAGCAGGAGACATGAACCACGCAGAGACACGCAGGTCAGAGTTCATGGTAACCAGGAAGAATCCCTTCATAAGACATCGTTGGTGGTGTGATCATGATTTAAGACACATCTATGAACTGCCTTCATTTACCAATTTATTTTTACCAGCATATACAGTATGTATGTACAGTACTGTTGAAAAGTCTTAGACAATCACGGAAATTGATTAAAGCCATTTGTCAGGTAGTAAGTGTATACTTGCTCAGAACAAAAAAAAAATGTTATAACATATGGCAGTTAAGAGTAATGCAAAAAAACTAACAAAAATTTCCTCTTTGCTCCAAAAAAAAGCCACTGGTATCTTGTTGGACGGCTTGACGAACACCACTTCAGGTCCCAAACCTCTCCTCAGGGGCTCCCCAGTCATTTCGTGTATTTGTTAAATGTCACTACCAGTTCACTTAATTAATTGATTTAATTAGTTTAAAAAATGAGGATTGATTAGCCAAAACGAGGTGGGGTAGCCTTTGAGTCAAAATATACATGGATGTATTGTATGTGTTCTGCAAACCCATTGGTCCATCTTGGAAGCCCCTCCTGCATCACTTACATCACTTCCTGCCCTCCTGTGATGGTTCAGGTGGACATGAGCTTATTGGCCTTCAGTTTGCCAGCTGGAAAACAACTCAGACAGTGAGAAGTCGACAGCATCAATTAAGAGCTGGGCGACCCCATCAAGTCACTCCTCCAGGAAATGAGGGGTGGGTGCTGTTCGGATTGGAAGTTGTACACCCTTATTGGTTGTTTATTTTTTCATCCTCAGTAATATGCCCCCATGGGAGGAGTCAGAATCAGACAGAGCCCAGACCTCAGCTGACTGATATCTCTGACACATTCCCCATTAATGAGAGGCTTCCAAAGCAGCACAGCATGAACCCCCCCACCCGCCCAAGACATCGTTACCTAAGCGACCTTGTTTGGAGAAGGGGGGGGGCAAGGGCAGAGGAGGAGTGTGGGTAGGTTGTAGATTACAGTGGTGGCTTATTAATTTTCCACCCTGTGAACTGATTGCCAAGGTGAGTGAGCAAACAGTGAAGTACAGTGGCCAGCCACCCACGGCAGCCTTGTCCAGAGGGAGCCAGGGTGATCCAGGGGGCGAGATCTACTGCAGGCATGGAAGGACCTGCGCCTACATTTCTCTAGGGTGAGTACGCGGGCTCTGGGTAGTGCAGGGACCACCTCCCCCTGCTGGAGACTGGAATTTAAGGGCAATCGTAATTATATCTTCATTACATCTCCCTCATTACCCACCTCCGTCAGGTTAATTCCAGAGAGCCCGTAAATTCTAGTCTTGAGTGTGCTCTCGGATTTGACTTAATGGAACAGTCTTTCATTCCCCGTGTATCTCCCTCTGGCTCCTTCTCCCTCAAATTGTGCCGCTTAATTCTGCCAGGTGTCCAGGACGCTTGGATCCTGAGACGCGTGCATTTACAGCGCCGACCGTAATTATTTCCCATCGTGTAATAAGTGCCAAAACGTGCGTGTGTTTCTCTTTCAAAGTATGAGTCCCTTACATAATATATAGGTTTTACTCAGTTCATTACAGGCGTAACTCAGGATAAAACATGTGAGGTGTAACGGTCAGCTTTAACAAGCGTACGGGATGAAGACACTAACGGCATGAGACTGATGGGTTTATGAATTTCCCAAGAGATGCTGGATGAACGTGTCTGTTGGTTCATTTTTCCAAGGCTTTCTTGGAGTGATTAAGTCATATATTTTGAAACTACAGAAGATTCACTTCTGGTTTGGTAATTTTATTCACTAAATTCATTGCGGTGCAAAAGTCTTAGGCTGTCAAAACAAATGTTTAAAGCTATTTATCTGGGTACTAAGTGCATATTTGCTCAGAACAAAAAGCACAATTTAGCATTAGAACACATGCAAATTAAGAGAAACAATAAAATCCGGTAAGAATTTCTTGCGTTCTTCAAAAAGTTACTGGTATCTTGTTGGATGGCCAGAAGAATCCCACTTCCTCAGGGGCACCCCAGCCATTCCATGTATTTACTATATATTACCACCAGCTTAATTAGATAATATAATTAGTTAAAATAAGTCAATAGGATGTTGATTAACCTGTGATTGGCAAGTGTCCCATCCTGGGTTATTCCTTGCCTTGCACCAGTACCTTCTGGGATAGGCTCCGGACCCCCCCAACCCTAAATAGGACAAGCAGGTACAGAAAATGGGAAGATGGATGGTATTGATTAACCAAACAAGGTGTGCTGGTGGTCAAATAAAACACTACATGGGTGTATTACATTGTTGCAGCAAATACTGTGTTGACTTTAGGGGAGGTTTTATATGGCTAAGCTGACACACTTTCACAGACATAATATCATAGTTTTACACCAACAGGAAGATCATTTAAACATCATTGGCTTTGACTGCCTAAGACTTTTGCACAATAAAATTAAATACAGTATAAAGCATAACAATATGCTTTATACTGTATGTTGTCTTGTACATAGTGGTTACTTTAACACATTCCAGACTTAATTCATTATCAGGGCTGATAAAACACTAAAGCCAGTTGTATTGGTTATGAAAAAAGTGCAGCTGAGGTAAATAAACAAATGAGTTAAGCGGAGGGCAGTGATGAGCACTTTGTTATGGTACAGGCGCTGCTGTCTGCCTTCGGGCTCTTCCTAGGCTGCCATCATAGGCAGTTGTAGACCTTAAATCAACATAGCAATTTGTCTCATATTTATGTATACATTTCACTCAAATTTTATTGTGGGGGACACTCCTCTCCCCCCCCCGCCCGCCAAATTTATTCTATCATTGGCAGGTGCAGTGGCAACCCTACGGGTCAAATCCTACAATAGCCTCTGCCTGCCCAGCTGGTCCGGTATCTTTCCCGGACACACTGCTGCATGCGCCTATCTGAGTAGCCAGAACACTGGCGTGCTGAACGCCATACCTCTCCGTCCCGCCGCTAGCGATGGCTGCCCGTGGCGCTTAACGCCTCTCTCTCCGGTGTGACCCTCTCTGCCCAGATTCTCCAGTGCCATGCCACAGTTCCTCCAAGCCGCCATCGAATAGCCGCCCGGACACGACCACCTCACCATGCTGCCCATCCCCTCACAGCTAGTCTTGGCCGTCTACATTGTTACCTTCGTGACGGGCCTGCCCGCCAACATCCTGGCCTTCTACACCTTCAGCGTGAAGGTGAGGCAGAAGCCTACGCCCATCGACATCCTCCTCCTCAACCTGACGGTGTCCGACCTCATCTTCCTCATCTTCCTGCCTTTCAAGATAAAGGAGGCGGCGGATGGCCTTAAGTGGTACATGCCAGACTTCCTGTGCCCGCTCTCCGGCTTTATCTTCTACACCACCATCTACAACAGCACCTTCTTCCTCACGGCCGTCAGCGTGGAGCGCTACCTGGGCGTGGCATTTCCCATACAGCACAAACTGAACCGCCGGCCGCTCTACGCCGTCATAGCCAGCATCTTCTTCTGGGTCTTCTCGCTGCTACAGCTCAGCATCGTTTACATCATGCCGTACTACAACCCCAAGGGTGACAGCTTAAGGACACCGACTCCCCAGAACGCCTGCTATGAGGAATTCACCGACGAGCAGCTCAAGATCCTCCTGCCTGTGCGCCTGGAGCTCTTCTTGGTTCTCTTCTGCATCCCCTTCCTCATCTGCAGCTTCTGCTACATCAAGTTCATCTGTATCCTATCCAGGCTGCCCCACATCAGCAGTCGGAGGCGACAGCGTGCCATTGGCTTGGCACTGGTGACGCTGCTGGTCTTCGCTCTCTGCTTCGGCCCCTACAATGCCTCTCATGCGGTGGGCTTCACCACTGGAAAGAGTCCCCCCTGGAGATACATCACCCTCCTCTTCAGTACCTTCAATGCCTGCCTGGACCCCATCATTTTCTACTTCTCCTCCTCAGCAGTGAGGAGCACCCTCCGTGACCTGCTGCTGGGGCTGGTGAGCAGGCTGCGTCTCGCTGACTGTCAGAGTTCCCCATGCACTCAGTGCTGCCCCCTGTTGAAGCGATCTGGGACTGACACGGACCTGGGCCAGAACTCTGTGGTGGTCAATTCCCTCTGACAGGCTGCATCACTGGCTGAGATATGACACATATCGGTGTTAGCATACATGTGCACAGTATCTATGCCCGTATCTTTCCATTACACTTTGTTTGATTTTATTAACAGCCTGCAGGATAGCTATGGGACCCCTGGATGATTCACTGATTGCCACACGTAGGGTCACATGTGTAGAATCCACACAACTGTACACAAGATTACATCCAATTTCGCTTTGAGGAGAAAAGCAAACATAAGCAGGTCCACCATGAGGCAGCCGTGGGAGATTGCCCAGTGGGACGGCCACAATAAAACAGGGCGTGTAGTGTGCGATACTCTCCCGCGCAGGAAACACAGCAGCGGTCTATACACTGATAGGGCTTTGGTCTGCGCATTGCACTGATAATGACCTATGTCTCACTGCAATATAGCCCTCGAATGAATGCACTCTTTCAGCTCCCCTCTTACGCTCATATCGCACTCGATAGCGAAGCAGCGTCACTTGTGTAAACAATCAACGGGAAATAATATTTATTTTAATTTATTATGTTAATTGATGTCTGAAAAGACATGGCCTGGGGGTGATTTCGCCAGCACTGGGTTAAAGGTTTATTAATCTGATCATCTGAGAACAGCAGGAGGAAAGTTTGCAGATACTTACAGTCCAAATATCACGCTGGCGAAACTGTTGTGACATGGGATTCGCTCGCCCGCTGACATAACCTCCAGATGTCAACATCGCTGCAGTGCAGCTGGTGCATTACCGAGGAAGCCGAACCTCTGGTGAACAGGGGTCAGAGAGTGGCTATCACCCTGAGGCCACACGCCGCACGTGGACGCGACTGTCTCTTTAAGGGAAGGCCTTTTAAAGGGCTCACAGCCAATGGACTGAAAGACAGTAGCAAAGACGTGAGTACACGTCTGGTCATTAAACGCGACTGGAAAACAACATCAAAATATGAAACCTTTAATTTATACATTAGTCATGCATTCGAGCAGAAAATCTAATTAAATGGATTTAAACAGCACATCGAAACAAATTGAAAGTACAATGTGTGAAACCAGACAGTTGAGAAATCCTATTTCATGCTCTACCTTGGGTTTGGTCACGGATCAGGTCCTACTTTGAGGGACTCGTACACTAGAGCAGGTTTTTAGGGAAGGATTTCATCCAGCAAACATGCCCGTGTCTTGGAAACCTCTGGCAGACCTGAGGGTGGCCTAACAGCCACTTGCTCCTCTGCAAACTGTTTGAGGGATGACGTCCAGCTGACCCTGATTACTCTGATGTCCTGTCAGGGTTTAAATGGGGTCAGCCGAGAGAATGTGGGAGAGTCATGGAGATCTGAAACATCTGCCCATGGCTGGCTGGCTGGTTGGTTGGTTGGTTGGTTAGTTAGTTGGTTGGTGTTGTTGTTTTATTTGTGTTTTACCTCCTTTCTTTGTGGTGTTTGGTTAAAGGGGCTAAGACTCCATTTTATGTTTATGTCATATTAATAAAGTAATTTACTTTTGGTGAAAGCCTGTATTTTTGCATTTTTGCTTTTGTGCTGCAGTATAACACATCCCTACCTCCCAGTCTGGTACTTCACATACTACACTCTAAGGGCTGAATAAAGGTGGCATATTTGGGGGGGGGGGGGTCAGTAAACAAGTCAGTGTCATGTGCAGATACTGAGTGGGAATAACAAACTAAGACAGAGGCAGGGCTGCAGCGGTCTGCTTACGATGCATGGGCCAGTACAAACCAGGTTGGGAGGGACGCTGTGTGGGCCAGGTGGAGAAGCAAATTAGACTATGAGAAGGAGCAATGTGGCAGAGGAAGAGGAGCAGATTAGACCAGATGAAGCCCACTATTATTAAAGCACAACCACAATCCGCCAGGCCAGATCAGATCAGATGTAGGTACAAGGTGTGTGTTTATACATTTGTGGGCCTACCCACACACCCAGCAGTGGGATGACCTGGCTTTCTTCTACAGGAGCACCTCCCAGCTGACATTAAACATTTGCCAGTCTGGTAATGATTCCCCCCATGCATCCCCCATCCCACCCTCCCATGCAAGGTCCATCCTTGCTGTGCATTCAGGCCTCCTTGCATGTTATTGAATGGTGTCTGGATTCATCACCCCTGCAGTCACTGGCTATGGGCTGTGTAAGCATCACACCCAGAGTTAATTGTTAGGGTGCCCAGGATTGGGTGGAAGTCTGTGACCAGGTAACTGCCTCATCTGCTCCACCTGCAGTTGCGCAAATGTCATATTCACATAGAGCCCAATAGCACGAGCCTATAAATCATTTGTTCATCTGAATCTGATAACCTATTAATAAGGAAGATAGAAAAGAGAATTAGAGAGATGAAAAGGGCTGTCCTTATCTTTCCATTCCCCTGCTAATTTGTGGTCTGTGTCCAGCTTATTCTTATTGTTAATTTCCCCCAATGTTGTATCAAATGTTGTACCAAATCCCCTTTCAGGGGAGAGTCGGTCATTAGGATGGCTATGAGAGTAGACTTTGCACAGCAGTAAAATGCCTGTGTAATATTAGGGAGCTGCGGATATTATTTTATGATCTGTTTTGTTTATACTGGTAAGAAGTGTTGCGTTATGAAAAGTTTACATCAGTCAGGACATTGATGGCAGAGCATCAGCATAAAATTATTTAAGTCCAGCGTTCCTGACGAACACAGTTGGCTAAGCCAGTGTTTTCCAGCCCGGTCCTCAGGGACCCCCAGACTGTCCATGTTTTTACAGGGAGCCGAGAGGGAGCAGAAACATGTACTGTCTGGGGGTCCCCGAAGACCGGGCTGGGAAACACTGAGCTAAGCAATTCAGGAGGAAACTGCCAGCACAAGCTGGGGCTTGTCCAGTGCATAATACTCAATCACCTCCTTACTTCAAATGCCTGTGATGAGAAATTCACAGACAATCATTTCCTGTTCAGATCGATAGCGCGCCTTTCACGCTGCGCTTGGATAATTAGCCTACACTATGCCTAGTAATTGCCTGGCCGAAAAGATTAACCGAGAGCAAAGATCGTTCAGATTTAATTTTTGACCCACTCGTATTTGTGTGGCATTCTCGTGTGTTCATCAGGTCCCCTTACACCCCCCCCCCCCCCAAGTCTGAGCATGCAGATTAACTCCGAGTCTCTAAGGAACACAAAAGTCAGACCGCACTCCATTCCTGAACTCCCGGATGCGATCGATATCTGGTTAAACAATGATCTGAAGGACTGGGGAGGTAATGGGGTGTTGTTTCAATTCATTTAAATAACGTAAAAGATTAGTCTGCTACACCTGTAGAATGGCAGAACATTACAGGCAGTCCCTGGATTACAAACGTCCGATTTACGGACAACTCGCACATACAAACGGACGGCCATTTCACTTAACGACAGACTTAGGCAACAGATCTCATCCGTAACCTGGAGACTACCTGTACTTGTTTTTTTAGCCTAAACATTATTATGTTTTTATGTCTCAGGGGTGAAGATAGTCCTTGGTCATGTTTAACACAATATGCAAACGTACTAAACGTAGAAAACGATGTAGTAAACCTCTTAAACATTTCAGAGGAATTAACACTTTTTCATAAAGGGAGTGAAGCAACACTTCAATTGCAGTAACAGGGTGTGAGGATTACAGGACCTTACAGCATCTCTGCCATCAGAGGGTGAATGTGGACATTGCGAAACCAGCGTGAGCTCCAAAACTTCAGCCACTATGAAGTTTTCTTCCTGGCCCTGGCCAAAAATTTAGCAAACAGTGGTTTACGAAATGAGGTTTGTTAAGAGCACGGTACACAGAAACATGCTTGGGGAGCAGCTTCAATACTATGGCCGTACTGACCAATGTTTGAAGTGTGCGTGTGGTTCAGTACCCTGCAGGGCCTTTGGCACTTGTCAACCAACGGGGGGGGCGTTATGGTAAAAGTTGTGAAACGGGGTGGGGGGTTGGCAAAGGGGACAGGTGCTCATGCTTCCAAATAAGCCCCCCCCCCCGCCCTCGTGCCTGCTGGGGTTTCTTGGGGAGACACATGAAAGGCGCTGTCTTCATCTTGTCCCTCAGTCCTGGTGCTTGGGCCATAAACAGCCCATCTGCTCCATCTCCCATCCAGCAATCACACCGGAGGGGGGGTCCCATGCTGTCAGATTGATTGAAGCATCACTTCGCCCCCCCGATTTGTGCCCAGCGTGTCTCAGGGTGCAAACTATGACCCAATCTCCGCTCCCCCCTCTCTGCTACCTCCCTCGACAAAGAGACTTTGGGTTGCAGCGGCAGATAATTATTGTGGCTTGATGATCAGCAATAACCTGCTTATCAGGCTGGCCACTAGCGCCTTTATTCTGCAGCCTATACACAGTAGCTCATTTTTGCCTACACTGCTATGCGGTTTGGGCAGCGTGCTTTTTACATTTTGTTGAATGACGCAGCAAGACGAGTCCGCACTGTATTGTCTTTTGCCTTGAGTTTTGCACTACACGTACTTATCTGTACGCAAAGGAATTTCTCTCCATGGCCAAAAACGTATGTACATGTATATCCATCTACTCACTCAGAGAAGTCCCAAGTGCACAAGAGCAGCCCGTGTACACCTGACCACATCCCCATTCTTGCGGGCACATGCAGTCTCTCTTGCAAGTGTGTAAAACCCAGTGAAGCTGTTGTCTCAGCACACGTCAGATATGACGACAGCCTTCCTTTTTCTTCTTGGTCCTTCCTGTTCAAAGCCCTGCCTCTCTGTATTAAAAGCCAAATAATTGAAATAGCTCCCTATTTCTCAAACAGTGCACTGTTTAGTGTCTGCCATTTTGTTGACAAACCTGACTCACTATATTTAAAAATACCCACAATGCACTACAAATTGTGATGTACAGACGATATACACAGCCAAATATGCCACCTTTATTCAGCCCTTAGAGTGTAGTATGTATATACCATAAAGCCATGCCAAGGTGATGTCTGTCGCCATCTGAGCGCTCATAATATAAACAAAAGTTAAGCACATTTTTTTCATTAAAAAAAATCGGATTACAATAATATTAGATATCTCAGGAAAGATTGAAAATTACATTTCAGTTTTTCATCCATTCACTTTGTCTCCATAATTCCATTTATACTGTTGCTTTATTTTGCTATTAGCATATGTCAGTTGTCAAAGGTTGCTAGGATACCAACATCTCGGCATGTAGAGTCGCAAAACCATCCTTTTGTTTCCAGAGGTGGAAAGCTCAGGTCCAGAGAGTAAAAATCCAGACCAAAATTTTGTTTCAACCAACCAGTTGAGCATTCTGTGACTGTGACTCTTTATACTCAACTGGTTGGTTGAAACAAAATCTTGGTCTGGATTTTTACTCTCTGGACCTGAACTTTCCACCCTTGCTTGTTTCACTGAGTTACCTACACGTACACCTACATGGGGAAGTACCCAGGGAACAGTAACTAATGAATAAATGCATTAACTATTTTGAATACAGCCCTTGTTTCTTCCTAGTCCAGGCCCCACCCTTTCCTGTTGGTAGTCCTGCCCATTCCCGTTCCACTTCCCTTAACCACTGCAGCATTTTTAAGGCACCGTTTCCAAAAAGCAGACACTGGTTATGTTAAAAACAAAGTTTGTTTATTTATCCTTTTCTCCATTAGATTTCTTTTCTTTTTTTCTCATCATGAATTTTGAAAAAAGACACAAATAAAGAAATGCATCTGACAGTCCGGGAAGAAAATAAACAGAACAACCATATAGCCTCACGACACAGATTTTTGTCTATGTGGAAGACAATGTTTCTTTTTTCTGTCCAATGTTGTGGTCTGGAAAATTTAACACGTTTAACACGTTTAAAAGCTGAAGTCTGAATCTAGAACTCAACATGCTTGCCATTATTAGCCAGAGAATGCACACACACACACACGCACACACACACACGCTCACGCACACACAGACACACACATATACTGAACACAGAGATGCCAGGTCAGGATTCTGGCAGAAGAAATAAAACTGTGATGGGGAGGAGGGATTTGGGCTGGGCTGGGCTGGCACAGAGGCGGGGCAGAAAGGCCAAGGATGGAGGGGGGAACAGGGTCCGCTGGTCTCACTATGAGCAGCGCCAGAGCAGACTGGTCCAGAGAGTGCTACAGCTGTGCCAAAACGGCACCTAGCGAAATGGGAATCACCTGTCACTGCCAGTAACTCTGCTCCGGGTCTGAGTGGAGTCAACACGGTTGAGAGACAGCTCAGATACGCCGTGGTGTCGTCACATCGAAGCAGCATGATGGAGAACGATCAAGGAACCAGAGACACCTGCGGTCCGTATTGACGCTGATGAGGGTCGAGTGTGGTGGTAACCTCTCAAGATCTGTGGTCACTGTGAAGGACGGGTAAACGACTGACATGCAGCTGTTATGGCAGTGCATGACGACTGATCTATCTACCTATCTATCTATCTACCTATCTACCTACCTATCTACCTATCTATCTATCTACCTAGCAACCTACCGACATACCTACCTACATTTTGCTTCATATCTATATATTTAGGTTAAATCTATAAGTGATTATTGCATCCATAATGAAATAATATCAAAGTATTGTCCATGCAATCATCACCCCTCTTCAGTTTCTCCACGCTTACTTAAGTGTACCTACCAAAGCAAATGCATCAACATGGCTGACTGCATGCAGACTTTGTTTCATCCTTAAACTTTTAAGAGAAATATACCCCCTGCCTTGTTTCTCTTCGCTGTCCCTGTGATCTTGGAGTAATCGATAAATGCCCCCTCTTCTGAGATGTTAGGGCACATGGTCCCGGTCTGCCGGTCTCGCCTCAGACATCCTTACCGCCTCTCTCCATGAAGGACATCACTGTTTGTCACACTATAGCTGCGACATACATGGTATCAAGAGGTATTGACATTTTCAAATCACATGGAATCAGAATCTATCAATTTTCCATTAGCTGAGGCCTTTGCTGTGAAATTTCAGGTGAACTGACACCTAACATATTTGGAGCAGGCAAAAATTAAGAACAAAAATCTAATCTTCACTTCAGTTTTGAAGTCTAGAAACTACATTTTCTGCTGGGAAAAGATTCTGAAACTCCCAGATATGGGCTGTACATGATGTAATTTCGCCTAAAAATGAAAACTCACGCCACTGTGGTCTGATCGCTTTGCCTTCTGAGCCCTTGTGGAGCGTATCGATTCGCTCCCTTGCTGCTGCTGAATCTCCATGAGACACCTTTTCTTAAAGGCCAGAAAAGAGCTAGTCGGCCTCCGAGGTGGCCACTGCAGCCAAGAGAACAAACACGAAGTTTAAAAAGCTAACTAAATTTTTAGCTAAGCTAACTAAGCACATTTTCCAATAGTCCCCTTAAAAATATTTCTGATATTCAAATAGTTTTCATGAAAATATTTTTCACTTAAATAATCTGATATATAAATAAAACAATACAGACTTTGTTGATTAGTTATATACATATATCAAACTAAGAAATGCAGTTTATGGCATTGTGAAAAGAGAGTGCAGAATGACTCAGCACTGCCCCCTGGTGGCCATACTGCATAGCTACAGCTGGCTTCCACCAATCAAAGCCCTTCCCGCAATCAGAGGCTTGTCATCTGTCCTTAGTCTCCTATTCGATGTCAACAATCACCGAACAGGCAGCTGCATGATGAGCAAAATTCAGAGCAGGACAATCAAGTCGGCGCAGTGATTGCCCTCGGGGGCCAAGAGACGTGTAATTGACGGCGGATTTTCAAGGCGCACAACGAGAGATCGCTCTGTCATGAACGCCCGAGCCCAAAATGCTTCCAGAATTATCTTGAGCGGACGCGGCATCACCATGGCTTGTAGGTCGCGGTACGGAAGCGGTGTGTGATCAGTTGGAAGTGGTATGACCGTCGCCGCCATGGTGGAAATACCTGGAAGGACTTTGATTCATTATTATTGTTATTGTTTTCGCTCTCTGGCCAGTGATGCCCCATCTGCCTCTGGCAAACACTCGCCCTCCATGCTCTGGTCTGTCATGCTGGTGGGGGAGTATAACTCTGCCACGACATTGGACACAGCCTGTATGCTGCCGATCTCGCCCCACCCTAAGCCCCGCCTCCCCATGTGCGTGCCCCTTGGCCTGCCTCCAACACACTGTACCCGCCTGTTGGTTGGGGCACGCATAAAACATAAACTTAGACCGTGTCAACAAACACCCGCCTCTGCACCCCCCCCTTGGTTTTCCTCTGGGGGGGATCAAAAATGCTATCCCACTCCCACCCCCGCCCCACCCCACCCCACCCCACCGCACACA
>JAAGVU020000129.1:12472933-12498031 GCA_011763525.2 Mormyrus iriodes
GGGGGGGGGGGGGGGGGGGGGGGGGGGGGGGGGGGGGGGGGGGGGGGGGGGGGGGGGGGGGGGGGGGGGGGGGCTTGGCGATGCGATGATGGCTCCTGGGAAAATGCATATCGTTTTTGTTCACAGTGATGGGTTCGTAGTTAAAGACTCCTTCCTTCTGCCGGCCAAAATGCCCCCCTAGATCTTCAGCAGGAGAGACAGGAGGAGGCAGAGGCACACCCCCGGGCCAGAGCTCACAACAGCGCCCATGGCTCGGCTGTACACAGCCCCCGGCCCTGCGGGGGGTGAGGGGTGAGGTGAAGGGGGGGGTGAGAGGCAAGCGGCAGAGAGAGAAAAAACACAGGGAGAAAAGATGGGGTCAGAGCAAAAGAGAAAAGCAGGAACAACAGCTGAGCAGACAGCAGGGGAGGAAGCGAGATGGAGGGGTGATGAATGCAGGAGGAGGAGGAGCAGGAGCAGGAGGAGGGAGGGAGGGAGCACCCAGGGATGGACACTCAGTAAAGCAAGGAAAAGCAGAGAAGTTATCAGATGAAGGGCAATGGGGCCGCATCAGTGATAGGCCAGAAGATTAGAGGCAGGAGGACGAATGGGCAGATTCGGGAGATACGGGAGACAACGGCAGCGCTGTTGAATTGCCACGTGACCAGGGCTTCATGAGATAATGGTGGGGAGAAAGCCACGCAGAAAGGAGGACCGAGGACTCATTTCAGATGGCGGGGGGGGTGGTAGAGTGGACGGTGGGGCTGATGGGGGGACAGATCATTCAATGTGAGCGAGGAGAGGGGGGCTGTGGGAAAGCGGGGGATGGGGGGGTGGCTGCCAGTTCCCAGGCCCTCAAAAGGGACCCCAGAAGAGCCAGCTGGTTGAGAGCCAAGGTGCTAGAGCAAGAGGACAAAAGGGAAGCTGGGGGCTGGGGTTGCGAGATGGAGAGACTAAAAAGGGAAACTGTATTGGGGGAGGACGGGTTGGGAGGAGGACGCTGGATTTACATGCAGGAACGAAGGGAGAGTGCAAATGGGTGGGACAGGTGTGAAGAAGGTGTACAGGAGTAGCGGGGGGGTTACTCACGGAAGAGGAGCATGCTGGCGTTGGAGGAGCCCAGACTGTTGGAGGCGTAGCAGGTGTAGTTTCCAAAGTGCTTCTCCGTGACGTTGTTGAAGAGCAGCAGGGAACGTGTCTTCTCGTTCTTGATCTGCAGGGTGCTATCACTCTCCACCCTCCTGGGGACGGGGAGGGGCAAAGTCACACCAGATAGACACAGGTGTGCACAGCCGACTTGGTGACTGTAGGCCTGGCAGATGCAGGTAAGTCACGCGCCACAACCACAATATGGATACCGTTTCCCCTTTCAGCTTGTTACAGGACAGTAAGCCATGAAAGTCTCAGGAAAATGGGGCCCCGCACAAAAAAAAAAATACACCTATAAAGTCACACACCTGGCACAGTGACACGGAGGGAAACGGCATGTGTTAAGTGCATTGACTGTATTTAGGGCACCTTCCCAGCAGGCCGGCTCTGCAGCGTGTGAACTGCTCAGTGAAAAGAGCGAGACTCTCAAAGCGGAGAGATGGGTCGGGGGGGCGGAGGGGTGGCTGGCAGAGAGTGGCACATAGCAACAGCAAGAGAAGCGAGCATATGCGGGGGAGGCTGCAGGGGCCAGCCGGGGTCTGAGCCATTCAACAGCTTCCAGAGGGCCAGTGCCAAGGGCCTACCTGCGGTCGTCTCTGTACCACTCGAAGGTGGCAGTGGGCACTGCCATGGCCTCACAGCGCAGGATGGCTGCCTTGCCCAGCTGCGCCGGCATGTTCTTCACGTCCGTGATCGTAGGTGGGTCTGAAAGGGGACGGATACATCAGAGGAGCATACGGCAAGACCACAGCCCAATCAGAGCCCAGTGAGCAGCTGTTGGCCACGTCCCCACCCACCCCCTGTGGTATATTCTGGGAGAAACTTACAGTTGACGGTGACGCGGACACGGCGGGTGTCAGGTTGGGCCACGCCATTGTTGGTAATGCACTCAAACTCCTCTGCCTGGTGCCGCTTAATCTCTGTGATGTCGAGGAACTCGCCTTCACTCAGCAGGTCGTCTGCAGAGACAGGGAGGACAGGTCAGACGGGCTGTCTGTAATGTCATGGTGCCTTCGGTCAGTCAGAATCAAGTGGAGAACTTTGCTGCTGGAGCACACGGTACACTGGTATGCGGCTGGATGATTGGGGGGTAGTGTACCGCCTGAAATATCGTCGGAAAAAAGATGCATCGCTGCCCAACTATGCTTGTTAAAAAGGGAAACGATCCATTAAATGAGGCTCTGAGTCACAGTGCAGAGCTGTGAGGGTCAGCCACGTGGCCCCGGCATGGGTGGGGAGCAGCTCTGCTATGGAGGACCTGGGAAGCTTAATCTCCTTTGAGGAAGATGGGCTCAACCCAGGGGTATAGTTAAAAATTCTGGGCGCTTTGACAATATTTTGCAGATAATTTTATTTATCCAAGGGCCCCTGTAAAGTGCTGGGCACCCTGAATGTGCCAGGGTATTCTCTGCCTACCATACCCCCGGGGCCAACCTGCTGTGTGCGCGGTCTCCACGGCGTGACACCCGGGAGCGATACGGCAGATCCGGCGCAGCGGCACGCGGGGGCGGAATCTTAACACGCACACAGAAATCGGCGTGGGCTGCAGCGATCGCTCATCTCGTTAGCAGGAAAGCTCTGAGGAGCAGACAGAAAACACACTCCCCACCCCCCCCACCACCAAGGGCCGGGAGGGGGGACACAGCTTAGTCAGCTGGGAAACGAGCGTGGAAAAGCCGGCGGCCTTAACGGTCACGCCTGCATCGCCGTCCACGCCGGGAGCGACTGGCGGCCACCAGGGTTCCCGCTTCCGGCCGCTAGGTGTACAGGCTGTCAGAGTGTGTGTTCAGGCCCTGCCGCCAATGCATAGACTTGCTGTGGGGGAGGGGGCCATTGGAATCTAACGCCAGCTGACAGCTTCGTATCCCGGCATTACGGCAATATGAGAACACAGGAGTGTTACGGATCACAGAGCTCTCCCTGGTGGCACTGGAGAGTGTCCAGACGGTGCTGCACTGCAGAACGGTCACGCAATAAAGCATGCGCCCGCGGTAGGATGAGATGGGGGGGGGTATTTGTGGGTAGAACTGGTGCATTATGGGATTAGTCAGTGCAAGAGTGGGTGGAGTATTGATATTGGGTACATTTTGGAATTCGTCAGATCAAGAGAGGATGGCCTGTAACTGACAGGTGCATTATGGGATTAGTCCGTGTGAGAGCAGGCAGATGGCGCATTAGGGTTAGGTGCATTATGAGATCAGTCATTGTGAAAGTGCATGGGGAAATTTTATCTGATGCATTATGGGGGCAGAGTGTGGCTCTGGGGCTTTGGACTCTGTGAATGTGATCAGAAGGTTGCCGGTTTCGATCCTGTGGTCAGCACAGTGATGTCACAATTGGGCCCACAATTGCTCTAGGGATAGGGATACTCTCTGACCCTGCTCCCTGATCCTCACTTGTACATCACTTTGGATAAAATTGCCTACGAAATAAGTACATGTATGAGATTATTCAGCATGTGAGAGTGTCAATTGCACTCTGGGATACGTCTGCATGAGAGCAGATTCATTGTGGGACTGGTAGTTCGTGTAAGTGTTTGTGTCAGGTGTGCTGTGGGATTAGTTCCAGTGTGACCAGGTGTGCTGTGGGATTAGTGGGAGAGTGTCATGTGCATTATGGGATTAGTCTGCATGAGAGCAGATGGAGAGCTGATATTAGATGCAGGGTGGGATTAGTAGTCACTGTAAGAGTGGGTAGTGTTTGTGTCAGGTGGGATTAGTCAGCATGAAGGTGGGTGTATTTTGACATTTGATGTATTACTGTACGAGATTAGTCCATAACCCTGGCCAACAGAGAAAGACAGCATACTGTAATGGTTCCAGTAAGCAACCCATTTGGTGCACTCTGAGCCTGAGTACCTGTTATTAAAGCAAACAGTCATGTTATGATGTTTTCTGATAATGCTTAATTATTACATGTTTTATGGTAATTCGTAGTCTTCACGACTGTAATTACTGTTCTAACGATGACCTAGATTACTGGTGCTGTTTCAGTGATGCTGGCGGAGCTGGGAGGGAGGATTCTCACGGACAGTGTGATTTTACAGGCTGGGGGTTGCTCACATTTGAAGTCCTTCCAGGTGACCGTGGGTTCGGGCCGCCCAACCGCCAGGCAGAAGAGGTTCACGTTGCTGCCCTCGTTGACCGTCACGTCCCCCGAAATGTTCACGATCCGGGCAGGCACTGCGACACAGGGCAGCGAGAAACCCATGACCACTGAAGACCAGATCAACCTGGAGAGCCCCCTGGCCTGGATAGGCCACACTGAGATGGTTAATACTGTGAGCAGGGGACATGGATACCTGTAAAACCTGGGTCTTCTCTGAATTACCATTACACTGTCATATATTTAGTTCAGCATTCCAGACACAGAACAATGTATTTTCCATTACAGAAAAAAGATAACTTGAATTTTAATAGTCAATTAACTCTCCCCCCCCATAATCCTCTTTTATTTAGCAAAAAAATTCAATTCCTTTTGGTATCATTTTAAAAAGAGTACTCCAAAGTAACACAGGGAGAGAAGAATTTGCACAACATTACTTCCTCATTACAAATTTCCTAAAAGCAGACATTTGCAGTGAATCTCAAGCCAAACTGCAATCAGCCCCTGGGCCCTGAGTGTCTGTCAGTACGCAGAATTTTCTCCTTCAGCTGTGGCTCCGTCATCTGCCACCCTACAAGTCCCTCCTACAAAGATTCCCAATTGGTTGACCGATTTGATGTGACATGTCTTATGCTCCAATCAATGCTCCTGCCTGATGTCATGTGCACCGTAGTGTGTAAAGATGGCTACGAGCTGGAGGAGAACACATGCAGTAGGAGGCGGGTGGGGCAGAAGCAGCTCCCAAACTCCATACAGCTTCTCTGATGTTATTCCTAAACCTTTTTCGAGACCGCGTACAACCTATTATATCCAGATCTTGGCACTGCTGCTCAATACATAAAGATGGCTGCCTTCTCCATTTCACTTTCTCCTGCCCGCATGCCTCTCTTGGGGTGGTTCCGTGTAGTAATGCTGAATAATGCTGAGGTATCGATTGCCAGATTACAGGTGATCTGCTCTCTCCCTGACAGCCGACGCGCGCACAGCCCAATTTATCAGGCAGTCAGTTGGACACCAATAAATCACATCGGTGAACAGCAGCCGGTCTCTCGCTGGCGCCGCTGTTGCCTTGGCGATCTGCCCCACCCGGGGCCTACACCAGCGATTACTCATTTCAGCGGGCGGTGTATCATGTTCCGGCATCAAACGCCCCCCAAGCATGACCTTCTGCAATCTCCTCAACCCCAGAGTCTTCTGCCTCTACGTAGCTTGCACATTGACCATAAAACATTGTAAAACAGTGGTTAGGACTAGAGCTGATCCAGGAGCAGTGCTTGGTAGCATATTTAAGTAGGACAGGGCTAGGGATCGTGACATGATTTCAAGTATATGTTTATACAATTTTAAAAACATTGGAAATATTGTTCATTAACTGTAACCGCAATTGATCAACTGCCATAAATCTATAGAGGGGAACCGCCACAGAACCCCCCCCAGCGGTCAGCAAAATGGGGGGGGGGGGGGGGGGGGTCATGAGTTATTTAGGAGGCCATTGGCTAAAACGTTTGGGAACCCATGAGCTAGGAAACACCTGCTCCAAATAGCAAATACATGAGAAAGGCTGGATTTAATCCATTTCCTTTTGGGAAATGTCCCTGAGCTCTGGAAAGTGGGTGTGGGTGGGGTCTGGCTGGTAACACACATCCCCATGGCCACGCCTCCTCAGCCCTCACCTTGGACAATTAGGTAGACATGGGCGGTGCGGGGCTGGTTGCGGGCCTGGAAGCTGCAGGTATAGGGGCCCTCATCTGCCACTGCCACACGCTCGATCTGGATGGAGAAGTCGCTGTCGTTGCTGTTCACCAGGGAGACGCGCGGGTCCAGCGACCACTTGTCTGTCCCCGTGAACAGGATGTTGGAGCGGTTGAGCCAGGCCTTTTTGGTGACCTCATCGTCGATTTTACACCTTGAATAGGATATCGGTTGGGGAAGGAGATGAGACAGATCATTCATTCCCCCACTGAACCCTTAAAATACAGTGATTTGCCATGTGAGCTCAGCGGGGGGAAACCATTTTTTTTCTTAAATGACACTGTTTATGGCCATGTTTCTTTCTGTTCACAAGTTATATGATTTCAAGAGCCCCTGAGTAACAGGGGCCCTAAAAAATTTGGAACATTATTGGATTGGTCTGGGTTGAGAGCCCAATATGATATGCTCTCATGAGGCCCAAAATCTGTAGCGGTGTTACATATCACATAAATATCACATCCACCACATTCCAGTGTGTCTGAACCGAGGGTCCGATGGTCCTGCAGTACCGACCTGCTCCACTAGAGGTCCCCAGTGAACCACTGACAGCGCTACACACAAAACGCATTATTACTGCAGGCCAAGTCATGGTGAGTTCAAAGAAATCATAAGATGGGGGGTGGAGCCTACTTTTGGCAGGGTGTCACTTGTTTGGAGGAGAACAGCTCAGTGACGCCAGGCCCGGAGATGGCACAGTGCCTGGTAGGGGGCTAAACAACACGCTACCTGACAGACAGCAAACGCAGCCGATCACAGCGGGGGCTGACACGCCAATACTTAAGCAGGAGCAAAATTAATGTTTAATAGGGAACAGGCTAACGAAGCTGTCTGGGGGGGGGGGGCTGTCAGCTGTCATGGGCCGGCTGGTTTGGGGGCTACCTCAGGATGACGCTCTCTCCCTCGCTCACTGTGATGTTATCTGGCAGGTGTCCGAATTCGGCGCCACTTGTGCTCAGCCCTGTGGAGGAAGAGATGAAACGACACGGTCACAGTGATGCATTTAAGAGTCTGACGCATGCTTCCAGTCCCTCTTTGGGTGGGGAAGGGGGCGTGTCTTGCCGTTTTCTTGGTTATTTGTGAGCATGATGCAGTAAAAATGCAAGCAGACACAGGGCACGCAGCTGACCCACGCCGTATTTGAATGATGCGTGCCCCCTCGTCGTCCCCCCCCTCGGCCGGCGTGCGCCCCTGCACACGCTCACTGAACAGCAGCGATAATGAGCCGGGGGAAGAGGATTCACAGGGAGCCAGCGGAGCATGAAATGAAGGGACAGCGGCGGAAGGGGGGGACGGGTACAGATCACCCCCCCATGTGTGCAAACAGACTGACACGCACGCACACACGAGTCACACCCTTACGCACACACAGAGAACCCACATCCTCACACACACACAGCCTCCTGCATCCACACACACACACATACACACAGAATCCCGCACCCTCACACAAAATCTCGCAACTTCACACACACACACACACACAGAATCTTGCATCCTCACACAGACAGACACACACATACAGCCTCCTGCAAGCTCTCACACACGTACACAGAATCCCGCACCTTCACACACACACAGAATCTTGCACCCTAACACTCACACACAGAATCCCACACCCTTACACACATAGAATCTCACACCCTCACACAGACAGACAGACACGTACACAGAATCCCACACCCTCGCACACACATTGAATCCCGCACCCTCACGCAAACAGAGAGAATCCTGCACCGTCACACACACAGCCCTCACACACGCAGTGACCAGGAACACGCCCCCTCGCTCTGTGCCAACGGTGGCACGGAGGAGCAGGTGCTTTCCACCAGGAGCCAATCTGTGCCCTTGTGCTGGCAGCCAAGCGCCGCTCCATGTCACTGCTGGGTCTCCCACCATCCCCCCCATCTACCGGACGGGCCTGCGAGGGCCGAAGCAAGGTGGGGGGGAAGTCTAACGCAGGATGGGGGGACCAGCCGGGCATCCGATCTGAGTGGGCTCTGTGTCGGAGACAACGTCACCGGATAAAAAGGCATGAGTCAGCGCATCATGTGACTGGGGGTGTTCTGCTAAATTAAGAGTCCTTTTTACTGCGTCTCAGACTACGTCAGATCTGATAAAACAGTAGTTAGGAGAGTGTGTGTATGTGTGTGTGAGAGGCAGCACATATCAGAGTGAAGAGCTATAATCACATTGGTGTCTGCTGCAGCACAGCCTGGCTGGCCAACACTACATCAGCACAATGCTGCCCCTCCAGGCCACGATACATTAATGAGACGTAGCAGAAAGCTCGTGGTGCTGCTTGGGAGACACATTTGCGCTCCCTGTTTGGAAAAACTTTGGCTCTGGCCCACGGGTGCGGCACATGCTGGACTGAAGTAACCCCTTCCCCCACCCTAAGGGCATGAAGGTATGTTAACCGATGGACCGTGAAGGTCATCGGTCCAGAAGGCCAGCCCCCATTTTCACACCCCTGTGATCATCCTTGGTGTCACTGTGCCACGAACAGAGAGAGATGCCCGTATGACCTACTTGGTGTGGGACACGCCCCCTGGCTCTGATTGGCTCTCTTGTCCACTTGTTCTTTGGTTGAGAGAAGGGGGGGTTGCATTCAGTAGAGTTTTTCAGTGGCCCAGCCATGTCTTTGAGCAGCCCTGAGACTCTGAGTATGACCTTCTCAAGATCTTCCACCCGAGGACATTAATCACTGCGAGACAGACAGGCCCCGGAGTGGGCAGGCCAGGTGTCAATCACCCTACTTCGATCACCACGTCCCCTTCACATCTCTCCCTGCCCTGTCCCTTGTAATCCCCCCCCCTCTGACACTGCAGGCCCCTGGCTCCTCAGGAATCCTTTCCCTCTCCTCTGAAACCATCAGTGAAGCTTAATCTCTGACTCCCCATTCCCCCAACCACCCCCCCTTATTAAAACACCTCTTCACAAAGGATTCCTGGCTTCTCCTTCCTCACTCGTACCCGAGCTCATGGTGCCTCGAGTCTCAGAGTCTGCGTGCCTCTGAATGGGACTTTCGTGCCTCGACAATGAAACAAATCGAAAACATGACGGCGATCTGATCAGAGAGAAGAAGGAGGTAAGGACTGGGAGGGGAGAAGTGGAAACAGAGAGAAGAGGAAAGAAACAGGGTGTGGGAAGGGTGGGGAACACTAATGGTGACCCAGGAGTGCCAATCGAACATGTACAGATGCTCTCGCAGCCCCGGACACGCGGGGGCTCGGACCTTGGGGTAGGGATTAACGCCGCACCGGGACACAGATCCTCCTACTCTCCTGCCTGATCCCATTAATTCTGCTGCTCTGCCTCCACCGAAAAACCCCACAGCGACCGTCGCTCCACTGGCCGTCCGCCATAAGCCCACCGGGCTGCCCGTGATATTACATCCAGCATGGACGGAGTGATAGCATAGACCGCCCATCAGATACACAGCCAATCAGCTTGCGGTGCTGGCCACAGAGGGATCAGAGCAGCGTTAAGACACACAGGTGAAAATAACGTTCGTGTAAGATAAGTCTCTCGCTGCTGGTGGGCTGCAGCCCATTTCTACTCGCGCTGCCCTGAGGGACATATGGACAGGCGTCCACCTGAGATGGGCCGGCCTCGTCCACCGTGCCGGCTCCACAGGTGGGCAAAGAGCCGCGTGGCAGTGCTTCACATGTACCTTTCAAGTGAGTGCACTGTCGCGTCTGATTTGTAGTCACTGGCTCCAATTTTCAGCGGACGGAATTGATTTTCAAGATTGAATCAGGCCGCTTCGGAAAAGAAACCTGATTTTGGAAACGGATGTTCTCCCCCCACCCCCTGTACCGAAGTGCAGTTGGAATGTGAAATCTCGTGGTGATTAAGATTTCGTCGGAAGAGGAATATTAAAGAGAAGGCTGTCACTGCCGCCCGCGCTGATGTGCGTTTCCTCTCGTGTGCATGCAGGGGGGATTGTGTGACATCTGCCATCATTGCGGGTCTCGACAAAGCAGAGGCATACTTAACGCTGGGAAAATGGTTATCAAGTCTGTTTGGAGCAGATGCTGGTATTTTTTAACCAGATGCTGTAACCGTGTGGGATTTCACCTTGTAAGTACTTCGATGTGGATCCCCGAGGGGGCCGTCATATCGGTACAGCCTCTGACCAGGGGCCTGTACATATACCAGCTCTGGTTGCTTTACCTACTAATAGGACGTCTGGCCATTGAAACAAGGCAGAACTAGCCGGAAAGCAAAGCATTAAAAAAATATAATAAAATGTAGGAATGCATGAAACTAGACGCAGGAGACTTTGCATTACGGATTAAAGAGCCGCATGTTTTATTCACGCCAGGTCATAAAACGTTCGCTTTGCCCTGTTTTACCGTTCTTCCTGCGGGCTCTGGGAGGACATCACGCCACACTGAGGAGGACCTCGCCCACGCTTGCCGTGTAAAGTCACGCTCTGTGAACTTGTGGATGGTGGCATTGCTGAGCCAGTCCAGGGTCGGCTCACTCCCTCTAAGCCGCATGCCCCCGCTCACATCGGGCAACACCTGAGGCCTGGTGGTTCATGAGCCACCTGCTACGGCACATGCTGCCTGAGAAGGGAGGGGAGCAGAGAGGAGCTTTTGAGCATGCTCAGATAGATAGCATGACGCACGTACTCAATACGCTAACCGCCCCATCCCGACGTTTCACACTGAATATCCGATTATTCACGTAAGGGCAGAAGAGCATGATAAACTAAGAAGAAAACATTCCAGGTTGACTCTAATAAAGAAACGAAGTCAATTAATGTCAATTCATTCGAAAGCACAAACTCTTCTTAGCGATACGTGATATCGAACACGCTGCGACGAGAACGAGCACTGAGAGGGACAGGCGGATAATTAATTCACAGAGGCGAAATCTGAGTTTGATCAACGATTTTGCTGGTACTAACAAAATGTTAACAGCCACGGTCCTGGGGGCGTTATCAATCTTACGCGGAAGAGTGGCGAGCAGTTGGGGCGGCTTTCAAAAATGCCACGTTGGAGATCATTAGAAAATACAGGAAAATGAAACAAGCAGAATTCTATCATGGGTTAGGGTACCCTGCAAAATCAACCTGGTATCCATGTTATCTGTTGAGTAAAGGCCGTACCTGCGAGTTACTAAACGGAAACCGCTCTGCTAGCCATAGTGACAGCAGAGGCCTCACCAAAGGCCTTGTGTTGTTGATGGCAGGGTTACCGCTGCTGTCTTCACTGTGGGAGATGGGTTTGAATCTCAGCGTGAGCTGTCTGGTATCAGAGGCGAATCTTCCTGGTGGACTGATCAGGGCTACATCTACCTCCCTGTGGTCTATGTCCGCCGACAGCCAGCGCTGGGCCTGAGAAGTGTAACGTGCCCGTTTCTCTGCAAATAACCCTTCTTGGGTTTGGTATGGTACATGACTATATGTTTCATAAAATATATATCCAAATATCAGCAGATGCAGTGTCATATCCGGTTAAAATGTACCAAATTGATATAAATGAAAAATTGAATAAAACACAGTTATGTTCCTCTTAAGTGACATTTATAAATGTGTTTGTAGCCGTTTCAGTAATAGGAATTCTAACTGCTAATGGCAATGAGGACGACACATGGATAAAGTCGTGTTTAAATGGGTTTCTGCACAGGCGGGTTTATTGTAATTTAGATTACAATATACATTATCTAGGTGTGAAAAAATCTAAAGGCTCCATACTGGTTTTTTTCGGGATGGAAGATGTTTAAGTGGAATTGTATCAAACTTGAGTTGGATGCCTTCAGTAAACATAATCTGGGGTAACACAATGCCAGGGAGTTCCAAGGGGGGGCACATCCCTCCACGCCAGCGGTGAGGGCTGCTTATCTGGGAAAGCCCACAAGCCTCAGCAAAGCGGAGGCCTGCGGGCATGGCGGTAATGAAGATGTGGCGTTTGGGCTTAGACCCCGATATTGTGCAGCTGCACTGGGCCCACAAAAACTGCTACATCACCTCTTCACAGTTGACACACAAAAGGCAGCGTCTGGGCCTCGTATTAGTGGCCCTCAAAGAATTCACCAACGGGGTTTTCAACGAGCCGTGAGAAGATGCCGCCATCTGTGCTGCTTCGCATGTGATTGATGTATATTAGAGGAGGAATCTTCGCAAAAGTCACAACTTATTACAGCACACATGGTCTCCTTTGAACCCCCAGTTAGTACGATCTCCTCTAAATTCACACCCCTTGCACAGTTAGTACGATCTCCTCTAAATTCACACCCCTTGCACAGTTAGTACGATCTCCTTTAAATTCAGCCCCGGCAGTTAGTTTTTTCTAAATTCAAATCACCTGCATAGTTAGTATGGTCTACTGAATTCAAACATGATCTTTCCTCTTTTCAGACACTGTATGGCACAGCAAGTATAATCACCTCAACACTACAACTGCCTGTCTTTATGTGTCTGCAGTCTCCCACACAGTACCAATTGTTTTCCAACAATAAAAACGGAGAAAGCAGGAGAGAACTTTGCAGAAAATGCCGGAGTTTTTATTTTGGACAAATCTGAAATGACAAAGCTCACATTTTAATTGTGTGTGATGCCTGCAGAGTGAAATGTAAAGTAACTTCATGAAAAAACAATACATGAATAAGCTACTTTTACTGAGAGGATCAGGTGTATAAGGAGAATGCCGGTTAACAGATGGTTTAGGTGATACTGTTTAACCCTTAAGTGACTATTCCTTCCTGACCGCTTCATTAGACACACGGTGGTATAAACGCCGTCATCAGTCTCGATATGGACAATCATAAAGCAAGGCATGGCTTAAAGTGGGACAATCTATCCAGGTTTGCAGTTTCTTCTATGATAAATGACGAGGGCTGAACACTCTGGCAGAGTGATATGCGCACTCCCCTGCTCACACCAGACAGGAGCAGACCCTACTCTGGACCCAGCGGTTCGGTGTGTGAAATCCTGGGTTGCATCACACGTTGGGGAAAAGCTGCATTTCGTAGAAAACTAAGAAGAACGTGCTGCAGAACTGAGTCTCCTGCTCCTAGACCTCTGCAGACCAGGGAGGAGTGCTGGCTTGACAGCAAGTGCTGACTGCTGCTCCCCCAGGAAAAGGGTGGGGAGCTAGAGAGGAGGAGGAGGAGGAGGAGGAGGTGGGGGGAGGATGCGCACAGTCAGGAGAATTCACAGCTCCTTGGAAAAAGTAATTCACCCCCCCACCCCTCCATTAGCTTTGTCTCAGAAGAGAGATCATAGCTAACAGCTGCTTAGCGAGCTGCTGCTGAACGCCGAGCTGAGAGATACTGGGGGAGCAGTGCTGACCACACCCCCATTCTGATCACCTGTCTCTAAACAGACCCCCATTCTGATCACCTGTCTTTGACCGTGCTGACCGCACCCCCATTCTGACTGCCGGTTTCAGACCGCACCCCCATTCTGATCGCACCCATCTCTGACTGCTCTGACCACACCCCCATTCTGACTGCCGGTCTCTAACCTCCCTATTCTGACCATCCACTATGACCTAATCTGACCAGCTCTGAACACCTAGCCAGCGACAGCGGCATTCTGGAAGTTTCCAGTTCTAAGCAGCTGAAGACATTTCTGTGAGGGAGGGGGGTTGCTCTCATGGCCACGCCCCCACATGACTGCATGCCCAGTCGGTCCCTGTCCCTCTATGCAGAGCCGTTGCTGTCGTCGTGGTGACCTGGCAGTGCCAGCCAGGCTCTCGGGGCACAGCGGGCCCCTGTGCCGGGCTGGGTGCATGTGGAGCCCTTAACCCGCAGAGCTCAGCGGTGCACCCCAGAGATTCTGCTCCCCCCATCACCAAAGAGGGCACCACATTGACACCGAGCCGCCCGCACCCATGCTTCTGGACCGGAGACCGGATCACCACATTGCCATACAAGACAAATGTCCCCTTGTTCGGGTGTAGGCTGTCGCTAGGATACGCCAGCCGTCCATTTCCAATGCCGTCCAATGACGCGACTAAGTGCATGTTCTGTTTCTTTGTATAAAAACCTCCCCCGGCCGCCGCTGATAAAAAGCGAAGGCCGATCTCACGTCTGAGTCACCACCACCACTCCCGCTCTCCCTCTCACACGCATGCCACGCGCCAGTGTTTGCACAGTTCCCATTCCGTCGCTGTTCTCACGGCGAGTTCTCCTGAGTGCGCCCGGCTGGAGAGAAGACACCGCCGCTGAGTCACGCGCACTCTCACGGGAGGCTGCCCCCGCTGGGCCCGTGGGTCACGTATGCTCCCCTCGCGACCCCCCACCTCGGGCTTAATTCTCTGGCTTATCTGAGCATGGGAGTCAGGCCCAGAGCCCCTGAGAGCGACGGGCAGAGCAGGAGAAAGACAGCAGGAGCGATTCGGAGCGAGAGACGGGTGTGGAGGAGAGGGGACCCCTGGGCCAGAGATAAAGACAGACAGGAACTCTGACAGAGATTTTGTACAGATGTGTCACACAGATCCGGCTCTTTGGTTGCCGGCTGACAGGCTCAAAGACAGCAGCTCTGCCACACAGCTCGCTCGCTGGCTCCCTCTTTGTTTCCACAGAGTCGCATTCTCAGCTCCCTTCGCCTCCTGCCCCCCCCCCCCAATGGAAAAAAACTAACAACTTTGGGACTGTCGGCAGCTTCTGATGCCGGAGGGGGCCAGCCAAGGGCAGGGGCTCTTTCCGGAACCCATAGTATCACTCAGGGCAGAGCTGGAAGAGCGCCCCCTAGAGGCCCAGGTTCTATTTCATCGCCCTTTTCTCTAATTTTTCACCTGTTTATGAAATGTCACACTGACAAATAAGGACTTTGACAACTTACCAAGGTCCCTCAAAAATCTCAAACAATCCCCACCTGAAGCTGTACGGCAAGACTGGTTCAGGAAGGCATTGAACGGTGAAGGACAACACAGGTAACCGTGGAAACCTGAGTGCAGCTGCATGACCGTGACCTCACCGGGGCTCCGTGGGGCCTCCCGGCATCTTTGTGCTCCTCTTTGCATTGCCTTGGCAGAGCGCGCACACACACACACACACACACACACCCCACATTCTGCACTTGATCCAGAGCAGTAAACAAACTAGCAGCCAAACGCTGGGTGCTTTTCTCCGGCACTCTCTCTGGGGCCCCTCTCTCCTCTCCCCATTCTTACTCCCATCCTGTTCACCCTCCTCTACCTTGGTGTGGCTGGGGACGGGGGTGAGGCAGCCATTATTATATCCCTTTCCAGCACCCCCATGCTAATCTGCATCGTATTAATAATTTATCGGACCAGGCAACCACAGATCTGCGATCTGTGAGTCTGGCCCAGCCCCCCCAACCCCTCCTGCCCT
This sequence comes from Mormyrus iriodes, assembly GCA_011763525.2. Taxonomy (NCBI): domain Eukaryota; kingdom Metazoa; phylum Chordata; class Actinopteri; order Osteoglossiformes; family Mormyridae; genus Mormyrus; species Mormyrus iriodes. Next base: position 12,488,231 of record JAAGVU020000129.1, read on the forward strand.
GCCCCCAAAAAGCATCCAGCACCCCGCCGGCTTTTCCAACGACCCTTACACATTACCTGTCACCTCTCTTGTGCACATACCACAGTTTTTTTACTGAACCAAGACAAAGTCTGATTTAGTATGGAAAATGGCTACCTGTGGCTATAAGGGGGGTGGTGCTGAGGTTCGAGGACAAGGGAGGGGCCACAATGGAGACAGGCCACAGGGCCACCTCATCCTCGTCACACTGCACCAAAGCACTGCAGTCCCTGACACTCTGTCAATTTACTCACACACACACACACACAAACACACACACACACACACACACACACACAGCCTGTAGCACAGCACGTTCCCTACCCACACTTGCACGCTCGCTTGCACCGCTGCAGATGCATGACCGCCGACACACGACTGGTCAGGTGACTGTGGTCCTAACCACACGCTCTCCACACACAAGCATGTCTCTACCATGGCCACCATCCTGTGGATCACAGATAATTAAAGACCCGACTGGACCAGGTTTCTGAGAAGGGACAGCTCTGCCCCAGGGGGCACTGTTCTGTGGTGGGGGGCCTGTCATTAGCCACTGGCTACAGCATCAGGGACTAATGAAATAATCCATCCCCAAACCACCACCCCCCCAACCTCAGGGCCTGGGGGGGCTCAATTGGTCTTGTCACACAGGCCAGACTAGATTCATATTCTGACCTCTTGGCTCAGTGCCAAATTACAGGACGCCGTTTGAAGGATAAACAGGTTGCAGATGCCGTTTCAGCCCAGACGGTGGCGCCCTCTCCCTCTAAAGCAGTGTTTCTCGACTTGGTCTTCAAGGACCCCCAGATGTCCACACTTGTGCTCCCTCCTTGGACATTTGGACTGGTCCAGCTTGCCTGACAGCACCCCCCCCCCATTTACACAAAGCAGGGCTGGTACGGGTAGGGCTTGTTTCGTCCAGGTGACAGGATGCTGAGCCTCCCGTACCAGAACACTAATATAAATGGGAAGGTCTACAGTAAGCGGGTCCGCAGAGCCTAAGGTATGGTTGTTCATTAACAGCCCGGAAGATCCGGGAGCAAGAGAGAGTGTCCACAGGCATTTCACAAAAAAGTTAAATGGCCTTTAATTAAAACTTAATAAGAGGATAATTTCCCTTTCCAAACCCAGTTAAGGGAGAGAGGGAGGCATGTGTCAGAAAAGGACAGAGCTGCAAAGACACCCGGTGATGGATAGGAGGCTTAAACGGCGGCAGACACGCAGTGCCGCCGTTTCGTTAAAAGCCGATTGCTCAATCGATCCCTGACTAACCCGGGACCGCATGAAAAAATGATCAGGGCCATGAAGGGGCTGGCCGCAGGGAGGAGGGGATCGAAAACGAGGGCCAGGGGCCCATGACAGGTGGGAGTCGGCGCATCGTAATCGCGGCCGTGTAGCGCAGCGTGTAAAACCATGGGTTCTCCACCTCGCCCACCCACATGCTGCGCACACGCATGTGGGGTCATTACCATCTTTATTATTTTCTTGCCAGCTGAAACACGAGGCCGGTGAAGCGCAAAGATGAAATGTCAGCGTGGGAGGCCGGGGGACGGTGTCACGCGGGGCGTGACGGCAAGGTGGGGGGGGTGGGGGGCTGTTGCTGGTCCGTGTCCTCATGAATGAGACATGGAGGCCCAAGGCAGCAGAGGAGCACTGCCCCGTTTATCTAGGGAAGGAGGGAGGCGCCCAAAATTTCATCTGAGGACATTTGCTAGGAGACTAGCAGGACAATCAGGAAGGCGTGGCTCTCTGAGCGCTGGAGAACATGTCTGCCATTTTCCAGGTGCTGTGGGGTTAACCAGTAGTGGGCGCTGCCAGCTCATGGAATGTTCCCTTAGGTTCTGTTTTGTGCTCTGGGCTCTCTGGTGTCTGTTAAGGGTCATCAGAGGTCAAAGGTCACAGGCGACTCCAGCTTTCCTGACTTGAACAGTCCACTTTCTCAGACTGGGTCTATCCAACTGCACTTACATTCTGGCACAGAGAGACGTGGAGAGTCCCTCCCCCAAGCCTCTGGTGGTCACGTATCGACAGCTTCGTGTGATGTGGGGGCGTCAGCTACTTGCTACAGTTGCAAAAACAAAATTCAATATGTGAATTCAATGTGAAAAAGAACAAAATAATTGCATGGAAATCAGAATCTTTTGTGAAATGACAAAAAAAAAAATCTGCAATTCTGTTGTTCCGTTGAAACGGGCTGGGTGGGATTGGTTAATGATCGCTGGCGAAGGCACTGACTGATACCCCGTGGGAGCTCACACCTGCATCGATCCCCCACCCCCTCCACCAGTATGCACCCTGCTCTTCTCCTGTCTTTCCACCCAACCAGGGCGAATGGAAATCAATAGAGAATCAAGGTAAAGGCTGGAAATAAGTTGCCCACAAAATATTACGGAGTGAACTTTACTTCAAAGAACTTGTGGGATGGAGCTATGGGCCGGACTCTGAAGTTCCCAGGGGGTGGAGATGATGGGAAATTGGGGTGAGGAGTCAAGGCAGAGAGGCCTGCAGGTGGACTGGGCGCACATGTGTGGAGCACGGTGGCAGGCAGGACAAATGCAAGATCCACAACAAGGCGAATCTGAGCATTCCTAATAAAAAGCGTCAGACAAAGTGAGATTTACCAGCTTCTGAGGCAGGATGGTAAATTTCCCCACCTCTGGCTTACAGTTTATGCCTGCTACAGTTCGCTGGCTTGCATCTTAGCAAACATCAGACGACCTCTGATTGACAGCCCCAGAACCCTATGAGGATCGGAGGCGGGTAATGGAAGGAACCGGGACGTTCTGCCTGATTTTGCAGCTGCCTTTTAAGTCGAGTGAGCAGCTACACAGAGGAGTGTAGAGGACACACAGCCTAAGAGCTCAAGCCCCAGGTAACTCACCAGGTGACTTAGAGGGTAGTCTCTCCTTTACGGGCTGTGTTTCCTCCATCACTGTCATCCCAAGTAGGAAAATAGATGGAGGTAAAATGCCGAGGGCACGGCTGGGGAGAGCGAGACTTCTATACCGGCCTGTCAGCCCCGTTTCCAGCATCAACGTGACCGCGGACGCCTCTCTCTCTGGGCCTGGCTGACAGAAAGCCAGAGACAAGCATGTCTGTTTAGTGAGACATGACAGAAAGCACCTTTCCGGAGGATCACGCTTAGCGACTACCTGTTAGCGACCATTTATGGAATGAAGGGGTGGGGGATGGGGGGGGCTGGATGAGGAACATACCCTAAGGTGAAAGTCAGAGGCGATAACTGGTGAAGACCCACCGGGATCTTGTGATCTCAGACAAGTTCCCATCACTTGTGCAGTAATTTAGAGGACAGAAGGGCAAAAGGGTGGCCGGTATAAAGAGGACTGGGGCAAATTGGAGGGGGGGGAGCCCAGCGAGGCGATGGAGTGAGGCATGTGCGGTAATTGTTTGGCAGGCTGTCGGCAAGGGGGGTCCCTGCACTCCGGATGGGGAATTGATCCTCAGGTTTGTTCATCACAGCGGAAGACTGGGAAGCCGGGCGGGGAATTGAGGGCCGGCAGAATTAGGCCTGTCTGTTTCCCATCAGGAGGGAAGAAATCAAGAAATAGAGAGAGAGTGACAGAGTGAGAGAGAGAGAGAGAGAGAGAGATGCAAGGAGAGGCATCGGTGAGGTGGACTCGCAGGCGGATTAAGTAGAGCCTCAATCAGGAAGTGAGGGGGGAGAAAAGCTTCAATTAAAGGTTCGATTGTGAGGCCAGGGAGACAGGGACCCGTACTGGGGAGACAAATCTGTGATTCAGGATTACAGAGCGGAACTTCATTCAGAGGACAAAGGTCAAAAGGCTGTCTGACTCGCTGACTGTCAGCATTTAGTAACCCCAGCTCACATACTTCTTATTGGGCTTGTGTCTGATTAGGTAGCACTTCCATCTCAAGTGAGTGGCACCGGTCTCAGTTTTTGCTGCCAACATGTAACCTGAGTGATATTTCGGCAAAAACGTTGTCTGAGTTGCAACTGCGATTTAGCTGAAATCGAAAATGCAGAGCGATAACATGAATCCTCCTGGTGGAAATCGAGATTTAACACGACTCGTTTATATATTCAGCTGAGCCTGAATGCCAATGGATACAGCCAGGCTCAGTCCGGTCTGCAACAGGTGTGCTCTGAACCTGACGTGACTTTGAGTTTATGGCATTAAAGCCAAGCAGAGCAGACACACCTAATCCTATACGCACCCACTCCACAAGCCGCGCTGGCGGTAAACAAGCTCTGCCGATTCCACAGGTGGAGCTCCTGATGTACCTGTCTGTGCCGCCAGAAACTGAGACCCCAAACCCGTCTTTTGTCTGGGAATTATACACAAGGCACACAGAAACAGCAGCCCGTCTGCTCTCTCACACGCACGTGAGCCAGGGCTCATTTCAGTACGCGTTTTGAAGTCAGCCGTCTGTGGATTATCCACGGCACACATGGCAGCGGAGCCTGTTAAAGACAAGCTCTTCAGATTCGAGTGAGAGGGAGGAGAGAGCCTGGGAGCAGAGGGGGAAGAGGAGGGAGGAGGACAAAGGAGGGAGGGGGAGAAACAGAGGCAGAGAAAAGAGGAGGTGAAAGGAGAGTGGATGGAGGGGGGAGAAGAGGAGGGAGAAAGAAATGAGAGGGAGCAGAAGAAATTAGGGGGAAGGAGAAGGGAGAAGAGGGAAAACAAGGAGAAAAAGGAGATGCGAGAAGGAGAGAGAAGGAGAACAAGAAAGGAGAGGGTGGAGTGAAAGAGAAAAGAGGAGTGAGAAGGAGAATGGAGAGAAGAGGAAGGGAGAGAAAAAAGTGGTGAGAAGGAGGAAAAGAAGGGAGAAGAAAGGGAGAGGAGAAAAGAGGAGGGAGAAGCAGAAAGGAGAAAATGAGAGGAAAAGGAGAGGAAAGGAAAAAGGAGAAGAGGAGAGGGGAGATGGGAGGAGGAAAAATGAGTTAAAGAAAAGGAGTTACAAGGTGAAATGAGAAGGGAAGAAAGGAAGGGAAAGAAGCGAGAAAAAAGGAGACAGGCTGGAAAAGAGGTGGACAGAAAAAAGGAAGGAGGAGAAAGATGAGGAGATAGGCAGAAGAGGGGAAAGGAGAAAGGGGGAGGGGGGAATGTAAGACTGTGGAAGAGGAATAAGCAGAGAGGAATGTGGCAGGGTAGGAGGGAGGGTCACCTGAGGACAGAAGTGAAAGTGAGGGCTGATGGCAAGGATGAGAAAAGAGAGAGAGCAGGGGGTGAGAGCAGAGGGAGGAGAGGTGGGGGAGAAACAGAAAGCTGTGAGCAGAGGATAGGAGGCGAGAGAACAGATTCCCGATAATGAACCCCCGACCGACTGCCTCAGGAAAACAGGGAGCCCTTGATGGCAAAGCCGGCTATGTTTGTGAAGGCCGCTCGCACAGCCTTCAGAAAACTGTATGTGGGGCCTGGGGCCTGGGGCCCGGGGCCCCTGATGGCCAGATGATGCATCAGATGATGCATCCCAGCTCTATGGGTTAGAAGACTGTCTGCTAGACATCCGGTATTGGATGGCAAAAATTTTCCTTATGTTAAACACAGAAAAAACAGAAGTACTGCAAGTTGGTCTCAAGGCTGCTTGAAATAAGTTTGACAACCTCAACTTTGGTGGTCGTCCTTCGCAGCCTAACACTAGAGATCTTGGTGTCCTGGTTGATTCAGATTTATGTTTCAATGCAAACATAGGTATTACTAGAACTGTGTTCTACAATTAATGGAACATAACCAGGCTTCAGAAGATCCTCTCTTTTCATGATGCAGAATAACTCATACACGCCTTTATAACTTCCAGACTGGACTATTGTAATGCCCTCTTTTCTGGTTGCTCATCTGGATCCTTACAAAAAACAAAAAAATTGATCGTATTAGCCCTGTTCTTTGCTGCCTTCACTGGCTTCCACTGCTAATAACTGCTATTAACTTATAAAGCACTGAAAGGCCTTGCACCAGAATACCTTAGAGATCTACTGGCCTATTCCTCACCTGCTTCAGTCTCAAGGAGCAGGATATCTATCAGTACTTACAGTAGAAAGAACTATGGAGTGTTCTACAGAGTTCCGCAGCTGTGGAATAGTCTTCCAGCGGATGTGCGAGATTCAGGCTCACTCTCAGTATTCAAGTCTAGACTAAAAACACACTTGTTTAGTCTAGCTTATAGGGACCCTAGTTCTAGCTCTAGCTAACTTCTCACTCCCAGTTAGACCTATAGTGAGAGGTGTAGAGCTGGATGGGGATCGGTGCCATTGGCTTTGAATGAACTGAACTGTCAGTGCTGTCACTCTAGCTTCACACTCCCTTGTGCAATTGGAGTGCTGACGTTTCAGGGACTCCCCATGCCTGTGTTCCCACTTGCCTCACCCTCCTACTTATGCTGTCATAACCATATCTGCCTGAGCTTACAAACTGCACTCATCTAACTGTTTGCACTGCCTCTAGTCTCTTCTATTTGGCTAATTGCTGATTTTATTTCCCCTACCCCTCCTGGGGTGTGCTGCCTGGAGACCCCAAATTATTCAAGATATTCTGAGTGCCCTCCTGCCTGTGGCACCTCCACTACCTGTGGCGCCTTGCTAGCCTGCTCGCCCTTCTGCCTGTGATATCTCTCCTGTATGCCCTGCTGCTGTATCACTGTTCATCCTGTCATCTGAAGCAGCACCAGCACCTGCCTGCCATCACCTGCCTGCCTCCCGCTTTGACACTCAGATCATAAAATTTGGACAGTGTGAGTTGGGACTTTGCCATCCTGCTCATTTGACTTCCTCTGCCGGCCCCTGGAGGATGGGCTCCCCCTTTGAGTCTGGTTCTTCCCAAGGTTTCTTCCTTCTATGGAGTTTCTCCTTGCCACTGTCCCCTCTGGCTTGCTCACTGGGGACTTTGGGCAGGGAAAATGTAAAGCACTTTGAGATAATTTAATGTTGTGAAAATGTACTATACAAATAACATTGAACTGAACTGAACTGAATTGAATGGCAGAGCCGGCTGCATTTGTGAAGGCCGCACTCACGACCTTCGGAGACCTGTATGTGGGGCCCGGGGCCTGGGACCCCTGATGGCAGAGCCGGTTGTGTTTGTGAAGGCCGCTTTCACAGTCTTCAGAAAGTTGTATGTGGGGCCCAGGGCCTGGGGCCCCTCACGGTAGAGCCAGCTGCGCCTGTGAAGGCTTCGGAAAGCTGTATGTGGGGCCTGAGGCCCCTGATGGCAGAGCCGGCTGCGTTTGTGAAGGCCGCTTTCAGTCTTCAGAAAGTTGTATGTGGGACCCGGAGCCCGGAGCCCGGGGCCCCTGATGGGCGGCTGGACCATCCCCAGCTAGTAGTGGCGGCCAGCTCAGGGTCACCGGCTCTGACACGGCACTGCTGCGCGACGCCCGTTTGGGGCCAGACACAGTTTGTTATCGGACGTTTTGCTGGCCCAGACCCACAAACCATGTGTGTTTACGCAGGAAGCTGGGGAAGCCAAACGGGGCAAGCATGCGGCCAGGCACAAAAGCAGCCTGATCACTATTCTGCCCCACACCTGCTCCGCTGCTTCCAGCAAAGCCCACTCCTCCTCTCCCCTCATCCCCCTCTCTCCTTCTCTCCCTCTCGCCCCTGGAGGCTACTCACACTTCCTGTCAGTTTCCACTTTTCAGCGCCAGAAACTGGAGGTTGTTGCCATGGAAACAGGTGGGGGGGGAGGTGGCAAGGGAGGGGAAAAAAAACTCTGCCGCAGTGCCGGCTAGCGTGAGCGTAGGGGCGCTTGAGGACGCGCGCGTGCTTATGAGCAGGCCTGTCGCATGTGGGCATGTGGGTGTGCGCGCTCACGTGTGGCATATCTGCCATTGCCCCATGTACGTCTAGCTGCCGTTCATCCTCAGGCGTGTAATTAGCATGTCAGAGGGATATTAATTAGAGCAATGTGTGATTGTATGGATGCACCCTCCATGGCGGCCCGCCGACCTGGGCTGAACAGTCCGGTTAGCTGGACGCCATCAGCCAACTGAGTGAGGCTGGTCACATGATGCATTACAGAGGGCCCCTGCATTGCCATTCAGCCCCTGTTCCGCTCAGCCTCACGGCTATCGATCTACCCACCCCCCCTTCCCACATCATGCCGGCTTCCTTCAAGATGCAATTTCTTGCACATCTATGCTTGGCCCCGGCACTTCTCTCACGATGCACTACAGCGTGATTGATCTACCCCCTACCCCCAATGCTCTGTCAGCATCACCAGGAGGGCGGGGGGCGGGATGTGTAGACACAAGCGGTTTGGTCAGAGGTCCTGACTGTCCTCAGCCTCAGTTACTGGGCCTTTCCGGACATGAGCAGCACTTCCTGCATTTGTTTTCCACTTTGGCTTCCTGTTAAGGCCGTGGCTGACGGAGCCCCACGCTATGATAAGTGTTAATGTAACGGGCCTCTGAATGGACGACGAGGGACTGGGGCCAATCGCTAGACACACTCACAGAGATACACACTAACAAACTGACACAGTCGCTCGGACACACTCACAGACACACACTAACAAATCGTCACACTCAGAGAGACACACACTAACAAATCGACACAGTCACAGAGACACACTAACAAACCCTCAGACACTCTCTCTCTCTCTCTCTCTCTGCAGATAGCATGGCTTCATGCTTGTTGTGATTAAACACCGTTTCACACTTTCCCTCGTCGTCCCCTCCATGTCGGGACGTCTTGACTGTCAGTTTGGGGTGAATTTACTTTCTTCACAGATGATGGGAGGCAGCCTGTCGGCTGCTTAGCCCTTATGCTGGTAATGTCACCCGCAATTACGGAGCTCAACTCGGCGTGAGCTCCGTGCAGAGGAAGCGGAGGGCGACAGACGCGCACACACACACACAGACACGCTCCACACGCACGTGCAGCTCTGACTGAAACGCTGCGGTTTGAAGCTCGGCAATTTATGTCAACAGTGGCATAAATGGGACATGATGGTATGTAAACTACAGTGATGGAATCTTCCATTTTTGAGAGGCTGGGGGTCAATAAAAAGGTACAATGATGTCTTGCATCCCAGTCCCTCTGAAGCTGGACGAGGCAGCCTGTGGTAGCCAGTGCTTTCTGATGATTCGTAACATAACTGATGTGCTGATGAATGCAATTCGCCCCTTTCAAACAGCATATGTTCTACCAAATTGCGAAATATTAACGACGACATGGGCATAATTAGGCCCTAATCAATGCATTTCATCAGTGACAAATTACCCGACTTTTTACTTAAAACCTGAGTGGCTACTGGAGTGCCACCAAAGTGGTGTAATAGAGTACAGCAATCATTTAAAGGCAGCAATGGTGGCACGGCCCCCTACTTTGTGGGCAAGCGGTCCTTCACAGACGCCGTAATGGTACAACCCACAAAGCGGTGCGTCTCCCCCTTCCTCTGGTATATGGTACTGGCCGTTACGATGACCCCAAGAGAGTCACACACAGAGGGAACATGGCGACCTTGTTTCCTCAGAGAGCCCTGAACGGGATTACGATGCTTCCCATACTTTTGGTACCCCCACCATCCCCCATTTTAATCAGTGAAAAGCTGGGGTCTGCTGACCTGTCTTAGACAATCAGCCTCGGGCCGGTGATGTTTTGCTAACTGAATGGCCTCTTCATTCACATGCGCTGAGGCTGGCCGCCCACCCCCCTGGCCTTTCTGATAAACCCTGACACCCAAACCCCCCCCCCCCCCCCCCCCCCCGCACCCAGCAGGCCCGCCGCCCCTTTGATCCACGCTTAACAACTGTGCAAAAAAAAAACCAGAAAATACAAAACAGAAGAGATAGTCAGAATCAGTG
>JAAGVU020000129.1:12514962-12535869 GCA_011763525.2 Mormyrus iriodes
TGTGATTGGTTGATTAGATAATTGCATTAATGAGAAATTGAACAGGTGTTCCTAATAATCCTTTAGGTGAGTGTATGATGTGTGTGTGTGGGGGGGGACAAGTATATATTACAATGTGTTAAAAATCTGTTATTTTGACATTGCGCAGACATTTTTTTGGGCCCCACAAGGGGTCAATTTTATAAAAATCAAAAGTCTTGTATTTTGTTTGGTGACCTATGGTTAAGGTTATGGCTGGGGAGGGGTTAAGGTTGTCATAATTGGAATTAGGGTTATGCCCATAGAAATGAATGGAGGGTCCCCATAATGATATGGATACCTAATGTGTGTGTTTGTGTGTGTGTGTGTGTGTGTGAGAGAGTAGCGCAGTCCAGACCAGTGCACCGAGGTGGCAACTGACAGGTCTGAGAGAGGGAGGGGATTAGCTAAGGGGGGGGGGCAGACCCTCGTGGCTGTGCGTATTCCCCAGCAGTCCCATGGCCCAGCTGGGCAGCCTGTCCCCAAGCCGCTCGCACCCACGCTGACGTTTGTGCCAGCCACGTCTTCATGATGACCTTGGGATGGTAGAGCCAGAGACCGGCAGCCAGAGGGAAAGGCTGGAGTCCATCTTCAGTGGGGCTCAGCGGAGCCTCTAACAAGCTAGGCGAAGGGGGCCACACTGGGGAGGATCTGGGGCATCCAGCCCAGACCGGCATGGCCTGGACCCCAGCCTAACGTCACGCTGAGCCTGCCTCCTTTGTGTCCCTGTCACTCCTCCTCTCGCCCTCCTTCTCCTTCCTCTCCCCTTCTCTCTCTCTTTCTGTCCCTCTTCCACCTCTTGCTCTTGTCTTCATTGCTCATTCTCCCTTCTCACACTTTCTTTTACTCACACTTCCTCTACCCCCCCCACACTACCAGATTAGTTTTGTATTGGCTTCTCATCCTTCCATGTCACCTTCCCTCTTTCATTTTCTCTCTCTCTCTCTCTCTCTCTCTCTCCCTCTTGCTCTCTCTCTGTTATATAGCTCCTTCAGAGAAAAAGGTGACAGGATGTAAAAGTTTAAAAGTCGTTTTTACGCACTAATCGGTTTGCAGATCAGGGCAGGTGCTCCAGGATCCGGTTGCTGGGCTGTGTGGATCAGTCAGGTTTTATTCGAAACACTGGGGAGGAAAGCAGGCAGGCAGACGGGCCTCACAAAGCAAGACGGCCGGAGCCCTGAAGCTCAAATGCACCTCCGATACGCTTCAGCCACTGGCCCCGCGCGCCTAGGCTCACTCCCTAATTTACGACACCCTTATTGATCGATGTTCTCCAATCGTGTACCGTCCAGTGGTTTTTCCCCATAGCGGCTCCAGAGCACATTTCAAGCACAGTCCCCAGCCTGATTGGAAACACAGATTAATAGATATATAAAAATGTCAAAATAATATCCCAGTGCATAAATACCAAATACATATTTCTCATGCCCAAATGACAAATAAGAACTGTTAAATTATGTTGCAATGGCTGTAAATTGATTTCATTTGAATTTTTTTCAGGAGGCGAGAAAAAAATTAAGCAGATGTAGGCCTTTCCTGCAGTATTTATTGCACTGCTTCATGTGCCGATAAATCTTTCTTTTAAAAGTTAGCTTTTTTTCTGATCGTTTAGCTTCATCTCTGTTTCCCTCAGCTCTGTTTCTCCTGGCCAAGGTGGGAAGGGTTGATCACAGTGGCCTGTGACAGAGGGGTATCACCATGTCGTAATAACACTCACACCACATGCGGCCTGACACGGGACACCATCAGTGAGAGAGGCACAGAGCAGGGTGGGACGAGGGCTGCGATTGGCTGAGGGAGGAGAGCGGTGGCGGAATGCCGCAGCCAACGAACTCGGAGCCGAGAGCAAGGTTTAAAACAGCGACGGCCCGCACGCTGACTGCCCTCCATCTGGTGATGCCGCCCCACTCGGGGAATAAGGCCCCTCCCACACGGAGGGGGCTTTCACGGGCAGCAGTGCAGGCTCAGGGGAAAGCAGGCCATGTCTTGAGGGAGTGAGAGAGGGCTGTAGGGGGGATGGGGGGGACTCTCATTTCTGGAAAGCTGAGTCAGCTGAATAACTTGCCTTTGCGTTACCCTGCATGTTTTGTGTTGATTTTCCCTCCCTCTGCACTCCCCCACCAGCCTTTTATCGCACCAGTGCCAGCGCCAGAACAAATGTGACAGCCCAAGATTTTCATGGGGGGGGGGGGCGAAGCAGTGGCGTGACCAGGATGTCGACCAGGGGGTGCCAATGGTAAAAGCTCTCGAGCAGCAGCACACCACAGAAAGCAGAATTCACATTTGCACAGTATGTATTAATCCTTTATTTTTTTGCATCTTTAGCTGATTATTTTTGGGGGGGTGGGCACTCGTGGTCATATGCATGCCCACCTCTGTCTCACGGCTACCATCACCACCTCTCTGGGGTCCCAGCGAGTGAGGGAACTCCTCATGTTGTAACTGTGCTGACATTAATTCACTCTGCGTGACTGGAATGAAAACAAAAACTGTTTGAGACAGGGACAGGTACCAAGCGCAGGCCAAGGTCGCGGCTTGCTCGCGGCACGAGGGGCACCGTCAGCGCGGGAACGGGCTGCGGTGCTCGGAGCACAACCCTGCACGGGCCTTGGTGATGTCAGTTGAGTATTACATAACCGAGGGGTGCAAACGGGAGCAGGAATGCACGCACGGAACACGCAGGTGCCCGAAATAGAGCCGGCCTCTAATGAGAGCACCGCATCTCTTTCAAAACCTCCACTGTCTGTCTCATCCCCACCTCATGGTGCTGGGGGGCCCAGCGAGTGGCTCTGACACGACTCACAGCCGTTTCGACCCCCACGGGCTCTGCGCGCTGCACAGCACTTCCGTTCCTCGGACGCTGTTCAAGGTCATATTTACTCACATGGAAAAGCTGTTTTTTCCCCCCTCTTGTTTCATTAAAATCCTCGAGAGATTTATTTATAATCTTATTAGTCTGTTGATGCTTTTATCCGCCACACTTTACAGTTTTACTCATTAATACAGCCTAATATTTTATTTAAATAATTCGTCCTAAGTACCCCACTTAGCTCAAACCGGCAACCTTTGAATCATTGTCTGTCCTTAAACTCTCTGTCACCTGCTGTCCTTAAGCACGGTGACGCACACCACATGAGCCTTGCGGGACGGTCGCTCCTCTGTGGTGATTTTTGAATCGCTTGAGGGAGATCTCGGGTGAGAGAGGAGAACATTCTTCCTTCCCAGATGTGAGGGTCTATAAAAATCAGCATTTGTGGGCCACAGACTGTCAGGATGCTGCCATTTCAGCCCGCTGCGAGATGCACATTAGTCACTACCCCACCCCGTACCGCTGAGCTGGGAAAGGAGCGGAGGAACCAGCATGGGGAGAGATGTCTAAGAGGGTGGGAGGGGGAGGGGAGGCACGGCGGAAAGGTGTGGTCCCCAGAGACACAGGAGAAACTCCAGCTTTCCTAGACATGACCTTGTGGATCGCTAATACTGGCCCTTCCAGCACACTCCACCTTGGTGCTGGAGATGCAGCTGAGTAGAGAGGATCCATTACAGCATTTGCATGAGGGTCCATCCATGACTGATAATGCAAACGCAAGGGGGAGAGAGGGAAAGAGGGGGAGAGATAGATCTCAATATGCAGGATTATTATAGAGAAATGGAGCGTTGCCCAGTCTATACACACCAAGCTGCTGTGTGCGCAGTAATAGGTCTTGTTAGCTGAGTGAATCATTGTCCAGCAAAAACACCGATTTACTGAAATATGTAACAGGGACAAAAGATGTGCTTGAATGTGGTACTGGGGGCTTGACTCTCTCTCAACATGCCAAATAAGGACCTGTCATTACCTACAAGACAGAAATGACCCCACCCCACCCCCAAAGTAATGACAGCAACACAAATTAAAAACAATGGCCCCTGAGACTGTTTGCTTACACACAATTATCCAGCCTGAATGGTGTGAAATCATTTAATACTTAGAGCACACAGCTAAGAATAGGACGGTGTAGCATTTTGACATCCCTGCTTATACTAATTGTCTGCAAGCACCTTGTCAGTAATGGTGTTTCAGGTGTTCGGAGGAAGCTGAAATCTCCATCTCAGCTTGCTAACAAGAAGCGGCATCTATATCATATGACTGACCATCTATTCCGTGTCATTCCCTGCGCCTGGACGTGTCTCCACTCCCACAGCTGTTGACATGTGCGGGGACAGAGTGGGAGTTGTCTGAGGTGGACTTGTGCATTCATTGCTTGATTTATCTTCATTTTTGTTCACTTGTTAGATGTATTTCACACGGCGACTCTTCTCTTTACACTAGCCACTGATTTAGCGTTGCTCTTCATTTTCCGCCTGTCATTTATGCTCTTATCCTGCATTGTTTCACACTTACATGCACAGAAGTGTTCGCCAAATGAATGAATATAAATACAGACATTTATTGGCATAATGAATGGCAGAGTACTACTACAGGAAGCCTAACAAATGTGTTTTAGTCAGTAACCCATATTTCCTTGCATGGGCACGTTAAACAAGATCTTCCTGAACGTCCTTCCACTCCCTGTGTTTTTGTCAGTTTAAAAGAAAAATCTGCCAACATCACCTCCACCCAGGTACTTACTGTGGTGCAAAACATTCTTTGGGTGAGAAACTTTTATGGAAAATGCCCCCCCCCCCAACAGTGAAGGGGAAGATAAACCTGAACGGCGACCAGAAGAAAACAGCCCGTGCGTGTCACCGTGACGTCACTCTGGGCTTTAAACACCTGTGTTTGAGCTGAAGTCCGATAGAGTAATCATTCGGCACCAGGCAGCAAGTACCTTAATTAAATGAGCGCCGATATGCGTTTGTGTCACTGTAGAGTGGAACTGGGGAATTGGCGGGGGGGGCAAACGGAGGGTAAGGGGAGAGAAACCGATGGGCTTCGGGCACGCCCTACGGAAGCAGTGCGAGGCGTGGACCCGAAGGGGGGAGCAGTTACAGTAAAAAAGGGGGGGGAGGGTCACGTTTTCCGCGGGCTGATTTTTGAGTAAATACATTTGGTACAAAAGTAGAGACGGTGCTGGAGTCCAGATCATTCTCCTGTAAATACATAAGGAACGCACCTACGGGCACGACAAAATGCGAAAAATAAGTATTAACGACTAAAGGATATTTTTCGCAGGAGAAATGCACGCCGGTCGCGACACTGCCTTTTCCGGCGCATCGGTATGCGGTGGGAGAATGGGAAACCGCCGACGCTGCTGTCGGATAATGAAAACTAACGACTCCAGGTGCCGCGCTGACCCGGGGATAAGAGACGGCCGGGCAGCATGTTTGTGCTGGTGGTTCGCCTTCATTACAAACTCCATCAATTCTTTTTAGAAGCCGCTACAGTATCGACCCAGCACCTGAGATGAGCTGCGTCTACGACAGCCAAGTGTGCATGCAAATGGTGTCATCTGGTGACCAGAGAAATGTGTGGATATTAAGCCACCCGTCCACTTTTCTCCACGAAGACGTGCTTTCCGTTCTTATATAAAGTGTATTGCATAAACATCGTATTGAACTCTTATGTGTATATATTTGCAAGCATCAACTGGTCATTTAAATCTGCTGTTATAATTTTACTTAAAATGTCTGTACAGTGACACGGCTGGCTCTTCTTCAATCACTATAAATTGAGGTCATTGATTAAAATGCTTGTCGAACAGTAGCACGGTGCGTGGTCTTTGGCTCCCCCTAGTGGTGATATTTGTAGCCCACCGTGTTGCTGATCACGGGCCCTGGGGGATGGCTGCAAGGCAGACTACAAACTAGGGTCCGCGAAGGGGTGGGTAGAGGGATATAATTTGGGAATGAAACAGTAATGCCGTATAGGGTACAGTATTTCTGCTTTACTTTGCAGTTTTTATTGGGCTATTACTTCTTTGGCCTACCTTGGGGGTAACACGGCTCACGGCATACCAACGCGGCTGGGGAAAGAGCTGTCCCCTGAGTGGCTCCATGCACATCACTTAAATGACACTAACAGCTCTGAGAGCAGAACTGAATAACATGGAATAAAATATGTGTCCTTATACATTGTTTATCAGAAACTGTTTATTTATATCACAACACATTTCCGAAATATATCGATATAAATTTTACATTGAAAAACCTTTGTACAAAACAACTGGTAATTACATGGCAAATATGTAAAAAAAAACACACACAAATCTGTTATTTTGTCAACAGATTTGAGGAACAAAAATGATAATAATGACATAAAAATGGAATACAGCGGATGACCTCTGATCATAGTCAAGAAAATTATTGAGATTGCATAACCAGAAGATTATTTATTTATTATATAAAAAGTTTATACATTTCTCTGATTTCAGGAGTACGAAGTACCAGAAAAAAATCCAGTGCAGGACAGGAGTTAGAGATATTTCAGTAATAAGTTAATGTTCTCAGGAACGTTCCATCCCCATGTGACCGGCGAGGTGGTTAAAATCTACAGCAAAATCCACAGCTTTTATTTTGACAGCATTTGCAGCAGTAGCGGCACAAGGACAGGTGGCTCTGCCGCTTCATCCTTAGGAGAACCTACGAGGAGAATGAACGATAAACGTTACTATATGGTCTGTGTGAAAAGACAAGTTCCTAAGCAGTATGCCTACATATCAATTTCACATAGTTCGTCTGCTGTCCAGCACTAAGGCATTACAATAATATTATAGCGGGAATATGCTGCGTCTTGGTTAACGTTAATCTCTCCAGAATTGTTTCGAATTGTGTTCGAGTAGCGGACCAGTGGATTGGTCTCTTCTGCAGCTACGGGTGTCCAGTGCTCCTCAGCTCGCGTGTCCCCTCGGCCGGTCTCTTGCGTCAGTGTCTGTCGGTGGAAATAAACCCCAGGTAAGGTAACTTCATCTAAAGATCGGAGCTCTGAACACGCCGCTTCAGGTCCATAGCTGACTGGAGCTTACCTCGGAGAAGGGCACGGCTGCGGTGACAAGAACGCAAACGCAGAGCGTCACGGCGACGATGCCCAGGAGCTTCATTCTGACACCGCGTTGCAAAGTTTTCTTCTGCTCCTCAACCAGTCGGCTAACTGAGGCGTCTTCAGGCGCTAAGTGAAATGTCACTTTCCAGGAGGCTGAAGAGAGGACCTGCTATCAGAATGCTGTCACATCAATTTATATCTGTAATGCACCCTGTTGCCTCATATCCCACCCAAGCCGGCCCCGCCCATTCCTGTAATTCCTATTTCTTAACTCCCAAAGAGAATGTTTAACTGTAGCCTATAGAAATGTAACGTTGTACATGTCTATAACGACTTCAGATCCTTTCAAATAAATAGTTATAAATATTAATGTAATTTTAGTAAATTCATATTTATTAAATAACATCTTGTTTTGTTCGAGAATCGCAACTATTATGGTTTCCATTGGTCAAATCTAATAAATATATTTCAAAAACATTCTGATGTTTAAAAAACATGGATCCCGCACAGAACGCAGTTCTTTGTGTCATGTTTCACAGCCCTGCCCCTTGCAGTCCACGGTAAGTTACATCGGCCTACAACACACACTGTACAGGCGTAACAGGGCTGTAATAAGCAATACGGATTTATTTCTCACATCTGTCTGAATTATAAGTGGACACAGATCCTTGCAGCAGTCAAATGCATGCATTTGTATTTACTTGATCGTTTTCACCCTTGACACTTAAACTAAAATAAATTACTTAGTCATTTAGTTATTTCTCCAGGGCATAAAAACAATGAAAATAATGATGGCCACATTGTTCTTTTTCAAGGGGCAAAAACGAAAAGTTTAGAAACCTAATTATCTTTCTTTTTGATTTCGTCAAAATTACAGCTATACCTCCAATTAGGCAAATGCGAGGGTGTGAGTTATTCATCAATAGCTCGGTGAAAGTTATTTCAAAGTTTATTGGAGAGAAACCCAGACGGAAAGACCAGGGAAGCCTTTCATTTAGGCGTGGAAGTCAGTGTGGTAGCAGATTTCAGTTATTTTAAGTTTTAATTCTGGGAAGCCGTCCCTCTCTGTCTGGAAATTCCGAAACCATAATTAGAAAGGTGGGACAGAAGGTGGACTTTGGAAATCCCGCTTAGGAAATTCCACTGAAAAACAAACCGCTTCTGATGAAAATTATTGTTCTCTTTTTATTATTGAGGTCTTGAATAAGTTGGGACATTTTGTAAGTTTGGATACCCTTCAAGGGGTATACGTTTTCAATACTGCAAAGAAACTTCTTTGTAAAAGTTTGCATATTAGATTAACATACCTTGATTTACGATACCAATGATGATATAATCATATAAGATTCTTTACGGTAAGTATTAAATCGATTGACATAAGAAAAATAATGTTTTAACTCAGACAAAACAGGCCACATATGGGCTAATGAATTGAACTAAATTAAGACAGCATTATTGTAATTAGCTGATTGCAAAATCGCTTAGACATTTGTCATTTGCTGTAGTTTACCGTAGAACTAAAATAGGTTCGGCGGACACTCCTGCATCAGCCTCGTTTAGCGATAACCTGTAACACGGGCGGCAGGTTTGTAATTGGCGGATGTCCACTGTCAACAAAAATAGCTGTAATAACACTTTTTGCATGAGCAATACCAAAAAAGAGAGAACGCGATAAAATCGCATTACCAGAAATAACGTTAGATTTACAAAAATACAAGTAGAGCTACACAAGGATACAAAAAACGCAGCTTATTAAAGACGGACACTGATGTTTGTTGTCTTATGGTTAGAAAATGCGAACAGCTTCTGCTTCTGTCGGACTACACCATTCTCCTCTCGGAATAGGCTATGTTTCCTCTGGGCGCAAAAACATACATATAAACTTCAGCTCTCCGATGCTAACATGGTAACCCACGCGTTATAAGCCAAAGCTGCAGTCTGTTAAAAATCATACACGATGGGAGCATATGTATCTTCCAAATTAGATGCAAAACATTTTCCATTAATTATACATATTGAATGACAGAGTGGCTTTCTTCATTTTTTCATAACACATACTCCCCCCCCCCCACCCCATTCCGATGCATGGGTGACTTCTCATCCTTAACGAACACAGCTTTAACAACTCGTTTTCGAGACAGAGCCCATTGAGTAATACGTTGATATTATTTTATTTTTTATTATGTGAAAGTAAAAACCATAGGGGTTACTCCTTTGGCACTCTGTCAAACCTTGAGCTAAAATATCACACCCTGGTGGTGTTTTGCTTGTGGGAACATTGGCACTTCGAGGCACATCTGTGCCCCATGAGACCACGTGTGTTTTCAAACAGCCTGGAGTACAGTTACACAGAACTTGCAGGTAGAGCCATGAACAGCTCAGGGATGTTCAGAACATCTCCTCTTCTTCCAGAAAAGAGGAGCATAGTAACCATGATGTCCTTTGGAGGACACGGGCAGATGGCCTGCGTGTTCCCAGCCATGTTTACCTGCCACATAGATCCAAGGGTTTTCCCCAGCCTAGACTGGGAACGAGAGCCGCCAGCGCTATCAGAAGGGATCTTCTGCTCAAACAGGACTGGGCTCCAGTAGGACGGCCGCCACTCACACACACAACTGGCACCAGCCAAGGACAGTGACCCCCACACACCAGTCCAGTACTTCCATATGCCTCACTGCGCCCCCTGGCTGTGACCCAAAGTATCACATCTTTAACTCAGATCAAATGCCGAAACTGACAAGCACAACAATGATTGCAGCACACCCCATGGCTGAACCATTCTTTCTTCCTCTGTCACATGTAGGGTGAATCAGCAGCATGTTTTTTATTATTTAGCCTTGCTGTTCATGATACACAGATACGTATATAGGTGAGAGGGAGCTTGGCAGGGATGGGTAGCCACCTGCAGCAGTGTCCACAGAGCTGGGGGTTAGGGTCCTTACTCAAAGGCCCACAGACATGACTTATCTGCAGAAGCTGGGCTCAAACCAGCAACCTTCTGATCACAAGCGCAGAGGTTTAGCCTGCTCAACCACACGCTGCCCCTAACTTTGAGGAGAGCATTAGCAGAAAGATAAGTGCCTGCAGCTGGCTTGAAAACCCAGGAGCAACTGCATTGGTGTCAGTCTACAGCAGTGGTTCTCAGTCCTGTTCCTGGTGCCCCCCACCATGTTTTCATCCCGACCCACATTGCCACATTCATTATTATTATTAACTAATTTAGGACCATATAAGCCGGATAAAGGTAGGACTGGAATGAAAACATTATGATGGGGGGTGCCCGGAACAGGATTGAGAACCACTGGTCACAGCTTTGTGGCCCTGCAGATACCCCTGCCTCTCTGACCTTGGCCTGCATCACAGCAGCCATCACCTGGTGGCTAAGTAATGCATTTAGCCTCCCACCCCCTGTTGCATCATCAGTTTAAATGCAGGGCAGACAGAGCAATGACAAGGAAGATCGGTGTCTAAAACGAAGAGCACAGCAAAGCAAGTTATGGGAACTGTCCGTAATAAAACACAGTTACAATCAATGATGATTTCTGTTATGACACAGGCGGCACATGATCCTTCAGTTTTCATTCTAGTACAAACAGGTCTTGAAATGTCAGGATAGATTCAACAATTCACACTCCCACTCAATCCTGCCTCATTAAGGAGCACAGTGAAACCAAGGAGTGGAGCTAGAAATTGTATGCCCATTGACAGAAAGTCACCTTGGGTCCCTCACTTAGGTTGCTACTTTGAGTCCGAAGAAATGCAGGTCCCACAGTAGACTGAGTTTGCCGAGTGAGGGGGGTTCCCCTCAGTAGATTTTGCCAGACAGAGAGGCCTTAACAATGCTGTGGGCCCCCTGAATCGGCCAGGATGTCATGTCCCTCCAAGGCCCCAGGCTGGACCAAAAAACCAGGCCTGAGGACCATCACCATAGCTAGAGGAATGCGCGAGGTGCAAGTCCTGGGGAGAGCTTGAGTGCAATGGCCCCACGTCACAGGACAAGGGATCAGAGATCAGTCACTTCAAACAGGACGGTGGACACCGGGGCGCCTGGCTGTGCAGACTGGCGACCGCATGACAGGAAAATGCCACGGTTACGGCGGACGAGGGAGAGATAAGCTGTGCAGGGGAGTACGATGAAGACGTGCAACAGGGGGCCAGGGGGTTGTACCGGTGAGGGACACGGGGAGCAGGGGATGTTTGGCTGGCAACAGTGTCAGTTGGGTGACAGATAACTGACAGCAACTGAAGAAAAGCAGGTACACGAAGCCAGCTCACTCTCAGAGTAAATTAGCACATCTTTATTTTGTGGCTTTGTTGTTGTCTGCAGTCACTCACAGCACCAACGTCCGTGACCACCTGCGAAGACCTTCCCAGCCGCAGCCTTCACATTGTCTGTACTTTAGTCTTAGCTACTTCAAAAAAATAAAATAAACCAGACTTTTTAAAATTTGCCATAAGCAAATATATATTTCTTCCTTTCTATTTAGCTTATTATCTCTTCTACCTTTGAAAGCTCATGCCAGCACTACTGGAGAAGTAAAACTAGTTGGCAAAAAGGAGAACATCTGCCGCTCTCTTCTTCCTGGATATCCAGCCCAGACAGACACAGCTCTGACATCTCATGTCCAGAGTACTTCCTGAAAGGAGGGACGTTTCACCCCGAATGCAGACCTCATAATGAGTCTGGTTCTACACACACACACACGAGCACAGCCAGGGGCCATTTTGTAGCATCTGAGATACACTTAATGTCCGTGTGAGCCTACAGCAGGACCTGAAATCCCACATCAGTTATTGCTGCCCCCCCCATCCCCAATATCCAGTCCCAGGAATCTCCCCCTACTGAAGAAAAAATGAATTAAAAAAACTGACATATAAAGTTATTAACATCATTCTTGGAGGTGGGACGAAGGTGGCAGGTGATGCCAGTTGGCTTGTCAGTCTGTCAATCTCTACATTCACCCCTCCCAACCCTGCCCCAAAAGAACACAAGCAAGGAGGTCCATTACCATTTCTGTAATGAGTCTCTTCTTTCCCTCAAGAGTCCTTATCGATGAACTTATTTACAAAAATAATTAAAATTACCACAAAACAAAACGCACATACAAGCACATACAACCCCTAAGGAGGAAGTCTTGACATTCTGCAGTCATTCAAGCTTTTCACAGACTACCTTCAAGTTGGTCGCTAAAAGTAGCCATCTAGCTAATATTTTACATTCCTAAAAAAACAAGGAGCATCCAAAACAAACACGGACCAGGAGGCATGAGTCAGACCCAAAGCTACGTTAAGTGCTCTGAGGAGAAACTGGATCTATGGAGGTTGCAATTATATATTGAAAGAGCAGGAGGAGATTCAAGATGCTAAGACATGGCTGCTGTCTTTGCGGCACTGAGGAGGTGTTGATATCCGTGGGGGGAGGGTATTCAATGCTGCTAAATTGTCTGACTACGTTCAACTTTTCTGCAGGGCACAGTCTATAAGGCAGTCTCAAAGCTTCAGAGCCCGCTTACCAGATGTTACGGGTTATCCATGCCCTACAACATGATGCATTATTGCGACTCCATCTGCAGAAAGCACGCCGGCCCCTGAGGAGAGGACAGCCTCCGTCTCAAGGACTGGCAGGGTCCACTCAGCTCAGACCCTGCGACCCGGTGCCACGTCGGTTTCTATACCCCTCCCTTCTCCAGTTTCGCTCTCCTAACAAGCTAATAAATTAACCCAAACAAGTGACCCAATAGTGACATGAACAGCAGTAAGAAAAGTCATAAAAAATGAAAAAGTAAAAGGGAGGGAAAAAAAACGGACAAAGTGCAGGAAATAAACCCTACAGAGACAGTGGAGCCCTTTGCAGCACATTCATCATCAGTGTCCAAGGCAGGCTTAACGAACAGGGGGCCCCGGGCGGGGCTGGTGCAGGCCACCCCATGTCCTCCGGAGGATTCCAGTCCTGGCCCGCAGAGGGAGGGAGGCAGCCAGCGAGGTGCCTTCTCAGCAGTCTTTCCTCGTGCCCTGCCGTTCCCCTTGGCTCCGCCCCCAGGCCCATGGCTCTGCCTCACTGCGGTGCTGTCTCCCCCACTGCTTCGATGCCGTGCTGCTGCAGCTGGGCCCTCAGCAGGGCGTTCTCATTCTTCAGCTCCTCGATCTGCAACATCACCAATGGGGAGGGGGGGGGGGGTATTATTCACCCGGCCGGCAGCTACTCAAAGCAGGGGACCCCCACTCTCTCCCTCCACATCAGACCTTCTACTTCATCTAATCACCAAGCCCACAAAAGCCTGGATCAGCTGTTTGGGTGCTGAAACAAACTAAACATGTGCACTGCCTGGAGGCTCCAGGAGGGGGCGTTGCAGGCTGCCCATGTCAGGAAAAATTAACCAAAATGCTTCAGCGTGAGACGAACCAGTACCTTCTTTACACATGTAAGAATTAACAACAATTAACAAAATCTGAGACACAGAGGTCGGGGTTTAGTGGTCGAGATCTGTGTTCAGAGACCTGTGTGCTAACGATCCTGCAGGACAAGGCGTTACATCGTTGTGTGTGAAACGTCACATAGGAGTTACAGATACGGGAGTGCATTTTTGAGGGTTGGGGGGGGGGGGTGTCACATGAAGGACAACCAGCAGGGGGACGGTGTACCTGCTGCCGGAGAAGCTCATTGTCCACCTGGACCCGCTCCACCTCCTTGAAGCTCTCGTGTAGCCGCTGGTTGTTCTGCCTGAGCTCCCTGATGTAGTCGCAGGCCTTGGAGAGGATGCCGCCTTTGCTCTGAGTGGGGGAGGCACAGCACCGATTACTCCGAGGAGGGTATGAGACACAGTCAATGAGAGGGACCCTTGTTGGGTGGGGCAGACCCTCCCATGCTGTCAATCAATGTCTCCCCAGGGGTTCCCGTTAGGTAAGAGCAGGCAGTGATTGACAGCTTGCGGTAGCCCCGCCCACCTCGGCTCTGGAGACCTCGTCCCTCCCATCGCTGGCAGGACGGCTCACCGCTCCAGTCTTGCTGCTGTCCATAGTGCAGTCGGGTATGATTTTTGAGAGGGTGACAATCCAGTTGTTGATTTTATCTCGCCGCCGCCTCTCCACTGTAAACAACAGATAGGAATGTTTCAGGGTCACAGGAACAGCCATTACATCACTGGCCGCAATGCACACTTCCAAAGGCTTGGTTTGTGCTGAGCAGCAGCGCCATCTAGTGGAAAGAGGGTCACTTTTCCATTGTTGCATGATAGCTTAATATCAGACTGACCACAGTGAGGTAAGTGGACTTGGTAAAGCCCAAAAGTCCCTCACCTTCATTGTGTTGCGCCCGCCTCCTCTCGTCTCTCGGTGTGCGTGGACCGTCGATCTTCCTGGGTAGTTCAGGATTGTGAGGAAAGCAATCAGAAACCTCTGGCCACCACAAAATGACGTCGACAGCCGTATCAGAGCAGCTGAGAGCCTCCACACATGAAATCAGTCACTCTACGGATGCGCACAGCAGTCAGATGGAACACCCGGCCGACAGCCATGGTAACGGGATGAGCATGCTCTTGATCGGCATGCTCAATCCAGCGAGCAGCCGTCCAGCCCACCGCATGTCTGTAACCATCATTTCTCCCTACGCTGTGAGCCTCATCATCCACGCAGCCACCAGCAGGTACACGAGTGGGATCCCTGCATTTCTCACCAGACTGTCTGGGCAAATGGCCCAACTTAATCCAGCTCTGGCCCGGGAAGACAGCACGGCCTGCCTGCTCCTCACAGCACTGTCCCCAGGACACACAGTCACACCACAGATAAGGCACAAGGCACACACAACGGGTACAGAAAAAAAAAAACTAGCAGAACACACAGCATGAATGCAAGAGGGTGTCTTCTGGTGAACTGAGGAATGGGGGTGGGGGTGGGGGACACAGCACAGGGTTATGAGAGGGGCGCTAATCTTCTTAGGGGAATAAAAGTTTCTCACCAGTTTAAACTGTCATGTTGCACTGGTCTGTTTTCCACTCTGTGGACAGCAGGTAGGTTTGGTTTTCACTCATATTTACACATAATTGGTAAAAAAGTATTAAAAGGCATTATTACAGAAATGAGACCTAGGTGATTATAATACATACAAAGCAAACAAGAAAAAGATGTTTTCCTAGTATAAAGCAAGCAGTGGTGGCAAGACATGCAGGTCGTGCCCCTTAGAGTACAATGCATGCATTCACCTGTCCGCAGCTGACTGCTCCACATATACCCTGCTGGCCAGAAGCCAGACTCATTGGGATGTGACCCAACAGGAAGCTCTCTGCACACAAGACCAATGCCGAGTGGGTCTTCTGCCACCCAACTCCCAGGCTTGACTTGGAAAGAGACCCCTCCTCCCCAGAGACTACAACACCATAGAGATCAAGACTGTCTGGATGGATAACCAGGTTAGACCTGCCATGAACCCACCCATACCATCACTGCACTACCTGTATCTGGAGTATAAGCGACTTTTTGCAGGTTTTATAGGGTCAACAGTCTGAGGTCAAGGGTCAACCCCTCTCTGCAAAGCAGGACCAGGTTTAAACCCCTTTTAGAGACTTCTGCACTGGATACCATAATTGCTGAATGCAGCAAGGGAAATCCACACATCAGAACTACTTAAAGACACCAAATGTCCTCAGTGCTTTACAAAACATGAATTTCTACACCTTTTCTCTCTCAGATATAACACCTTTGGGGACACACAGGCACTTAGCTGCCCACCCCCCACAGAGGGATGCACCTCTATCGGACACACCTACATCCACAATGCCGACACGCGCAAAGAAATACCCTACGGTTCGAGTGCGCTTGTGCTCACGTTTTAAAATGGGGAAGGGGAAAAGGTCCATTGAAGGCTTCGTTTGAAATGCAGGGTGTGAACCCTCACTTCAACAAACAGTCACGGGGAAAAAAATGACAGACACCGTCACAGCCTGTCTGAACAGATCATTTTTTCAGGTCACAGGGTTAGCAATTTAAAAAAGAATTAAAGAGTAGATGGGTTCAGGACCAGTGGAGAGCTTCCACAAGAAGCCTCCATCTGAATGACCTTAATTTCAGGGAGGTGAGCTGCTATCCAGACCGCCCCATGATGACACCATTTCAAGAATGCCACATCAACACTTGAGAATGGAAACCACTAGAGGGAGCAAGGCACTGCCAAACCAGAAACTCACGTGGAGTAAGGGTGCGTGCGAGGCGCGATGGTCCGAGGTGTGCCGGACTGCAGGACATCAGGGGGGGTCATCATAACATAGAACTGGCCTGGGGGACAGACGAGAGGAAGCCCATTAGGGTACCTGTCCCTGGTCACAGGGTTCTGCTAAGAGCATTAGGAGGGTGTGGGGCAGCATCTGTGGATGCCTACAGAATTACACAACACAAGAAGCTTTCAGAGCGGCCTGGCCCGGCCCAGCCCACGTCATGATGCGCACGGCACTGACTCACCCCCTGCCTGCGTGAGGGTCGGGTCAGCAGCGGCCTGCACCGACACGGCGGTGGCGGTCCCGTCGCTCACCGTGGCAGCGGGAAAATAGGCAAAGCGCGTCTCGCCAGCCACGGACTCCCCCGCAGGGCTGCCGCCATTACTGAAGGGGTTCTGGATCACTGCCTGTGAAGGGGGTGGGGGGACGCAGCCATATGGTGAGCCCTCTACAGACCACACAGGCTAACTCTCTGTCAAATAGATTTCTCTGCAGGAAGGCAAAAATACAGCTCACTGACCAATATACTGCATAAAGCCAAGTAATATAACACTGCTCACTATCTGGCATACTAAGCAGCTAGGCAGTTCTATACCCGATACAGGGGACTATTTCGTGTCTCAGTCCCCCTGAAAAAACATTTATTCTAAGACCATCTAGCAATTTTTCCTGTATTTTCATGTACATTTTGTACCCCTCACTCGGCAAATTTTGACTGTAAGGAACTACAGGGATGGGGGGTGGATTTGGGGGTGGTAACCCTCTGACGATATATGGGACAAGTTCCCACAATTTTCAAACTATGTTAACCAATAAGGCTGAACATTCTGCTGGCTAACTAGCTACTGAGCTAGCAAAAGCGATCGCCGAAAGCAACCAGCTACCCAGGTTGCTAGCGGGCAAGGCTGCATGTAGGGAAAGTAGTGCTTAAACATGATATTTAACTCAAAGGCTAAAACAGGAAGAAAGGGTGTTACGTATGGGGCAGAGGCAACAAGATGTGGGAAGTGAAAGGGCTCATGAAGCGGGGTGATGAGATGGCGGAGAGGCCTGGTACCTGCGCCACGGCCTGCGGGTTCCCAGCGAAGGCGGCGGTGGACACGACACTGACCGCCCCGCTCCCGTCGTCCCCCGTCTCCAGCTGCGGATCCGTCACCTGGACGACGCGGTAGGTCACCTGGCCGCAGGGGAGAAGGGCTCAACCTGTAAACGCTTTGAGCTACCACGTCCCCCTCCCCACGCCACCCCCCATGACTAACAGTCGCCCAACGATACTCACTACCAAATCTATTCATACGGTCTGTCATTAGCCTGGACCAGATCAGTTTAAGCACTATGTATGGTCAGGAGTACTCAAACCTACAAAGTTTAGGGTCACAGTATGTATCTCTAACCACATCACCAGCTGAAAAATCCAGGCCTTGGCTCTCCCTGGGACAGCCAAAGCGTATCTGCCATCAACCCATCAAAGCACATTTCTCTGATACTGATGGGCTGACACGTTCAGGCCCACATTGGGGTGACCTAACATTGCACACACATCTATCACCTTTTGGTGTAGCACTTGCAGCTGCCTGCCCAGCACCTCTCTGCACCACTTACCATGCAGCACTTCTACGCGATTCGCTGTTTGTTTTCCACCCTGCTTGCCTGCAATCTGACTTCTCTGGAACTGCTCTGTAATTACTTACGTAACAATAGTGCGCTTAAAATCTGGTTTTAGTCAGAAGAGTGTTGAAGATTTGGCTTCTTTTTTTGGCTATTTTTGGGGACAAGGCCTCCCCCCCATCTCATGTGACCCCCCCCCCCCACCCCACCCCACCCCAACATGACACTACCCACTTGCCAGTACTGCTGTAGGACTGGAGTCACATGACTGCCCACAGGAACTGTTACTATTGTGACTGTAGAATACCAGCTGCTTGATTTATCCCTCCCGCTTTCCAATCACAACACTACCGAACAGGCCTAAAACGAACAACATCAGAAGGTCTCACCAGCAACCAGTTAAAGTAGAGAAACAAATGTTTCTCACTATTAAGTCAGGGGAACAGAACTGAGTGAGGCAGCTGCCTGTCCCCCTCCCATCAGGTTTTGAGAGGGCGTGGCCCCCCCGGGACTTCAGAATCCCGTCTTACCTGCCCGCCGCTGTTCTCTGTGCGAAACTGGTACTGAATGTTGTGATCCCCAAAGGCTGCTGGCTGAACACTCGCTATGGTTACTGCAGCCTGTCCCCCACCCCCAGCACTGTCTCCTGAGAGCAGAGATCACAAAAAATAAAGCAAAGCAGATCGGGCGGGGGGTAATGGAATGGAGAAGGAGCACATTTAACATTTACTAGAACAGGAACACAGCACCATCACGGCCGCCAGCCAGATCCAGACCAGTCCAGTAGTTTGTATTACTCATTCAGCTGGGTGCTGGAATAATTCAGGTCAATTTATAGGTGCTGTGTCCCTGTAACATCTGGGACGGGGGGGTGGTCATTTACAAAGCTGACAGGTTACCTTCAGAAATCTGAACGACCTCCTCTTCTTGTTTTTCGTGACTGGGGGGGTGGAGAGAAGCATTATTTCAGCATGAAGAAGAAAATAATATATTAAATATTTAAAAAATACCCTTAAAATTGTCTGGGGGGGTTCTGTTTCAAAAAGCTATTTTGCCACGGCACTAAAAGTGGAGACTGGTACCTGTGTTTACAGAAACAGACAGCTGACCACCAGCACAGAGAGTAAAAAAAAGAGGATAGACCATTCTCAGGCTTCCCTTGGTCGGTACCCAATCCACGTGCTATTACTGCCGCATTTCCTTCGTGTAAGGGGCGGAAATCAACTTTCAGTAAAACAGCCCCAAATAGTCTCTGAAAACTTAAACTGCCCCGTCAAAAAGAAAAAAAGTTACAAACACTACGCTGACGATGCAGTCGGCGAACTACTACTGGATGGTGTCAGGTCTGACACACAGCTGTTACACACTTTCTTAAAATCAGTTTAAACTACAGCAACTGCACTGCATACTGGACCAAAGAGAAAACACGTCACTCACACTCACACACTCACTCACACACACACACACAGGTAGATTATAGCAATATAGCAGGCGAATAAACGACACGCCCCGCAGGACACACTAACATAGTGCTCCTCTGTACTAAACGTAAACCAGAAATCCAAGGTGCTGTCCATACACACACCAAGCATATTGCTAGGCAAATCACCTATAATCGGATTTAGTCGCATGCATTAAGCGGTACCTGGGCCACATGGCACACACTCAGGTTTAAAATTATACTTATAACAAACAGAAAATTCAGCAGCTCCGATGAAGTAGCGGAGAAAATGGTGGCCGGGCCACTGGGGGGATGGACGGACGGACATCGGGGGGGGGGAGGGAGGCACGGCGACGGGGACGCGTCCGTACCTCGCTGCAGCGTCCAGACTCTGCTCCAGCATATCCATGGGGGTGGCGGTACAAAGCGCGGGGCCGAGGGATGCGGAGACGGGGGATGGAGGCGCCGATCACGGGGACAAACACTCGGGTCATGTGAGAGAGGCCGTCCGGGACACGTGAGGCGGACACCGGCCGAGGAAGCAAGATGGATACCGCTGGTGGAGCACGGCCGTCTGCTACTACTTCGCGCGATCTCCGGCAAGGCCCTCCTTTGCGGGGGACCCAGTTCACGTTGACCCGGCTGTGTGGAGTGTCGTTTCGGTATATTTTGCGCTGGCTTGGGGCTCGCTTTCCGCCTTCGCTATCCCACTCTTTTTCTTTTCGCTTTCCGTCCCGCCGTCGCCCTATCGGCTCGACCTGAGCGCCGCGCAGTGCAGGAACGTATCCATCCGCGGGCGGCGGCAAAACGCGGAGCGCGAATCGGCCCGAGTAATCCGCAGCCGTGTGAGTGTTAGGGGTCCCCGTACAAATAGTGAAATTAATATAAACATCAAAATAAATGGGATTTCCCCTCCAGATCTGGTACGGTTTCGCCGGAATATCATGACGTGTTTAAGTCTAATGCTGTCATCCAAGGCAAATTTGTTATTTTGTTCCCGAAATGGTGTTGGTATGGGTGGATGAAGTACGCTCATCCTTATTTATCCTAAGGGGGGGGATCATACGCCAATAAAACGCATGGATCCCGCGGTGTACCGTTTGAAATGCTAAAACGTGATGTCTTGCGTTGGCTAAATGTAGGTTTTATAGAAAACTCACGAACACAGAAGGAGGACGGTCACGATGGTTTCCTCAGATGACAGCGCTGATCCAATCCGGGTTTTTGCGTGAACCACATGATGCGGATGAGAAATGAACATTTTTGGTGGGATAAATATGTGAATCTGTTGCATTAAAATGTGGCATTGGGCATCAAGTGACATTTCGCGTGTGTGGTTTGAGTGCTTTTACCATCAGTACCCAGTAATAATCGTACATAACTGAACCATGGGACGCGCCGGAACTATAACCGTTCAGCCTTGAGAGACTAGCGAAGTGGTGCGGCTGCCCCTAGAATAGCTCCCTAGGTCAGGCTGAGTGTGTAGATAAGGCACCGCGCAGTTTTCAAAGCGAAACCTATACACGTATAATAATGGTCTCCATAATCCATCCATCCATCCATCCATTGTCTATAACCGCTCATTCCATATGGGAATCGCGGGGGGTCCGGAGCCCATCCCGGAAACTGCGGGCGCAAGGCAGGGAACAACCCAGGATGGGGCGCCAGCCCAT
>JAAGVU020000129.1:12546824-12556983 GCA_011763525.2 Mormyrus iriodes
TGTCTTTGAGTTCATGAAAAGCGCTATATAAATAAAATGTATTATTATTATTATTATTATTATTATTATCCCAACCCCATCCCATACAGCCCTAGCCCCATCAGGTCCTATTTCCCTCCCCTGCACATTCTCAGCATCCTCACCCGAACCCCCCCCAGCCACAGCCACCACCTGCCAAAAACCCCGATTCACCACAGAAGGGCGATTATTTGCAAAAAGAATCCAATAAGGAAGAACAATGACACCAGCAGATAATAAAACAAATAGGGACATTTCTGAGTTTGTTGAGAAATTTTATTATTTTTACTGAGAAAAAATGGTTGGCAAGATTTGATTGTTCTTTGTTTTGACTGATTTATTTATTTGTTCTGATTTGTTCATTTAATTTGTTTATAGTTTATAGTATGTAGTTTATAATATGAATAAATGTAGTGATATTTATGTTGTATATACATAACTATTCTGTTTCTTCTGTGAAGGAGGGGGGTTTTGGAAGTGGCTTAATTTATTTTAATTGGAGTAATAACCAAAAAAAGTATAATAACTGAAATAAAATATGATAATCTTTTTGTGTATCATTCAATCTCTAGAGGGGTTTATAAATTGTGGCATAACACATAGTATCTAAACTACTACCACAAACTGTCATAAAGGAAATGCCATCCATCCATTTTCTGCGGCTTATCTGGGGCCAGGTGGCGGGAGCAGCAGTGTAAGCAGGGATGCCCAGACCTCCCTCTCATTGGCCACCTCCTCCAGCTCCCCCAGGGGAATTCCAAGGCATTCCCAGGCCAGCCGAGAAATATAATCTCTCCAGCGTGTCCTGAGTCTGCCTCGGGGTCTCCTCCCGGTTAGACATGCCCGAAACACCTTCCCAGGGAGCTGTCCAGGAGGCATCCTAGATATATGCCCGAGCCACCTTAACTGGCTCCTTTCGATGCGGAGGAGCAGCGGCTCTACTTTGAGCCCCTCCCGAATGTCCGAGCTCCTCACCCTCTCTCTAAGGCTGAGCCCAGCCACCCTGCGGAGGAAACTCATTTCGGCCGCTTGTATCCGCAATCTCATTCTTTTGGTCACTACCCAGAGCTCATGACCATAGGTGAGGGTAGGAACGTAGATTGACTGGTAAATTGAGAGCTTCGCCTTCTGGCTTAGCTCCCTCTTCACCAAAACAGAATGGTGCAGCGTTGATCAGCTGACTAGTCTGTTGATCTCTCACTCCCTTTTTCCATCACTCGTGAACAAGACCCTGAGATACTTGAACTCCTCCGCTAGAGGCAGTAACCCATCCCCCACCAGGAGAGGGCAATCCACCCATTACCGGTCGAGAACCATGGCCTCAGATTTGGAGGTGCTAATCCTCATCCCGGCTGCCTCACACTCAGCTGCAAACCACCCCAGCGCATGCTACTGGTCACAGATCAATGACGCCAACAGAACCACATCATCTGCAAAAAGCAAAGACGCAATCCTGAGGCCCCTGAACAGTACCCCCTCCGCCCCTTGGCCTCGCCTAGAAATTCTGTCCAAAAGTTGGTAAGAAAACCAGTGACAAAGGGCAGCCCTGGCGGAGTCCAACACCCACTAGGAATGAGACCGACTTACTGCTGGCAATGCAAACCAAACTCTCACTCCGTTTGTACAGGGACCTGATGGCCTGCAGCAACGGTCTCTGTACCCCATACTCCTGGAACACCCCCCACAGGATTCCCCGAGGGACACGGTCGTGTGCTTTTTCCAAGTCCACAAAACACATGTAGACTGGTTGGGCAAACTCCCATGAACCCTCCAGTATCCTTGTGAGGGTGAGAGATAGTCCAGTGTTC
Source organism: Mormyrus iriodes (assembly GCA_011763525.2). NCBI lineage: Eukaryota > Metazoa > Chordata > Actinopteri > Osteoglossiformes > Mormyridae > Mormyrus > Mormyrus iriodes. The sequence continues at coordinate 12,548,651 of JAAGVU020000129.1, forward strand.
CACAGCCAGGACAGAATCCACACTGTTCCTCCTGGATCTGATGTTCGACCAACGGACAGACCCTCCTCTCCAGTACCCCGGTATAAACCTTCCCAGGGAGGCTGAGGAGTGTGATCCTCCTAAAGTTGGAACACATCCTCCGGTCCCCTTACTTAAAGATTGGGACCACCACCCCAGTTTGCCAATCCAAAAGCACTGTCCCCGACGTCCACGCAATGTTGAAGAGGCATGTCAGCCAGGACAGCCCAAGAAAATCAAGAGCTTTCAAGAGCTCAGGGTGAATCTCATCCACCCCCGGAGCCCTGCCACCGAGCAGTTGTTTGACTACCACAGTGACCTCAGCCCCTGAGATGGGAAAATCCTCCTCCGAGCCTTCCAGGTCTACTTCCTCCAAGGAAGGCATATCAGTGGGGTTTAGGAGATCCTTTAAATATTCCTTCCACCGCCCGACTACATCCCCAGTTGAGGTCAGCAGCCCTCCGTCCCTGCTATAGATAGCATTGGTGAAGCCCTGCTTCCCCCTCCTGAGTCGCCTGACGGTTTGCCAGAACCTTTTTGAGGCTGACCGAAAGTCCTCCATAGCCTCACCAAACTCCTCCCACACCCGAGTTTTTGCCTCAGCAACCGCTCAAGCTGCTTCCCGTTCGGCCTGCCGGTACCTGTCCGCTGCTTCCGGAGTCCCACAAGCTAACCAAGCCCTGAAGGCCTCCTTTTTCAGCCTGACAGCTCCCTTTACCACTGGCGTTCACCACGGGGTTCAGGGGTTGCCGCCACGACTGGCACCAACAACCTTGCAGCCACAGCTCTGCACTGCCGCCTCAGCAATGGAGTCCTGGAACATGGCCCATTCAGGCTCCATGTCCCCTGACTCCCCCGGGAGAGAAGAGAAGCTCTATAAAGGAAATGGCAAACACATATTTAAACATATTTATACACTGTAACATTCATGAATGTTTGTACACAAATGTATAGAAACATGTATAAATTTCATTAGTGCACAACAGGGTTTAAGTACACGACTTATATGTGCAGTGTTAGAGTCGCTGTTGTATTGGTAGTTACATGAGAAATGTGCTTATGTAAATTTAACCAAGGACATTTGCTGTGGATAACACTAATATGAATATTATTTTCCAAACTACTGCATAAGAAAGTTTTTTAAGGAAGTTTTTAAAAATGACAATGGCATATCTGAAAAATGTCTCGTTTTCATTTGAACAAAACGATCACTATGCAAGGAGTGTATTGATGAGGTCTATGCCCCAAAAATTAAGCTGTTGTAGTTCTAAAGGGAACTATTTATCAACATAGGAAATATCATTTCCCTGGTGAGAGGGCTATGAAGGGCAACTGGACACCAGCGTTTCAAATATATTATTTATTGTGTATCACATTAAATGTAATAAATGCAGTGTAGAACAAGTCAGGCATGTCAGTTTCTTTTGTTTTGCTTTGCGTAACACAGAAGTGGTATCATCTGATCATGAGGTGATGGTGTTAGACTTTTGTTATGGAGTTAAGTTCAAAGGCTCCTACAGAAATGAGTGTTTGACAGGATATTGTGACTTCACAGACCAACAGTTAAAGGATTACCTTGTTGTAGGGGGACTGATTTTGTAGTTCTAAAGACAGACCAAAACCGGTTTAAAAGGCCAGATTGTACAGGTTTCCCAGCGTGTCTTCATCATTCCAAAAGATTGTTCTACAACAGAATGAGCCCTGGAATGATGCACACAATACTGCTCCTGGACCCAGCCTTACAGAGGGTGCTTGTATGGTGTTAGGAGGCCCATTGGCTTTTCTAAGCAGGGATTGGCACCATCCCCAAGGGGGCAATAGCCAGTTGGAGGGTGTAGGGCCTGGCAGAAGAGCGAACTGTTGCATAGAACCTTAGTGTCATGTACAGAGCCTGGATAGCCCACAAACACATTGAGAAATCTGCCTCTTACACCACAGATGGCCTGAATTTGTGCTGACAGAAAAAGCTTATAGTTCATGTAGTCTACAGGGTGCTGGTTCCCTGGAGTTGTAATCTGGATATGGCATCCGTCTATGGCACCAGCAGCATGGGGTTGACTTGGCCAATGGTGGGAAGCTCATGTGGTGATGGCAGTGAAATTAAAGTGGAGAGCTTGGCCTTTATCTTCCTGCTATCCCTGAGGATCATATTGTGGACAATGGTTCTTGGAATTCCAAATGCAGAACTAACCACCAAGAGCGAAAAGCCATGAGCCAAGCTATACAGAACAACAAGAACCTCCATCTCCTGGCCCCAACCATGTTAACTTGGGGAAGAAATTAACTGCATCAAAAATGCCACAGTAGCTCTTCTTAGCTGAAAGGTGTTTTTGAGGCACACTTCGGGATTCCCATACACTAGCAAAATAGGGGTGGCAGCATTTAACTGCATGTACAGCCCACTGCCCTCCTGTGACAGACAGACAAAATATTATTTTACTACCTTAAACACACTATCATTTGGACATTTCATCCATTTAGATGATATGTATAGGTAATAAATATCATGTTGCTGCTCTGACATTTTTTAATATCATCCTTATCTTTACAATAATTGAGGATAAACTGTTTTATCACATTACAGTCAAATTGCCAGAAAGAATGCAGGCTACTAGACCACATCCACACAATTTAATTGTTAATCTACAACAAATCAATAGAATGCACTAAAGAAGAATAAGAATCCAGCCAAAAATCAGATACGAATATCCAATTGTAACAAAATACATACATTAGTACAAAAAAAAACACTGCCTTTCTCTACGCTAAAAGGCATCGCAAGCATCTGTAACTTCTGCAAGATCTTCTCCTCTCATTTTCCAGTAGTTCATGGATTATGCCAATGAAAATGAAATGAATGGAAACCAATTAAAACCCCATGCATCGCATTCTGCATACATGCATCACCAAGTTGGTCAGGCTACTCTGGGCAATTCTGCCCAAGGGGCGGCTATTCTCCATTTCAACTGGAAAAGAGGCAATGAGAACCTATGTCCAGGAAGCCTCAGTTCAGGGGATAATCTACCCATCATCTTCTCCAGTCCCCTCTGGTTTCTTCTTTGTCAAGAAGAAGGATGGGGGACTACGTCTATGCATCAACTACAGTGCCCTGAATGCCATTATGAAGAAACGCCACAAACTGCTCCCCCTTATCCTGCCAGCCTTGGAACAGCTCAGAACAGCCCAGGACTTCACTGAACTTGACCTACGGATTGCCTACAACTTGATCCATATCTGCGCTGGGGATGAGTGGAAGATGGCCTTCATCACGACAGCTGGTTAGTATGAGTACCTTGTTATGCCTTATGGCTTAGCCAACTGTCTGTCCATCTTACAGGCCTTCATGAGAGATGAGAAATGTGAGTTCCACTGGTCAGTAATCAAGTTTTTGGGATACAAGATCCATCATCAGACTAACAAGAACCTGCTGTGCTTTCTGGGGTTCGCAAAATTTTATCGGTGCTTTATTAGTGGGTTCAGCTCAGTCGCCACCTGACCTCATAAGGGCCCAACAAGCCATAACTACTCTGGACCCCTGAGGCCAAAGCCACCATGCAAGGCCTGAAAGATATATTTTGCACTCCGTTAATCCTCCAGCAGTCTGACCTCTCGATTCTCTTCAACATCGAGTTTGATGCTTCTGAGGTAGGAGATGGGGCTGTCCTCTCACAGCGTCAGACACCAGGATGACGCACCCATGAGCCTTCTCAAGGAATTTCATCCCGACGGAGCAAACCACAACATCAAGAATTGGGAGCTCTTGACAATCAAACTGGCCCTGGAGGAATGGTGGTACTGGTTAGAGGGAGTGGTTCACCCTTTTCAAGTTTTGACTATCAGAATCAGGAGTACTTCAGGTCAACACAGGCTACTGTAGCAGTGCTAGCAGTCCCCGGAAGGCAAAATAGTAATATAACAACTCGGAGCCTTCAACCCATGGTCCAGCAGGTGGTGTACGGTGCGATGGGAGTTGGGCACTTCAGAGCAGCAAAGACTCTAGAAAAGCTGTGGAGTTGCTTATATTGCTACAGCCAGCACACCAAGCTGTTCCTCCACTTCTGTTACGCGTGTACCGCCCCCAAGGGATTAAGCCTCCAGCCCAGAGCACCATTACAATTATTTCAGGTGGGGGTGCCAATGAATCAAGTGATAATACAGTTTCCGGGGCCAAACTGAATACAAGCCTATATGATACAGTGTTGTGTGTCTTAGTGTTTTAATTGATCTAAAACAAAAAAAATGAAGAATTCTCCTTTTACCACTTGCCATGCGACGAGAAAGAGAAGAGGAAGCGGCTGTGTAAGCTAAATAGCCACTTTCATAATTTTTTGTGTTTATTGCTGGGATGTAACGGTACACTAAATTCATTGGTTAAGACAAACCTGGGTTTTAGGTTCACAGTTAGATGCAATTTCTATACAGCAGGGAAAGCAGAATTTCTTCTGGTTTTATTTATTATAAAAACCACAAAAACAATTAGTAAAAGTTGTAAACCAGAGACAATGTGTCCAACAGTGTGCCTAAACGTCTTAAGACACGCTTATTTGTACATTTTAACAAAAAAAAAGTAGAAAATCATAAAACTCATACTTAACTAATTTCCACGTTCTGTTACCGGGTATGGTAGCCTGTCTGTAGCTGAATTTGCTTAAATGCCACGGACAGACTAACTTGCAAGGGCTGTTTCTGCCTTGCTTTGGTTTCTTTCGTACACACACTCGCATGATGTCGTCTCATGTGTTTTCAGTAACATCTTAGAATTCAGAATAATAACAATGCACAGTCTTGGTTTTATCAACTGCTCTCTCGAGTGTTGGTGTAATTTCTTATCAAACCAAAATGTTCCCAAATTGCCAATTATGATGGACAGTAACCAGAATTAGCTGTAGCAAATCCACAGACACAATGTTTTTTTTTGGAATTTAGGTTCTGCCTCTGTCAAGAAATGTGTTCATTTGTTTCATTGTGAATATCCTCCTGGCAGAACAGCTGCACTCATCACTCTGGTTACATTAAAGGAATTTATCTTACTTTTCACTTTTTTTTCCAACTCCCCCCTTATTTTTCACTTGAATTAAAGGAAGTTAGCCCCCTTTTCACCCTTAAAGATGTATTACTAAAGAAAAACGTTGCGGTGTATAATGTAACTGGCTTCACCACTGTGGTGTGTTTGGACTATTTGGCCCCAGAAACAGTTTTACATCACGCATTACATCAGACTGAACAAGCAGATACAGACGTTAAAGTTAACTAAATAGTTTGATAGAATCGGTTTTGAAAATTGAACTGACAGCTATTGGGCCTGCAGATTGTAAATGGTCAGTAGATGGCAATGGTGCGCTCTGTACTTCTGTCAGTCTCCTATTCATGGAGTAGGCGGGATTTTCCTTAGTGCTGAGAATCTATGAGAACTGAGCTGAGCATGGTCTGTCTCCTGTTGGACATCAAATTAACGTATTTGACAGATTATTGTTTCCATCAAGAAATATGTGGCACCATAACGTCCCATTGTCTCCTTTCTAAGTCCACTACAGTAGCAAAATGACTGAAAGTGTTGTTTACTGGAGCCAAGGACATATAATAACGTGGTCTGTGGGTGAACTGCCTATCATGAACAGCAGATGAGAGTATAGGCACAGAATACCGGTAGTGAGGGATATAGTGAAAGTTAAATACTTTAAAATGAGGTAAAAAAAAATAATTGAAATGGAAAAAAAGTGCATGCTTCTTGGCAAAAGGATAAAACTTGATACTTTTCCTTCGTAAACAAAGAAACCCATATTTTGATTCAATCCAAGGCCAGTATTGAGATATTAATATTAATCTCAATACTGATATAAATTCTCAAAATGAAAAAGAACCGATATTTCTGTAACAATTCATACAACCCTGGAGTACACTTTGGGCACGATGCCAATGCTTTCATCATGGTGTTACACCATGTTTTGAAAGACAATATGTTTATTCACTACACCCTGATCAACACAACAGTATTGAAACTAGGTGGCATGGCAGATGATGTCTGTAAGACTCTGTCAGGTGTAGAATGGTTATCGGAGAGCTTGTCTTGTTAAAACCACCTTCATGTGACACACATGTGACTTTCTGGTTATTAGTATTACAGTTCTGCAGCCTCTTCCAGATATTCAGCTCCTGTACTGTGCTGTACCACTGGCCCCCACCTTCACATTTAACGTGCAGAAATCCGTGCTGGCAGGGCGACACATCTTCCGTCATAAAGTACTACAGCCCTGAGGAGCTGATGCTGCAGTGATGCTTGTGAAACTGGTCTAGGAGCGGCACTAACACAACAAGGCAAACCCGTAGTGTATGGGAGCAGAGCACTCACTCAAACTGAAAGGGGTTAGGCCCAAACAGAAAAGGAGTGCCTAGCCATAGTCTTTAGCATGGACAAATTCCATCAGTATACTTATGGCCGACCTGTCAATGGTCAAACTGACCATTAGCCACTGGAAAATATTGTCAAATCTCCACTGATGAAAGCTCCAACAAAACTGCAGAGAATGCTCTCAGAAGTATGATGTTAATGTCACTTACAATGGCAGTCAAAAGTTTGGACACACCTACCCATTTGGGTCCTTAACCCCAATTCCAACAGGGACTGGCTAAGCCTACCATCTGGCAATGAGATGGCCTGTTGGGATGCTTTTCCAGCTGTCCTGAAGGAGGTCCCACATATATGCTGAACGCTCATTGGCTGCTTTTCCTTCACTCTCTGGTCAGAATCCTCCAAAACCATTTCCATTATGTTTAGGTCAGGTGGTCTGGCCATGTGGTGCGACACTATCACTGTCACTCATCTTTGCAGGCGGTTTGGCATGTCCAAACCATTAACTGGTACTGTATGTCCCAGGCCATGACTTGTTGGTAGCAGACACTTTGAGCAGTGCATACTTACCAGAGGGCCCAGACAGAAACGGAGACAGAAATTTAACATAGTAGACTACTCCCCAGTCTCAGTAAAGAGAACATGTGCTATTCATTCTTCCACAAGCACAGACACAAAGCTGCAGACACTATTCAACACTTTCAAGCGAGGATGGCCACAGCACAAAAGAGACACACCTGCAGAAATCATGCATTGTTATTCCTTTCAGGAGAAGCTGAGTTGTTGGGCCCAACTTGCTCGGTGTGAACTTCATTTTTCCGTGACCAGTAATCCAAGGAAAGTGGCTGCTTTGATGCAAATTGCCTACCATAAAGGATGTAGCAGAATAGGCCTATTCCGCTCACTGAATATCATTATAGGACAGAAAAGTAGAGCGATTAGCAAACAGCAGTGCTGTGCTCTGTAACTTGTGAATTAACTTGCTGGCCTGCTAATAGCTTTCTATTTAATTCCAGCCTGCATGCTCAGGCAGAGGCATCTTGTGGTTTGTCATATATGGAAGACTTAATTAGCGATAAATCAGGCTAGCTACTTTTGTTCCTAAGGACAAATTTATTTTCTATCAGCTAAACGTAGGCGTTTTATAGTCACTGAGCCCGTGTAAAAGGGAGAACCAACCGGGGAACTTGACCTTGCATATTGTGGTATCTGCCGGACACAGATATGTTGCAGCAACGAGGCTCACAGGCGAGATACAGTCAGGAAGCGTTATTTAATTATTCGTCTTTAACAGGACTCAGTACTGCGCTGAGTACACGCTAGGAAACATGCAAATTATGACCGGCCGGTGCTCCGACGTAACAGCATACCTATCAGGGGTGGCTTTCCAGAAGCGTTCGTAACACTAAGTATTTCGTTATCTAGTACTTATGATCGATCGTTAATTAGCACGCGTTTCCAGAAAGCCTTCGTAACTAAAGTAGTTCGTTATCTCGTTCGTAGATTTACGAGCGCTCTGACCCACTTGTTATTTCCTACATCGTTCGTTATTTGAACTTTTGGCTGCTGTCCTGTCACAGAGACAGAGATCGGCCAAAATAGATGACAAAAACACACAGAAGCTCCTTTTTGGACAACGTAATAATGCTAATGATATAATAAGAGGCTAATATTGCAATATAAAATTATAATGTACACTATAAATTATCACAAAATCGGATCGTTGCTGTAACACCTGTATGCAATTTAAGTACATAACAGGGTTGTGCATCATTTAGAACTGACTTGAGAATGACCTTGAAAATCAAATTCAGTTTATAAATCGGTTGAAAACACGGTGCCGAATCGCAGTTCGACTTTAAATATAAGGAAGTAGATGTGATGTCCAGCCCTTCCCGGTCTGTTTTCCCAGTGTTTCCCCACAGGCGGGGCTGGGTAGCAGCCACGCCTGCTGAATGTTGCCTAG
>JAAGVU020000129.1:12578404-12592676 GCA_011763525.2 Mormyrus iriodes
TGTAAGAAACTCGGACATGAGCTGGCAGGTGCGCTGTGTCTCCAGATATATCTGACTAATAAACAAGCTTGTTGCGGCTATCAGTCTCCTGCGTGATCTCTTCGCATCACTGGACCCGGAGGAGTTGGCGAACTCCGACACGCTCATAAGGGCATAACCACAATACCTTGCCTCGACGGCAATCAGAGGAGATGGGACCCAGCTGGGAGCGTGGCTACGGCGGGGTAGGCGTGACATTTACCCCGGTAACATGAAGGATAATGGAGACACCTTGTGGTTAAATAACGGTGCTATATAATGGTATCCGCATACTGTATAGCGGGTATTTCCTTCAAGCTTCAGACGCCGTTAACATAACTATTTGCAGCGTTATAAAAGACGACGCTACTTAAAGTTAATCTATGGAGTGGCGCAGGCTTTTCAGTAACTAACGTAATACATCCTTGAGCCTTCAGTCCAATGCGAACATAGCGATATTATTAACCATAACTCCATCATGCTGTATACACATGGAAAGGGCAAAACTCTCAGGGTATAACATAGCAATAACGGATACCTACTTTATTCCATTTACTCAATACTGGAGATTTGAGAACATTTTCATTTTATTTTTATTAGCAGTGAGTGTTTACATTTTGACTGAAGGTTTGTTTAAATTGCTGCTGTTTGTTTGCATTTGTATCTTAAAATTTGAGGTCAATTTCATTAGGTGACAATATTGTGCAGGCTCCTGAAGTTACAAAGTTAAGTTACTTCAGTTATTGTTAAACGAAAGTGTAAAGCAGTTGTGTTATACTTTTATGTAAGATTTCCAGGGAAAACGCTACCTAGGCTCCTTTTGTGCTTACATGTGGCTTATGATGTGTCACTATTGCCCTATAATGCTGCTGCTGGCACCTTGTGGCAATAGATTCACACTTCGAATTAGGAGTCTGTCATCAATCTCAGTAGCTCATCGGAAAAGACCGATGGAAAATGCCCTTCATGTTGTGAGCACTAATAAATGTTGTTGCCTACAGGCTGCAATCACCAATAAAACGTTGTTCAGTACGTTTTTTACTATATTGCCATAAATATCATTATCGCAAATTGCCTTAAAATATCGTGATATAATTTTGAGGCTATATCGCCCACCCTCAATTAACGGGGCATCGTACTGTGTTAGTTTAAACTTACATCTGAAGTACCACTATTTACCAAAATTGGAGATGGTGTGCAGTCAGTCACGCTGTCATGAATAAGCAAAGGCCACCCTTACTGTTAGATAATGCATAGATGTGTTCATAGACAACACCAAGCGACACTATTTCTGACAGAGATCAACCAGTCCTGGATCATCGTGGCGCTTTTTTCATCCGTTCGAGCATTGCTTTGCTGGACAACGACTAAGAATTAAATGCCAGAAAAGAATGAATGAGTAGGTTTGCGTTTGTCTATGTCTTTCCTGAAGCCCTTCCTGCTCAAGGTGATTGGTACCCAGTCAGTTGGCTATGAGATTAGCATGAGGACAACTATGCAGCGTAGCTCTAGCCTGAATGAAGCAGACGAGAGTCTCACGTAAATGTCCCCAGTGTGCAGGCTGTGAATAATTTAATGAGTGCAGTATACCAGCAGCTCCAGGTTATTCCCAATCCCAAATTTCTTGGGGTCCCTTTCTCCTGTTCAAGGGGACAGACAGCTATGGAGACGACTGTGAGGCACCTCGCCCGTACTCGAAAACCTTACACCACACCAAAGGATGTGTACCAGATGCTGCAGGATAGGAACCGAACTTCAGAAACGTGTATGGTGGGATTTGGCGTCGGGGGTGGGTCTTTGCTTGCCATGTATCTGGTTCTGGGGGTTCACCCAGACTTCTCATAAACCTGGAATGAGACAATTTTATTTCAAAATGATGCTTGGCAGTGACATTTCCCACATAAACAGGATCCTATTAATGGAAGGTTTCCTCATTATTCACATGCATCCATCTGTCTTCCTGAAATGCTTATTCAATACAGGGCATTGGGCAAAATACCTTGGGTGGAAAAACAGGAAGGAGATGGTGTTTGCAGTGCCCATGTGTAACAGAGGGATCCTGTTCTTGAATCTGCGTTATGTGCCAAAAAACAGCAAAGTGCACGACTCGAACGTTTACAAAATATGCTGAGGTCAAGGAGGTAAAGAGGAGCCAGTGGGGACGCCTGCAGGACCCCGACTGAACCTGCGCCTGAGAAATTTCTAGTCAGTTTCTTAAACTAATGTAAGGGTGTTTATCTTTACGGCTACCCAGGTTAATTCTTTTCAAATTATCCCATGGATTTTGTACTAACGACTCCAAAGACATGCAAATACAAAACGTGCTTTAAAATCATAGTTTGTGTGGGATTCACCATTAACATGGAAAGAAACCGAATTTAGAGGTGGGATCCTAACCAATCCCCAATTATGCAAGCTGCAGACGTGACACACTACCTTGGTAATATTTTATTTTTGTCTTTGTGGAGAAATCTACAACAAACAAGAAGCAGCAACACGCCATTCACAGAATGACTGTCCCTGTGCACCTGGAACGAGATGTTTTATAATTACATTATATCAGCACAAAGATCATTTGGTTTTTGTGCAGCTGGCAAGGCGCTTATAGAGGTGGGTTGACAAAAACAATGCAGGCCTACAAAGGTAACCTTGCATTTGTGTTACCAATGGGGTGTATTTTGTACTCACCATCCCAGGAGGCCAGTATAAACAGACCTTGCATACTTTCTGCTGCTCATCAATGATACAGGTTCTTACTGAACCACTGACAGCAGAAAGGCTATTTTACACAATGTGCCACATGTGCAGGAACATGCTCTAAATGAGGCACAGTCAGAATAAAACATTCATCTGACACGCTGAAGAGGGACCATAGTTTCCTTTTCTCTATTAATGTAAATACAGGGGAATTCTAGGTCAAGGGGAATGTCCCCCCAGCCTATGCACCTTAAATGTCCACAGAGACATAGGAACACACATGCGAATGAGATGTCAGTCCGAGTCGTTGTCGGAGTCCACACTGCCTTTCTGTACACCCCCCTGATCCCCTTCACCCCCCTCCTCTTCACTCTCCTTGTCCCAGTCCTTCATAGATGCCCCCATCATGAAGTCGTCCCGCAAAATGCTCCACGACGGCTTCTCTTCTGGCTGTGCGGAAGCCTACAGTTAGAGAACAAGCAACAAGTCAAACTGGTACAGAGACTACTGTGCACAGCCTCACTTAATAGTCTTTGGTGCTATCCTACCCTCTGCCCCTACTGAGTGCTGCTCACTCACCTCCCACTTTTGTGATGGAGGAGCAGCTCCAGTTTCCGCCCCACGCAGAACGTCGATAAAGTCTTTCTTAGAGACCGAAGAGAGCAGCTTGGCCCGCTTCCTCTCCGACCCTCCGACTTCCGTCATCTTGTCATCAATGTGTTTCTGGTGTTTCCGCACAGCATTGAATAACTGGACAACACCCCTGTGAAGCAGAGGCATTCCTGTTAAGAAACAGCACCTAAACCACAGAACAATTTAACCAGTTAAGGGAAATACAGCATAACATACTTGTGCAAGTTATCACTGCCCTCGTTTGGAAGTCTGACAGTCCCAGGATGAGGCCGATCACAACAATGACAAGAAATTATAACACGCTGGCTGTGTTCTAGTTTTGATGACAAGAAGGAACATATAGCCATATGGCTCACAAGCCCCGCCCCCCCGTTTCCCGTGGGTAAAAGGTGTATCATAGTAACGAACTTGCACAGATTCTCACCTGGTGGCAATCCGTTGCAGGTTCCTCTCAGTTTCTCGGTCTCGCACCACATCCGGTTTCTCCCGGCAGAGCATCTCCCAAGCCCGCTTCTTATCCAGCTGAAAGTTGCAGGAGTACGCAAATGAGCGCGGTCAAAATACTCCTTCAAACCCTGTTACGCCCCATCCCAGTCAAACACATTTGTCATAATAACCCTCTCCCACTGACCCTTTGACTGCGAGTACCTGCTTCTTTCTTTCCAGTCGCTCCTTCTTTTCCTTCTCCTTCACTTTATCCAGGTCTCTATTCTTCACTAAGATGCTCGGCTTGTCCTCTGAAGTTTTCTTGTTAAGGATCTTAGCCATGGCGTCCGCCCATCCCGCATTCGAATTGTTTTTCTCCGAGTCCTCTTCCTGCTCGCTTTCATTCGCCCCATCATTGCTCTCGTCTTCGAAGTCTCCTGTGGTGTGTCGGGCGTCTGAGTAGCGAAGTTTGGGAAAATGATTACAGAATCAGGAACACAGAGGCGCTCACACACAACAGCGGTACCTGTCCGTAACCCACATGTCACATGTCGACATGTTTCAAAATATACAGAGGTACCACCGGCAGTATGCGGAGTTACTTACAGTACAGTTAGTCAAAATAATTTGTTTTTACCCAGGCTGCAATGTCTACGAATTTTAAATCCCTGAACAGTAAAACCAAAAATAAATTACAAATTTGCTTCAAAATTCAAATTAAGATATATTCGTATGATATAAGTTCCCTCATTTTTCACTGGAAAATGGAAAAATTACCGCTATCTTCTTCCAAGCTCACATGTGCGCCTTCCAACAACGACGCCATCTTCACAGTTTTCTTCTTTCTTGGTTATTTTTTTAATATCTCTCCTCAATGGCGGTGTGCATGCTGCCACCTGCTGTTGGGAGTGCGCAGCACATTGACTTTTCGCTTGAGCGCCCTGGTATTATCCCAATGTTGGCACATAGTGCCACCTGTTGTCCACAAGTAGGCAATACAACAGTTTTTCCACAATGTCAGGACACATCTGTTCAGAAGTGCGTAGTACAATGACTTTTGCTGAGGAGTATACTTCGACGCCTCCACATCAATATATATATGTATGTTTTCAAAATACGTACTTGCTCATTTTAATCGCTTATATTACCCTCGTCAATCCCCTTTACATGACCTGCAGTTTATATTCTGTTATGTAAAAGTGAGGGACAGGCCACATTTGCTGTTCTAGCTATTGTGACTCTCTGGAATTGATTGTTCTGTCACATCAACCTTGTTTTCAGCATTTGACATTTGCTGTCTGATGGATCTGATATTAAAGTGTCAATTAGAAAAATCCTATTAATTTGGGATACTGCTGCATATTTATCCTCAAAAACAAATTGTTTTTTTCCTGGTAAGAGATGCAGCTGTTCAATGAACCTTCAAATACACAAGGTATGTGGACAGATCTCTTTAAGTAATCCGTGCAATTGAATTACTTTCAAGGTGCATGACAACAATTATAAAAACCCAATAAGGTTTTCCCTGAGAGCAGAAAGATACATTCAGACCCATATGAACTATGCAAAATCATCAGTATTCCATCCTTCTTCAGGTACTTTGTAGCCCATGTGTGACAGACTTATGAGCTGAATAAAGCTGGTGTCCTTTCACAAAAATAACCCAGCAGGTTTGCTACCTAATAATACCTTTTGTTTCTGAGGGCGACATTAGTATTCCCACCAGAGATTTTGAAACCTGTTTAACAAGAACATTAGCTTTTTTGTTCCTTGGAAGCCACTAGATTGGAGTCAAATTATAGTTGATGGCTTTATGATATTCTTTGCATACTTTGATTTATATCAGCAATACAAGCAGGAGTTTTCACTCAGTTTTTGAGGCTGTTTTGATTTCTGCATTGTAATATCTAAAACGGTAGCGTTAGCTTTTAACTGAATTCCTCATTTCATAATACCACAGATATGAAAAAGGTAAGTACACTGTCAGAAAATAAGGTACAGCCCTGGTACTGTTTTGCACCACATGGTATAAACAACATTAATGTACCCCCAGTGGTGCAAAAATGTTCTTCAGAGTCAACTTCTTTATCTTAAAAGAAACATTAACCTACAGCTTAGGTAAAATGGGTGGACCATTCAGAGTGCAGCCCCAGTAACAAGTAATTGTTCCCTCAAAGGTACAAATTGGTACTTTTTTCTGACAGTGTATATACATCCCCCCGCATGAGTGAAACATGCACAGACAAAATACTATGAAAATAATTTGAAGTATATGTGGTTTGTGCTGACACTAGCAAGCATACAGAAAATCAATGTATGGAAAAAACAGGAACAATGAAATCGGTTGCAGGACATGTCCGTCCACAGAGCAAACAGCAATTTCTTTCTTATATTATAAATCGGCCTCGAAAAACTAATCATTGCAAGCGGTTGGAAGACGTATGGATCTGTACTATCAACCGATCTCTCCCTTTTCTTCTACATAGGTACACGGTTATTCACAAGGACAATAATATCGGCAGCAGAAACAACAGCAGGGGTCTCTCTGGCGCATATTCCCCCCAATCACCTGCCGTGTGCAATAACAATAAACAGAGTAATATTCAGATAATTTTTCACAGCGAAACAAACCCTGGTTTTACACTTTGATCTCCGTGGTACATTTGAAATGCATAATTGCAGCGACTAGCGCTACCGGCACCATGCGGACTATTTACAGTGATATTTATTCCCCGGAACCAGGGCACTACTGGAATTTCCTGTGATGTCACGGTGCCCGGACACCATTTTTCGTGGAGTTTGCAGCTGTTATCGACGGGCAGAGAGGGGGGGTGGGGCGAGCAGGACGCTTTGTGCATGGGCTTGCGAGCTCCGGGCTGGGCGATCTGACAGCCCCTCTCCGAGCTCCAAGGCCAGTGCGGCGCAGAGGTTCGGGCTCTGGCTCAAGAAGCAGTGACGGACGGTCTGGAGCGTTCGCACGCACGGCGGGCCTCTTGTACCGTCCCCGCGGCCGTTTCTCGTTAACCCCGGACCCGGTTTCTCTGGTTGGCGCCGGCATGCAGGCGAACGGCGCCGACGACGCAGGACTCGATGCGGGGACGCCGAGCGGTGAGCCGGTGCGCTCCAATGGGCTGCTCTCCGGCGCTGCCGCTGACGGAGATGGGCTTTCCACCGGGACTGGCACCGGAGGTTCGGCCACCCCCGCCCCCCCAGGATCGGGGTCGATAAAGAAGAAGAAGCGTCTCACTCAGTGGGATGAAGACCTCGTCCGACTCATAGGGCAGCATCTGCACGGGTTAGGTCTGAAGTAAGTCCGCAACCCGAGCCGCAGCGCCCGTGTCCGTCCGTCATCGGCCTCGTTATTATTATTAAAATATCTGGGCTGGGCAGCATATAACCGGCCATAAATAGAGATCCTAAAAAAAAGTCAAACATAACTGTTGTTTTATTCTGTAATGTTATTATTATCACTGATGTTGATATGAAAAGCTGTCCCGGAACACCCAGTTACTGCATTATATTTTGTTATGTATTAAGCCTGTAAACATCCAGGTAGCCGTAGTACAAAGACACATTTGGGCATTGCTGAAGCTGCTAAGCGGAATCAGCTTACGGGCAAACGGTGAGTTGTCCGCGAAAGCATTTAAAGCCGCGTTAAAGGTCTTCCACGGCGTGCTGCGTTTAAAATGTATCGTACCCTTATTACACATTTCGCTCTTTCCCCCTGTAGGCTTATTTGTTTTGAAAAACATTTTATTTTGTACGGTTCGCAGTTTCAGTTCAGTCCATCAATATTGATATGTGTTCACAAGTAAACAAGTTGCGAAAGAAAAGGCTATAGTAATTCTTAATAACATTATTATTATGAATAATAATAATAATAATAATAATAAACAGAAGACTCAAATCCAAGACAGGAAGTGATGAAGCTGACTTCCTGTCTCCTGGAGTGACACCTCTGGACAGGAGCTTGTTTATAAACACATGACTCATAGAGCACACTTGCTGGTGGTGGACATTTGGTGACTGCGGTGATCAGTTTCCAGACACAGCACTGGAAAAGAGCCTGGTACCGGAGGTTGACTTTTATTAAAAGATGTCAGAATTTATGATTTTTTTAAAATTGGTGCCCTAATGTGAATAATAAATATTAATATAAATTTTTACCAGACATCAATTGGAGAATGGAGACATACAGTTCCAGCCAGAAATGACCCTCCGTAAGACTATTGTCTGATATAACAGGATGTGTGAAGACATGCCATTGTTGTTTTGTTATTATATGTAAGGCTATGTTACTGTCTGTTGTCAGGATATATTGGGATATGTCAGAATATGTTACTGTGTGCTGGCTGGATATGTCAGGATATGTCAGGATGTGCTACAGTGTGCTGTCTGGACAAATTCCGATATGTCAGGGTGTGTTACTGTGTGCCATCAGGATATGTCAGAATATATTACTGTGTGCTGTTAGGATATATCAGGATATGTCAGGATGTGCTACAGTGTGCTGTCAGGATATATCAGGATATGTCAGGATGTGTTACTGTGTGCCATCAGGATATGTCAGGATGTGTTACAGTGTGCTGTCAGGATATATCAGGATATGTCAGGATGTGTTACAATGTGCTGTCAGGATATATCAGGATATGTCAGGATGTGTTACAGTGTGCTGTCAGGATATATCAGGATATGTCAGGTTGTGTTACAGTGTGCTGTCAGGATATATCAGAATATGTCAGGATGTGTTATTGTGTGCTGTCAGGAAATCAGGATATGACAAAATTTGTTATTGCGTGCTGTCTGGACATAACATGATATGTCAGTATTTGTTATTGTATGCGTTTTGGACATGTTTGGACCCATCGTGATGTGATGTCAGGATATGTTAAGGCATGACATGGCATGTTTTCATGAGCTGTCAGGATATATTAGGATGTCATGTGAAGGATCTGTATGTGCTCTGGAATACTGACAGATTGTGCTGATCTAATGCCATTTTTAAAATGTACAGTTTCTTATTAAAATGGCAGTGTATCAAGCAATCAGTTGCACTCTTTTGTTATGGGCCTCCAAATGTTATGAATCATTTTTGCATAGAAATGTTTGTGGTATCCCAGCCCGTAAATTTCCTGATTGCTTCTCTATGTACAAATTGCTCACAAGTTGTTGCTAATTTCTATGCTGGCCGCCCTGCTTTGTCCTTTGTCAGCCTTGTTCAGTTTATAGGCCCACTCTCTGCCTGTTGCTCTTTGTTGCTGCTGCTCTCTCCTCCGTTCCACAGGCCAGTGCTGTTTCTCCCACCGCATTTTGCAGTTTCTATGGTGTTACTCCCCGAAGCCCCTGAGAAATGCAGAGTCACACCCTATGGGCTGATATTGCTGCCGCACAGCTAGCTAAAATGTGCCCAGTACGGCAGCTGAGGCCCTCTTGTCTGTGGGGGCCATACGAGCTTTAATAGAAGCACAGGCCTTTCGAGTGTCTTCATTCACTTGAGCTCACATTAAAGAATGGCCTTCATGCAGATAATAGCACCCACCTGGGGCATGTACAAGGGCGGGGTAACAGGGGCATTGGTCCCAACAGAAAACTGATTGGCCTTCAGAGTGCCCCTTCCTCTTTCACTCACAGATTCCAAACATTTCATTAGTTAATGATATGGTTGGCCCCTTTTATACCCCCCACCTTAAAAAATCCTAGAATCACTTCTGGGATCTAGGTTCAGTCCCGGGGGTTCAGTTTTGAATGGACACTGTCGAAGGGTCTGGTGCAGAATGTAGACTCCTAATGGTTCTTGCATAAAATATGATGTCCACTGAGGTCCGTCTTTTCCTCCACAGCCAGACGGTGGATCTCTTAATGCAGGAGTCCGGCTGCAGACTGGAGCACCCTGCTGCTACCAAATTCCGCAACCATGTAATGGAAGGAGAATGGACCAAGGTAGGACGTCCAATGTCAAGATCGACGGTATACTGTATGTAAGCACCATTCATGCCAGTTTTGAATGACCCCAGACTCATGAGGTCACGTTCTGACTGGAGATGCAACGACTGTATCGGCCAACTATCAGTACTGACCGGCACAGCAGCTATAGGCCATTGGCTGATGCTTAAATATGAGCTGATATTTACCGCTGATTATTCCCTTTAAAACGTTGATCCAAATTGCTTTGCACACCTGTGTACTAAACAGAAATAATGTCTGCTATGAGGAGTTATTTTAATGTTAGGGAAACTGACGTTTAATAATGCATTTTGCAAGCATTGCTCTGCTAACATTTCACTAAAAAACATTTCAACACAACAAATTTGATTGCTCACCTTAAGGTGAGACAGTGAAGCGTATGAAGAGTTTCTGGGAAACAAATCTGTTCTCAGTGTTTGACAGCAAAAGAAAATTCAGTGCATCAGTGCAAAATCAAAAGATGAAATTTGGAAAATTACGGAGTTGATCAGACCTTCTGTGTTATAAATATATAAGATGTAATCGATTATAAAATATAGTGCTGTGGGACAGTGCTAGAGTTGGTGTTTTTTTACCAAAAAAATATATGGGTATCAGCCAGAAATTTCCTTATCGGCGCATCACTAGTTCTGACCTGACCGCCTGTCTGACTTGTTTTTTGTGACACAGGCTGAGAGCGACCTGAACGAGCTGAAGGCCCTCATGCGGTCACCCAGTGCTGTGGTGGTGAGTCGAAACGGGTCTGAATGTCAGTCGAAGATCAAGTCTAAGCTGAGCCAGGGCTGTCTGAACCCAGCAGCAGTAGGGCTGTCTGAACCCAGCAGCAGTAGGGCTGTTGGCTCGGAAATTTTCATGTTCGAGTATTCAGCTGAAGTTTTTTCTCCAATATTTGGTTTTTGCTACTGATGTCCTGAAAGTGCTTCCATACTCTGGGGCTTTCCGGCACTCTCAAGCAGTGCTAGGAGGACCGTCTGAACTTGTACTCACCATTCTTTTTGTTTACTTACTCGTGGGTTATGTGTGTGTTACTTGTGAGAAGTGTTGCGCTGGCGCCATGCCATGGACAGAATATGAACTGCACATGAAGTTTGGTTATCAGCCAGTTATTTGAATGCAGTGGCAGTTCGACCCTGTGAGTGATGGTTCTCTGTTAGACGTTAGGTAAGGCAGATTGCAGCAGGCCAAGCCTGATTTTTCAAATGGAAATTTTTTATATTAACATTTTTGCATGTCTAGATATTTGTAGCAGTACTAAACCAATGGTGTTCTCCAGATTGTGGGCTGTGTGAAGGGATGGTTCCCAAGAGAGTCAGGATGAATGTATCTATCACCATGACATCACCCTTGATCACAACAGCTGTGGTGTGTTGGGAAAATGTACACGCGCGTGTCTATGCCTATGTATTTTCTCATTTCGTGTCGCCTCCTTGACAGCGGATGAGGTTCCTGCTGCTGCAGCAGAAGTACCTGGAGTACCTGGAGGATGGGAAGGTGCTGGAGGCCCTGCAGGTGCTGCGGGCTGAGCTCACGCCACTCAAGTACAACACTGACCGCATCCACGTGCTCAGCGGGTAAGCCTTCCATCTCGTCACATGACAGAAACTCTGTGACGCAGAGACCGCAAACATTTGTTCATCCTCTCTTCCTCTATGTCATTGGCTTATTATGGATTGATGTAACCATTTTGCTTAGTGGCCCTGGTTTCTGATTGGCTGCTGGTGACATCGTTTCTGCGACTCCCCTGTGTGCACCCAGGTATCTGATGTGCAGCCACGCGGAAGACCTGAGGGCAAAGGCTGAGTGGGAGGGGAAGGGGGCAGCTTCTCGCACCAGACTGCTGGACAAATTACAGAGTGAGGACATGCTTACACACACACACACACACACACACACACACACACACACGGTCTACCAGTGCCTACAATGTATCACTCCAGCCCTCTAATACAGTCTGGACACAACTACTGAAAATCTTAAGAAAAAATTTGTTTTTCAACAAGTTGACGACCTTAAGAGCACCTTGAGGTTGTAATAAGTATTATATTGTAAACAAGGAAAGAGATGGAGTGCTGTGACAGATGACCTGGCCCCCAAAATCTCCCCAACCTAAACCCTATAGAGCTGGTTTGGGGTGAGTTGGATTCAAGAGTAAGAGCAAGGTGCCAACATATGCCCAGAACTTGTGGAAACTCCTTCAGTACTGATGGAGAAGCATTCCAGGTGGCTACGTCTGGGAGCTGGTTGAAAGAATGTCAAAAGTCTGCAATGCTGTCATCGAAGCAAAAGGGGCTATTTTGAAAAGTCTAAAATTTGAGAAAAATTTGAGATGCTGAACACTTCTCTTGGTTGCTGTAATATCATTGCCTTGAGGGCTTTTACTATAACGTGAATATCATAGCTAAAACGCATTAAAAGCAGGTGTGTCCAGACTTTTGATTGGTACTGTATGTAATTTGCCGGCATCGATTGAAAACCACAAAAAAACCAATTAAGATCAGAAAGATAGAAAAAAATCCTTAATTTAAAGGGAAGATGGACTTTGGAAAAACTTCGTAATCTAGAGACAGCTCAGGCTTGGGATTAGCTCACACAAGCACTAGATCAGTATTTTGAGGTTTAGTCATGAATGTTTCTGTACCCCAGATGTGCTTATCGCAACTCTAGCAGTTTGCAGGAGTCACTCTAAATGCCCCCCTCCCCCACAGCATACCTGCCGCCCTCGGTGATGCTGCCCCCCCGCAGGCTGCACAGTCTCCTGCGCCAGGCTGTAGAGCTGCAGCGGGATCGCTGTCTCTACCACAACACGCAGCTGGACAGTAGCCTGGACTCCGTGTCCCTGCTCCTGGACCACGTCTGCAGCCGGTGTGTCTCTCTGTGCCTTCCACCCGCTTTCCTCCGCCGGCTCACACGCCGTTAATCTCTCTGTAGCCATGTTGTGTTTTAAGCACAGCTAAAGTAACACACACTGTCTCTTCCGCCTAGGAAGCAGTTTCCCTGCACCACCCAGCAGGTTCTCACAGAACACTGCAATGAGGTGTGGTTCTGCCGATTCTCCAACGACGGTACCAAGCTGGCCACAGGCTCCAAAGATGCCACTGTTATCATATGGCAGGTGGATCCTGTGAGTGTCTGTTTCCCTTTATGCGTAAACTGGGTCCTTCCAAGCCTTGAGCTCTGTGTGAGTAGGGGTCTGGCATTTTTGAAAAATCGACTTGATCAGCAGTTTTCATGAATTATCTTGTCATTTATAGACACACACACTGAGTGACCAGATGTGAAGTTCTGTTACAGACTGCTCCGTGTTTGTCAGGACTCCCACCAAATGAGGGCGCTGCGTACCCTGGAGGGTCATGCCTACGGAGTCTCCTACCTGGCCTGGAGCCCCGATGACGCGTACCTGGTCGCCTGCGGCCCTGACGACTGCTCTGAGGTGTGGCTCTGGAATGTACAGGTAGCTTACTTTTTGCTCCTCCTCCGTGACATTCACACCTGTGTTACTCACACGCACGCGGGAGTGAGAATTGGCAGGTGAATGGTTCATCGTTTCTGTTTATCCATTTGTAACCTGGGCACAGACGGGCGTGCTGCGGACAAAAATGAGCCAGTCGCACGAGGACAGCCTCACAAGCGTTGCCTGGAACCCAGACGGGAAGCGTTTCGTTACAGGCGGCCAGCGAGGCCAGTTCTACCAGTGTGTGAGTCCATCTGTCCGTCTAATAGAAGCAGGTCTCTGTCAGAGGGGAACATCCCCCCCGTCCCACAACACAGGACCACCTATGTTGTGGGGTTGCAAAACAGTAATGGTGTCAAAGAAGGACAAGTGTTATGTGTGAGAGGGTGTGAGACGAACGTATGCCCCTCCCCCTGATTGTAGGACCTGGATGGGAACCTGCTGGATTCATGGGAGGGTGTGAGGGTCCAGTGCGTGTGGTGCTTGGGTGACGGCCGGACGGTGCTGGCATCAGACACGCATCAGCGTATCCGTGGTTACAACTTTGAGGACTTGACGGACAGGAACATGTGAGCACCCACTTCAGCCCTAACACGAGAGCACCCTCTAGCCACATCTCGGCTTCCAACGGCCATCTGCTCAAATATTCATACCTCAATCCACTTTCTTTCCGCAGTGTGCAGGAGGACCATCCCATAATGTCCTTCACGGTTTCTAAAAATGGAAGATTAGCTTTGCTGAATGTGGCAACTCAGGTGAGGGACACCCGGGGGTTTCTGTGTTCCTATGTGCCCCGAGGGATTTTTCGGGTTTGACCGTGGAGCATTTGAGGGTCAGTGAGATGTCGCCCCCTGCAGGGAGTCCACCTGTGGGACCTGCAGGACCGGACGCTGGTGAGGAAGTACCAGGGCGTGACACAGGGCTTTTACACCATCCACTCCTGTTTCGGGGGCCTCAATGAAGACTTCATCGCCAGCGGAAGTGAAGGCAAGCCTGCCGGCCCACGGCAAATAACATTCTGAGGGATAGCCAACATGGATTTAGGAGAGGTAGATCCTGTTTAACTAATTTACTGGAGTTCTT
>JAAGVU020000129.1:12592776-12627374 GCA_011763525.2 Mormyrus iriodes
TAGTTAAGTTCTCCCCAAACGAGCTTGATGGGCCGAATGGCCTCCTCTCGTTTGTACATTTCTTATGTTCTTATGTACCCTGTCAGCCACCCCCTGCTCTGATCCGCTTCCCTTACTCATTCCATAGGCTCCCACTTCAGTTAAAACAAGTATTGATTGACAGCACATAGTAATCCCGCCCCCTTTTATCCAGCGAAAATCTCAACACTCAACACTGGGGTTCGTTTCCCTGATGGGCTCAAAGAGTTAGGATGCCATACCTGTTATCCCAGGGTCAGCAGAGTTATTTCACCATTAGACTCCTGGGCAAAGCCCTTAACCCCCACTTGCCCCAGAGATTGCTTTTGATAAAAGCATCTGCAGAATAAGTTAACTGGAATACTGTCATGTGACTGCTTAGCCGATGCTTTGATCCACAGTCACCTGCACTTCTAGCTCTACCTGTAGCTGGCTGTGTGAATTAGTGGAGCTTTAGCCCCGAGGGTGTAGGAAACTAGTGCGGTTCCTCGACTGCTGCACCACCTACCGTCTTGACACAGCCTTGCACTCTCCCTTCAGACCACAAGGTCTACATCTGGCACAAGCGCAGCGAGCTGCCCATCGTCGATCTGAGCGGGCACACACGGACGGTGAACTGCGTAAGCTGGAACCCCGTGTACCCAGGCCTCATGGCCAGTGCCTCTGATGATGGCACTGTACGTATCTGGGGCCCCTCCCCCGATCCCCAGGACAGCGAGGACCTCAATGGTAAGTAACTGGTCTGCCTTGTAAGAGGACCCCCAATAATTACTCATCATTGGTTAACACAACATTAGGACTAGTTAGCAATAATCTCAAAATGCCTACGTCAATTGGATGGATGGGCGAACGGATGACAGACTTGTTTTGTTATTGGCCTCTTTCTTGACGGACGTTCCTATGGGATAGTTGACAATGGTCCACATTTAGACTGACGCTAAGCCCATTTCACGTTTGTTGTCCGTAGTAGCAGTTTCCACAGGCCCGTTTGTCCAAGCTGCTCACACCTTTTTCAGCCAAAGGTTTCATGCGCAAAGACCACGTTACTAACAGAAAACTGTGTGTTAGACTACATCAGGGGTGGGCAATCTTATCCACAAAGGGCCAGTGTGTATGCAGGTTTTTGGGATAACCGTTAGGTCAGCTGTTCAAACCCAGGTGTGAGGACTCCTCAGCCAATCAGTCCTCTAATTAGTAATCTAATTAGGCAGTTGCAGTGAAAACCTGCATACACACCGGCCCTTTGTGGATAAGATTGTCCCTGGACTAGATAGACCAAGGCCAGACACATAGGTACACTTCACTAGTATCAGCTTATTGACTATTAAATTTTCAAACTTATGATTTTGGCTGGTAATGGAAAAGAACTGGCCCAGTATAGACTGGTGGCTGGTAGTGGTGGACATCCCAGTGTCGCATGGGGACAGACTGGAACAGTACTGGGATTATTAATTTAATTTTAATTTAATGACACTTTCTTCATCCCTGTGGGGAAATTCTCTTTTCGCCTACCCCATCTTGCGCTCCATGACACACAGACACATATGTAGGTGAGAGCAAACTTGGCAGTGAAGGGCAGCCACCCAGTGCCCATGGAGGAAGAGGTTAAGGGTCTTGCTCAAGGTCCCACAGAGATGTGACAGTTCTGTTGGCGCTGGACTGGAACCGTCGACCTTCCAATTACAGGCACAGAAGCTTAGCCACCAAATATGATGTCCATGTTTATAGCGGGACAGGGGTTGTGAAAGCAGACAGGAAGTCTCACAGTCATCATTTTCTCTCCCCAGAGGGCTGCCATAGCATGGATAGTTGATGACTCGAAGAAAGAAGACGTATCTAGAAAATGAAATTAGACAGGGGGGTGGAGCTGGGGAGATGAACACATTTCACACACGAGAGGCCAGCTGTGACCTCTGACTTGTGTTTGGCATGGTCGCACACAGCGCTCCTCCACATGCCTGACACCCCTCCACCCCCACCACCCGCATCCCACAGCGCCCCCTGCTGGCAAGACCGCTGCTGGCATTTCCTTTGTTCCTTGTTGTGGTCATTCCACATGTAGCATCAAAACTCCAGAATGGTATAGTGATGGTTTGGATGCCACCAAAGGTGGACGGATTGAGAAATATAGTACATCTAATTTTTTCTGTTTAAAATGGACAAACTAAACACAAGCAAGTGACTCTCTGACTAAGCTGTTTATCCCAAGGAAGCTGAATGAGAGGCTGTTTGTGTTCGTGGGGCGCAAGGGAGGACGTGACAGATCCCCCCCCCTCTTAATTATTTATATTACCTGTAAATGACTCACAGAACTATTTATACACAACCCCCTTTTTTGAGAATGCCTGAGTCCCTTTGGTCATGTTCTCACCAGCAGTGATATGTGCTTATTTTCTCACGTACGTTTCCAGAGCATTTAAAATTTTTGGACATTTGGGTTTGTTTTTCAAATCACTTTTACTATCGATTTGCGCTGGGGGTGGGGGGTACACTCCAGTATTTCTAATGTTCAGTGGTTCTGTGTGAAAGACGAATAATTTTGGTAGGGGGAGTATACAGGACATTAAGGAGGCCGCGGACCTGAACCTATCTGACTGGAGATGCTCAACGAGGCCGAATTGGTGCCAGTACTGCTGGGAAACTGGTGGACAGGGGTGTGTAGTGATAGGAGGGGGTGACCTCAACAAGGGTGTGTCCTCTAGGACAGCAGGATGATCTCGCTGGGTCTCTTTCCAGAGGAGAATAAAGAAATGTTCTCACTAAACCCAGCTGTGAATATGCCCCTAAGCTGCTCGATCTAGGGCACTCTGCCTTTTCCCACTGGCAGGTGTGGGCTACATTTGTCTGAAACTTCAGACCCCTGAATCGTCAGAAAAATCAGAAGTACTGTACTCTGACAAAGAATGACTTAGCAGTGCATGACCTGCGGAGGAAAGAATTCTCAACCAGCTCAGATACACGCTGGAGAAACAGTAGTGGAGGGGATGCATATGGTTTAGCTAGACTGCTGTTAGACCATCTATCACATGTAACAGTGATCCACTGGTCACTTTGCACTGACTTTTGCGGGGAGGATGATAACACACTATAGTTCTTACGCGACCTCAATCCACAGCCATACTGTGACCCCTTTGTCATGTGTCCCAGAACAGCTCTCTAGCACCCCCTTGTGGCCATTTGCCCCCTCAGTACTGGTTCCAAGCTCGGAAAAATAAGCCTAACCACCCTCCACCAACCATATCCAAGCATGGCGCCCCCTTTAGGCTGTTTTCCCCATATACTCACCCCCCTCACTCACCTGGGTGTCAAACCTTACTCCGGACTTTCAATTTTTCTGAGGATGACTGACGGTGAATTGACAGGCTGAACTCTTATTACATTAGTTGTGTTCATGTTATTTCTGTAGGTTGCATTTTTTCTTGTGAGATGCTATTAATATATGCATTTAGCCTCTGGCTGTGCATTTTTTTACACCCGCTCCCCCTGTGTGTCCCTAAAAACCTGCACCGCTGAGTTGGCCGGGTTAAACACCACGGCAACACGCTTCTCGGGACCCGGGGGATTGCGATGGCCCCGGGGCGAGGTAGTGCATGCGTGGTCCCGCACGCTGCCCGCCTCGCACAAGCGATGGAAGACTCCCACTCTCCATGCATGTCCGTTTTTGTCCATCTCCATCTTGCCGCATCTAATGCGACTCGGACTGCACGGAGGGCTGACAGCCCGAGCGGCGCATCGCTACAGGCTATGGTCATTATTGCAGAAGTGGCTGTAACTTTATGTGACGTAGGAGAAACGTGTGTGTGTGTGTTTTAAATAAAGCCATCAGGGATTTACGGTGAAGCCTGACTGATTCCTTTCTCTGCTGCACTCGCAGAACAGCCACACACGGTCCGAGGTTTGATGCAGTCACGCTGCACACAGAGCCACTGCACTCGCTCAAAGAACTCTGGGTTCAAATTCCATGCCCCACAGTCAGAAGTGGATAGTTCACATCCAGAAAGTAAAAATCCAGACCAAGATTTTGTTTCAACCAACCAGTTGAGTACTCTATCACTGTGACTTTTTATACTCAACTGGTTGGTTGAAACAAAATCTTGGTCTGGATTTTTACTTTCTGGATGTGAACTATCCACCACTGCAGTGGTCTAAATAGCAGAGTCAATCACCAGCTTCCAGTGCAAACAAACCTGAAGGAGACAAACAAGAAAGCAATGGACAAGACTCACAAAGACAATGCAGAGCAGGAAACAACGTATAGCCCGTAAGCAGAAGGGGCAGAGAGAGTCAGTGGTCACTGGAGGCCTACCACTCAGATGCCGGAACATTCTACCTGCACTCGAATCTCTGCTATATGCCTGTTTGCCAGTCTTCGCACCACGTTGTCACCTTTTCAGAATGACAACCATTTTCTACAGATTTCTCAAAGCTTTGTATGGAAAAAGAGACTTACTGATTTCTGGTCATAGGTTTATTTATACATACTGAAAAAGGGGAGTAAACATTTGTTCAGTTTTGCACTTTTTGAAATTAACATTTGTAATACAGTGTTAATTATTGGCAACCAATTACTACACAAGAGTGCCAGAGTTTAGCCAAAATGACATTCAGCTTTTAAACGATGCTGAATACCGGCAGCCACTGATTATATTTCGCAAACACAAGCAACCCTGTGACACTCTTATTAAATCCCATAGTTACATTGCAGGCATGACCCCTGCAGATTTTGGAAAGAGTAAAACTCTGTATATAGGTGAAATTCTAAAGGCAGCACTGAGATATGGCACAAATTTCCAGAACCAATGGCTAATTAACACCATACCTCTAAAGCAAACATTTCCCTCCAATAATCAAAGCGATAAACCAGTCATGTGATGGCATCTTAAATCCAACCCAATTAAACCAGAACCTGCATCCGGGTCTAAATCTGGCTTTTATGTTTATCTGGAACATGATAATTCACCAGACAGAAGTTTGAAAAAAATCAATTGTTTGCATTACCGAACAGTTTAGACCACTTAAAAGAATGTGGAAAAACACTTAATAATGATCAACACTGGAACTCCAGATGACTCCAAATGAGTTGCTTTCCTCTGCAGAGTTAAACCCAGTTCAGAATCAAGATCACAGGATCTCCTACAACACATCTGACCCACAACAGCATCCCCAAAGCTCCCCCTGAAGACCCCCCTGCCACATCATCCTACACGTGGCACCTCTAGAGCACACATGGCTCAGCCAATCACCGACTTAAAGATTTGGTATTTTGTACACATTGTCCGCCGGTGCATTAGGATGCCTAAATGGAAGGAGAGGAGCTGCAGGGTGATTTTTGGGAATGGTTATCCTAAGCATGACAAAAATACCATGATTCTGGTCCATCGAGAACTTAAGTGTCTTTCAGGCAGATGTGGAGAACAGAGGTCCATAGGAAATGAGAAACCTGACAAACAATTCAGACTTGTAAACCTGTTTTTGGCTGGCTTTAAGAATCAGTCACATGTTCTTAATCACATTGATTCCACCACTCTTCGCCTAATAAACTGTATAAACTCCGCCCCCCCGCCCCCCCCCCCACCCACCCCGCAGCAGCCCTGGAACGCGCTGCAGCAGAAACACGGCTCGCGTTAGCAGACGGCCATAACGCACGGAGTGGGGTTAGTGTTTATCCGTGAACCAGAAAACCATAAGCTGCCCAGATGGTCCCTGTTGAGGCAAACGCTGCTGTCACTGGACATCCACATGGAAGTTACAGTCAACTTGCTGCAGTCAGCTTCAGGGTGTCCAGTGGGTTTATCCGTGACAGGGACACATGGGGACAGCGTCACTCTGAGAGGACATGTGGGACATTTGAGCAGACACACATACACATTCACTTCTTCATACATGATGTGTGGCTTTGTGGTTTTCATTTATGTACTATTATTTAATTTGGGCCATTGATTGAATCATTATCTAATTACTGTATAATCTAATTGTCCTCCCCGATTTCACAGGATTAATACTGTTATCTCAGGATGTCAAACACACAGACACACAGTTCATCTACACCCATCACTCACGTTCATATCAAGATCAGACTCCTACACACCAACAAACATTCAGTATAATGGTCAATAAATCTCTCTCTCTCTCTCTCTCTCACACATCTCTATACCTCTATAAATCCTATCTTATCCCAATGTAGATCTCCACAACGGTTACACTGGGAGTGAACTAGTGTTTGGCAGGGTGTGTTTATAGAGCAGGTCAATGGTATGGGTGGGGTTTTGATGAAAGGACAGAGGACAATTCCTGATTTCTGATTGGGCCATTGGAGTGTGACTGTCACCAGGAAGCATCAATCGTTGATCAGAGCCAGGATCATACTGTGGGAGACAGGAAGTAGGTGGGAGTTAGTCGGCGGGTTACACCTGTAATGAAATGACAATTCAATGGAAGAAACATACTACTCTGTTAAGCGTTGTTATCTGGTGAGGTCATTTTTCCCAGGTCACAGCTATTACCAGGCGACCCGGTTTATTAATCCAAAGTTTGTGATTAACATTTCCTAAACCTGTCGACTGAAGAGATGCACTAATTACATAATCAGTGCTGTAAGCAAGACTCTGAAATCGTGACCAGTTTTTGGCAAAGGGCAGCCACTGGGTTTAACAGAACAGAGGGATTTGATCCCGTACCAGTCAGAGCACAGGGTGTACATGTGAAATGGTGTCAGATTAATCTGTCCACATGGGCTTCACAGTGTTTAAAAGACTCTAATCCCACAGGGCGCACTTCCTGCTGTAAACACAGCCACCCTTTACCCTCCACAAAGACTGTAACTGACAACATCAGCTTGAAGACCCATGGCCTGATACAGATTCAGCTTCAGACTCACAGCCTGGTCCAGAATCAGTTTCAGACCCAAAGCCTGGGCCCAGATTTAGCTTCAGATGCAGCTTTAGAACGGTCAGCCCTCCCTGGTTGTCATGACAGCTTTACATCTCCAGTGGAGGCTTTCCCTCCACTTAAATGGATGGAGATGCCAGCAAATAGCTTTCTTCAAAGCTTCTTCCAGCTTGACAGATCTGAGAAGCGCAACTGTGAACTTGTTTTACTAGAACATTCTCAAAAAAACATGTTCATTACATTTATTTAGCAGATGCTTTTAACCAAAATGACATACATATTTTTTTGAGAAAGCAGGGTCAGTCAGTCCCTGGAGCAATTATGGGTTAAGGGCCTCGCTCAGGGGCCCATCAATAAAATCACTCTGCCGACTGTGGGATTTCAACCGACAACCTTCTGATCAGAGGCACAGCTTCCTAACCCGCTGAGCCACACGCCATTCCCACAAGCACCACCTGACACACCACATCTCACACACGGTCTGCAGTATCAGTAAGACACTGCCGAATGACTACTGGTTCCTGATTATTATACACCTGTACTGGCTCCCTCCGCCACACACAGATTCATTTAGACGTTCTGCATAAATGCAGGTAAACACATGTGAGGCACGCCTGAGGTGGAGGTACAGCGTGATCAGACTGGTCACATTGGCACGGCAGCCTGCCTCACACGTCACACCTGACTTGCTGCATAATAATGACAGTTATTAGGACAATACCAGTACAGGAAGTCATACGACCCGAATAACATTCACGTTACAGGACTATTACCAGCATAAGATCAGGGCTAGGCAGCATCCTGAAAAGGTCACTTTATTTTCACAAATAAAAGAAAGAGAGACTATGCATGTGACGGCAGGTGACCACAATCACACAGGTACAGCTACAGGCTTGTGTATGTGTGTGTGTGGGCAGCATCTCACCTATACAGGTAGATAAAGAAGCAGAGCAGGTGGAAGCCCAGCTTGATCATGGCCTCCTTCATGTGGGACTTTAGCTGTCCCCGGTTGTGGATTTCAGTGGGGTCAAACACGCCCATGTTGCCCATGGGGACCTTGAGGTACCTGCAAAGCATACAGCAGCCTGAGCACATGTGTTAACAACACACACACACCCCTCGTAATCACGTGTGACAACACACATACATACAGACAGATATACACACACACACAGAGTCACGTGATTGTATCCAGCCTCCCCCCTCAGGAATTATACATACAGAACATTAAATGGCTGCATATTAATGTCCTGAACGCAGATGGATCAAATAAGGACAATCAGGATATCCAAAACAGTCTTTACTGCTTCAACACAGAAATAAAGCTCATGAATTTAAACTTTGGAAACCATTATAACTAGATGACGTCGGCCGCATTACCACCTCACCCCCATCTAATCCCTACTGCCCCCACACCCCCCAACCTCTTCTTTGCTTCTGCTCTGGATCTTTAGCACCCCTACACACGATCCTTGCCTCCCCAAAAAAATTTTAATAAAAGCCTGACTTCGTGTGACTAGTCTCAATGTAATCAGATCTGTGCCTGTAGCTGTCCTTTCATGTGCCACCACTAAACGGCATTGCTTCAATTTTGGTGCAATACTACACTAGGTCAAAGAGTTAGTTTATTGTCTAAACAAAAGATCAGCTAACAATTCAGATGAAACAGTACCAGCATGCCAACATGATCGGGACATCATGAGCCCCTTCGGAACAACAAACAACCCACCCGGACTCCTGTGGATGATGTCAGACACAGCACCAACACACAAGCAGCCCAGAGCATAAATACTCATATAATGTACAGCGACTGACAAGCATAACATGAATAAGCTACCAATCACAAGTGGAATATGATCATAATAAATTCAACATGAATGAATATGCCAATATAGAGTATGAATATGAATGTAACAGGTAGTGGGAGGCTGGAAATACAGATAAAACTAGGATGGAATCTTTCCGGGGGCACTCACCGATATAGGTTCCAGGACGCCACAGGCAGGTTGAGAAGAAAGATGAACCAGTGCATGGAGACCAGCATGAGGACTGTAGCCAGGCCCTGGCACACCAGCTCTGGCAGTACCCACTGCATGTGGATAGTCAAGCAGAGAGAACAGGGGAAGAAGGGAAAAGGGCCAGGGCAACACAGCTCAGGAACAGAGTGCACAGCACAGATTGTGCAAAGGTGGTGAGACTAACACTTACTTTGTTTAACTTGGAGCAGCAGGCCCGCGCATTGATATAATCACACTCCAGATCAGACAGAGTGATGATCTGAAGCGGTGGTTAAAGATTTTTAAGGGTACTAAAACACATGTACGACACAATTAATGGTATCCACGAGGATCCTAACAATCTCCTTCAACTTGTATGCAACCCTTACCTAGTACCCTTTGGATGATTAAATACGCCAAGATTGACGATCAATAGCTAGACAACAACAAACCGGACAGTAAAAGTCTAAGAAAAAGCAGAGACATTGACACCCCATTTAACTAACGTGACAGCTAGTTACCCAGATCCATTTTCAGCTCCACTAACTGTGTCGGTTCGCTCTAAATTAGAGACCGCAATGGTCGTAAGGACGCGCCCAATCTTTAATTTAACAGACACCCGTAAAAGGATTCGAAGTAGACGGAGAGAAAAATCAAAGCGCAGCAGTCTATCAGGGAGAAGATGAAAACGGCGGCCTCCATCTTCCACTTCCTGCTTCTCAACCACTTCCGGCATAGGCGCGCGGGTTGTGCGCGTGTCTGCACAGAGCGGTAGCGCGCAGGGCGCCAATGTTTGAACTGAGTTCCGCAATCATTCCCCGCAGTCGCCTTATTACTCTTGGCCGCATGACGATAATGTTGTATGCAATTATATTATTATATTATATTATATTATATATTTTAGCCAGATTTTCCAGTTCAAAGCCCACGTTTTAATTCTGTGACACCAGACCTGGCTGGGATTTGTGTCCGAAAGCAATTCATTTTTTAAAGACACGACTTTTAACGCTAAGTTTAGAGATCCTTAAACTTTATGCTTAATTCCTAAAATAATTACATTTGTTTAACAAACAAACACGCACACACATAGACAAACGGGGCAGATGGTTTACTGTTTTCTGACGGTTTGGGAACATATCAGATTTTTTATATTGAGAATTACTTTTTTAAAGAGTTTATGATAATTTCCTTACCACTCCTAAAGAGGTACTTGTATTTTTGGCGCAAGTTTTAAACCATTAGCCGCTTCGCCCGGTCAAGTTTAAAGCAGAGAAGAGCACCCAGTACATTTTACAACGCCGCCACTAGGTGGCAGTAAAGACCGCAAATTCAGTTTTATAAGCATCAGGTATACATTCAACATCCATGATGCATCATATTTTATATCGATATAAATTAAAATAAATACTGCATGTAGCTAATATTATGTATCCGTTTAGCAAATGGGACCTTTCAGCAGTGGCACTTCTGTGACCATTGGTACAGTACTCTCCATTCATTTGCCAGTGTCAGCCCACATCTTTCCCACGACCTTGTCAGGGTTAGCAGGGGGTGAGCAGAGGTCAGGGCTTGTCTGTCAGCCAGAACCCATCAGACATGGCTCCACAGCAAAAGGCTGAGGACCAGAACAGAAGGTATACTCTGCACTGTCACAAAGTGCAACTGTGAAGGGCATAACATATATGACAAATGAGAGAAGGCCTTACATGTTAGACCAGTGCATCTTACAGCCTCAGTGCAACTTTCTTTGATTTGACTTAAAGCCACTGAATGATCAGAGTAACCCTTTCCTGCTGCTGGTGTGAACGTGTAGGCGTTCCTGGGAACATGTGGATCTTTCCGGAAAGCAGCTGCTGACATCTCTGTGACGTCAATGGATCAATCTGAACACGAGCAGGTGGAACTCAAATATCCATAACGTTACAGGTGAAACTCCTCAGAACAGGAGTCTGATCCTGTATGGTCCACTGTGAAACATCACTGTGTCTATGGAAAACACTTACATCTTTGCATGTTTTACTTTTATTAGGGAAATATTAGGGTGAGCAGATTCTCACAGTGCTGTGCTGGGACACATGTGTAGCTATGTTTGCTGCACAGTAAAATGTTTTAGACAGGCGACATGTTTAAACCAGGACATACTGTTATATTTCAGCTCTTTCTCAGACATTGCCGCATAGCCTGAAAGTGGCACTGTCCTTGTCAAAGCAGGACATCTGGTCACCCTAGTAAAAACAGTTTGTGTGAAAATGCTGCACAGTAAATAACACTTTAAAAGGTTTTCCCATTACTGCTTCAGTGCTCTATGATTTGTAGTGTACATTGCTT
The DNA here is from genome assembly GCA_011763525.2 of Mormyrus iriodes. NCBI lineage: Eukaryota > Metazoa > Chordata > Actinopteri > Osteoglossiformes > Mormyridae > Mormyrus > Mormyrus iriodes. The sequence continues at coordinate 12,604,008 of JAAGVU020000129.1, forward strand.
TGGACAAAAGGTTCTGCCAAAAGTGTAAAATCCATCCATCTGTCCATCTTCTAACCATGTATCCTGGTCAGAGTTGCAGGAGTGTCTAGAGACAACCCTAACCCGTAAATACTCTCAAATACCCACAAGGGCACATGGTGGCGATGACACACTCTGATGCTTAGTCACGTCGAGTGCCTTTGACGCACAAATGCACAGTGATGCGCTGAGTAATCATACCGCACAGGAAAATGGCCCTGCATTGTCATCCGGAGTGCAGAGAAAAGAGCGTGACTGGAAGGAACTACTGCTGGGGGCGGGCCCACACTGCAAAACAGCCACAGTGGAGACCACACACACACACACACACAAACACAGATAAACTGCTCCCATCCGCTAATGTTAACTCTCACGCAGGGAAATGAACAATGTCACAGACACTGGGAGCACCTGGAAAAAGATTAGTAACTCATTGTTTATCATTTGTATTGTTGGAGGTCAGCGGTGTTGCTGGACAAATGAAGAGGAGCAATGCAGTGAAGACAGAGATGGCCGTCTTTGTAAATCGTGTATGGGTAACTTTACTAATTGCAGATGAAATTCAGATGAGGCGTAGTAGATGTGATGGGGTGGACTATGGGATGTCATAGACAGCAGTGTGAGGTACTCTACAAAGGACATGATGTGGTGCAGGTCGAGTTAGATTCAAATTCTCACACCCCAGACCACCCCCAAATGTCACCTCTGATGCAAATCCACAGCTGAGGACCTGACCACAGCCACGTACACAGGTCCAGTTAACATACCCAGTTTGCCCATTATGTAATGCTGTATTCAATAATGTTTGATGCATGGCTGGAGAGAGATGTTCATTGGATTGGGCATTCAGGATGTTAAACATTTTGAAATAAACCAGAGAGGGTCATTTGGGAACGATCCCATGTCCCTTTGGAGCAACTTCCCAACAGTTTATCGGCCAGACTATGCTAGGCTTGGGCAGTATCATAATAATATAATACAAAGTAATGCTGCAGTATTTTGGGGATATAGAGCAATATTTTGGGTATACCAATGTATTTTGAAATCTTGGCATTAAAATTAGCAGAGTGGGGCACTACCCTTGCTCAACAAATGTTATTACCCCCCCCCCCCCCAACCCCACGCTTGACAAATTTTATATGCATGATTTTCCATGCATATAAAATGTGCAATTGAAAACACTCAGGTATAAGGCCTGCATGGTATCACAGTATGAAAAATTACACGCGACGCAAGCCTAGTTTCTCCACAGACACCATACTTCATCCATAACGAGGACGGACGCCAGAGCACATATCTGAATGAACGTCACTGTCCAGCACTTATTGTGTACCAGCCAACCTGAGCTTGGCAGGACCGGATGGAAATTTGGTTATCGTCTGGATTCCCCCATTTCACTCAAAGCATTACTATAACACAGCTCCTGCCGTGGGCGATTGTAGAGCTTAGTAAATACAGATTTTAAAAAAATGTAGTGGGTGGGAGCTATTTTGAAAAGAGTGCGTCTAGCATGGCTTATAAGGGTATGTATTTATGTGCCTGGCTCACGGTACAGCTCCCAGCAGACGCACGCTGATACGATAAGTCGAGATTGTTCCTGAATCTACTGTACTCTTCGTCTTCTCGTCCTCTGTGACTCTTGGTATAATAACCAGCACCAGCGGGAATTATATTATATTCAGCTTTAAATTAGCCTGAAAGCCGATGGAAGGAGGCCAGAACAGAGATTCATATTGATGTCTCGCACGTGTCTTCTCTAGCAGAATCCAGGAACGCTTGTGTGGATAGTTAGAAAGTCCCGGGCCACATTACTGTCATAATCTGAGAGTTAAGGCTCAGGTTTCCTCTTACTTTGACTGCATTTGACGAGAGACGCCCTGCCTGTACTTCTGATGTGAATTTCTGATCAGTTCCAACTCCAGATCCATTCCTACAGCATCAGCAGTGCCAGCCATAACTTTATCAGCAGGGCGGTGTTTCACTGTTGCTCAGAGTTTTCCACACCAAACGTCTGCCACGGTCAGGCTGATACACAAGAGCTGGGTGCCGGGGGACTTTAAGTTAAATGTGATGAAAGCCTTGCGTAAAACATGGGCCCAGTGGGGAAATGTTACTGAATTCAATAATAATAGAGTGTTCTCTGATGCAAAACATCTGAGGAATTGCCAAAGTTTCTCTACACTTGGTGTTTTTATCAGTGGTGATGAGACAATGACTGGGCCTCATGGTCTGCCGTCACACACGTGTCAGGGCCACACATCCCCACTTTGTCCTTCATGGCCCTACAAATGCTCCTCAGGAAAACATTTTCTTGAAGGTGCCGAGACACCCTATAGGTGACAATGAGAGATGTGTGGTGAGCTATATGTCTCCGAACCATGTGTTCGCTCATGGGAGTTTTACTTACATAAAAATGTTCTGAGGGCAGAAGGAAAAATTATTGGTTCAGAGAGATAACCAGTCAGATTGTAGGTGGGTCCAAGCAACTAGAGGAGGCGGGACCAACCAATCAGACATCTTGGTCCTACCTCCTCTAGTTGCTTTGATCAACCTCCTTTACAATCTGATTGGTTATCTCTCTGAACCAATCATTTTTCCTTCTGCTCTCAGAACATTTTTATGTAAGTAAAACTCCCTCATGTGTTTGTGGTCAGTATAACTTAACCTCATACTGGCTTTATGATTGACAGATTCACCCAAGAAGAACCTCACAGGAACCTGAGAGGAAGGTTCGTATGCATAACATGTACTGCATCTATCTTGTCCTGACTGTATAAATCCTGAAGTTGACCTTCTTCCTGTACCAATCCTTAGCTTTCATCCTGCTCTGAACTCCTCTCGGTCTCTAACAGACTCAAATCTTGCCAAGTGTCAGTTAAATGTGACATTCTGGACCCCCCACCCAAAAAAAATACTTCAAGCACACAACTTCGAGTGGATTCCAACTGGGACTTTGGAAGGTTATCAGCTTGAGAAAGGTTTGTTTTTAATGAACCGTTCACCCCCGAGTGGCAGTTAAAGGTCAGGGATTGGTGGAGGCTGTGTGCAGGCATGTCTGGATGTCCTCCAAAGGCCAAATGAGGCTGTGGTCAGAGCCAGGCATTGCAGAAAAACACGGCTTCAGCATTGCATCAACACTTCTTCCTCTACAAGCGCAGTTCCTGAGATACAGGCAGCTGTCATCATGTTAATGTCTGTGAGGCGGCCGGAGGGAGACAGAGAAGAGGTCACAGTGTCAGTCCTGCAGATTGTCGGGTGTCCGGGTTCAGTCGCTATGAAATGTCACCCTAACTGTGCTGACATCCATCCATCCATCGGGGGAATGACGCTTAGGTTTGAAATGCAGCCTTGTTCTTCGTGTCCTCCATCAGAGAGGGTATCTTTCAGGGCTGAAAATCTCACTGCGTGATAATGGTCCTTGTCTGGCCTGTCTGTGTGCACTATGACTGGCTGACATTAGCACTGTGCTTACACTTACATTAAAAAGGTGACTAGGCATGCTTTTAACACTGTATAAACTGGTTAACATTAACACTGTGACTGGCTTTATGTTATCATTGTGTGTAAGCTGTTAACACTGTCTAAACTGGTTAACCTTAACATTGTGACTGGCTTTACATTATCGTTGGTTAACATTGATACGTTTGCATGAGCTATTAACCTGGGTAACAGAAGCTGTGCATTATCCATAAAAGCATTTCTTAGCAAATCCGTAGGCAAATAAATGTGATTTTATATTATTTACCAATCACTTTCCCCTGTTGACTGCAGTGGCAGTTACAGACCATTTCCACTTGGGGGGGGCAGACTGGGGCCAGTTGTTCAGTTAGGGGGACCAGATGTCCTCCAAGTATTACTTACACTTAATTGCCAACATTAAGAAGCAAAAGACTATTTTGAAAACCAGTGTTGTTTATGCAGTGCTTTGTAGTCACATTTCACAATTTTTACATACATGTACCTCACTCTGATTTCCTGTTTAGACTGTCTTGCGTCCACAAGCTTGATTATTTTTTTGGTCGTTAACTTCAGTTTTCACCAACTGAAGTTACCACCTGGCAAATCCACGTTAAGAGTCTGTCAAGAAAATGTGCTTATGTTCGTGTTTTGCCTGTTCCCAGCACACAAAATTTTAGCCCATACATATCAATGTAAGTAATTTTAATAGTAATAATAATACATTTATTTCAGACCCAAACAGCACATGTATTTAGGGGGACCATGCGTGTTGTCATGGGGGCACTGCCCCCCCCTCTCCCAGAACCACCTCTGGTTGACTGCCACCGGCCTGTCTAATTTAATTTAGAAATTAAAGAAAATTGAATAGAACAATTAAAAGGAAATGCATATCTGTCTCTTTGCACTGCATTTCCATTAATTAATTTTGTTAAAAGGAAATATGACTTGCGCAAAAAATGCTGTATATGTTTTTTGACTTTCTCCAGATGACCTGGACAACCCAAGCAGTCCACCTGATTGTAAGGTATGGAGGGGGGGGGCAATGTGTACACAACAGGCCCAGGATCATGCCTACGTGTTAATGAGAGCTTTCCAAACGGGGACAGGAATAGTAACTGAGACGAACAGCATTAAAAATAACCCATTGACAGGCATCTGACATTCACGGGCGGGTGGATTCAAGCCAATTCTGCCGTGGTCCCCGTCACATGCTTGCAGCCTGCGAATGACACGGAGCAAAACACCGGTCAGCAGTCAGTTCAGGCTTTCGCTGGTGGTTTGTACCCGTGCGTGCGGGCACACTCGGAAAAGCCGGCGTGGGCAACAAACTCTTCTGGCTACTTTCCGCTTGTTTGCTTTTCCGTGAGCAGATTGGCACATGTGACTTTGATCTAATTTTACAGCCAAGCTAAAAATATATAAATGGACGGTGAACCTTCAGCCTTGCTGATAAATCACACGGGGCTCTGGAAGTTAAAATAAAGAAAACATGAACTTGCCTCAAAACAACAAAACAAGCTTCATTATACATTAACAGTACTGGCAAAATCCTTAGACTGCCAAAGAAATTAAGGTTTAAAGCTATTTATCTGGTCAGTAAGTGTACACCAGCCCAAAAAAAAATCATTAAAATACACAGAAATATACAGTAATACGATAATATAATGACAAGAATTTCTTCTGTTTTCCAAAAAGTTACTGATATCTTGTTGGATCGCTAGAAGATCACCACTACGGTTTCCAAACGTGTCCTTAGGGGCACCCTAGCCATTAGGGGGTATTGGTTAAATTTCACAACCAGCTCACTTAATCAATGGATTAACTTCACAGGGTGGTGATGAGCCAAACAAGGTGGGTTAGAGGTCAAGTTCAACAAATACATGAACAATTGGAATTGCAAATACTGGGGTGACTTGAGATATTTCGAAAGGGCTAAGCTGACACACTTTTGACAGACATAAAATAGATTTTCCAGCAACAGAGACAGGACACAGCCTAAGACCTCAGGTGTCACCATGGACAGAAGACAGGGGGTGTGAAGGAAGGAGGTTGTAGGAAGGTCTGGTATGAAGGGAGACGATGCAAGACATACATGTGTGGAATCTGTGGGGGGGCATGGTCACATGATAAAGCACACTGACGTCACATTTTTTCACTGCCAATCCTATCGCTGGCTCGTCCTGGCTCACGTCAATTTTCCTACCAGTGGGAATTAAGGCCACACTCCCACCATAAGAGGCAGAAACATGATCTTTCCCAAACATTCATCTTGGAGAACTGCAGATTTGCTTTGTTTAGATTTCCATACCCATTTGATAACATTTTCTATTGTGAACTGCTCATAAAATTAAAAGACATTCAATTAAACAGGAAGTATCCTTTGGAAACAAAGAAGGTGCTTTTGTGTAATCGTGTGGTAAGGCTGATTTAGGCAAACAAGAATCTGGAAAAAGTTTCATTCACGTGGAAGGTAACTACTCACATTTTTGTCTGGAAAAAAGAGATGACACAGTTGAGCCCAATAAAACAACCACGTGTTAGAACGTCCTGGGAACAGTATTAACTTGCTGCTTAATCATTTGCATACAATAGTTTCACAAGAAGCCGAGAAGTCTGTGGGCGTGATGTCACTAAGCCTTCAGGTTTTACATCCTTTTCATCACCATATCAATCGCTGGTGCTCTACACAAATAATACAGAGTCCTGGTGCCTCAGTATAACATGTGCTGATCATTTCATTATATTTATCCCACAATAAGCTTATATTTCAAGTGCAGAGTGTTTATCCATACAAGCAACCTTTTGCTTTATTCCCTGTATTCATTCTGTTTTGAGCTTTATGTTTATACAAACATACAGAACGTTGGACACTGTCCATCCAAAGTGTCAGTTATCGTGTGGAACCTCCTTCTGCATTCCAGATTCAAACACTTGCTGGTAGGACACATTAATCTTCTCACGGTCGCTGCCTATCCTGATTTTCTTGTTCTCGTATCAGTGAGCATTTATCCAATGGCAGATCTGGACCAACTGGTTTCCTTCCTTCGGGAAAAAGATCATTGCAGTAGAAAAATATTTTTACAGAGGGTGAGCCTCAATGATTGTAATGTACCATTACCAAGGAAGTCGAGTCCTGATTTTCAGGACCCGGGTACTGTTCCGGTCTGGCAGTCAGAGGAACTTTATCACTGTCAGTGTTTTCTGAGATTGATGGTGTGCTGGTTCCTGTCTCTAAGAATAACTCACATCAACATGATTGTCCATTTACTGCCTGATTCTCTATTCAGTAAAAAATAACTCGCATTTCAGCATCAGTTTCATGACATGTACTTGTGATGGATGAGAATAAGAACAGGCGTGTATAGTTTTTCTCGTACTTTTCTGCCTGGTGAAAAGCAAAACCTGCCTCCACTTATTTAGCTACCAGTACTTTGGACTTTCACCTTTAAAGAGTTTAGCTTCTCCTTGATTTAACTGTAAGTTTCCAGGGATTGGGAATTGTTGATTAGGCTTCTTCTGTATTTCCTTGAATGTGACACAAGCTGACAGGGTTAAAAAAAATACCCACTTGATTCTTGGTCATACAGTACAGGGGTGCGGATGAAGGGAGAACTTATTCCCAGCCCCAGTTTATATTTGCGTACCTGTTGTATCAATTTAAACCAGGGACGATTCTTGATTTTTTTAAGATGGGGAGCATAAGAGGGGCCATATTTCATACAGATGGACTAACCTTGTCGTTAGCCAGTGATATGTTTCGAATCAGTGAGTGATGGGGAGGGGGCACTCTGGTGGCCAATCAGCCTTCAGCTGAGAGCCAGTGCCACTGTGACTCATGTATGTGCACCTGATTTAAATTGATAAAATCAAATGCATCCACTGGTCAATCACTGAATGAATTCACCAGCAAGACTGCCTTAAAATCCATAGCTCATCTCTGTTTGGTGCTGGCATCAAAGAAGGAGACGAAGAGTGGCTCAGCACAGCATATCCCCAGGAGAGGGACGCGTTTGGTACATATGTCCGGGGAGACGGGAACTTCATCACTCTGCTCCAGCAGGGCACTGAGCAGCGGGACTGTTGTGTTATTAACTTCCAAATCCAGGTCTTATCCAGGACTGGAAAGTAAATGACAGCCATCACCACAAGCAACTGTCACCAAGCCGGCCGAGAAACACTGCGTGCCGGTGAATCATGCCCGAATGACGCCCAAGGACGGCCAGTGTGCTGCAGCCGCCCCCCCGAGTATCCCCGCATGGGAAAACAGGCGGAGAGCGAAACACGACAGCCTGAATTCAGCACTGATCAGGGCTCTATGCCAGATCTGAGAAATTCACCCTTGGTATAAGCATGAAATATACACTGAATGGCAAATTTATAAGGCACCTGTGCATAGTACCAGGCGGGACCCCCTTTTCAGGCTCCGTAAATGTTCAGAGGAGCCTATCTGCACACCGCTGTTGTACTGAGCCATTATTTTTGCACTTTTGGCTGGCCTATTAGCCTTAATGAGTCTGGTCATTCTCCTCTGACCTTTCTCATGATTAAGGTATTTTTTGGCAACTGCCACTGGATGTTTCTTGTTTACCACGCCATTCTCTGCAAACTCTAGACACTGCAGTGTGGGAGAATCCCGAGAGGGTGGCTGCCTCTGCGATGCGGGGACCGCCACGTCTGGCACCAACAATGACACTTACATCACGCATCATAGCTGTTCTAATGCGTGAACCAGTTAACCTTGCCTGCCTGCTGTATGCATGCGTCTGTGGCCATGAGATTCGCTGTTCGGGGGAGGAGGTTGCTTGCTATAATTAGCAAGTAGGTGTAACTAATAAAGTGACCACTGAGGGTGTGTAACGTGAAAACGTTAATAGAATTTTATGATCGTGTAGATCATTTTACAAAACAAACATGTCAAGAAACACCACTAATAAAAATGAAAATATTAGCAGGGATTGAGAAGCATTGCGGTGATGATGGTGAACAGAGCCCTGTTACTTTGAAGATTGCATTTTCCACTGCGATTGTATGTAAATAATGATTCCCTGAATTTTTTTGTTATTATTGCATTTCAATAATAGTTCCCTGTATCAGTTTTGTGGTCATGTGGTAATTGATAATGGGGCATTGACTTCTCCAAGGTGACTGGGTGAACCGCTTTGATTGGTCCAGTGAATAGGCATCCCAGCAGATGCTTGCCTCGCATTGGAGGACCTAGCAGAGCCCCCAAGCCCAGGGGACAGACACGGACAGCTGCCGTGCTGTCAGGAGCCACGTTTCAGAGACTGTGTAGGCGTGTGATGGTGACATGAGGCCAGGTTCGGTGCGACAGTTAACATTAGATCACAGGGTCCTTAGGGGGTGTGACTTGCATCAAAGGGTGACGGACACGGCCCCCCACAGGCCCTCTTAACACGGTATTCAATTACACGAGCACGTAACATTTATCTAAATATTAATGCCCGCGTCAAGGACTTCAGACCTTCTCAATAAACCACCACAGCTGAGTTCTCTCGTTGACCATGTAGAATCCATTTGAGTCATAACTACCTCATGTGAAGTTGCAAGCATTACATGCAAACAGGGGCAGAATTAATCCAATCCCAGAGCCTGATCCCTGGTTACAAGCCCTCAGGACAGAAGTGGGGCGAGCCTGCAGTGCCTGTAGGTACCTGTAGGGGGTGCACCTGCCTTGTACGCTATTTCAGAGAGAGTCCATTGAAGGGGAGGTTCTACTCAGATTTACACTCTCACGGGGAGTGCGAACACAAATATTCCTGCACCATACTTGTGTGCTTGTTTAGCAAGAGTGGTGGACAGATTAGATCAGATGAAGAGCACAGGATTACAAGACCACACACACACATTTAAAGTTGTTATGATTTGTCACTCAATTTGTATAGCAATAAACGTGATTGACAGCACTGCACTGCAAGCTGTGAAGAGGTTGAATAGTGAGACTTGTGGTAGAAAGGTCACATCCCTGGAACGAGAGCTGCTTTTAAAGCTGGCCTCTTTATCACTGACACCTTCTTCCTCATCACTAGTGTCCAGCGCTTTAGCCCAGGAGAGCAGGCTATGACAGGACTTTCACGCACACTAAGGGGACTGAGAGTCACCAGGACTCCATCAGTAAGGCTTCCTTCCATTCTGCCTCCACATGGATATTCCTCCTCCCAAAATCTACCCTTCTCAGCTACCCTTTCGCTGCTCTCCAGAGCCCATCTGTTACTTCATGGGTTTGTGCACTTTGTCTGCGATGTTGATTTTATAAGTAAATAAGGCTCCTGAAATAAAGGGTACAGCCTCCATCGTCCCCCCGTCTCCCAGGTAATGCACATCTGTTGTTTGCTATTGGTCACTAAGTGTCCTGGATGCTGCTGCAGAGATGAAGCTCATTAGATTCACTGGCTGGCCTCTTAGCCACCATCTTACACCAATTTAGAATGGAATAGTGATACTTTATTGATCCCCAATGGGAAATTCTCTCTTCGCATACCCCATCGTGCTCTTCAAGAGACACATAGACACATCTGCAGGTGAGAGCAAGCTTGGGGGTCACACTGCAGGGTCAGCAGGCATGCAGTGCCCCTGGAGCAACTAGTCAATGGCCCAATAGTGGCATCAATCTGCTGGTCCCAGGATTTGGACCGGTGGCCTTCTGATCACAGGCACAGAGTCCAAACCCACCAAGCCACACACTGCCTCTGGAATTTTGTCGTTGTTAGTTTGTATCAGCAGCTCTGTCAGATTTCATGCTCTAAAATGCCACAGTGTGATTCTCAAAACCATGCAGTCACTGTGAAAACATCCTCCATTTTAAATACTGCTACCAGCACCAAGTACACTACCATCTAACAGAAAGACTCTCTTCAAAATGGCGGACACATTGACTGTCACCCGCCATAAGCGACCTTGCTTTTCATGCTGCGCTGACAGAACACAACTCTGAGTGTGATCTGTTTTGTCTTTTTTCGGTAAACTTAGGCTCATCTGTAACAAATTTAAGTTTTACAGGTAGTTGAAAGTCACTTTTTTTTGTCACAACAGTAGTACAGCAAGTAAATAGTAGTATACATTCTACAGATAAAAAACTGTAAAAAAATGAAGTTCAAATATGATTATACGTAGAACAAAATAAGTTTAAAGAGTAGTTTTACAGTAGAGAAAGTGCAAAGAGAGTTTACTGCATGAAAGTCTCTATTCTATCTCTGTTTGATCACATTCTTTCTTCCACATGACACGTACATTCTCCCTGGCGCCCGTCATGACAGATTCAGTACTGTCATTCTCATCTTCTCCATACCCCTTCTCCATGGCGTGAAGGATGCACTCCCGCCACTGGTGGCCATGGACTGTGGCAAGCAGAATTCAGCAGGGGGGTGGAGAAAGAGAAAAATATGGAGGCAGAACTTTAGATTGGCCTGACACCAGTACAGCATAGGCTGCAGTGTGGACGGTAACGGTAATCCTACAATAATGTGTAGATTATGTCGATTTCTTGTTTTGGGTGGAATGATGATGGAGCCCAGAGCATCGAGAAAACCAGAAATAACGATAGTGTTATAAGGCCTTACTGGACTGTGACGGAGGTCTCCATGAAAGCTGATAGTGGCACAGATTCCCCAACAATTGGGGAATCTCCTCTGGCATTCTGACCGGTACGCCATTTCTTGATCAGGATATCCTTTGTCTCGCCCCCTGAAAGAAGATCATGCACTGGGCAGAGCTTGTATCGACCCTGGGCCCTCTTAAATCCAAAGCAGAAGCAGTTAGACCAGCCAGTGAAAGTCACAGCACTGCATGAACTGATTTGGCATCTGGCGTAAAGAGAACACTTCAGAACGACAGCTCCTTCCACATATTGGCGCTCCGCTCTTTGACCTTTCAAAAGGCCCTTGATGAATCTCTTTTGCATTTCCCTTTCCCTCCCTCTGTCTGTGGTGGAAATGTTGGCCCTAATTGCTCAACGCATCACCATATAATGCCTGCTGATCGATACGCTCCAGCTGGGAGACGTTTGCCAATAACAGCCTATCTTCCCACTCCGGGAGGTCTTTTGTGCATTCTGCAAGATCACTCAAGTTCAAATTAGTCTCCGTTTTGTGACACGTGCAGTACCTGTGTGATAGTTCCAGTTTTGAGTGAAAGTTCGAACAACTCGAGTCCCCATTATCCCTCATGCTCCAGCCCCTGAATACACACAGTATCTATTTGGGTAAATTTGATCTTTTTAGACACAGGACTAGCACAACACAGAAGTAAACATATTACAGCATAAGATACTTGTCATTTTGCCAGATATCTCATGTGTCATGGAATTCCTGCCGGCAATTTAGAGAAACTGACATGCAGTTAATTTTCTGCAACATGAGGAGAAAGAGGCATGGCTGTCATTGGCCTCCACAGGTGCATGCTGTCGAGTTCATTTGGGTTCCCGTTGTCATGTCAACATAAGCCTGTGCTTCACCCCTGGTCACTCCCATCTTTCTGCCGTCCTCCTGACGGCTCCCCCCTCCCCCTTGTAGTATTGTGAGAGCCCCTGCCAAATGTGGACAGAAAGGCCACCGCCCCCAGTCAGGAGCAGCGGTGACGGGATTTACGTGACTCAGAGTCATTGGAAGATTGTTTACATTTTGGCAGTGGAAGGTTCTGGAAAAGTACTGTGACTCGGCATTGGGGCACCATTTCCAATAGGACGCTGTGTCCATTTCATGTGTAGCTGACAGTCAGACTGGCACAAGCGGTACGTTATTAGCATGGAGATTACAGATGCGTAAGCACATGCCCACAAATGCTGATTGAAGGGCACAGAGAGACTTCCTGTTATGGAGCGAGTGAATAACTTCAATGTCACCTATACCCATAAATCTCTACTTTGCGCTCAGTTTTCTCTAAGGATGATGGGAAATATGCACAATGTCGAAGATACTTCATGTCAAGTTAGTATGTGAACTCCCACAAAACAAGACCGAAGAGTGTTGGATTAAATCACCCCCCCCCCTTAAATGGAATATTCTCTTCTAGTCAGCACAGAATTTTGGGGTGGCGTTACAGATTAGTGCTGGTGATTAACCCCTTTCCTGCGAAGCACAGACAAGCAGCTGTTCAATTCCTCATTTTATACAGCAACTGATGACCCAGATCAATTTCAAGCATCACCACCAAGACCCTAGAAAAGACCATGCTGATCTGAGGTCTTGAGACCAGGACCACAAGATCAAGATTCTGCCACATACAACTGTAGACCAAGCTGTGCAGATATTTGGGGATTCAGTCATGGTACAGTAGACAGCAGGAGTCTGTGCCACTTTACAGTAGATAGTAGCAGCCAACAGTGATGCGGCAATAAAATTCACTTTATGGACATGCTACTCACCCACATTTACAGCTGACATATTTCAGGGAGGAAGAGATGATATCTAATCACAGAGAAAGGAAGAGAGGAACAGAGGAGCTGTGACCGTGTTTCCTAGGTCAAAAAGGCCACTGCAGCTCAGTCCCTGGATTTACACTCAACTTTCCATCCAAGTTGTCACCATATTAGCTTCTCTCCAACAAGCACCTCCCAACCTTCAGAGGAGCTATAATTGGAAGCTTGCAGCCCTCAGCATGTCACCTGACCTGGAAGCACTAGAGGAGCAAACACTCCTGCATCTCCACTCCTTTCCCCGTCATGCCAGATTGCTGATAATAGAACAACCTTTATCCTGGGTGGTTGCCGTGTTCCTAGGTGCTATGCGTGACATTCACATCAAGCCATGCGCGTTCTTCTCAGCCCGACCCGGGTCGCAGCTGAATCTGGGGACTGCGGGGGGCACAAGTACATCACGTGTGCGAGTCGGCCCGTATGCGTGTGTCGCCCCCACGGGTATCAGCATATCGATCTGATCGCGATGCATGTACCGTGGGTGTTTACACACGAGACGCAGAAATGTCCTGGAGCGGTCCTGCCCGCTCACCGCGGTGTGTGAATGCCAAAGAGAAATCACTGGCGCAAAATTCAACAACAAGAAGTTCAGCATGCGCCATTATTTTCCAGCTCCTTCTGGTTTCAGAGGTTGTGTTGTTCTGCTGTAGGATGAACTAGAGCGTTTCGTAAACACCTGCAAAGGAAAGCAGGGTCATGCGATGATACTGCTGCAGGACATGTGGCTGCAGGCAGCCGTGGTGACCCTCAAACCATCAGGATTTTAGGCCCAAATCCAGTTTTGGAGCTTGTGGTGTCCTGTGTCAATCACCACCCTTTATATACATCCATCCATTTTCCGTAATTGTTTGTCCTATTCAGGATCTCTGGGGGTCTAGAGCCTATGGGCTAAGGCAAGGAACATCTCAGGATGGGCTGCGAACCCATCACAGGACACACACACCATTCACTCACACATTGGCACCTACAGGTAATTTGGTATTTCCAATTAATCTCAACATGTTCTTGCACTGGGGAGAGCCTTGAACTCAGGTGTAAGGCAAGAGTGTTAACCATTGTGCCACCATGTTGCCCCCCCTTTATCTACATATCCAGCTGAATCCTGTACAACGCCCCCCCCGCCCCCCCCCCCCCCCATCACTGCACTTGTACTTGTGCAAATAGCAATAAAACGTTCAAAATCCTTTTGAATCCTTGAACTCCTTTATCTCTGCATTATATTCACCTTCTCAGCAGAAAACTGGCCAACGGACCTCTGGGATTTCAGCCTGACACATGGTAAGCAGGAGACTCCACAGGAAGGAGGGCAGCCCTGTCACACAAAGCAAGGCATTCAGTTATTTGTCAGTCATTAAAATGGAGCCCCATAGCCTCAGGACCTTGGAGATGGTAAACCAACCTAAGCCACATATACGCATGTTCTTCAGAACAAAACAGATTCTCATTTGACTACAAAGAAACTCGACGTGAATGATTAACAACTCTCCCCTAAGTTTATTATGCTTTTGTGCATTTCCACATCTTTTGAAATGCTTCCAGCTGAGCACATTTTCTGAGGGTAATGACTCATTATTGATAATCGACTTCACACCCATTGGTCCTTCAGTACCTAATTAATAGCCTTGTAAACTGATGTCTGAACACTGCCAAACCAGGGGGTGATGCGGGGTCAAGCAACGAGAGTGGCAGAGATCAAAGACAAAGATGGTGCTGACATGACGAAAGGGTGAAGAATGAGGTGAAGGTGTGGAGGATCTGTAACGCTTTAGATCTGTGCAACCTTTGTTGGTGGTGTTATACAAGTAGTTTTGGTACAGTGGTCCAGCCAAACCTGATGGGCATACCGTTACTTCAGTTATCTATATGTTTCAGGAAGGGAAAGGACATTCCTACTAATCCAGAACCATAAAGATATCAGTACTAGAAATAGACAGGATGTAGGACACAAAGTCTACTCTGATGTAGCTTTCGGTAAATTTGTGAGGCACCAAAGCAGCCTGGTGTATGATACCCTACCATAAACCATGCAGACTGATTTAATCCACATTTAGGACAATATGGGGGCCATGGGTGTCTGAAAGTCAGACGATGGTATGGTCAGATGTAGGCCACTAGTGGAATCCTACAGATTCCTCTTGCAGTCTCCTCAAAATCCTGATGAGTCAAGGTTGAAGTGTAACAACTATGATGTCCATGACTAAAGGGCCTTTTAAATGGCACCCATCATCTTCATCCGTAAATTACACACAGCTCATTGATCCCAGGTCAGTTACATGCAGCCTGCCTTCAGTGCTGCCTATTTGTACCTATAAACATTTGTGTGAGATGAAACACACATCGTTTAAAAACCTCAAGCGGTTGAAGTCATGGTTTGGGATGGTGCCAGCTTTTATTGTGCAGAGCCATAGACTCTGTGGAAATTCAAGCTGGTCTGCCTTCCCCATCGTGATGACATCACCAAGGAACCCCACCAATCACAGTAGTTTTGCATTGCTTTTAGCCAAATGCATAGGAGAATTTTAATGCAGCAGTGTGATTAACTATTTGTTTGCTAATTAGACAAAATAATTTGAGTTAATGACAGCATGAATTTAGTGTTTTGAAAGCATTTACAGCATTTTTTAAACGTTCGATTCTGATCTTCAGTTAACAGCTTGTTACAAAACTACTATAATGTGGCTATAAAGTTTTGCTTGGGGAGTTAAATCAACATCTGTGGCCTCTGGGTTCTTTTCAAATAAGATGATGAAATTTTAATGAAAAACTGCAGTTGAATGGGCGGGACAATAGAGTGAGGTTTACAGTAAACTGGGACCTAAAGGGTGCATACCCTATGCTCTTCTCCAATCTATCCTTCATTATAGCTCCTTCCTACAAAAGTCTTGTCTGACTTCCCAGACTGTACTGAACACAGGAAGCAGAGCCTCATGGCCAGCATGGCAGAGACGGGACCATGTGGCCGTCCTCGCTGGCGGGGTGACGCCAGGCAGAATCTCTGGCCTCATGGGACCATGCAGCTGTCGCGGTCCATGCCGACACAGGGAGTCCAATCACGGCCGTCCCTGCAGCTGTGCACTCTGGTAATTGAGGCTTAAAGAACACAAGCAGGGACACGCGGCTGTATACACATGCACACACACACACACGTGCACACACGCACAGATTAGGTATGTATATCTTTGTGTGGGCTATCCATTCATTTTTACGGGAAAAACCCCAATCCCAACTATGACACCCTTAACCCCTACCCAGCCCTAACCCTAACCCTAACCCTAACCTTACCCCCTACCCAGCCCTAACCTTAACTGTAAATAACCAAACAAAACATAAGACTTTTGGCATTTTTATTTGACACGGATTAAAAAATCTTTGTTACATAGATTCTTATTTTTATTTTTTGACACACATGCACACACACACAGCTCTGGAAATGGCACCCTGAAAACGTAATATTCTGAGCAGGTTTGATCAAGAGATCTACTTCAAAAGTTCAGCATAAATGTTTATTGGACTGTAAAAGACAGAAGAGCGCCTTTCAGACATGTGGTTCTGATCCATTACCAGCCGGAAAAGCCCTTCACGCTGCAGGTTCTGTGGCTCGCATGTGGTTACCCATCGGCACACCCATCTTCGAACCTGGAGTCCTTCGCTCCGCTGCAACGCTCAAGAGAGCAAGTCAGAAAAGGCTCCCTGCTTGGGTGGGGACATGATTAATGATGCCTGGACTTCATCAATGGTCATTTACAGTCAGAATGCCATTATAAATATTATTGTTGTGGTTACAGTTATCAGTGCCAGCACTGGGAGGGGGGGGCTGAGTTATAATAACATTTATTTGGTTGTGTAGAGGAAGCATCTGGAACGTTCTCCTGTTTGCCTTTTGCTGTCCAGATATTTACGCATCCCAGCTGACATTTTTAAGAAGAACAATGTACACTTCCTCAGTGGTTTATATAGCTAGATACTTCACAAGAATGATTACAGGTCAAGTAAACCCAGCAGGGCGCGTCCTTAACTGCCACGCCACCTGCTGGATGGATGCCATGGAGCGCCATTGCCTCACCGCAGCTGTTCTGTGCCATTTGGGAGCCCCAGATTCTGCAGAAGATTCCCATAGCGGCTGACGCTGGATCGGCAGAGCCGCCTGACGCCATGAGGCAGCAGTGTGTGTGAGGGTGAGGCGGGGCCCCCGGGATGAGGCGGGGCCCCCAAGATGAGGTGTTCCTAAAAGTGTCCGCCCTCCCCCTGGAACCCGCTGCCCCGTGGGGTGTGCTGATGGTCGCGACAGAGCTTTGGCCGAGTCTTCAAAAGGTCTGGGTGAGCAGTGTGGGAAACGGAATATAATTACATGAGTCACAGGCGTGTTGGTCCAGGCACAGAATTAAGAAAAGAACTCATAGCTTAAAAAAAATAGGAAATGGAAGCCTGTGTTCAGTGCCATCCTTTTGTACCACAATGGTAAGCTGGCAGAAGGCGCTCTGCCTAGGGCGTGCCGTCCACAACGAGGATACAGCACTTGAAAGGCGTGAGACCCACCCCGCGATAAACCTATGTTTTCGGTGAGGACACACAGCACCTTCCCACCCCCCACCCCTTCAGAATGGAATGTGCCAAGTTCACCCCCCCTCCATGTGTGGGAAACCACACCCACACCCAGGCTCTCAGCTTCACGTGAAACGTCTCCCCAGCAAACGTCTCACGTGAATTTGAAGCTCGCTGGTTTCCCTCGGCCACACGGAACCGCGTTTCTCCGATTTCTGTGTGCCTCAGCAGGTTTGGATGCCATGCCTGTGATCAGGAGGTTGCCAGTTCACATCCCAGAGTCAATTTTCCCATTGACTTCCAGTTGTTCCAGGGATATTCTGACCCTGCTTTCTCTCGCAAATATACGTTAATTTGCATAAAAGCCTCGTTTAAATAAATAAGACACAATGTAAATAAGGGTTTCTATGTACAACATGTGCTACATCAGGTGCATGTTAACCAGCAGATGAACTGCTTGCTTTTGTGATGACCTTTGCCCCCCCCCAAAAAAATGGGTTGATATTTTATAGGCAACAAGATCCCTTCGTAGGATCCCATGCGCCTCATCGTTTCATGTTCCCAAGTTATTCCCAGCTTGTGCTTTTGTGTCTATAGGTTTCACTTCCTCTTTGTGAACAGTTGAGTTAGCACTGCAGCATGGTGCAAATGCATTTCATTGACCTTCAGGTTGCCAGGGATCAGATGCCTCTCACAGATTGAGCTGCAACTGAGAAGCATAGTTTCACAGGAATGACAGTATCACGCGACATGGCACCCTCTCCTGCTGCCCGAAGAGACGCCACCGTCATCATGTCATTTGTAATCATTTGTAATCGTCCCTATCTGTAGCTAGGCTGAGCCATGTCAGTGACCTTGGTATCAGATAAGCGCAGCGTTTCCGATCAACCAGGCCCGACAAGGGGACTACAAGAGACTACCCGCCTGGAGGCTGCTGTTCAGCTACATAATGGTTTATTCAGTTCACCTGGGGGGGGGGTGCTCAGCAAGCCTTAACCGGTTACTCAGTAACTACAATGTTTCAGATGATTGAGTAGGAGCTTCTAAACAAATGCATTAGCTAGTGTGTCAACATCGTGGGGAAAGGTGCCACAGTTTAGTGGGTGAAAAATATGAGGTTAATGGTATCAGCAGTATGTGGGGAAGGTGTGCCTGCTCCTTGTGGAGTAACATCTTAGCCATTTGGATTGTGATAGCTGTCCAGGGTTTGGTGGCAGAGGACCAGGAATCGGCGGAGATGCACTGGTGCAGAAGCAGCCTGGCTTTGTCTCTTTGGCTTTCGCTCCCCTGGCAGTTTCTCTGGGTATTCTTCCGAGGGTTCACCGGATGTCCTCTGAATGATCACAGAACGTTCCGTGGATGTTCTCCCAGGCTTCATTGGATATTCTCTGTGGTTTCTGACCCTCGTTCCTTCTTTAGTTTTCTTTTTTTGGTTCCCAGCCCCTCCTACATCATTTCAATGATTCATAAACAGAAACCTTAACGGTATAAATACCACCCGCCCCTTCGCATTCTCCAGCCAAGAGGAAGATCGTTGTAGTGCCCTCCCACACAGGGACACCGATGCCACCCTTGTATTTATCCTTGAGTCGAGGTTCAAATCAGTTTCTCTCCCTTTGTTGTGGCACTTGGCTCTGCTGCATGGGGAAAAGGTGATAAGCATCCAGAATGAAGCCATGTTACTGGAACATGACAAGGAAGAGCACGTGTGAACAGTCCTGCGCTGCCTTACAGGCAGGGAGTTGGCATCAACAATCTGGCTGAACTGGAAAAAATGAGACACAGCTACCATGCTTATTTTAATAAGGGGTTTTATTGTTAAGCAGGACAGAAAAATCTTCCTGTAGTGTCTGGCTCAGCAGACAGTCCCTATCCAGCAAAACTGTGATCTTCACAGAGTAATGTTACTCTGAAAGATATGTGACACGGAGTAATGTTACTCTGATACAGGGTGGTTACTAATGGACTGCTCCCTCCTTTGTTCCACTTGACCATCCTTCAGCAGGGCTCCGGTTCTTGTAGTCTCCCTTTGGACAACCTTCTAACAGTTCTCAAGTGCTTGAAGTGTCCCCCTGAACCATTCCACTCCTATGATCTATTGGACATACCTCCAGCTATGTTCAGGTCCTTTCAGGATCCTTCTGGACCACCTTCCAACTGTTACCAGGTACTTGCAGTGTCTGCCCGGAGCACCCTCCAGTTATGCTCAGGTACTTACAGTGGTCCATCGTACCACCTTCCTGACATCCTCAGGTCCTTGCAGTGTCTGCCCAGAGCACCCTCCAGTTATGCTCAGCTCCTTACAGAAGTTCATCATACCACATTCCTGTTGTCCTCAGGTCTTTGCAGTGTCTGCTTGGAGCACCATCCAGTTATGCTCAGCTCCATACAGTGGCCCATCGTACCACCTTCCTGCTGTCCTCAGGTCCTTGCAGTGTCCTGGGCGTTTAGGTGTGAACCACTTTTTGCCACCTACCAGTGTTCTGACCAGAATCACATTAACCTAGAGATGGTGGCGGTAAACATTGCTGATTGGGGGGGTGGTGGCCCATTCATTAAAGCAGGAATTTGGGCCATGTTGGTGCTGGTTCAGAAGCCACATTGCTGATGTCCCTTTGAGAAGGAGCATCAGATCATATGAAAGAGTTAAACATCAGTGGTTGTGGGTCATCTCTCTCTTTCTCTTTCTCTCTCTTTCCCTCTCTTCCCCCCCTCCTTTTGGACTAGTTTCAGCCTTTGGCTCGCTGATTATGCCCCAGATCCTCTGCATGAGATTATATATTATTATATAATATGACGCAGAGGTGTGGAAAGGACCGGGTGCGAGAGGGAGCCAATCACCTTTGGTCAAATGGCATTCCTTAATTGCACCAGTAAATACCTTTAATATTTATTAGTGGTTCACTAAGTTCATCCCAGAGGAATAATGAGAAGAGCATGTGTGAGAACGTGGTTATGGGCAAAGCACAGCTTACGCAACAGCACACTGAGACGGGGAATGCCTTCCAGATCTCGTCAGGAGAAAGCGTCTGCGTTACGGCACAGGGCTGCATCCATGCTGGACAAAGGCACACTGGAAAAAGCTTGCCAGACTGTGACCCTGCACCTGCTGGTTTCAGGCCCCCTTAATACGCGATTCTGTTAATCTTGCTTCCCCTTCGACCTCTTGGAAATCCCCGAAGATGCAGAAAAAAACATTGCTTCCCTCTGATCGGATCTGGAATGCAACAAGCCTGGACTGAGTTCTCTATCGCTCTCTTCCCCAGGAATTCACTACTAAAAGGCCTTTCTCTGCGGCGCACGCAAACATAGACCCCTCACACACACAGGCAGACACACACCTGCATTCTCCGTGTCATTCCATACACACACAAGGTCTTGCTGTCACCTCCTATCCCTCTTTTTATAATTTTGAAAAAGTGTCTTCATTCCATGGTAAAAGACTCGCCTGCCAAGTGGAAAGTGCTAGTTTTACAACTTACCAACAGACCTGTTTTTTACACCCTTAATGTGTAATCCACATCAGACAGCACCCCCCAAATAGGTGAATGTAAATGACATAAGATTTGCATTCATTGACTGAACTACATATGGGGCAGCTGATAGGACAGAGGAAGCATGCGTCTCAGGGTCCGAGGAATTCGTTTCCCTATGTATAATTTCCTTAATTTAAATTTTCCTCTCTGTGAATCATGACAGTAAGAACTCAGTTTTAGTCAAAGATACTTCTCTGTGTAGGGATTCACATGGTGATTGTGGAAGTCACTCATGTTCTTGAATGAAGCTGGGTTTGGGAATGATGGAATTCTTTCCAGTGTCTGCATATGCGTGCTGAACCTCAGAGTATGCCAGCTTCCTGGAGACTGTTGTCACGCAGTTTACAGAGGTGACAGTCACTAATTTAGACGTTGCTGGGACCTTCCGTGCTCATGTGAGAAATGGTAGAGAATGATGGAGAGTGGCAACTTGGTCACACTTAACGATGTCAGCGGAGCTCGGCAGTGATGGGGGACGTAAGCCGTTGATACTGAGAAACTGGATGGAAAAGCTGGTTATTTATGTATTCTGTGTTGGCATGTAAACTGAGCTAAAGGACCAACTTATTTAAGGAGCATCTCCCATGTTTAGCCCCCCGACACTGAAGAGTTAGTCCTGGGAATAGTGGGTGTGGCTGTTTGTTATTGCTCCTTTAAATGCATCAATTAAAAGTGCATTGTGGCTTAATTAATCCCTTGGCTGCATCATTAGCCATTCTGCTTTGAAGTAAGAAGTTATTTTTTTTTAAAGAGTTCTCTGTTTATTGAAAAAATCGCTTTCACGCGTCAAAGCTTTCATCTTGATTTCAGCCTTTTCAAATGTGCCTACAGCCATGTCGTCGTGTCACATATTTTGCTCCAGGTGGTCTTGAACACAGATATGGAGACATTTTCACGCATAGACACACACACACACACACACACTATATCTAGTTTTTATTACTGCAATACAAATATATACACATTTTCTTTTAAGGACTTTCATAAACAAGTATTAGACAGGAGAGGAGTTTCAGGCCTACTGCTGGCTGAAACATGAAGGGTTTTCATAAGTTGTTCCACATCTTTATGCAGCTGTCAAAGTTCTGCATTCTTTGTTCAAAAAGTGCTCTAAAACAAACAAAATAATCAACACGTGTCTCAAAATCAGAGACAGTGTCCAAAACAATGTTCCCATTTTCATAACTTAACACAAACATAAAAAAACTCTCAAAACACACATTTCAACCACAAAATGCTGTAAGATTCTCAAAATGACAAACACATGCTTTGAAATCAAATCAGTTTATCAAACAGCACAAGAGTCTGACAACACACAAGTTCAGAATTTGTTCCAAGAGCACTCAATGCTGTTCCCTATCTTCTGCTATTGATACAGGCTGTCACTTAAGCTCTCACAACATAATTCTGTACACGGAGACGTCACTACACGTAAAATGGCAAAGTTTATTCAAAGTTTCCACCGTTTTACCCTTTCAGTAAAACAAAACAGGTGCAAATATGTAAAAGAAACGCTGGGACTCTGAAACAATTCAGTTACAGCATATAATTCCAATCATTGAACAACAGCAGGTGATTGAGACTGAGTCTGAAAGAAAACACGTGTTTCGGAATGCTGCCTCATCCTCCAAGCAGCTCCTTTTCCCCTGGAATGAATGCCATTGTTTGCGAAGACAATGCCGACAGCCGGCTCTGCCCAGCTTGTGGATGACACTTTCCCCTCTGTTACGGGGAAAAAGCAGTCAAACGAATGCGGAAAACAACAGTGGACAAAGGCAAGATATAAGCAGGATGCTCTGACGGATGTCACAGCGCAATGCTGTAAACAATTTGGCGTAACGACCTGTTTTCACCACAACTGCATGTGATCTCTCAAAACCTGTCTAATCTTCACTTTTTACCATCCGCAAATGTTATTTATTATTATTATTCGAAGTGGCTCACATCCTGTAACACTGTGTACAGTTTTCAAAACAAAAAAAACTTGTTTTCAGAGGAATAAGAGACTAATTATGAACATCAAACTACAACAGCCAGCTGACCTGAATGATTCGAGCTATAAACATCAAAGCTGTTACACATCTGCCTGACATGGGAAACAGAACAGCACGACGCAAATGCAGCCTTGCAGAGATGATGAAATCGTCCTATTCCCCAGCACATAGGAAGATCCACGACGGAGTGTTATGATGTCAGACAAATTACAGAATACTGCAGCCCCTTGGAAAGACTATCCAAAATTACCATTTACTATTGTGGGCCTGAGGACAATCATGAAGGACCTGGAGAGCAGGGTTTAAAGCCACTGAACAGGGCCCAGGCCAGCAGCCTCACACAAAGGCAAAACGTTTCATTAAGAAGCACCAGGGGATGAGGACACTC
>JAAGVU020000129.1:12636114-12678745 GCA_011763525.2 Mormyrus iriodes
TTCACCCCTTTTAAACGTGTTGTGGGAAGGTGCAACCAGTCTGCTATGATGTCTGAGATAAGCATCATGTCCAGACAGCCTGGACATCAATGCGGCTGGTTGACAGTGGTACTGACTATTCCATATTGGTTCCTCCAAAGCATGTTCATCACTAGATGAAAAGAGGGCAGGAACCATGGGGAACAGGAGCAAGGAAGAAAACAACTTTCCGTCCCCAGAGAGATGGAGCCCAGTGCAGCTGCGGCCTGAAACCAGCTCTCCACTGGCTCAGAAAAAGGAAACGGCAAACCAATACCTGCGGGCCGACCGACCAGAAAACCAGGTGGCCAGGAGAACAGGGACTCAATGCACAGCAACAGAGGCTTCCTGCAACGGTTGTCATTGTTTATCCAACAGACCGTTCGGCACACCTTCTGGAGAGTGTCTGATAGCCACCTATACACGGTGAACGCACCCCCCCACCCCCCCAGCACTGAGGTTCGAGCAGAGCGTCATCACAGCTGAGTGTCAAAGGCCAACAGAATTCCTTAACAGCCCTGAAAGGCTGGAGCTTCACAAGCGAAGAATGACTAACATGCTAAACTGTGCTAATACAATGTTTCAAAACCACACAAGTGCCATTAAAGGCCACTTCTGCACATCAATAAAACACTAAGATTCATTCACACCCTACCCCATGCCCCAAACAGGACCCTCACTCCCCTAAACCAGTCCCCAAACAGTGACCTCACAGCCCCAATCTGTTGGTCCCTCTTACATAACACATGGATTAGAGCACAAAACCTTCATGCAAAACAAGATTTTGTACTTACTTTTCCTTGTTCTCTTTCACGTCAGTCTTTGGTCTGAAAGGATAAAGGAGAAAGCCTGAAATTAGCTACGGCAGACAGACTGAGTGACTTTGCGTGAGACAGCGCCGGGCCGTGGGAGGCGGGGCGGCACTTACCTGCACTCACAATTTCGGTGTTCCGTGAAACTTCTCAGAAACTTTTGCTGTTGCACTCGCTGCTTTATTCTGATGACCTGTTGCGACAGAAGGGGCGGGGTCAAAGACACGGATACATGAACATCACCTCAGACTGCTAACTAACTGCTGATCAAATACCACTTTGTCAGTTTGTCAGTTTTATTCTGACCTCAGACAGGTAACTACCCATCACTGACAATCGACCCCTAACACACTCACAGAGGGCTCTGCTCATAGCAGCGCCACAATAACATCTTTGGTTTGTGTACGGAGATTAACCACATGGTCTCATGTGCATAAGTACAGGACAAAGACGAAATATGAGAAAACGATGGATGAGTTTTGTCATCATCTGCTGCCATCCTTTAGTCGCTTCCGGGTCCATTCACAGAAACCCCCTCTCTCCGTTCTGTCACTTGCTCCCTCGCTTTCTGATGTCTCACCTCCATGGTTGTGTTATAAGTTTCCGTAGGGACACACTCCATCGCCTCGTCGATGCAGCAGCCCCCACAGCGGATGAGGGCGACGCACGATGGGATGTACGTAATCTCCGTCTCATCTGGGTACTCTTGGAAGATGTCCACCAGCACTTCCCTTGGTTGACACAGGCTTTTATTGAATACATCCATGAAGGGAACAACTGCAGAAGAACAGAAAGGTTAGGTTAATATCACAAATCATCATCATTTCCACCAATAGAGTCACTTTTATGAAAAATCCCATCGTGACCAAGAGCCATATTATCATCTTTAAACAACTTCGGCTGTTGTCATGGTTAAGCCACCCAGCACAACTCTGATGGCTTGCTGGATCCTGTCCTAGCTCCCGTCTGAACCCTAAGATCAAGGTTTTGTGTTTCACTTGGCATGACTGGCAACCTACCACTAAACGTAGCATCATAATAAACCTGATCCTCACCCATGGATGGACAAGTAACCCTGATGACCAACACCACCTTCGGTGTTTGCAGTTCAAAGATGAACTACGCATTCTTAAGATATTTCTGTGGGCCCCCTCCTCTTATCGTCCAAAAGCAGGCAGCTGAGGTCGGCTGGAGATACTAAACTGGTCTTACTGTGTAACTGTCTGGCAGAATAGAAGTGGGTGTCCTAAAATGCAGCTTAGATGTGCCCACCCCAAGACTACTTCCCTTAAAAGACTCCTGATCGCTGATTTTTGCTGCATGAAAATGGATGGAAATCTATGAGGTCTGGTGAAGCAGAACTACTTCTGGCCACTAGAGGTCAGTAGACCAGTGTAACGGTGTTAGGCTATCAAAGGGAAAACCTTCGACAATGTCCTAACACCTTCAGTCTCACGCACAAGGCAAACATACCTTCATTTTTGCTCTTCTCTCTATCCTTTGGTATGTGGGCAGCCTGTGATGGACAAAAACGGCATATGTACATATTAATTACTTCAAAAACACCGCAAATCCTTTTTCTTTGTAATTTCAGACATCTTTACGTTGGTCACTATAAATGTGATGTGTCTTACAAAACAAATTGACAAACTTTAGGTACAACCATGACCGTTTCACAAAAAAAAGTTTTAATGGTCATTTATGGCTGTAAAAATACCTTGTAGGCATGGTTTATGTAAGTACACACCTTGAAAAATTGTTGAATGGAAATCTCATAATAGAGAATCAGTTTTTAGCGCGCTTCTTTCTTCCTCAATAGATATTAATTCAATTTATTATTAGGTGTTAGAGCGATCTCATACTGACAAACTAAATGCTGTCGCCCACAGAGAAGTTACAGTAATATGAAACACATCTTAAATGTTTCAATAAGGCCACGTAACTGAAATACTCGTCAGTTACTAACTCTTTTAAGATATTTAAGATAAATCTTACAACCTTTTATGATCCGATGGTATTTTAACTGGTGAATTATACATCGCTCGTTTTACAATCGCGGATGCAGGCCCGTAAAGCCGGCTCCTTCCCAGATAGCCCTTTACAGCCAGCCGGGCAACATCGGCGCTTAGAACCGCACATTAAGATCTTTAATGAAACCGATTAAATGTCGAATTTTATAGCGAGCCTATTTCGCCGACTGGTGCCGTACAAATCTACAATGAAAGGGACGTGATGGAGGGGGGTGTACGTTGCATTACGTTTCAACCAGCGAATTCAGTGTTTCATCATTCAAGAAGCACGTGATCTCGCACTTGCACGCAGGTCACTCTGTTACAGGGCAATCAAGGCGGCCGTTTCTGACAAATTATAGGTTTTCCGTCATCTTTCGGGAGATTTTTGTAATGTGGCTTTTAATGTTATTTTAAATTATAAAATTAATAATTATATTTAATTGGCAATAAACTATAAGAAATTACACGTAATCATTGTTAGTTATTATTAATAATAATAATTTAATTTTGCTGTTATAATTTTGTTGTTTTTATTGTCCTTTCTACTACTGTTACTACAAAAAAGACGGAAACAATTAAAATCTTAAACAATCAAGGAACAAAGACAGCGTGCGCTCTTTCCAGAACGTTGACAGCAGAACTTAGATTTCCGTGGGAAAGATGTTACTTGTTTCAGTCAAACACGTTTCCACACCCGCACTAAAAACACGGAGCTCAGACACAGACCTGATCGGTCCTTGACCCGAACTTCACCATATACATTTATTTTAAAAAAGATAAGCAAACTACAGCTCCCAGAAACGAGCTTCCAGCGCAGTGAGGAACGACCCGGCATGTTAACCGCAATGACGAGCGACTTGCACACGCACGCACGCAGGCACGACTCACTTTCACTCACCGGATCAGGCTCAAGCGCAGACCTACCTTCAGGAAAGACAAGTGAAGCGCCGCTAGAAACAGTTCGAGTATCAAATTCACAACTAAGTTCATGATTATTACTCCAAAGGCGAAGGTCGCTCCGGCAAAACTGTCTCTGTCAAGCAGCGCAATTCGCACTGATATTGCAGGTTTCTCAAGGGGTGCTGAGGGATATCCGCAGCTACATAAACTCCATTTCGCCCCGCACCGGGAGAAGGGGCATAAAGAGGAGAAAGTGTTTCAATTGCGTTCCCCTAACCGCTCCTTATAGAGATCAAGTCGTCCAATAACGGGGAGGGGGGGATCCAAACTGCGCGTCACTTTTTAATCCTCGTCAAAATCCTCTCCTCTTCAGAGCGCCGAAATCCGCATGACAGTAAAGATCCCACATTTCATGTATCAGCCCTTCTGGAGACAGGGTGCTCGTCAAGCAAAACTGGAGGGGAGAGAGAAAAAAACTCATAGACTCCTAAAGACAACTTTGAGTGCCGAAAAGGTAGCGGCAACGCACAGAGGCAAACGATCACAGCAGAGAAACCAAAACGAAACCACTGGTGAAATCGTTAAAATCGTAAGCATTTGTCCAACTCTGCTGTAGGACCGGCCGGTGATGGTCCCCGTTACCTGCACATAATTCTTCTATTGTGGCCCTTTTCCCCTAACCGATAGGACACTAAACCGTGCAGTCTCTTCCAGCTCCTTCTCGGATCTGCTGTAGGGTTAAATGTAGCCTCACACCCCTGCAGCCGCGGGCGATCGCTGATTGGCCGGGTCCAAGGTGGGCCGGAGCGCGTCCGATGCCAGCGATGATGTCGCTTATTAAGCGCTCTCACGGACACTAATCTTCCAGTGCCAGTTCCGGACCTTGACCCGAAAACGATAACTGTGCCGGGAACGTGTGAGATACCTCGGCTCGCTGCCTTTATCCGTACAGATCAAAAATCACGAGCTGTGATATAAATAAAGAGCCACTTCTACCCTGTGCATCTTCTGTGTAAAGTGTGATTTCTGTCCCCGAAACTGCAGCATTTATATCCCTTTCTCCGTTTGCGTACGTGATCCTAAGCATACCTCCGTATGACAGATGGAAAATTAGTGCTTCCGATCAGCGCGAAATTCCAGAATTTCCTGCGGTCCTCCTTAAACGGCAGAAACCGGCGGGATTTGGGGGGGGCTGTCGGGGACCGCACAATGGCCAGCAATTCACAGTTCTGTGTGAACGCAAAGGTGCGGCCGCAAGTGCAGCTTCCACCAACCAGGCGACCGCACTTGTCACGTAGGCACTAAGACTGGGGGCAAAACGGCCTCAGCTCCTCAGCCATCTCCAAGAATACCCGTGGACACCTGACGCTGACTAACGATGCGTGTAAACCCAGGCTTCAGTGTCTGGTGAAATCGCGCACCTGATTCTCCGCTTTTTTCCTCATTGTGTACGAATATTTGGCTAGTATAAAAATATATGTGTATATATATCAAGAGCATATAATGATGGTGGGCTTTCCGATCATCAATGGCTGATTAAACCTTTTGTGTGGCCGTGCATTAACGTAATTTCGGTATGTCTTTTGTCTTTTAAAGTAATCCGGGTTCCTGATATGACCGTAATCTGGTTAATGAAAAGCAAGCAAATGACCGGGTGGAAATTAAGCACTTTAAAGGTTGAGAAGACAGTCTAGAAGAGGCGGAATTGTACCTGACAGAGGAACAGACAGTAACAGATCACATTGTTAAAACACAGACCGATTTCTTTAGTGCTTTAGAAACAACGCAGCTGTACATCTTCAGGAACTCAAGCGCAACATTTTCCACTGGTGGTAATTTTTTCCCAATTATAAATGTAATAAATTACAAAAAAAGAGAATTCAATTCTGGCAGCACAACTCTGCAGACGCTGTCCTGACTGATGAACTTTGCCTTCGCTGGTTGTTCGGCGGCCATACGGTATGGGGAGATAAATCTTTCAGACACATTACGTGCTCTTTGAAGGGCTGGCTGGCCACTTCACACACAGCTCTTCTGCCCGTATCTTAATATTAGTGGTGTTTTTGAATTAAATTGATTTTTAAATCAATAAATATACCCTGTAATGAAACGGCAAGTGCAAGGTGGTACTGCTAGACGTGGGACGGCCGTGTTCCCACTCTATTGCCTCCCCTGCCCCCACCCCGAACCCGTCTCTCCCACATGGACCCTCCACTCAGCCGTGGGACAGGTCAGCACGCACTCTCACGCCACCCCCCCACCCCGGCACTCTGCTCCGTTACCATGGTTTTCTCCAGACTGCCTTTTCTTCGTCTTTCCACCACGCGGAGACGCAGCCTGCTGCTTTGTGTGTGTTTGTGTCTGTGTGTGCGCCAGTTTGACTGTGAATCTGACTGCCTGTGTTTCTTTGTGTGTGTGATTGTAACTTTTACTGTGTGAGGGTGTATCTCTGTGCTCCTACGTGGTCGTGTCTGTGTTTGTCAATCCTGTGTGTGGCGTGACTGCACGTGACCGCATGGACGATTCCGTCTTTAACAGTATCTACAACTATTTTTACCCCAGTATGCATTTTGCTTTTAAAATATACGGCTATGTGTGTGTTACTCAGTCAACGCAGCGCGTGTTGCTCAACTTCTTACTGCCTTAAAGTATCACTCTGAAATGTCAGGGTAGTGATATCATTCTATATTTACATGAATGGTCTGAGTATAGTGCTCAGAGCTCCACAAAGTCTAACGTCACGTGTGATGCTCTAGCTCTTCATCACGCGCAGCCCGGGGAGCCCGGACAGCCGCTTCTACGCACCGTAAAATGGGTGACATTTTTTGGACCCTCAAGGGGGCGCTGCAAAGACACTTGTTGTCATTTGAAGGATTTTGAAGGAAAAACCATAGTTGAAAATATAAGTTATATAAGTAACGTGATATATATAAATTTCATATTATATTCAATAGGCAATTTAATATATCCATAAGCTCAAAGGGACCCAGGTAATGAAACTCCATTTTTAAGAGACTTTGCTTTGGCTGTGAGTAGACATACTGTACTGTCCTCAAGGTCTCTCGGTGGTTATCAGTACATACAGCTAGGTGTTCTGCCTCTCCGTGTTGTGTCTTTCCGTGGGTGAGTCTTGCCCAGTCAGGTTCATGTCCTTATATTTCTTTTGGCCTTTTTATGTGCATTTTCCCCTGGAATCGGTTCACGTTTAATGCAAGATTAATGTTTCTTGATTGTTAAAACAAATATCTGACTGACCAACCCTATACAGGCAGCCTTTATCTATCAAAAACATCTATTAGTGGCTGACACTGGTCAGCAGCGCATTAACTAGCGCTAACTAGCTTAAGATCTCATGCCAGTCTAGCCTTGTGGTTCATGCTTGGCTATAAGGACGCCTGGCTCGTTTCTTTCTGATGGATGTCTGATCCCTGCGGTACAACCCGTCCTGCCCCGTTCTATCCCTGGATCCTCTTTAAGACCTCTCACATGCTTCCCAGGGAAGGCCCTGGAGTTGGGAGGGCAGTGCGTTCTGCTGGCAGATGATAGAGAGGCCAAGAGGGAAGGAGAAAAGGTCTGAGGGCCGTGATGGTATCCCATGGAGGATCCTCCTCTCCATCTGGGACATTGATTTAATTGAAGAATAACATGAAGTACTGCTCTCCCCTCGGCTGATCTAAGCAATGTTTCAGTTGCTGAGAGGCTGAGGGTTATTGAGCTTATATGGTGATGTAAGTCACCTGTCCCCCCCCCCTCCCCCCCACACACACACACACTCAAACAGGACATTTATACAGTAAACGTACATACACACACACACACATGCGCTCCCCTGCATTCTGGTTTCCCCCAGAAAAACCCACCTAAAGTTCTTTGTAAGGCATGTTTCAGTGTAAGCAGGGGCCAGTTTGTTGGCTCCCCCCCCCCCCACCCCAATATTTCAATATCTCGGCTATATATCTAGCTAGCTAGCAGGCAGAGTCAGAAGATTGTAGCTACCTAGATGGTTTGCAGAACATACAACTTCAGCATCTTCTAAATGCACAAAGTGTTTATTTAATCTTTAATGTAGTGACTGTTTGTGGTCAATAGGGAGCCCCCAAACCTTGGGGGGGGCATGCAAATACATGGTTTGAGTGGCACTGGTATGTGCCAGTATAGCTGTGTATGCCTGAGTTAGAGGAAGACGGGATAAATAACTAGGTTTGCGTGCCCAAGGGCCAGAGCAGACTGTAACATTGCATTGGAGCTCTTTAATATCAAATCGTAGCACTTACAGGCACCAGCACAATTCAGCCATGTCTTCTGGGTAACAGCCTCTGTGTTATTGATTCTGGGATGAGATGGCTGCCTCGGTGAGGCACATGGGCACCAGTGATCCCTGGGAAGGTTTGTCACTCCAACTCTCAGCGGGTGCCCTTGGGCCTGGAGCATGGATTTGCCAGTCATCCTTCAGCCAAAATGAATTCGGTTTACAAAGAATGCTGGGTGTTTGTTTTCTCAGAATTGTTTGAGGGTGGGCCCAAAAACCAGGAGACACCAGACACCCACTGACCCTTGGAAGCCCTTCCCAGAGCTCCCCCACCTATACCACCCTGAACCAGCTGGCCCCTGCTTACAGTGTGGAAATCAGAACAGGGACATTTCCCGTATTTTCGCTGGTCACCTGACCATGCCCTTCGTATGCTCAGCCAGTCAGCTTGTTGCATTCACAAAGGTGCTGATGGGTAGCTCGTCCTTCATGTGGACAGTTACATTCTCAGCCTGACTGCAGGCACCATGCCAAATCTCACAGCTGCTCTGCAAAATTCTGTATCACTCTGCTCTATGAAACTCTCAGCACCTTTGTCTGATCAATGACATAGTGATGGTCCACTCTGCTGCCTGTTGATCTGACTGTTCCCTCAATTCAATTCAATTCAATTCAATTTGTATATAGTGCCTTTCACAACGGAGTCGTCCCAAGGCACCTTACATGGGTGTGTTTTGATATTAAGATACAGTAATACAAAACAGGGAAAAGGAAAGACACAGAAATTAGCTAAAGATAATGGAGGAGGGAACCCAAAAATTCCCAAGAAAGGAGAAAAAAAAAACTTTTACTGGTTCCCATAGTGGCTGCAAAGCTAATGTGGGTGAGTCTCAGTATCCCTGCGTCCCACCCAAGTGAAGCCATTAGCCTTCTGTCCGAACCTGAGCAGTGATTCACACTTGACCATTGAGTGTTAGCTACAGTAATCCCAGGAAAGTGATGTATACCGGTTCTGAGAAGTGACTTAAAACATTACAGAATTATGGAAAATGTTTCTGTCATTAAGTTTATGACACCGGGAGGAAATGCACAGACTAACCTTTTAGCGGGAACTCCCTTTTCGGAGTAATGAGGGTAAATCATCTGCTGGTAAGTTTTCCGGCAAATTTCCATTATGCAAAACCAAACATGTTATGTTGACTGTGCTAGGCTGAGGAGAAGGGTTTTCAGGAGCCTTCCTGCTACATTTTGCCTTCTATAGAAGACATAAAATTGACAGGTGATTCAGGGAGGACTCAGCCCGCATCCACGGGGCACAGTTTAAAGGTTTATAGGTACAGTTTACACCCAAACTTATTGAGATAACAGTGCAGCCTTAGATTTAAAATTACCCTCACGTGCCCACACTTTGCTGATTCCTATTAGCATGCTGCCCTTGAGCGTGCTTTGAGGCACCTTCAGGTATCTTGTAGTCTCCTGTGTCCTACTATCAGCATGCACACTTTGCCTGACCTTATAGTGCCTTCTCCAGACTCTTCTGTGCTCCTCACCCAGGATGAAGGCATCACTAAGAATACCAACGGTAATCTTCTGGGAGAACTTCATATACACAAAATGATTAAATCAATTCCTCCTGGTCTTTTAGGTCTCCTTTCAGCAATATCCTTTTTAAATTGTTTTATAGTGCTGGATATAATTGCAGTCTTTTAAGTGCCTCTTTTTGTGGTATAACAGTAGATCCCCTGGGATCTGGATTTGACTGCAGTGTCTAAAGGACCTCCTGGGTGGCTCGGTCAGACCATGGCACCAGGAGATACCATCTTTTTTTTTTTTTTTTTGCGTCATTCACCATTTGTGCCTGGGAACTTGACAGCCAGGGACATTGTCCGTCTGGAGTCCATCCAATCGGCGCTCAGCAGTCCTGCAGTGCGAGCGGGGAGCGGAGCCACAACGGGCGTGAATCGGAAGAGCCTACGTCAGCTGCAATCCGACACCCGACAGGCGGAGCTTGAACTGGATCAGGCTAACTTAGAAGAGGAAATGGGAAGGGAGGGGG
The DNA here is from genome assembly GCA_011763525.2 of Mormyrus iriodes. NCBI lineage: Eukaryota > Metazoa > Chordata > Actinopteri > Osteoglossiformes > Mormyridae > Mormyrus > Mormyrus iriodes. Next base: position 12,646,162 of record JAAGVU020000129.1, read on the forward strand.
GTCTCATTTTCAAAAAAGGCTGGTGGGAAACTTAGAGGCAGACAAAGAAGCGGGAGAAAGAGATCATTGCTTGCATGAGTGACAGCAAAAGGGAGGCAGCTATGAAATCCCACAGATCATTACAGGAGAACGCTGAGGGCAACTCAGAAGCTGTATGGCAGGGGCCCCCTGCTTGTAAGTAAAACAGCTTTGAAGTCAGGGGTCCAAGAGGGCAAGAGAGGCGGGCCCAGACAAGAGGGGGGGGGGAGATTGGGGTGAGGGTAACAGACTATGCCTCAGGTCCAGTTCTGGTAATCAGCAAAGTCTTACTGTTGAATCAAGCACAGATCACCTGCTGCGTTCCCACGCCCATGGGCGGGACAGCAAATGCAGCATAGGTGAGCGCAGCTAACCGCACAGCATCCCACCGCTGTCCAGTCAGGAGCATCTAAGGTCATGGACTTTCCCACCTTCTCCATACAGGGTTCCTCACTGCTCCACAGCACCCCCTGCTGTTTCATAACGACCTCACTATTGCTTCCCTTGAAGCTATTACACATAGTTTTCCCTGTGATCTCGCCCGGGCAGATTCTGATGGTTCCACTTAATTAGCGTGTAAAGCTTTGATGTGCCTATGGGATCTCACGTGTGACTCATCCCCCGTATCTATGCTGATCCCCAAGTCTTCCTACACTTCAGTTTGGAGGACATGGATGGCCAGCACTGGGAGATCATGAGAGTGGCTGGGGCCCCATTTCCATCTTTCCGGAAAATTCCACCTGCTCCTCATCGGATCCAAGTCTGTGGGAGTGCCTGGATCTGTCCATGAGCTCAAGGCAGACTGCCAGGCTGGTACTGGCTCACTGCCATCTGCTGTTAAGCTCAGAAGCTCGAGCCTACTGTGTGTTGCTGCCCGGAGCTAGAGGAGATTGCTCCCCCAAAAGTGAAGCCCTTATTTGGGACACCTGACCGTTACTCAATAAAGACGTTCCTGATTAAAGTGCTTGTCACTCCCGCTTAAATGAGTCCTTAAGCTCTATAGTGTCTGCAGCTATGACATCAGGTAATGCTGTTTGGCAATCCTCCTGTGGCCAGTGTACAAACTCCATAGTTCCACAGCCTTCATGGAATTGAAGAACAAACAACTTTGTTACTTTACTTTGAGTCACACACCATGTTGACCGGCCTCACACACTATGCTACCATACGTCTGATCCTACACTCTGCATTCACCATGCTTCACCTTCAGCATGCTACGCACTCCCACACCCTTGCTATGCTGCCACTGAGACCTGACATAATAACACAGAGAAGGCAGTGACTTCTATTGAATTTCAATTGAGCAAATTCATCTTGAAGAGTTATGACTCTATCCCCTGCAAGTGTCATTCCATCGATCGCCTCTGGATAGTGAGATCCAAAGAAACCTATAGATTTCACAAGTGGTTGATCTGAGGGCTCACTGAAGATGGGCAGGACCTACCGACTTTGCGTTAGAAGTAAATGAGGAGACACGCTCTCTTAAATCTTCAGGAACACCTACTGCTCTGAAAACAGACCTTACAATGCATTACCTCTTATTGACCCGCCACTGAACCCTGATTGTCTGCCAAAGTTGGTCATCTAGGACCCTCAGGAGAGCGTCTACATAGACGAGCCCGCTGGCCATTCCATTCATGCTCACCCAGCAGTCTGTAAACAAGCCAGTCGTTAGACACAGGGCAGAAATTAAATATACTTTCAATATTTATTTATTGGAGTAGCAAAAATTATTGTAGAAATGTCCCGTGGGACTCCACATGTTGTCTTTGTCCTACTTTTCTTAGAGAAATTGTAGTTATACTTTTAAATAGCTTGAGTAAATAAAGTATATTATGAAGTCTTGTGCAAGCATCATGCTGGGTGGAGGTCCTCCACCTACACCATTCAATGATTACTATGCCCACCTCCATAAATCTGTTCCAACTTTTAGCACTGTTTTATCCCTGCTAAGTTCATAAGGCTTCCAATCTTGTCATTTTTTTCTCCAGCTTAATCCCATATTCCCATCCATGATAACCTTCCTGGATTCAGCTCAGTGTATCCTGGAAGGTTCTGACTCGTAGACTCATCATACACTGTGTTAAAAAAATAAACAAATGTCTCTTTTCTCAAATAACTAGGGGATTCAAAACCACATGCAACGTGGATCTCGCTTTCTGTGTCACACCTGCTTGTGTCTGCACTCACGTATGAAGTGGATATTATTTCATCATTCTTTCATCAGACTTTTCTTGGGGGTGTTTCAATTCTCCAGCAGTATCCAGGAAAGAGGAGTTGCTTATCTATGTTATTCGACAGGTCTGTCGGATGCACTGAAACACACATAGATGCTTGACTTTAAGAGCCTGTTCTCCATACTTCCCACATCAAAACCCGACCCTGAGGTGAACATCTGTGGAACATGCTGGAATCATCTGTCCCCAAGAGAGATGTTTAGCATGGAGCCAGTCGGTATGAGCTTTGAGAGGAACAGAGCAGTCCAGTTCAATGTGGTTAACATCGCAATATCAAGATGTCCAGTAGTAAAGGAAATTTAAGCCCCTCATTCCTTGGACCCCCAGGAGTTTTTTCCCCTATTAGTCCAACCTAAGGGGGTTTTTATTCTTCCCCTCTGCTGTCTTCCAGCTAGTATAATGTGCTAGTGTTTATATATGTGTACGTAAAGAGCTCTGGGTCAACTGTGTTGGGAAGGGTTTGAACTTAAATTGAACCTTAACTAATTGAATTTTTAACCGAAAAAATGAATATGAACAAGAGTTGTAGTAGTAGCAATAATAATAATAATAATGATAATGATAATAATAATGAATACATACGAAAATAAATAAATAATAGTGAAACGTGTTTCTGTTTACACAATTTCCTCACACTACAATTAGGAATCCAGTCTAAACTAGACTTAGCCAAACCTGACAGACAGAAAAAACCGCATGAGAGATTACAGGGGCATGGCTTCATGGAGCGACGGTGCAGGTCTGTCGGTGATTGGTGCTCCTGGTAGGTGTGCCGTAGGGGGCGGGCCATCACGGATCAGTTGTCCCTCTCCTGACTTCCCTGTGGAGGTCCCACCCTACCTTCCTTCCCGCCAGTCCCGCCAGGCAAACATGCTGGGCGTGTCATCTTGCTCTGAGACAGGTATGCGTTTCCTTTTGCCGGTAGTGTGCCAGTTCGCCACACGGCGCTGTGAAGTCGGTTTACATTTTTCACGATATCGACCTAGGCCCTTCCCCTTCTCACACATTGTTTGAAGGTGAACTTTGCTGACCCGCTACTGCGCAACTGGAATCCATAAAACCTCAATTAGTCTGCGCAGGTCACTGATCCGTGCGAGTGAATTAGTGTCTGCTTCCTGCCTCCCCACTAGCGCTGACTTCCGTGTCACTGCACCACAGTAGTGAGCTGTACGGCTGGCTTCCCAGCATGGAAAATCACTTACTTATCTCCCATTTGCAAATATACAGTCTCCAAGGAGCAATCATTTATCAAAGTTCTTAAAGTTAAACATGGATCATTCTGATTTTAGTCAGATGTTACATGGAGCAGTTCATACATATTATCACGTTTCACGTCACTCAGAATACAAACATCACTGCACTTGTGACCCTCGGTCACAGAAACCTCACTGCACTCATAATCCTGCAGTGAGAGGCACTTTGCTGTAAGGTCCCACGACTCCCAATCTCTTTCACGTGGCTCTTCCGTCAGTGTTAGGTGACGTGGTTCCCCTGCAGATATTTTCTGCTAAATTGCTGGACCTCTGCGGCCCTGTACTGCTGTGCCAGTTTCTCACTGATGCTCCAGATGCCCCAATAAAGTTGCACTCATAGAGCTTTAAATTAAAAAGATTCAGACTGTACCAGTGTTACATATGCAACAGATTGGGGATGGCATTGTTATGACAGCACAAAGAGTAGCTGAACCAGATGTTTCATGCCAACCAACAAAAATGTCAACGGATGATCCAAAAGCCAATATTCATTGGCCCGGCATATCACATGACCTCAAGGCTAAGGTTCACACAAGCTGCCCACAGGAAGCAATTACAGTAGCCAAGTGTTGTGATCTTGGTGACAAAGACCCTTATTTGGGCCCCTGTCAGTCTTCTCTTTTCAGGAAACCCACACCTGAATGACAACCTCTGAAGCCCAGAATCTTCCTCATGGGAGATCAGTTCTGTGTTAGATGCACGCTGTTGTCCTGCAGGCTGCTTTGTACCACAGGGAGTTCTATCTTCCTGTCTTTAAGTGTGCAGAGGTGATTAAAACGACACCTTGAAGCTCTAGCAATGCCCACAGAGACCCATCCCACGTGGTGATTTATGGCTTTGCTGAAGGTCCCTGCAGGCCTTGGCTTGGCTCAGCCATGTTTGGGGGTTTAATGAAACCTCACACCTCCTTACCAAAAAGGGGCAGTGATGTAGACAGCAGGAAGTTGGAATATGTTGAGTACGGAGCAAGGAGCCAAAAGTGTGACCAGTGAGCCACAGACAGCATAGGAAATGCCAGTACACCAGGCAGCAGGGACACTGTCCTAGAGAACAGGATGTGGCTTTTAAGTCCTGGGAGAACAAGCCCACATGTCCCACACTGTCCACCCCTCCAGCTTATCTTGTATTGCCCAAACAAGCTTACAATTCAGGCCAGATTCAGGATTTGACCCGAGTAAGCGAGAAGGTATTTAAATGTTACAGCAAAAGAGATAAAGCGGGTCACTCCCAGCTTGGTTCTTGGTTACCCTCATCATCATCAGCAAAAGGTCGCCCTACTTTTGGCTCAACCAATGAATTAACGTCAGCTTGCATATTGCCATACAGAAGTGTTATGCACCAACAATTGCTGCCGAATGCCAATGTATTAACAGCCAATAGCAAAGACCTGTAGGGTCTAGTTAATTGGTCAGGAAGATAATAGGAACATTTCAGTCTACATTCACTTTCAAAGCCAAAATTCAGAATGGCTCCAACACCATGAAAGCTCAACGGCCCCATGCTGCTTCCACGTCTGACTGATCACAAAGCTTCACAGGCTGCTGGCTAGCTTGTATTTCACTGCCAGAACCTGAGCCGGATCACTCTACTGGTACCGATTACATGAATGGGGAGGCTCATGCTGGACTCTGTTCCTGGTCCAAAAGTCCCAGCTCTGATCATTTGGCCTCAATACTCAGAAGTTTTAAAAATATGCTTCTGTTATTGACTTAGGGGGTCCCTGCCAGACCCCCCCCCCCCGCTTAACAAGACATCAAAAGGTCTGAAACTTCCATTTTGAACTTTCTCTGTCGGAGTCACTTAAGAGAATTCTCTCCACTCTTTTGTGGCCCCTTTCCGAAAACAGCCGACTCATTACAACAGAGGATCGGGAAAGAGTATTACCAGTAGAATTATGAGTAGATGAATAGCTGCTTTTTTAAATAAGAGAAGGAATAATGCCAGATGGCAAAGAAAGGCAGGGAAAACCCATACAACCTCCAGCTGGGCCTGTGCCCAAGAATGTGGAGAAGGCAGGGCATGTATAGGAAAGTGTTACAGAACTTCCACATTTTCAGTAATACTGAATGAGTTAATGATTTAGCAGTGTGACATCTGCCCGCGGAGTCAGCGGGCACCTAGACTGACGTCCAGAGGCTGCGGTCACACAGAAATGGTCCAAGGGAAAGTCACAGGATGACAGTGTATTCGTACATAACCTCTGTCTTAAGTTAACCCAGCTACCTGAGAAATCCTCCTTTGTGGAACATCCTGCTGGTTTTTCTTGGTGCTATTAGGTACTATGTAGGGGGAGGTGTCTTGCAATATGTCTGTAACTGAGGCCACTACTGTGTGTTAGTCGAGTCCCTGTATACAGTAAATGAGGTAAAAGCTGCATCTGTTTCCATGGCACAGATGTGAAGCTGTTGAGTATGTGCGTCACCTTCTGGCACAGGTCTTGTCTCCATTCCTGTTTGAGATTTATATGGACAGGGTATCAAGGCTTCTGGTATGTTTTCGGGGGCTGTACACAGAACTGACAACCCTACCATTTGCAGATGATGATAATCAGCACCCTCCAAATCTGAGGCTTTGGTAGTCTCTTGGAGTATAGTGGATTGCCAATTAATAATAATGACACTTTATTGATCCCCATGGGGAAATTCTCTTCTCACCTGCTGCATTTTGCTCTCCGTGACACACACATGAATGAGAGCAACCTAGGCAGTGAAGGGCAGCCACTTGCAGCAGCACCCATGGAGCTGAGGCTTTAGGGCCTTGCTCATGGGCCTACAGACACACGACTATTCTGCCGAGGCCAGGCTCAAACCAGAGACCTTCCACTCACAGGCACAGAGACTTAGACTGCTAAGCCACACACTGTCCCCAGTTCCAGCTGAGGGTAAACAGTCTTTACTAAGAGAAGGAGTTTAAGCACCTGGGGATGTTGTTCACAAATCATGGTAAGAAGGAGATTGACAGGCAGAGCAACAGAGTGGCTCCAGTTTCACGGGCTTTGAGCAGATCTATGGTGGTGAAGTGGGAGTGAAGTCATCGGACAAAGCTCACGGTTTACCAGTCAGGGTATGACCCTGTCCTCACCTATGGTGATGAGCTCATGGTTGTAAGATAGCAGCAGACAAAATTATTTTTTTCTCTGCAGGGTTGCTGGACTAACATCATGACCGGGTGAGGAGTTCAGAGCTCCTCAGAGACCTCTAAATAGAACAGCTGCCTTTTTGGATCGAAAGAGTCAGCTGAGGTGGTTCGGGTAACTTGTGATGCCACCTTGGTTGGCTCCCAAAAGAGTTGTTCCAGGCGTGTCCCACTGGGTAGAGGCTGCAGGGGAGACCCAGGGCATGCTGGAGGGATCATATCATCCTGCTAGTTGAAAATGTCTGGGAACCCCTAGAACAGGTTGAAGTCTGTGGCCATGGAAACAGTGCTATAAAAATGATGATGATGAAATATGGAGTTTAGCAATAATCTAGCACCACTAACATCAAGATTACATTTTCTTGAAGCTCCTTGAGGTCCTTGAGGAATCTTTGACGAATCAGAAAAATACAAATGACACCAAACATTTAAACCCTGAAAACGAATGTGCTTTGAGAATGCATAGGTATGGATCCTATTTTATTGCAGATGATTAATGGTCACCCAGGCAAGGCAAAAGCAAACATTTATAAATTATTCACCTTTTACAGACTGCATGTCTGCCTGCACATCGGGGTGATACAAAACCTTCCACATGAAGCATGGTGAGTAAGGAATGATGCATCTAGTACAGGGTACTGCGCTAACACAGTCAGACAGTCTCAACAGTAAATTCACTTAAGCACATGCACATAAGCGGTCCGTGGTGAAACATTCTGGAAAATAAAGGTATATTCATGACTGCTGGATGAGAGGTTTAAAGTTCACACAAACAGATGTGACCATATATGTGTAAAAAAAAAGCTGGAGATGAATGAACAGCATCAGAGATTCCTTGGTTTAATTTTTCCAAACACTCACAGTTCCATTCCCTAATTCAGTTTCCCCAAACACTCACAGTTCCATTCCCTAATTCAGTTTCCCCAAACACTCACAGTTACACCCCCTAATTCACTTTGCCCAAACGTACATTTCTGCTCCCTAATTCAGCTACCCTAAGCACTCACGGTACCAGCATGTATAATTTTAACATTCTCTCAGTGTTTGTACAAGTTTTTCCCAGGAACTCTGGTTTCTTCCCGCAGTCTAAAAAATGTGGTTAGGTGAACTGGACTGGCATCTCATCTGGGGTTTTCCTCTGGTTTGTGCCCTAACAATAACTGCCAAATACTACTTAATTCGCCCTATAAAGTAAAGAACAACCACTCATTTATTCACCATTCCTGAATAGTTAGTCCTTCACCCACTACAGACAGAAATCTATAATCTACATGCAAAAAACAATAATGAAGACATGTCTAACTTTCTCTGCCCTTCTAATCGGAATTCTCTGTGAAAAGAGAACATTTTTTAGGCTCAGTCACTGTGTTACATTGGCAAGAAAGACTCACTCTTGTTTTTGCGCACTATAGTAATAGTTTGGCTCCATTTGCAACACCATTCTTGCTACTACATGTTTACACCTGAGGATATATATGAAGTGTATATATGCTGTTTTTTTGTGACACTGCTGGTCAAAAAGTCAATAAACAGCTGATATAACAGGAATTGGAAAGTGTGGTGCTGATATAAAGATGCACACCCTTGGCAGATGTTACGCATGCACCCAAAAAGATCCTTATTTGCTCCACTGTTGGTTTAATGGCCACAGTATCAGCAACAGAATAGAAAAATGCCTACTTGACATGCTTCGTTCAACCTAAGCTGAAACATGGAGACCACTGAGTTTTGATGCCACGTGATGCCAAAGCACCAGCATTCTTGTGCTGCCTCATCTCGTCTCTTTACTCTCTGACACATTCACCACTTGGATTGCAGCCAATCTGAGTCAACTCAGTCTTGCGATGTGCGGCGAGCCCCGGAAGGTCATCCTCTGGAATTCCGACGTGGACACACACAGACAGACCCGAAGCAGCCAAGTTCCGTCTCATCTGACTACAGCGCTTATTTCCACACTCCTGTACGCTCACTCAGGCACTTCCGAAGGCTTTTGGTCAACGAGATAATGACTCCTCCTCGCTGGGGTTCAGTCAGTATGTGTTTAAACCTGCGCGCGTTGGCGTGTGGGATGACTGATCGGTGCTGCTCCCAGAAGCTCTAAGCCTTTTGCTTATTTACCTTCCCCAGATTCTTGGCCCCAAGAGTGACGTGAATGATGAACGGCCCGGGAGACGCGGAGAAGATCAAAAGCAGAATAAAAAGTGAAGGTTTTATTTTCGGTTTTGGTGCCACGTAGGCTGTACGTTTGCAGTGAGGCACAGGTGCAGGGTTGGGGTCATTTTGCCCCCTCCTGCATGATCTGCGTGCCAGAAGTCTTGAGAACTCCTCGTGTGATTTTCCCCTAACTTTCAATAGACGACTCTCTCGGGCTGCAGCGTGACCCACAGCTACACGCATTTCCATGTCAATGACGTGGTTGTGGCTTCTGGGTCAGCAGTATGTCGCAGGAGCTTGAGAAGCCGTGAAAGACTCAGTCAGAGCTCAACTCTAATCTGGCCAAGATCAAAGTGGTGAGAGACACTATTGACAGACCTGCAGAGTAAACTATTAGAAGAATAAGGCAATAAACTGTGAGTAAGGGGACCACTGATATCACTCTAAAAAGAAGGACCCCTGTGTCCAAAGAGGAGGACACCGGTAAAAAGCTGTCAAGTGGGAAAGGTTATATCATACATACACTACGGAAGCCATGAACAGTATATCCATCAAGATAAATATCTTGTTATCTCAAAATAACAGCAGAAAAAACAGACTGTCTGGACGAAATTTGGATGAGTGCTCACCCTAACCCTAATTCCCTAACTAGTTGCCTGTCTCGATGCCTGGCAGCTGAACTTGGCCCTGGAGACAAACTCATTCTGATTCCCTGCCAGAAACTCTGGGATAGGATTATTATTTATTATACAGCATTTTCACCAACAATACCCCCACATGAGCATTCACAGCTTGGAAGTAGAAAACGTACTCAGATCTCCAGCTTAAATGATTCCCGGGCCTTTTTCAAAGGAAGGAGCTTGACTCACTCCTGGAAAACATTATGTCTGAAGATGTAGTAAGTGTGCTCCCCTCTTCTGAGGTGTATGTATAATTGCGTTGATAGCAGCGGACGCAGGATGACATCAGCTCATAGGGAGGCCCGCATGCAAAGGCTGAGGTTGTTTTACCCTACTTCACAATCGCAAAGTCTATGTCTGAGGGGGGACCTACAGCGCCAAAGTGAGGCTCATTTGAAACATACCACAAGAACAGGGAGACACTAGGTGTGGTGCTGGTGCTGTTTCAAATCACTACAGTACCAAACACTTCATTAGTATGTTGATTAGACATGCAGCTAAATGTCGTACATCGCTGTACATGTTCGTCACAGTGCCGACAGTAGATCATAGGTCTGATTATGGAAATGGACAAAAATCTGTCTTTCTGAAAGGTAATATCCACATTCTGCATTTTTGAAATAACCAGTGCTCGTAAATTAATGGCAGGGCTGCCAACTTCGGTCAGCTGGCTGGAGTGAGATTTTCAATTCAAGACAAGTCTGCACACGCATTCACATGTATGTAACATTTATTGCCTTGTTAAAAGTCTGTAGGATTTGCAAACTACCCCAAATTTTTTGTTGTAGGTAATAGTAGGTTTATAATGGATTAATCTAGATTTACCGTAAGATTGTAAGATAGATTTGCTATAAGATGAGTGTGAAAGTCTGATGTGAAAGATGCATGGAAGTTGGCAACCCTGTTACTGGTCAGCTGGGGTATTTTAATGCATGAACTTACCTCTGCTATAAAGGAACCTCAACCAACCTTGTTTCATGAAATTTTAACCAGCCTCCCTGCCCCAATTGACAACTACAACATCGTAGAAAATATTAGGGGAGACTTTAACCAATGCAAATATCCCAAGGGCCTCTGACTATGTTAATGTGCCTCTGCTGGTCAGATGTGGCTCTGGCTTCACAGCAAGTGTACCATCCTGCTGCTTATCAGGGCTAAGAAAACTCATTTGTAAAATGTTTATGGCAGAGCTAATTGTTACTCAAATATTGGTACAAGCTGCAGCATTAAATGATTTCTGATTCTGTTGATAAGAACTACCCTGAGAGACAGGAAAAAACATATTTAAACAGTCCAGGGTGCTGAAAGATTTTCCTGTGTCTCACACTGTGATAAGTTATCCTCTGATGTGCTTTTTGTTAAACTTTTACAGGCACATAAAGCGTATTTGAATCCACTACTTAATGCAGGAGCTTATAGGAATACTTTAGCAGATTAAGATCAGATTAATGTACAGGTTGAGTTCAAAGGCACATTCACATAAAGGGAATAAATTTGACAAAGCTGATTTCTTGAGGAGCATTTCTAGATGTCTCAGGTCAGTAAGAAGGTTGGGTGGCCTGATTTCTTTGACCCACAGAGTGCTAGTCATTTAACCTACATAGCCTGACATGTGGGGTACCAAAGACAAAGCTACTATTCTAATCCACTGGCTAAATGCTGATGTCCAGAAATGAACTAATTGTTAGGACTCGGCTGAGCTTGAGGTCTCCATCACAATCAGGTGTTCCTTCCTTTGGTGGCTCTCCTCTCACTGTAGCTCTGTGTTTTTCAGCGGGACACTAACCCAAGATAGGGGTTGCTTCCTGACCCTGGACCTGGAAGAATATTATTCCCAAACAACCATGGAATGTTATTCAAACAATGGTTCCTAGAATTAAGGAGTACCAAGCATTGACGGCTGATTCAGCATCGCCAGAAGGTCATGGAAACAAGCACCTATTGCTTCAGTTTTTGTAAACTTGCAGTGGATTCTCAGAGCACCATGAGTTGGCCGCTGTCTCCATCACTAAGCCTCCTCTCTTTGCCGGAGGCCGGGATTGTTCTGGATTGTTCCTGCTTTCTCTGTCACTGCCGCCCCATCTACAAGGACTGCAAGTTGTTCCACAATCTTTTTCTTGTGGGATACTTTTTTGAGACTCCTTTGGCCGGTGTCAGCCCAGAGCTCCTTGGACCATGGCCAGTTTTCGAACAGATGAGGGTCACATCCCGGCCTGCCCCCCCTTTCTGCAGAGCATTGAGTATCTCCAGATGTTACTCCTTGAGATGAACTTTTCTCTTGCCCTTCTTCTTCATTTACCTAAACACAGCTGAAATGTAGGCAGGAAGAAATCCTCTCCGAGTCAGGTCACACCTTGTGAGAAATTAATTTAGCTGAAATCTTTAACGTCACAGGAAAAACGTATCTGGTTGTTCCAGAGCCTAGTCAAAGGGAAGGACATGCAGGAGAGAAGATTTCAATTCAGAAAAAAGATCACTTACAGTTTTACAGCACCTTTCCCAAAATGTTTGCCCTAAAAGATTTAATTTAAAACAAATTCAGAGCAGCATTACAGAGAAGTTGAGTCACTTAACATTTAAAAAAAAACAACATTATTAAAAACACATGTTTTGGATTTGCTTTTTAATCTCTTTATAGTGTTTTATTGTATTTTACTTTACGTTATTGTTGTCTTATTTTTGTCTTATGTTGTATTATTTGCTTGTTCTCTTACTGTTTTTTATTTTATTGTTTATTTGATCAATCCATATTTTACTGTATTCATTTCTATTAGTTCTTACTTTTATGTTTTGTCTGTTTTTCTTCTATTTTATTTTTATTCCATGTATTGTACTCTTATTTAGTTTACTTTATTTATTTGACATTTTACTAAATTCATTACCTTATTTTTCTGATTTTTCATCTTCCATTCCTTCACCCTACACTATCTTTGACTATATTTCATTCAGCTCTGTTTCTTATTTTAATTCCATATGTGAAGCACTTTGAGCTACATTTTATGTATGAAAAATACTATATAAATGAAGATCATTATCATTATAACAGGGTACCTAAACAGTCACTACACAAGGGTGTATACACATTATAACAGGGATCGGTAGGTTATTGTATGCAAACTTCAAAGCAGTCTTTAGACGAGAGGACTTGGCATGGGGGGGGGGCGAGTCCAGAAATAATGTGCTACTAGAAGGGAAAGGACACTTACTTACATTAATTTAGTTGATACTGTTAACCAAAGTTACATAAAACTGAGAAAGCAGGGTCAGCCAGTCTATGGGCCAACTGGGGATAAGGGCCTTGCCCAAGGGCCCAATGGCCTGGGGCAGATCAACTTAACAGCTTTCTTTTGGAGCTGAAAGAGAAATGAGAAGGGGAGGGTATTTTGTCACACCTTATTAGTGACTGCATTATTCCGCTACTGCTGCCTACAAAGAAATTACTTTGCTGATCACGGGATCAACTGGCGACCATCTGATCACATCCGCAGTGTCCTAAAACACAAATGGGTCCCTGTGATGTCCAGCCATCTGTGTGTCTGGTCCAGCTGATGCATGTCCTAGAATCAGGACAGGAATAGAAAAATCATACAGACAGCGGCAGGTGTAGCAGCACCTGTGGCAGCGAGGTGACCATGTTGAGTTAAAGTAACAACTCCCAGCAGCAAGGGGGCGCTGTGAGGTGGCTGGCCTGCTCTCAGGTGGAGAGGGCAAATCAGGTTAGCAAGATTAGTACTGGTGAACCAAGAAAAGGTATCAGGTCCCCCTGGGTCAAGACTCTATTGCGTGGGGAATGTCCCAGGAAGCATTGCCAAGACAACCCATGTCACGGCCTGTCTGGTAAGGGAGATGAGGCCCCCACCTCATTCTCCCTCTGAGGCGGGCTTGGCTTTCCACGCTGTCGGTTTGCTTGGCTGCGGCAGGAAGGCCACCCTGTTCGTCACCACGCAATTCAGATGCTCAGACGCAGAAGGGAGCTTAAGGGCGTGCCGTGACTAAGACGTAACTCTAGCAACCAGACAGTAGTATTTTATTGAGAGGGGTGCATTTTTACAAGCAGAAGAAATTTTTACAAGCAGAAAATATTCTTTTTAGTGATTTATGGAAAAAGAAGGACAGAACATAGAAAGAGAAAAATAGACAATATTGCTGGTATAGGTCGTAATACTGAAAAAAGAATTCTTTCCTCCTTTGAACAAGGCAATACAACTATGTGAAATCTGTGTCTATGGAAACATTCCAAATAAGATGGATTGTTGTTCAGTATATAAAAACATGTTGATGATGGACAGTACCTTGTAAATCAAGATCTTAGATTCGTGATCCAACTCTTGGTCAGAGACTAAGACTGAGACTGGGACTGGGCTAAATGCAGATGAATCAGTACATGGGATCATGCCAACTCGAAGATCCAGTCTGGGTCCTTATGCCAAGGGACTCCTGGTGGGAGACAGAGAGGGATACGGAAGTATGTTGTGTTGAAAAACAGCAACATTTATCAGCCAACTAGGTGTGAGATGGGAAATTTAGCATGGCCACAAACAGAAGACACAAACCAACATGAAGTGGACCAGAGACACCCAACGCTAAAATAAGACATGTAACAAGTAATACGGGTGATCATGCCAGGTATACATGCAGTGGGATGGCAGCACAGATTAGTACAGAAAGCAATTCAGTATATCTCATGGTTTAGCTTAGTGCAAAGCACAGTGCAAATTGTGAGGAAACAGGATTGCCAGATACTCAGTGATGACAACGGCTACACTACAGTAACTCAACATACTGTATTAAGTGTGTGTGTTTTTTTGACGTATGAGTTGGAAGCATTTCTACAGGAGAGGTAATGTCTCTGAGGGGACAGGACAGTGTGAGGATGGGCTAACAGCTGACTCATGTGAATAACGTAGACTACATAAACTCAAGTATTTCCCCAGGGCTACGTGCATGTAGACACTCAGTGGAGGTCCAGATAAGCATCCGGATGAGTCTGCTTAGGAGAGTCTGTTTTCTCCGGTTCCTGTCATATTTCTACTAACCTTGGTTCCCCAGAGGAGACGCAGGCAACACAAACTCACTGACCCCAGCACAAACATCTTCATTATACAAACTCACTGACCCCAACACAGCCATCCTCCCTAAACAAACTCACTGACCCCAACACAGCCATCCTCCCTAAACAAACTCACTGACCCCAACACAAACATCTTCATTATACAAACTCACTGACCCCAACACAACCATCCTCCCTAAACAAACTCACTGACCCCAACACAGCCATCCTTCTTATACAAACTCACTGACCCCAACACAAACATCTGCATTATACAAACTCACTGACCCCAACACAGCCATCCTCCCTAAACAGACTTGCTGATCTCAACACAGCCATCTTCCTTATACAAGCTCACTGACCCCAACAGACATCTTCAGTATATAAACTCACTGACCCCAACACAAACGTCTTCCTTATACAAACTTACTGACTCAATCAGCCCAACACAGACATCTTCCTCATACAAACTCACTCACCCCAACACAGCCATCTTCCTTATACAAACTCACTCACCCCAACAAAAGTATTTTAATTATACAAACTCACTGACCCCAACACAGCCATCTTCATTATACAAACTCACTGACCCCAACACAAACATCTTCCTTATGCAAACTCACTGACCCCAACAAAACCATCTTCCATAGATTAACTTACAGAACCTAACACAACAATCTTCCTTAGACAAATTCATCAACCCCAACAATGCCATCTTAGTCATACAAACTAATGGACTTCAACACAGTCACCTTCCTTCAATTCAAACTCATATTAACACTTTACTTAAGGCCATGTTTTAGTAATTTATAAACACATTCATAACAGATAACAATGCTTTCATAAAGCATTATAAACATGGCTATAAATATTTCTCACAAGGCATAGCACATTATAGCCATGAGTATTATGCATTATGAATGTTTTGTGAAGCTCTCATCTATAATTGTGATATAGATTACTTTACAATAACATTATCATGATCAGTATAAGCATTATGGATGCTCTGTATTGCATTATAAAGGTATCTATAGTGCATTACAGATTAGAGCTTCATAAGGCAGTCATAATACATAATAATCATGGCTATAATGTTATGCCTTTTTATAAATATTGATAGCCATGTTTATAACACTTTATGAAAGCATTATAATGCATTATGAATATATTTATAAATCACTAAAAACATGGCCTTATGCGAACTCACATACCTTAATACAGCCGACTTCCTAACACAAACTCACTGATCCAAACACAGCCATTTTCCTTAGATAAACTCACAGCCCACAACACAGCCATCTTCCTTAAACAAACCAATCGACCCCAGAACAACCATCTTCCTGACGCAAACTCACCCACTTCAACACAGACATCTTCCAGACATAAACTCACAGAACACAACACAGCTATCTTCTTAATAGAAACATACAGACCCAACATCTTCTCCAGATAAACTTCACCAACTTCAACACAGCCAACTTCCTAACACAAACTCAACAACCCAACACAGTCATTTCCCTTAGACAAATTCATAAGTCCCAACACAGCCATCTTCCCAACACATACTCACCAACCTCAACACAGCCATCTTCCTTAGACAATGAGGCCAATACAGCCATCGTCATTACACACAAAGCACAGTGCATATTTGTGACTCTACATGTGTGAGTGCATAGAAAGGTGACTTCACTTAGATTTCACTTTTATCTAACAGTGACTTGCATAAATTTGAAGTCTCTGGTTCAAATGCAAGAAGATTATTCCTAATGCCACCTAACCCCTGCTGCTAAGTTCACTTTATGACCTCTGGTTCTGGAGTCTGTACCATCAGTAGAGTCTTCAGGATTGACCTAGTGCGTGCACCTTAGTTTGTTCTACACGAAGATCATGCCCCCTCAAATTCCTTTGCCTGAGACTATCCATCCATCCATCCATTATCCAGAACCGCTTATTCCATTCCGGGTCGCGGGGTGCCTGAGACTAAAGACATTTAATTCTGAAAACCTGCCCTTGTGTAGTGACCCTTTAGGTACAAGAATCACTCTTGCTTCTTCATGCTATAATTCATCAAAATCCTTAGTCAAATGAGGGTCGCAAAATCATACACACTCTTCATCAAGTGTTTAATAATAGATTCATTTTCAGGAGAACTTTCTTAGATCTCCCCATATATTAGATATATGCGGGCATGTTGTTTGTCTTGTTTAGAGCTCTCTGGAAATTTACCGTTTATTAAGTAAACCAGATATTTTTTATTAGAATTAGGAGGACAAATAACTGCAGAGCAGAACCGTCTGGTACTCCAATAATTACTATGATCAGTTGGTAACTACACATCCATACCATTGTTTTTGTTTCAGCTGCCTTTAGTTTCACTATCTTTCTGAGAGGGACATGAGTATTAAGTGAAACTTCACTGAAAGTCATTTTGTTAGTCTAAATAAATTGCATCAGTACTGACCATTTTATTAGTTGTTCTTTGTCAAACAACCCCAAAAGGTTAGTTAAGCAATACTTAGCTTTCCTTTCCCAAATCATGACAAGAGGCATAAAACGCTACAGCGGAACAAGTATCTTGCGAAACAGATATGTTTCTGAAATACTGTACCTGTGTTCCCACTGTGATATCTATGCCTGTGTATCTCCCTGGAACATTTCTGCCATGTCAGTGCTATGTCTCCAAATGTACACATCTCTGCATTACAATACCGCCGGAGAATATGTGCCAGGGCAACTAGTCAGACCAAAGCAGAGTCTAATCCACATAAGTATGGAGCCAGTGACTGGGGTTGACGGCTGCTTTGATCTGACCGGGTTCAAATCACATAAGCTACTTAGGTGGCATAACGAGGAAGACAGCGATTTTCTTCACCTTTTAGATTCTTCTGTTCCTTGAAACCCTGAGGATGAGGAGAGGAGACAAGATATAGTCAACCTGTAGACTACATGGAGTTAAGATGAAATGATACTGTATTTGTGAGAATGTAACTGTTGTGTGTGTGTGTGTATGTGTGCGTGTGTTGATATGTTAAAGGGACAGTACCCTGCTATTTCTGGGGGCACACTCTGAACCAGTTTCACTTGTGATATACTACCTCCATTAATTTTGGTTTCATAATTCCCCGGTCAGCCTGATGCCTGATTTAGCTTTAGTGTATATGTGTTCTGAGACTGGCGTGTGTATGTGTTTGATGTTGGACTTCAATGAAGCTGTGAGGGGCCCAATAGTCCATCCATAAGGCAGACCCTGTGCACCTGCCAGAAAATCCATCTGCATTCCAGGGACACGACAGTCCCTTGAAATCACAGAACTTCTTATCCATGAGGCCAGATTCATGCCAACATTGTAAAACTATAGTGTTACAGAAGCTGTCAATGTCCCCTGTTTCAATTGTTGCAGAAATGCAACACTGCCCCCTACTTGCCAGGATCAGAACAAGCCCCCCAACGCCATGTTAGTTAGCATGATGTGTTCTGATTAATGTCATACTACACAGAGAAATATGATGGTTTCAGTGTATATATACAATATAATGATAACAACAGGAAAATAGAGTGTGATTCAGTTTGCCAGTAGGATATGTTTCACTCTCTCCAGTGCCACCCTGACTTGTTTCTCTGTGCCAGTGGGTTTTGTTTCACTGTCTCCGGTGCCACCCTCACTTGTGCCTCTGTGCCAGTGCGCTTTGTTTCACTCTCTCTGGTTTCACCCTGACTTGTTTCTCTGTGCCAGTGGGCTTTGTTTCGCTCTCTCCAGTGCCACCCTGACTTGTGTCTCTGTGCCAATGGGCTTTGTTTCACTCTCTCCGGTGTCACCCAGACTTGCGTCTCTATGCCAGTGGGCTTTGCTTCACTCTCTCCGGTGCCACCCTGACTTATGTCTCTGTGCTAGTAGGCTTTGCTTCACTCTCTCTGGTGCCACCCTGACTTGTCTCTCTGTGCCAGTGGGCCTTGCTTCGCTCTCTCCAATAGCACACTGGCTTGTTTTGCTGTGCCAGTGGGCTTTGTTTTAACTCCACTTAACCTCAGCATGTACTTGTACTGGACAGGGAGGGAAACATAGCACCCACAGGAAACCCCACCACAACACGGAGAGAACACGCAAACTCCACACACATTGAGCCATGGTAGAGACTTGAACCCTGATGCCAGAGGTGTGAGGCATCAGTGGTAACCAGAGCACTGAGCTTCAGTGCTCTGGATTAAGCAAACAGGTGTAGTTTTCAGGTGGAGATACCATCTCACTAAATCTACATCTGAACAAAGTTAAAAATTTTAAAGTTCCTAGGATTATACATATCAGAAACATATTCTTAGTGTGCTCTGTTTGTAAACACCTTTGAATTCAAAGGCTTTTAAGAGAGAAAACAAACATTCTGTTGACTATAGCAAACGCAGAGCATCACAGAATCCCAAACAAGTGCTGAAATAAATCCCACTTCTGGATAAATGCAAATGAAAGGCAGAATGACAATAGAGAAATTGTTACATAATGACTGTTGAGCAATGGCTCATGTTAAATCCATGTAATGTGTCTGTTCCTCAACTGCAATGAAATATGTCTGAGGAGTGACTTACGTACTTATGTCTGTGGTTGGTTAAATACCCCTACTTAAGATCTTACATAACTATATGTTATTGAGTTAATCTACAGGAAAAATTTGGGTTATGGGTTTGGAATCAGAGAGCATCCTGAAAATGGCTAGGCATGTTTTAGTCACTTCAGCCATTTATGAGCTGCTCCTCAACCAGTTTACAAAAATTAAAACATCTGGCAAATGGAAGTCTTCCTCCTGTTTGTTACTGAGTGTATGTGTGTGGGCTTTGTGGATTTGGTCCATTACGGTGCCTCTCCCAAAATTCAGGCACAGCAGCGAGTTCCCAGGTGCTCACGTCCTGCCTCCTCCAATCTACGCCCTGCTAGTTTTGCCTCTGTGGTGAATCCGGTGGACCAAATGCTGGCCTTCAGCCTTAAAGATTCTGGAAATCACATCTGTTCTGTTCCAAGTGTTTTATTCCCCTTCTTTGAAAAAAAAGAGCTATTTATTTCACCTCTTGTGCTCTTCAATGATGAAGAAAATGAAATAAAATCTTGTAGAAATACGAGCATTTCTGAGATATCCGGTCCTATTTTACAGGCCTACTTTTCCACACCCACTTAAGCCACAGCTTTCTGGATGAATCTTAATCTTAATGATCTTAATGCATTAAGGACTGTTATCTCTGTTTCAGCTGGATATGTCTGAAATATTCTGAGCTCGATTATTTAAAGCGGCTATACTCAGACCTTTGTTCAGCTGTATTCAGTTTTGATACTTCGTCTTCTACAGACCACTTCAGCTTAGCTATTTTCGTGTGACCTTATTCGCTTGTCCGCTCCAGGTTTGAGTGTCTATCTGTGACAAACTCCGGGCGTACAGGAACCTGCTCCCGCTACAGTGCGAGGATTAGCCATGCTGTTAAACAAAAGCGTATTGAAGCCCCAATGGTAGGTTTATTACAGTAACATCTGCTCGTGTCTGGGAACACGTCGTGAAAAAATCGCTAACCGTGTTTTGGAAAATGGATTCTACTACATTTCGGAGACTAGAGACGCAGAGAAGGACATGTGCTTAAATGCCTTTAAATGTCTAAAATGTTCATAGTTTCATGCTTTCTGAGCCAAGCACACTGTGTTTCCAAACACCATGTACAGATGAGCTATCTAAGTCTTTCAACAGTGTGGAATGGATTTAAGGAATTGCTCTTCCCTGCATCCAATTCTGTGTAAAGAACTTACTATACCTGACAGATGTGTGACCTTAGCTTTCAAAACACACACTACACTTTAATAATTATTGATTTTTTCGGTGTGGATAACAGATGAGTCCTCTATCTCCTTGTATGAATTCTGTGACACACAGCCGAGTTTACAGACTAAATATTTTCTTAAGATCCTGTCAAATGAATGAATGGAAGATATCTCAGCTTTAAGTCTAATTACTTCCTAATGACTGTCTAATGACTTTCTAATGGTTGGGTATGTTTTAATCCTCAGTCTCACCGAGTGGGGTGGGGCGGGGTGGGTTTTGGGGGGTGATGTCCAATAAGTGGAATGAGTGCATCCTCCCAAAGAGAAGCACAGCCTGCGAGTACTGTTGTGTTTATAGTCTGCCCCCCCCCCATGTCCCACTGCCACTAAAGCATCAGGGAAATGACCAGAAACATTGACCTGCAGTCCAGGTCCAGGGCTGACATCAGAGCAGCTGTCAGAGCCCACACACAAGAGCAGGGATTCCTCACATAGGGGTCACGACCCACTAGTGGTCACCATGTGTCCAAGGGGACTCAAATCATTTACAACTTTCAGTTAATTAACTTTGCAGCTATTGAATAAATCACACCTAATGTATCTATTATTTCTTTAATATACAAATTCACAAATGTATCTGTGTGTTACAGTTCTGAGTGATAATTCTAGCTATGAGCTTGACATAATGCATTCTCAGTTATGTTACTGTGCTGGAATGCCAGTGCATATTTTCACAGGAGGATGGCTTTCCACATTTCCCAATCTTTACAAAACGGGGCTTTTGGCTGAAAAGTTGGGACCCCCCTGTGTTAAATGAGATGTTGTCTCATACTCTTCCCTAACCAGACGCACATGGCAGACTTGTGACATGGCCCATAAATTTTCCCTTCCTTTTTTCACCTGGTTCCTTAATGTTTACTATGTGTGCGTTTCCATTGACCCGGACTTGCGGTCTGTTCGCTTCCTCCCGGTCCCTCGGTGCTGATCAACCGCTACCAGCTGGACATATCCTTCCTAATGGGGCACGGGCCGCTGGAATCGCCCTGCAGGTGAACACAGGGGGCACGTCCTAAGGCTTTGAAGTCTGACATCATGCCGTCTGCTAACTGGATGCAACAATCTGCGATTAGTCCAGGAACAACTCAGCCAATGGGCAGCTGGGGACGGCTGAAGCTCACGTGTGTGGTCCGGCCTTCTTTACACACACGGTAATCATCAGCTGCTCCTGCATTTAAAAACCCATATATGAATGTATACCAAACACAAGTGAGGACTAACAACTGCAATTTACGTATCCTGCTGATTATGACCAGCAAATCTATAATTATTCCCATTTCATCTGAAGTAGGTTCAGCCACATTAGAAAAGAATGAAAACGGCCAGTGAAACTTAACGATCTCTTAAACAAACTGTAGCAGGATGTTCGTTGAATGGGGTGAGCTGGCTGGAGGCAACAGCCCATCAAATGATAATTTTGCCAATGTTTTACAAACACCTTCAAATAAGGTATCATGGATTAAATAGGTTTTTATGTATTTGTGTTTTAGTGACTCTTTGGCTTCCCAGAAACTAAACAGACATTTAATCTCTTTCAAAATAAAGATAAAGAGAATGAGGTTTTAAGCATTGTTAATGCAGTTGTAGATATTTGTGAAATATCTCGTGTTTAACACTTATTTTGAAATTATTTGCAGATACTGAAAAAATGTTCAGGGCTGCTTTTATCTTTAGTCTTTTACTCAAATTCTTCACCCCTGGCACATTTCCATGTTTGGAGGTAGATGTCTGTGAGACGTCCAGTCAGTCGTCATGATGAGGAGGACTTTCCAAACTGTCTTCCAAAAGAGGTGGCCAAGTTCCAAGGTGACCAAACTGTGACATGAAGTGCAATGGACTCTGTCCATTGAAGGATCTCTGCTAGCATGACCAGCGTCTCTGGATGCAATGAAAGATTGTGGCAGATGACTCCTGTATCATTCATTCATACAGGTTGTTAAAGGGGAAATTATGTCAGGCCATTTAAGTCATCCAGCTGTTGGATTTACATTATAACTACCAACATTACTGTGGAGACACTTATGAATGGAGAGCAGGACTGCAGCTTGATGACTTCATGGAGAAGTGAGAAATGAGTCTGCAGTTGCAGTAAGGCAGATGGCATGCTCCGGCCAGGAAGGACATTTTTTAGGAGAGACAGTGGGTCAGCTTGTGTCTGGAGGAAGCATCTGCAGCCACTCAAGCTGACCGGCTGACTCGTGTTCGACTCAACATCCCATAATGCATCCCATAAATAAAACCTGTGACACGCAGCCACCATTCAGACAGACCGTGATCTTTTAAACATACAATGGGGAGAAGGCGTCCGTCTGTTCCACGGGATGTTTCTCAGTGTGGGAAACCACAGGGGCAAAATACAAGATTCTGACTAGGCCTCGGCCTGGAAGACAGAAAACAGATGTCATTCCCAGCCGCAATTCGGTGCTGTCACATTCATGTCATTCGGATGGAGGGATATTCCTTACCAAAAGGAACTTAACATATTTCACTCTCCACCCTTTCTGCAAATACTCAAAGAGTATCATCCAAGCAATGCACCTCAAAAGTTATTTTTTTAATATCTCAAAATAATTCTCACTCAGGCTATTAAAATGCTTTAAAAAGGCATACACCCTCTGATACTATTCCTAGTAGGGGTGGGACCTAGATAGTAGGGGTGGGACCTCCAATGTCAATTTTGTATCAATATTTTTTGCCAATTCGATATGTATTTCTATTCTCTTTTTTTGATAGCTCAGAACACACAATGAAACAAATAAATAGTTTTCTTGACATCAAACCTAAATTTTTAAGTAGATGTTCGGCACGGAAAACATCATGCTAATTGTGGCTTTGAGTTAGTTAACAGCTAATGCTGGAGAACTCAAAAACCCTCCCACATCACTTAAATCAGTGGTTTAGGAACATTATGGTTTCCCAATAAATTTCACCAACTCTGCAGAGAGAGTAGCTGATAAGACCAAGACTGTCTGTTGGGGCTGCTAAACCGAACTCGGATAGGTTGCTGGAGACTCATCTAACATGCTAACTCATTTAAGACGACATCATCACAGTGTGTGTATGATTGGTGCGAAGCAGAAACAGTCCACCTTGTGACGAGGCAACATGGCACAAGCAGGGGAAAGATGAACGGCCTTGAAACCATGCCCAGCGAGCTAACGATGTCAGACTCACACACTCAACCCATAGCGCTATGCAGCGGTAAAAGGAAACAGAAAAACACACTAGGGCCAAAAGACAAGAGGGGAAAAACAAGATGGCAAGCGACACCTGCTGGCCAAACGGGGAAGAGACACAAAGGGTGGGGTCAGATGGCACCGACCCTAACACACCTGTGGTCATTACCCTGATTTTGGCAAGAAATTCAGGGCTAAAAAAATAACTACGATTATAGGACTGTTTATCAGTACGAATATGTGACCACACTCAGCAGCAGAGAACGTGGAATGTAGCTGATTATGATCGTTATGATGCAGCTCTATTTTTGAAGGTTTCTTTATTTAGCAAAAATGGTTGTTTCTTATTGTTTGTTATTCAGATACATTGCCAGATATACTGCCGCATGTTTGTATTGTAATTGTTCCTATATTGTGTTTGCAGTATTAGTAATAAGCAATTTCAAAATATATTCTGTTTCCCTGCTGTACTGCAATAGCCCTGAACCGTAGACCCAGGCAGATAGCCGTACATATGTCTGGGTTTCCTGTTTTTTATAGAATCGAAAGTTTGCCAATTAAAAATAAGATGGTGGACAGTCTCTGCACAGTCATTCATAATAGCTCCATACCAGACTCGTGCATGTCAGTCCCTTAACAAAACCAGACCATGTGTAAATGGGCAAAATGCAAATACAAAAAATAATAATAATAAGTTATATTTATATAGTGCCTTTCACGAACCCAATGTCGCCTTACAAGGAGGGTAAAAAAATAAAAAGACCACATCAAAGTCGTACAGGGAGAGAAATATTCATTAAACAGGAAAGTCCTTAAGTCACATTTACATGCATGTTGGAGTTTTATTACCTTGAAAATAGTCTGTGGGATTTGCAAACTACCCCAACGCTTTTCATGTCGCTAATTTTAGGTTTATAATGGAATGATTTCTTGCGTGAACTTGAGAGTCAGAAAGCGTGAGTGTCATGCCAGATGCGTGAGAGCTGGCAGCCCTGTGTTAGCACCTGTATTTTTGAGAGCACGTGAGGATAAGGGAATTTAAACTGAGAAGAAATATACCTAGACATATATCTATGAATAGCAGGCTTGTCAGAAAGATTCAGCTGTTTAGCTATGATTTAGAAAAACAACAGGCTAATGAAAGGATAGCAAAACACAGAGAGGGCGGAACAAGATTCCAAAATCATCTGCCCTAAGAGCTGCGATTTGCGGTGCTTTCAGGTTTTTTGCAGGTGTTGAGACACTCCGCTGTCTATCCCAGGGGACCCCCTTCCCAAACCAGCGTGAAGATCAGCCCTGGGTATGGGGATAGCCGTCACAGAAGACCTCTCACCATCCCTTCTCTGCATCCACGTTTTCTCTTCACAGACCTTAAACGGCGGCTCCGAAAGGCGCAGTCGCACTGCTGAGATGATGATGTGGTCGCCGTTCCTGGTCACCGGCAGAGTTTTTCTGCAAAACAATGACCAGAATGAGGTGAGACCATAAAGGGTTTTTGTTTTCATATGGAACAAATTAAGCCTTCTGGCTGGCAGTCCTGACCAGCAGCGTGTTGCCGTGGCTCCCATCAGAGGACTTCCCAGCGCTCGAGTGTTAAAGTTCTGCCGTTTACACACACGGTAGTGAAAAAAAACCCAAGGTCCACTATGAAAACGGCAAGGGGAACAGATATAGCTTGTTCACATTGTCTTTTTTTTTACAATGGAGTATTTTATGTGAGTTTCATGACGAAATAATAATTTGGGAGGACTTTTGGTGCAGTTTGGGAACTCGCTTTGAGCTTCCTTTCAAAGTTTTACTGCTGCGTTCTCACAATATTTCATTATTCGTTTTATTTCTGCCTGAAACACTGCCAGCGAAACACCAGTCACAGCTGGCTGCCTTCGAAGCCGGCCCCGCTAACAGCTGAAAGCTTAAACGCGGCCGGACTACACGTGCTAACTCCCACCTGAGCTGCAGAATTCTGCCCTGAAATTGTTCTCTGTCTAGACAGGCTTAGATTCCAACTAATGTGGCTTGACCACATGTAACTGTAAATGAAATGAACTGAATCGAAAAGGTTTGTGCTCTCTCCGAAACCCATTTTTTAATGAATTGATGTGCTAATTGAGAATATGCTGGCCGGGGGCATGGCTTGCGGGGCCATGTACTGTTCCATGTCTTACAGCTGTTAGCAGCAGAGTCTTAGCATGAATGTCAATATAGCCCATATATATCATTCCTGGTCCCAGCTGTTTGTACATGTGCTGCTTAATCCTGGTCACTACCGAATGCTTATCGTGTCGCTCTGTGTAATGAGTAGTGTAGCTGCCCTGCTACACGTGGGTAATAGTGAAAATATGCATGGTCACCACTGTGGATTAGCATACAGTCCTCGTGAGGTCACAGCTCTATGAAGGCGTGTGGTCAGCAAAACGGATTAGGATCCGGGTTATAGCAGTGCCCGTCAGCTCCGTTCGGCTCGTGTGCAGATGCCGATCCGCTGCTATGGTAACGTGCAGGATGTGCGGTATGGAAGGGGCGGAGTGAAAGAGTCTGCTGATCATGACAGGCGCCCAGTGTGAAAAGCAGGGACGTCGTCTGCCAGATTCTCCAGCCTAATCAAGTAGCTCGACAGGCCGCTTGAAAATCTACAGCTCGGGACATAACAATCTGAGACGGTAGGACAAGGACAGCAGGCTCCTCTCGCTTCAGCCTCCAGATCTGTCATTCAGCAACTTCCAACCTCCCTTGTATTTTTCCCCAGCAGGCTTTTCAAAGAGAGACGAAAGTGGCCTTTGAGTGACGGGGGGGCCTAAGAAAATCCCACCTGCAGGGGACGGGATGCAGAGTCACGAATGGACGTCCCCCCCACCCCCCCTGAGGTTAATGCGGAACACAGCGGACGAGGGAGGGACTAGACCCTGAAAGCGATGCAGAGGGGGGATGAAGGGGAAGCGGGACAGCTTCTCAGCTCTTTTTGAAAAGAAGCTCCCAAAAGCCAGGCTCCTATTATGCTGCCCCCTCCCCCCCCACCCCGTCCGATGACGCGCCTCGCATGAGATTAACATGAATGGGACATTGAGCAGAACGAGAGCCAGACAAAGACCAGGACGGATCATGTGGGCGGTATTAGCACGCGGGGCAAGAGCCAGCGGGATGGGAGCCCGCGAGGAGCTGCGGAGAGATGCTGCCAGTCTGCACGTACGCCGGGAGAGGGGGGGTTCGGCACCCGCGGCCACGCTACATCCAAACTGCATGTGGTTGGCTCATCGAGGGCTGGTCAGATCACGTCAAAGGAGGAGCATAAATCCTCATTGTAGATACTATGAATGTAATCATTCATGTCGTCTTCGATCTGAATTCGAGCCGATGAGCGGGCACATGAGAAAAAATCTTTAGCCCATGGAGTCGCTTATTTAACCAAGAAAATTTTTTAACTTGGTTCTACTAGGAAAGCCTTTCAAATGATTTGGAATAATTGCATTCACTTAATTTAGTTCTGAGTTCATCCTCCTGTCCGCACAAGTGCGCCCAAAGTGCTGTAGATGCGGCTCACTAGGAGGTGATCGCAAGCAGCGCTGTGCTGGGATATGCCGTAAATTGCGGGCTCTTGTCATGTGGGGAGAGGAGTGGCTATGCACACAGCCAGACAGGGTGAGTGTCTAGACAACAGAGGTTACATATGGTGTGAAGGATAGGGTGAGGCACTGATAGGCACAGGGTCTCAGTTCATCTGTCATTCACCACTGGGGTGGGGCTTCCAAAATGATGCTATGCTCTTCTGTACATCATAGTATACTTGTGCCTGGCGGGCTCAGATAGACCTACCGCAGGAATGAAAAGGTTTAAATATGAATTGATCCTAGTGAAACAGGGTGTCCCTCACAGTTCCCAGGCACCACCAGATGCAAGATCTATCCCCATGATCAAGTCACCTTCAGAAGCATATCTGCAGAATCCAGTTCTGTCCCCACAGATCACCAAATTAGTATGGTTTCAAAAATCTGTCCCCTCTGTGGAGGCTTAGCCAGAAAAGCTGCACTTAGCAGATCCATCACCAGGAAAGACCTCCTTTCCCCCCAGAAACCTCCAGCAACGGGTTCACCACAGTAGAAAGAGCCAGCGTGGGTCCCACTGCAGTACCACTGGGTGGCCAGAGGGGGAACTATTCAGCCACGAGGCTGTAACTTTCCACTGTGGCATTAAAATAAGCATTGTCTCATTGTCCACATCACTTGCCTCAGAATGTCACGCTCCGCTTTTCATCCGGGGTGAAATTCCGCGCGCTGTCCCTTCGGGGCCAACCGTGGCCCTTGTTTGTCCAGCGCCGTGTTTCATTTGAATATCAAAGGCTCTGAGAGGGTGGGCAGACACTTTAAATGCTCCTCCGCAGGCTTCTTTAAGGAAATGTGATTGCTAATGTGACTACAATGGGGGGGTTGGAGGGGGGGGGCAGCAAGCTTTGTCCGCCAGAAATACACTAAACGTACTAGTCATCTTTAAACATTAAATGTCTGCTTTGGACGGTGTCAGCGCTGCCCCATGAACATTAACTGGTTAAAAGAATAATCCATAATAAATCATTTTGGATCTTTTTATTTTCTTTCAGTTTTTTTCCTGCAAACTTTGAATTCCAGTCATTTCCACATTTTACTCACAGCAGCCCAGACGTAACATACTCTGCATGTCCAGGAGGTCGTCTTTGAGGACTGTCCCAGTCAGTTAAAAGGGTGTTGAAAATTTATGCATTGGTTTTGAAGATTAATCTTGCAGTCATTTTAATGCACAACACAGGCATCTCTGTGTTACACTGTAGCCATACTTCATAACTAATTACGCTGTGCAGTGTCCAAACACAGATAGTGTTCAGGTTTAACCACCCCGTCTCCCTCTTTCTGGGCATTCATTACTATTTGGAGCAAAGGCCTGTCGGACACTCATTAGCGAGGGAGGTGCATGAATGTTTAAACAGCAGACCTTTACACTGAGGTGCAGTTACTGGTGTCAGGGCAGGTCAGCGACTCCCTCACATCTTGGTTCACCAGCTGTGCAGAAGGAAATTATCTGGAATGGAGTGCTCTATCTGGCTGCACTGAACTCAGGCAGACGTTTCCTGAATTTTGCTTCTGTTGAAACATGTGAGCACACTCTTAAAGGGATGGAATGTCACAATGGGAATGTGCAGATATTACGGACCCTGGAGAGTCTTAAAGGGAGTGGCTCTTAAAGGCTAAATATTAGGTCCTTTCTGAGATTAAATAAGGCATGTTGCTTTTAAAATTTGATCTTAAAGGAGAGATTATGAAACATCAAGTAAATTATTCTCATTAACCCCTCAAGCTTCCTGCCCCCACTAAGCAATTATGGCTAATTTTCGGAACCTTACATAAAGCGTGTCTTCTGAATAATAGATTGCACATGCAGAAACTAAGGCCTGTGACCAAGGAGGCCCCATAATCCTTTCATAAACTCTCTTTTTATATATAATTCTCCCTTTCATTCTTTTATTTTGTATTTTGCACTGTAGGTAAAAGCATCTACACCAAAGAATAAAAGCTATCTTTCAACATGTTCACATTGTCAGGAAAAAAAAAAATGACTATACATTTTCTCGTCAGTTTGTCCAGGTTGTTTCCAGAAACTCTCAAAAAATGTAAACAAAATTATGTGAGACAGAGCTGAAGAATTGCCATTTTGGGAGAGAGGGACATATTTGGTCATAAACGATTTAATCTGTCTTCAAAATACATATATAAAATTTTGCTTTCAGGCATTAATATTTTATGTTTGATAAGGGTCCGCCTTCTTCAAAATGCCTTTTAAAAAGTTACAAAATGACAGTGACGGATGAGGTGTGTGTTGGAGAGGTTCCTGTCAGTGGGTGTAATCAAAGAGTTATTCTCCAGCTTCACTAGCAGTGTTTATACGCTGTAATCTTTGTTTGTCTTTTTTACCTCCAAAACCCCCCCTCCACCGGTCCCTTTCCCAAGAGGTAACGTCACTGAACGGACACACCCCATGTAACGTGGAGGTCTCCCCTATCGGGATCTCATGTCAGCAGACACGCCCCTACGTGCGGCGCGTAGAGCCAAGGTCAAGGTCACACTGATGCATCGACACCGCATTAGTGAGAGCCCCCCCTCCCCCGCCCACAGTACCACGAGTGGGGCGGCTGGATGCGAGCCAAGTTTACAGAACACTGCGGATGACAGATAGGGTCGGTCCCAAGGATCACTTTAATGCTGTCACTCATGGCTAGTGAATAGTTCAGAGCAGAACTGAAAACACACTGTGTCTCCCACATGAAAGGAGTTTCAGGGTTCCTGTTATTGTGTTTCATGCTTCGTCCTTAGATTCAAGTCAGCTTTCAATAAAAAGGTATGCAATACTAAAGAGACATAGTAGAAATCTAGTCAGCTTGACCCTTTGTCTTCAGACTTTGTTTCGTTTAGAACGATCTGCATTCACGGGCGCCATAAAGGGGATGAAAGTTAGGACAATTCCAAAGGCCCCTGACTAACAGGAGCCATAAAGATTTTCAAGCATAATTGGATTGGTCTGGATTGAGGGCCCAATATGATATGCTTTCATGGGGCCCAAAATCTCTAGCAGCACCCCTGACTGCATCTTTCAAAGGTGTGGGTTCCTAGATTTATGGGAAGGTGGATGGACAGATGGATGGGCCCCTGAAAGGCTGGGGCTCTTGAATGGGTGGGCCCCTGGGCTGCAGCCATTATAAGGCCATCTAGTTATGAGTCACCACAGGAGATAAATAGCTGGCACGGCTCTGCTACAATGAGTTTGAGTTGTTTTGGGGAGTCTTGTCTCCAGCCAGATGTGCGGCCAGACTCAAACGCAAATCTACAAATTTCTCCACATGTTCCAGTTTCACATGACTGAAAAATCATAAAATGGGTGGATTAAAATGTAACACAGCAAGGAGGATTAGAAGCGCAGGCCTCATGTGAAGACCTGCTGACTGCCGGTTCTTTTGATGACGCCCAGCTGAAATCACTTTGTGAAATGTCCCTGTGGACAATCACCATCCGGTAATTAGTGAGCATGTCCTGGGTTATGTGACAAACATAAACAATAGAGTGTCCTCACCACTGCTATTCCCTGCCGAATTACCTTGAGCATATTTGCTTTAAACAACAAGGAGCATGATTTAATGCCCATGTGGGTTGTTGGACATAGAAGTAAACTTTAATAACACCACACAACTTTGAATGATACAATGTGCTTGAGCCTCTGGGGGTGTTTCATTATGTCAATATGCATGGATTATGGATTCGTCTACATGGAGCATACAAAAATGAGTGAGCAGTGTATGCGTGACACTGTCTCTGCTGCCAGCTACAAGTCCATCTTCGTCCCCTGAAGCCTGCTCAGTATTCAAGCAGCGTCCTGTGGAAACTTCCAGGACTCTCAGTGCAAAACGGTACAACCAATGAACAAAAGACCCAAACACAAGCACTGGGGTGACTGTATTCTCCACAGAACACGGGTTGCCAGGTCCAAAAGTCACCGTGGTGACTTCATTCTCCATATAACAGGGTTGCCAGGTCCAAAAGTTACTTGGGTGACTGTATTCTCTACAGAACAGTGGTTTCCAGGACCCAGCGTCTCCAGGTTTATTCTACACTTCACAGAACAGGGGTTGCCAGGTCCAAAAGTCCCTGGGTGATTATATTGTCCACCGAACCAACATTGCTGGGTCCAAAAGTCACCCGAATCACTGTATTATTCACATGACAGGGGTGCCAGGGCCCTAAATAACTGGATGAATATATTTTCCACAGAATTGGGGTTGCCATGTCCCCACTAAATCCCTCAAATTCTTTCAGAAAAATCAATTTCCAAGCGAAAGGACACGGATCATTTTTAGATGAATCTGAAGTTACGTGCAGATGTCCATGTGAATTACCAATGTATCCACATGGATTTTATGTGCTGTAACTAGTTTTTTGCATTATGTTTTAAGTATGGTTCATGAAACTATGATTTTCCTGGAATAAAATAGTTAATAGAGATAGTGGTGTATTTGTATTCATATCAATCATGATTTCTTGGAAATGAGTCAGAACGATTTTTTTTTATTTATCAGAGAAGCATAACACATCGTTAGATCACAATACTAGTTTGTGCTAGTAACCTCCTACTTACTTGCCCAGTGTCTATTGTTTCAAGCGAGCAGTTCAGCTGCTAATGGAAACCAGCTTCTGTTGATTTTGGTCAATGGAGGCCAGTGGCTGGTTTTCCATTTGAAAGATTTCGCACCTGTGGGTCCTCATACAGTACATTTGTAAAGCGAATGGGCTGTGATGGAAAATGAGGAGCGCTCGGCATGACATGAAAAGGCCCATTGAAGCTGTGTCCAGTTCAGCTGACATGAGGGTCAGCTTGACCCCGTCCCTTTTCACACACTAAATGTCTACTATGTTTACTATTTATTCAGTAATTTAAGCTGTATTAAAATGAAGAAAGTCTGATTCAATGAATGATCCCATAAAGTGTGGCTGTGATCCTTTTAATAACCTTGGATGTGATTATCACAGCTTATTCATGTATAATAAAAAATTCACATAAAGACCCCATTAATTAATATAATAATAATAGTAACAACAACAATAATAATAATTGCAACAACAACAATAATCATAATAATAATAATAATTCGTATTATTGTTATTATAACAATGGCTTGATAGACTGCTCTCAGTAGATGGAGACAGCTAGCTGACACTGCTTTCATAAAGAATATTATTGACAGGTAGTTATTTTACTTTACTTTATTTCACTAGTTTATGAGAAACAAACATGAAACCCTTTCTAAATGTTCACATAGGATCATGGGGCATCATTTATTCATTTCTTTTGCTGTTGTCCAACACATAGAAAATGAACGTGCTTTTCTTACATTTAGGCATCCTTATCTAAAAATGATGAAACCGTCATTGCTCATATATGAACATTTGGTCACCATACCTTAAGAAGGACATTGCTGCCTTGGAAAGGGTGCAACGTAGAGCTACACGAATGATTCCTGGT
>JAAGVU020000129.1:12678845-12695813 GCA_011763525.2 Mormyrus iriodes
TGTTCTCCCCAAACGAGCTTGATGGGCCGAATGGCCTCCTCTCGTTTGTACATTTCTTATGTTCTTATGTTCTTATTAAAATAAGACATGTTATTGTCTGAGCTTCAGTTTATCTCAGTTGTTTTCTTCAGGACTGATCTGATTACGTTTTGTGTGTGTGTTTGCTGACATCTAACAGAAGACATTTATGGTTTCTTTGTCTTCACCCTCTATCAGATATACATGTTTGAAGTGCGTGTTTCCACTTATTGTCATTGCAACAGGCTAAGCGAAGTTACTATAATGATTTACTATAAAGTTTTTCATATCTTAATTGTCTGATGTAAGAATACAGGTAAACATACTATTGTTACCAAATAGGTATTGCTTCTCATTCCCAATTCATTCTACTATTATTTAAAACAGTTTGTCCTGATCCAAACTGATCTAGACTTATTTTGAGTATTTGTATTTCTTTTTATATGATATCAATATTAAACTTGTTTTTGTCCTAATGAGGTGTGATGAGGTCTTCCTAGTGGATTTGAGAGTATTTTAATTGAGATATTCACATTGTATTGGAGAGTATTTTATGTGAGATCGTCACATTGTATTGGAGAGTATTTTAGGTGAGATCATCCCAAATGATTAGAAAGTATTTTAGGTGAGATCTTCCCAAATGGTTGGAGAGTATTTTAAGTGAGATCTTCACATTGTATCGGACAGTATTTTATGTGAGATCGTCACACTGTATTGGAGAGTATTTTAGGTGAGATCTTCACATTGTATTGGAGAGTATTTTAAGTGAGATCCTCACATTGTATTGGAGAATATTTTATGTGAGATCGTCACATTGTATTGGAGAGTATTTTAGGTGAGATCCTCACATTGTATTAGAGAGTATTTAAGGTGAGATCCTCACATTGTATTGGAGAGTATTTTAGGTGACATCTTCACATTATATCGAGGAGCATTTTAGGTGAGGTTTTCACATTATATAGTACAGTATTGTATATGATGTCTTCACATTAAAGTAGACAGGATTTTAGGCAAGGTCTTCAAAGTTGAAATAAATAAATTAAAACAATAAACGGCAAAGCAAATCTGTACTTATTCTGTGTTAGAAACTTTCTCCGGTCTCATAAATAATTAGTTTTCTTTCCTGTTCCTTGGCTACAGGTACACTCCTAGTGTGAACTAGGAGGCTGACATCACCCTTCTTGTTGAGGGAAGGATCTGGAGAAAATCAAATGGAACTGATCGGTTAGCATCGCATCAGAAGAGGTTGCTTAATAGATGCAGCACACAAAAAGCATAAAAGGTAACAGGCCTGGCACCATACCATTGTTGCGTTTCGACAGTCACTGCTCACCAGTCTGGGGAGGCCACTAACTGTTAGGGGTTTGGCTTTTTGGACGGTCAGTCAGCATGCTGTGGATCCGCGGCTCCACCAGCAGACAAGGAAACCGTGACAGGAATTCCCAAACTAACACACGTAATATTGAATGAAAGTCCGGCTGGTCCTATTGAAAATAAATCAGGATTAAAGAGAATTGGGCCCATTTACTGGAAATGCTCACACCAGCTGTTACACAGCAAAACACTGGTGTTCTTTTCTAAGTCTTATATAACTTCCTACTACTAACTACCACGACAGCTATCGTAGACCCTCAATCCAGCTGTTAGAGATTTTCGAGAGTTGGATAAGCAGGAGAAGCAGGAGAAGCAGGGGGTGAAGGGTGGGAGGGAGGGAGGGAGGGAGGGAGGTCTTAGCTGGCTGACAACAGAAGAGAACAGATTCTGCAGCAACACTGTACGTAAATAACATCAGCTTTACCTTTAATGTTTGTACATCCCAGCCTTTCCCCCCCACTGTATCTACTTTCATGGGAGCTTGCCCTAGTTTGGCGAGACGGGAGAAGTGAAACACAAGCCCATTATACCTGCCGGTGGTCTGCCAGGCCCGGGCTGGGAATAGAGGCAACCTTTGAGCTCAGCCAGGGTTTATAAGGGCAGTCAGTGACAACAAAGCTGGACTCAAGGTAGAGGTAAACCAGCCAAGACAAGAAATAGAAATGCTGGTTTGCTTACCGGGACACTGAATGAGTGAGAGAGAGAGAGAGAGAGAGAGTCAAACATATAAACATAACACATGTAAACTGCATGTTATCTGAAGTAAACATTTCTATGCAGGTTACATTTAGTCAGGTGATATATTGCTTATTTAATTCTGTGGTAAGGCAATTCGCAGGAAAACATGGAAATTTAATTCCTTCCTGTAAAAACCACTGCCTGTTCATCCTTCAAAAGAGCTGCAAACCCACAAGTAAGCAGAGGTGGATAATTCAGGTCCAGAAAGTAAAAATCCAGACCAAGATTTTGTTTCAACCAACAAATTGAGTACTCAGTGACTGTTGACTATGTTCTACTGGTTGGTTAGAATAAAATCCTGATCTGGAGTTTTACTTTCTGGACCTGGACCTCTGCATGAATTTCTCTTTTCCAGGAGAATCCTGAAAGCATCCTGTAAATCAACGTCAAAGATCAGCCACATGAATGGAAAGTGAGCACAGAACTCCAGAAGAGCTTCTGCGAAACGCTCCTCCACCAACCTGCAGTATTTTCAGGAAACCTTTTGCTCTTCGGCTCACAGCGAGACTGTGAGTGATTTAGAGAGTTCAGCAGGGAGGCCTTTAAAAAGTTAACAGCGTCTCAGACAAAAGGGACCAAGAGGGACCCGTAAAAGCCAGACTGGCTTACATAATGTCAGCTGAGGCCAATTTACAAAGAAAGCATTAAAGTAAACAAATTAGGGTGGTGTTTGGAATATGTTTCCTAATAGTGTGGTGGTGGCAAAGTTTGTACATGCATCCACATCAGCGGAAGATAAGGTTCTGCTAGCATTAAGTTGTTAAACATTTAGAGCCCAATGGCCTTTTTTCATTTTAACGGGTTTTACTGTTGGATGTTTTCATGAGTTTGAGTATCCTTGGGTCATTGTTTGTGCGTAAATGCTTTTGCGATTTCCTGCATGCTGGAGGTCGCCCTAAAATGGACTTTGGGTACAATCCATTCCTTCAGTAACACTATGAGAGATGCAGAGGCTGTAGAATGCAGAGTGATGGTGCCCCCTTGTGGCTGAACTTTAAGGAAGGTAGAGATTTTATTGCAATGTTAGAATATTAAAATTTTAAATTATTTCAGCACAGAACAGAGTCAACCAAGGAGCTTTATGCAATAAAGAGCTACGTTCTCAGGAATAGTGGTAAATAATACAAAAGCCCTTAAAGATTAGCAGAAAGGTTCATTCACAGGTGATCTCAGCATATATCATTTCACCATCCCATGGTTTCACAGTTGATATAAGGCTTCAGATAGAGGCTTCTAATGCAAGATATCAGCTGGGGGTAGGGTGAATGGCTTTGGACCTTTAAGTGCAAAAGAAAGAAATAGACATTTATGATACGAGTCGATGTTGTCCAGCATCTGAGGCTTTGCAGGTTTTCACTCCGTCATCTGAAAGGCAGCTTATCTGACAGGACACAGGATGTGTTTAAACTATTCTAAACTATGTAAGATTCAGAGGTACCCGGCTGTGAAGGCCAATATCTTTGCTGGCAGACTCTGACAGTTGTAGATGTAAGGAGATTAGAGAATGATGTAATATTGCATCAGGCATTCTTAGCATTTCCTTATATGCCATGAATAAGACCATGTGACATGTGGAGTGAATTCTGTTAGCCAATCAATTTCTGTAAACAAATCAGGCAATGGAGAAGTAAAAAAAAAAAAAAAAAAAACACACCACTGACTCCCTGTTTCACATTGGTCTGTGCCAGTGAGGAGATGATGGGGAATGCCCCAGGTAGGTGGGCGAGACAGGGTGTGGTCTGTACCAGAAGATGGAGGTGATAGACTGTGCGGGCTGTCCCACAGGTAGAGGAAAAGAGGGTAGGCAGGTTGTATCACAGGGTGGAAGAGACGGGGTATATACAGACTGTACCACAGGGAGGAGGAGATGGGGTGTACGGACCACACCACAAGGGGGAGGAGACGGGGTACACGGACTGTACCACAGGGTGGAGGAGACAGGGTATACAAACTGTACCACAGGGTGGAGGAGACGGGGTGTACGGACCACACCACAAGGGGGAGGAGACGGG
The DNA here is from genome assembly GCA_011763525.2 of Mormyrus iriodes. Taxonomy (NCBI): domain Eukaryota; kingdom Metazoa; phylum Chordata; class Actinopteri; order Osteoglossiformes; family Mormyridae; genus Mormyrus; species Mormyrus iriodes. Next base: position 12,682,988 of record JAAGVU020000129.1, read on the forward strand.
CTACACGGACCGTACCACAGGGGGGAGGAGACTGGGTATACGGATGATACTACAGGGTGGAGAAGATGGGGTATACAGACCATAACATGGGGTGGAGTGGAGGAGACAAATGGGCAGCCAGGAACTACAGGAACAGCAGGAGTGAGGGTACTTAGAATCAAGCATGACCTCCAGGTTACAGCCCAATACTCTGCTGTGCACCTGCTTCCCACCAAATAGGCTTCCAACCAGTTTCACAGGCAGTTAAAGGGCGAGACAGCTCAATGGAACTTGCGGGCAGTGACTTTGGCGCTATTTTTAGCCGCTGGGAGACTCGCCTGTCCCGTGTCTCCGTCACACTGCCCTATACACCGATGCCAGGCACACACGTTATCCCTCAGGCCCGAAATAGCAGCTGTTGCTGTCCAGCTCTACGCGGGACAAGTGTGTGATGGCAGTGTCACCTCGTAAACATGTCACAACCGGCGTGTCACTTCCATTCAGCATCCGTGAGAAGAAACAGGATAAAGGAGAAAGACGAACATCAAAGGAAATCATCAGATGCCAAGTGTACACGCATTCATGGTCCTACATGTTATATCTTAATCAGCAGCACCATAAAACCCATTCACATTTCAAGAATATTGCCAGTGATGCACTGTTCCAGACACAGAGACTGTTCTTCTGCCAAACATGGAGCAGTTTTCCTGCCTATTCCTACAAGTGAAATTCAGCACAAGGATACTGCTGCATGCAATCAGCAAATACATCTTTTGCTACTAGAAGTCAATGCCGGTTTTGCAGCAGAAAGTTTTGATAAGAGTCACACCCATGTGAAAGCGTGACCCTAAGAATCCAGCCTGCAGCATGGCTGGAGCAGGACAGCAGGGAACAGTATGTGGACGCCACCCAGTTAACGAACCGTCCACCTGAATCGTCTGATTAGCAGGATCAGGATCACAGAGACCACGGTCAGGCAAACACTAAGCATACGTATGGACTTTCAAAGTTTTCGTGACCAGAACCTGCATATGCAACAAAGTTTGAGGGAATATTTATGTACATCGTTCATTAAATTGTCTTGACATTCCTTCTTTTGCACGACACCCCAACGTAAAGTACTTGGAGATAAACAGTTCTGATATAAAAGGCAAGAATCACAGCAGAACACACTGCCCATCAACAGCTTTTTTATACATTTGAGAAATTTCCCTCTGCTGCCCCAATACAGACAATAGATCAAATTGCCAGTGTCTTGCCAATTGCTTCTTGTTTGTCCTTGGCTGACTAAGCACATGAGGCTTCAGTCTCCTTGTGGTCACAGTAGATCATGGCCTAACTGGAAGGGTCTCACCAGCAGTAAAAAAGGCACCGTCAATCAGCTGGGAGGCATGAACAAACACCCTCACACTGCATCCTTCAACAACCTACCACTAATGACCCAGGTCATCACCTCCACACCCCTGAAAGTTAGTGCAGCCAAAACTCTACAGTAGCACTTCTCCGAAATAATTTTTAAAAACACTCACAAAAGAATACTTAAAAAAAAACAAAAAAAAAAACAAAAAAAAACACAGAGACCCTTTGTAGCAGAACTGTTTATTTCCTGAATCTGGTTTTCCAGCCTCTACATTCTTAGGTGTAGACCAGCGGCACTTGCTTCTGGACAGAGCAGAATGACAGCTACACGTCAGCGGAAGGGCCCGACGCCATGCGGGGCACAGGTCCCGGCCAGCCAGCACGCTCCGTCCCCGTGGGACGGCCAACCAGCACAGCGTACAGACATATACAAAACTATACACCAGTCCACATGGGCAGCAATTTCAGTTTACAAATCACTTTCATGTCGTATGAAGCCACGCCCCCCATCGATCGGCCAACCTACAGTATTTAATGCATCTACAAAAACCAAACAAAAGGTTAACTTGTCCAAAAATGGCTCCTGCTTAAGGAGTGTAGCTTTTAACACAAAACAGTTACGTTTCGTTTCTGGTCGAACTGCCTTAGGCCAAAGGGTCCGGTTCAGGTTCGCTTTTCGGACGTGGGAGTAAAGTCGACAGAACCTAACACTGAGTTACACCCACCCCGCAGGAGCAAGTGTGTCGGGGCAGGTCTGAACGTTTGAGTGATGAAGGAGCGTGGAACTAGACTCGCAGCATCATACGCCTTGGTCCAGGTCCTTACTGCTGATCCACAATCCCACACATAATGCTGTTGTATATATGCTTTTCACACATTTGCTTCTTACATATACAATATACTTATATATAATATACATAGTAGATCTCCAGCCACAATTAAAGCATTAGCTTTAAGTCCATTCCAGCCGACTGTCATCCAACCACAGGCCGCGATGTCCTATAGGATGCCTGTGGCTTTCCAATGAGACAGGGCAGACGGGCCACCCTGACGTCACCCTGGACATTCACGCAGATCAGCTACAGCTAGAGGGGACATAGGGCCCCACCGTGGGCCAAGCCGGTCCTAAGGGACTCACAGCTTGATTATCGGCAGGAGCCCCACAGAAACGCACACTTTTACACTGTAAGTGATGTAAAAATGCGGGTATAATTTAGAATCTCCTACCACGAATACATTCGCTCATCCACACGTTGGGTACGTTCCTCCCAGATAGAGCTCAAGCCGCAAAACCAGGCTGCTGCGGACTGACTAATCGAGGTAGTTCACATTGTTAGGGGCTGTAGGGATGGGGGGGGGGGGGGGTGGTCAGTCTGGGGAACCAGCATCACAGTTACAGAACAAGAAGGAGGGGGACCCCACGACATGGCCTAGGCATGCCACACACGTCGCAGTGCACTCTGGGAAAGTAGCAGATCCGGCCAGGCAAATGCTGAAAGGAGTTTATGTATCCAGGCGACGGCGTCAGACTCTTGCAGGGTCTCCAGAGGGGTGGTGGTGGATGTTTAGAGCTGAAAGCCTCCTACGGGGCCTTCGGACTGCTGGAAGATGAACTGCGCCTGGTTCTGGTCCACCTGGGGGGCCAAGTTAGCATCCTCCTCCTCCACTCCAAAGTAGCGCTCAATTAGGTCGAAGGCCTTCTGGTAGATCTCCTGGTTTTCGTGGCTTTGCAGGAACTCGATCTTGTCTAGACCTGCGAGCACAGAGAGAACAAACAGCCCCCCGTTAGAACACGGTGAATGCCAAGAAGCCCAGGCGAATGTGTCAGGGGCAAGCCGGGCTCACTGATGTGAACTCATGTTGACATCGACAAAACATTCCAGAAGGAGAACTTAGAGCACCAGATCCAGCACATGTAGGAACATTTACTCCTTTTATATGCCCTTCATTCTGAAGATTGGTGGTTAGTTGAGTATCAACCACACCATTGCATGATTAAATCAAAAGGTTAAGATGATTATTTTCCATGATTGAGGCCAGATGCTGTTGTCTGGGGCTGCAGGGGTTGAAGCATGCGGCTTTACCATAGGCCTCCTCGATGAGCGCACAGTAGGGGTTGATGCCCGTGCCATTCTGCTTCGCCTCCTGCTCGCCCAGCCGGAGGATGTTCTCCAGCCCGTTCAGGGACACCTGCACTATCTTGGAGTCCATGACCGTCAGCAAGTCACACATGGGCTTGATGGTATTCAAGGACACCAGGTACCTGGGGACAGGAAATGAGAAATGAAATTACCCTTTATGTACCATTTACACAAGTCAAAATACACTGGATTGAGGAGAAGACACACAGAATGCTGATTTTCATGTATCCCAACTTGCTCCCCTTTGAGAAAAACACATATGCACACAGTTGAGAGCAAAGTCTGGGGTTTGAAAGCAGGGTCAGGGCATTTATCTGGCACTCCTGGGACATAATGGCGGGCATAAGACCCTTGTTGAAGGACCCAGATGTTACCATTCCGCAGAGGACGGAACTCGAACCAGCGACCTTCCGATCACAGGCATGGAGGCCTAACCCATTAAGCCATACATAGCACCCCAGATGCACTTTTCAGGGGGCTGCCTCATATATGCTAAGTTTTGTGACACCAGGTCCTATACGCTGTGACCTGACAACCTAAAGACCTTTATACGCTTATCCAGCCAAACAGCAACTCCAACACCCCTCTGGTACCTGATCTGCTCAGGCGTGCCCCCAGAGGTGGCATTGGTGATCGCCCAGGCTGCCTCCTTCCTTGTACGAAACTCGGCCTTCTGGAGAATCTCGATCAACACCGGGAAGATGTTGGCATCGATCACGGCCTGAGGAAACAGCACACTGAGGTTAAGTACAGATAACAGAGGAAAATGGGCAGGCGGACAGGCGTGGGGTAGACCTGGATCTGTGCCCTGTTCCCAGCTGTGATGTTGGACACTGTCCAGCAGGCTTCCTTCTTGATGGACTCTTTGGGGCTGCTGAGCAGGTGAAGCAGGCAGGGCAGAGCTGAGCAATTCAGGATCACCTGTGGACACGCACAAGTTTTGGCGGGTGGCACGTACATACGGCACGCATTCTCTCTGGCTTGATAGTCTTTGACAGGAATGCAGCAGCCACTCCACTATCAGGACATCTCACAAGTCACCAAGTGGTCGCTGGCAATGTGACAGTCGCACAGAAACTAGCTTTTGGAGTCACACGCAGGAAGCTGCTCTGAACGGCCATTTTTATTTAATCAATATTCCACAACATTCTGTTGCACTTTTTGATCTGTCCACAGGACATTTACTTGTTTGCACCCCGTCGGTTTTGCACTAAATGTACATTCGCCTGTGCACAACATACTTGCTGCTGTATGCACAAGAATATGCCCCTGGGAATAAAATAAACTTATCCAATCTAATCCAGATCAAAAAACATGACTCATTTCTAGCTAGCTAAATCTGTTAGTATCCATGTTACCCACAGGCCTGGATCACAATCCTAAACGGCCACACAGCATAGAGACGGACTGTAAGACAAGGACAGGACAAAAAGGTCAACAGGACGACCTGAGTCTGGACGTCATCTCCCGTGACGATGTTGCCGACAGCACGAAGGGCGGGCGACACCACCTTGTAATCACTGTGCCTGAGGGACGGAGCATGAAGGGGTTCAGGCATGAACAGAGCCCCCCTGAGTCCCCGCCCAACCAGCCTCCCACCATGCCCCCGCCCTTACATGAGCAGCTCCACTAGGCGCCTGCACACCCCAGAGTCGATCACCGTCTGGATCTTGTCGTTAGGTCCATCCGACAAGTACGAGAGTGCCCAGCAGGCATCGGCCAGCACGTCGGGGTCACTGCTGAAGAGCAGCCGGGAGAGGACACTGAGACAGGGGGACACCTGGTGGGGAGGGGACAGGGTAACGACACGTCACTCACTTCCCATCAGCCACTGCGGATGCAGCTTCTCCACACACCTGGCATTTCTAGAATTTTTATCCCGTTTATAGCTGCCCCCCCAGATGAGGCCCACAACAGCTGACACTCTCCTCTTGCGATGTGTGAGGTTAGCCACCTGCTTTCTGTCGCTCTACAGCAGGGCTATTCAAATCACGGTCCTCAAAGGCCAAGCACCGCAGTTTTCCTGTCTTTTTTTTTTTAAACCTGTGAGCTGGGTGTGAAGCCTTGGTGCCCAATCAGAATCAGTAATTATAAAATTACCTACCTGAGACAACTGAAAACGAGGCCTGGATTTGGAATCGAGATCCAGACTGGAAAAGCCCTGATCTACGGCCCCCAAGCCTCATAGTGATACGACACACACAGAACATGGCAGCAACCAATTTCACTAGCAGCCCTGTAAATGTCACTGTAGAGTGATTGAGGAGAGGACTATCCAACAGATGTCGTGAACACGGGCACTGTTGCTTTCTCAGAGTCTCATCACCAACAAAAATAACATAAAATGGTGTGGTTTGAACTTCGGTCTCCCCAGATCGAACCTGAAGCTTTTAAATTAAGTTGGTTTCACCATGGCTATTCAATTCCACCCTGTTTCACAGCCGAAGGTCTCACATGGAGGGATAGTACCTTGCTGAAATCCGGAGGGGGGTTTTTTCCCCGGCACAGATTGGAGAGCGCCCACACCGCGTTTCTTGTGGTCGTGAGCCGACTGGATTTTGTCAGCAGCCTGGAGGGTAGACAGAACATTCGGCTAACGGGCGAACATGTCTCTGAGACTATTGTGTCATGTGGAAACAGAAACTTGGGCCGAGGTCTCATGGCACTGCACTTTACGGAATTGGTCCATCGAAAAAGTGCCTGCAAAGTTAAAACTATCAAGTGTTTCTTTACTTATCTTCATCTTATCACTAAGATAATAACAAAAAGAGAAAAACACCTCCTGAGCCATGTCACATCCAGTTTCATTTCTCACTTAAGTTGAGCATCTAAATTGTATTCAAAAGTAATTAAAAGCTAAGCTAACAGACAGCGGACAGAGACAACTCACTGCAGGAGAGACGGCAAGATTCCACAGTTCAGCACATAGTCTCTGCACTCTGCATTGTCACCCGCAATGTTACCCAGAGCCCAGACTGCCTGAAACACACCATCGACAAAGTCACCATCACCGCCGCCCTGCTGGCAGGCCTTCAGTCACACTAAGATCACCCCTAACCTGCTCCTGGACATCCTCATAGTCTGAGTTGAGCAGTTCGATGAAGATGGGCACCGATCCAGTCTCGATCACCACCTTGGTGTGGAGGAAAGTCCCCGAGGCGATGTTGGTAAGGGCCCAGGCTGCTTCGAACTGCCACGCCATGAGGAAGAAGGGGTGGGGCACAGGGAACAAGGCAGAAATGCGTTACGCTCATGGCACAGGAACAGCCCAAACCGAAGATCACGTTCCATGTATCAGGGAGGGCATGCAGCAGAAATTCATCACACTCATGGCACCAAAACGGACACCCAGCACACACACACACCTGCAGAGTACAGTTCTCACTCCTCTTGAGAAACTCTACAAACTTGTTGACCACACCAGGTGTTAAGATGACCTCATCAATGGGGGGGTTGGGCTCTGAGCAGGAAAGGAGGCAGAACACCGTAATAACCCACGCTATACCTCTAAGAAATCAGAATTGTATATTACCCACACTTAACCTGCTCACAGTAAGCTCATGTTCAGTGCGCAGAGAAACAACCATTAAAAACAGATCAAGAACAACAAGGGTGAAGGACAACCCTCATACCTTTGGAAAGCAACTTTCTGAATTTCTGTGTTGCAATGAGCTGCTGGTCTGGGTCATCAGAGAAGATCATTTGGATCATGTCGGGCGTTATAACACCTTCCTGGAATGGACCACACACACACACACACACACAATTACAAAGCTGCTCCTTCATGGCTGCCAGAAAAACTATCAGACTGCTGAACACGACAGGCAGAGGAAGGTGCTACCTAGTGCTGTCCCATGGGCCACTGATACTGAGCGACCAAAGTGTGGTATGATGTCACAGTCAGCAGCTCCCTGGTTGAAATGAACATCAAAGCAGGCAGAGGGCAAGCATACTTACACCCGACACAGGCACAGTGGAACTGACATCAGGGTCCTGTATGGGGCACTCCAGCATTGACTCATCGCCTACCGGGAGGGAGACGTTTCTCCTCTTGAACAGCTGTAAGTAAGGTTTAAGTCTAAAGTCAGTTTAAGAATAGTGAAATACAAATCCACAGAAATACAGCTACCTGGGATCTCTGAAAAGCCATTAAAAAGAAACCAAAAAATGCAGAACAGGAATTCACACCCATGATACAATGCATGTATAACATTTTCAGAAATGAGATCACACAGTTCTCATCACCCTCGAGTTTGGGGCCAGAGGACACCGCCCTACATAGCCACAGTGACACAGGGCCACAACAAGTCCTTGTTTACCTGCTCCTCCCTCTTCTGCTTGCGGAGCTGAATGCCTTCCTCTTCCCGGCGTCGCCGCATCTCTTGGGGGTTCAGGGCTTTGTTCTTGTAGCTCTTCATTCGGTAGTTGTCATTCACTGGACTTGCCATTGTGACTGGAAATGAAGATGTGGAAAATAAACCAACAGAAAGCATCCTCCTTTCCCCTACGAAGCAGTCCGTACTGAGGCATCAAATAGGGTCAGAGGTGGTATCACCTGATTTTAATACAGGCAATATTGATGGGATCAACCAACAAAATCTACATATTAGCAGTCCGTTCGGTTTCTTAGTATTACGTTGGGATGGCCAACAAGAAAGCTGATCCACAGTAAAAAGTCATCATTTGATCAGCTTTACCGATCACTAAATAAGTAAGCACCCCTCGCCCCTATATGAAACCTCGAAAACAGGTACAATATGTGATCCGCCTCGTTTGACAGATTAACAGCTTAGCATATCTAGCCAACAAGTCATCATGCACCAGACATCCACCCCAATCCCCGGAAATCCACCGTCCAGACCCCAAACGCTGCCAGATAATCTAGGGACCGACAGCCCTTACTCCCTGGTAACCACGGGGTTAGTAGACTAACTAGTTAAACGCAGAGGCGGCATTTGGCAGCCCTGCTCCCCCCCACACACCCCTTTCATTTCCTCCTCTCGGCCCTGTCCAAACACACGGTGCCTCGAATGAACAGGGTCCAGGTACAGCTCCCCAAAGCGCCGCGAGATGGCTAAATAACCCCCGGCAAAGCTCGACTTACCCATAGAACGAAAAAAGTCCCCGTAAGTAACCCTGTTTCCTTGCGGCAACCTCCGCCAGTTCCCACAGTTTCGCGAACAATATGGCGTACCCCTTAGATCCGTCACAGGTATCCCAGCTGCCCTTGCAGCAAACAGCCACTCAAACGTCACAGCGGCTCGCATTTATTTCCGCCTTTAGAGAGAGAGTCACTTCCGTTTAAAAAAAAAAACAGAAAAGCACTACTTCCGTCCCCGTCAACCAATCGGATGGAGGCACCTAGTAATTAAACTAGAAGAAGCAGCAGCTTTTAGTATTTCGCCGCTCTCAGTAATTAAAATTGGAAATACAATAACTGGGATATCCAAAGGTAGTTTTGCGCTTATATTTTCGACTTTTCAGTAAGAATTTCCATGTTATTAGATATTTGTCTAAAATGTCGAATTGATTGTTCTGTTTATGTCTTATAACTTTCATGTTTTTCTAGTTTCAGCGTTTTTCCGTACCAAGCCATCAATTTTTATGCCCTCTGTGTCATTCAGCCTGTGTGAACGGTCTGTAAACAGACAAGTTACCGGTTAGCATGGTTAACATACACAATCAGTCCCAGCATATTCGGGAGTGAGGATCCACCTTTGTGTTATTCTAGGAGTGCTAAACTCTGCGTTTACTTGCTAAAAGATCATGCTTTTTCCCCACAACACTTACACATTTTTGACTCGAATCCTGTCGGGGAAGGTTATAAACGTAAAAACGGCAGCTTCAGTGCGCATTGTGTTCCAGGTTGTCATGTTGGTCTGTGATATCTGTGGCGAAGAGGTCTTGCTGGAGGAGGACATGAAGACTCACCAGCTCTTGAGCCACCTGGAGAGGGAGATAAGCTGCCCGCTGTGTCCGCTGGTGGGGCTATCTTACGATGAGATCCAGTTTCACATTAACACTGCACATCCAGAGACTGGCCTTCAGGCACCAGGGAAATGGGACGAGGTGGACATGAATGAATGTTGTCCAGGTGCCTTGTCCAGCAAATGTATAGCAGAAGGTCTCAGAGGCCCAGAAAGGGGGTCACCTGAAGTAATGTGGCATGTTCCACCTCTGGAAGAAAGTGACAAGAACTTTGCTCCTAAAACCATACAGAATCCACAGCAACCAGCATTGGGGAGTTCAAGAACCCAAGAACCACTTGACCCAGAGAAGGTCTGCATTTCCCTTGGGAAAGGTAGGGGCAGTTGGTGTGTTTTAGAGCTGTTTGTGTGCAGATACCTGAATGCCACCTCTGAGAGTGATGTCGGTGATGCTGATTTTGTGTTTCAGAGCAGTGGTACACATGTCCATTGTGTGCCCTGGTGTGCAGCGACTGGTTCGTCTTACAGGAACATGTAGAGCTGCACCTGCAGGAGCAGGACATGGACAGAGGTGCCCGAAACACTGCTTACAGCTCTGGATAAGAGTGGACACCCTCTACGGACCCTACTTTGTAGCCAATATTCAGAGGTGGAAAGTTCAGGTCCAGAAAGTAAAAATCCAGATCAAGGTTTTGTTTCAACCAACCAGTTGAGTACTCTGTGACTGTGACTCTTTAAACTCAACTGGTTGGTTGAAAGAAAATCTTGGATATTTACTTTCTGGACCTAAACTATCCACCACTGCCAATGTTCCTTCTGCTTCTTTCCAGAATCTTGTGGTTCTGACCTGCAGTTGGCCAGAAAGCTTCAGGAGGAAGAGCAACTGAGGCTAAGACTGGAGGAGTCCAAACGTGAAGCAATGAACTTCAGGAAGCTGCAGGTGACTGCTTACCATGACCAATCTCTTCACCTGGCATGGACCACAACACCTCCTAGTTATATACAGCTCTGGAAAAAATTAAGAGACCTCTCTATCTTATCTATCTATCTAATCTAATCTAATCTTTTAATCCTGGTCCTGCTGGCAGAAGGCTACACGACAGGCTGCTTCCAGCCTCAAAATTTCTAAGACCGCAGTACACAACAACAAAGTGAAGCAGGAGACACTGGCAATGACCAAAAACCAGCCACGCAGAGGGTTGAAGCAACTTTCTAATTCCAGAGATGACAGTCAACTTATCTGGCAGTGCCTCATAAACAGGAGGATGACCTCAAGTTACCTCCAAAAGGAATGGGGAACATTAAGTGCAGGTGTGAAGTGCACGGCTAGGACAGTTTGTAACAGGTTCCTAGAAGCAGGACTGAAGAACTATAAAGTAAGGAAGAAGGCCTTCATTAATGAGAAGCAGGGAAGAGCCAGGCTGGAGTCTGTTTAAAAAAAAAAAAAAATGTATTTTACAGAGGTACATACCCATAAATTGAAAAGTGAGTGAAACTGACATTTTGCAGCGGTCTCTTAATTTTTTTCCCAGAGATACAGCAGAATATATACATATTACATGTATGCAGTTTACCAAGGATTAGCATAATCAGCTGCCTCTAGGTCAGAACACTTGTGTGGCTACCTGTGTGCAGAGTGTGTGAAATTGGGCCTCGCTTTGTTTTTGTCCCCTCCCCTACAGAGGCAGTTTGGCCTCGATGGCAGTGGCGGCTATCTCCGGCAGGCTGAGCGGAGCATGGAGAGGGCAGTGTCTCAGGGTCACATGACCCCGGTCGAGTTCCACAGGAAGAAGGCTGAGATGATGGAAAGCCTGGCATCAGGAATAGACGACGGGAAGACCAGAACATCTGGTATGGAGACTAGATTACTGGTCTGACCAGTTGCTGTTTTGCATGTTTACTTGGTCATCTCTTCTGCAGCCCTCAGTGCACAGTACTTGGGGTCACTTTTAACCCTTCCATTCCCACCAGGTGTGATGTCAGCCCTCTACAAGCACTATGTCAGGGAGGGTCATGACATCGTTCACATGTGGCTGAGTGCAGAAACCGATCACTACTCATCTTCAGATGGTGACCGGGGTTGGGGCTGTGGCTACAGAAACTTTCAGATGCTTCAGTCATCTTTGCAGAATATGGAACTATACGCACCATGTTTCACAGGTCTGTACACTGCCACACATATATTTCACCTCATCTTGCCATGTGAGTGCGGTCATGTGACACCCACTGATTTTGTCATACAATTTGCCTCTTACCTGACAGCAGTCCCCAGCATCCCACGCATGCAGGCCCTGATCGAGGAGGCCTGGCAACAGGGAGTGGACCCCCAGGGTGCATCCCAGTTCAGTAACTGCTTAAAGGGAACACGAGCCTGGATTGGAGCAACAGAAATATTTTCCCTTCTCACCTCCCTTGGAATCAGGTGAGAGAGGTTCTTAAATCACTTTTAAGGCCTTGAACCCCAAGTCCTGTTATGTGATTGGCTACCCTGGGGAGGGCTGACCCACTATGTGGGCATGGTTTGTGATTGGTTGTCCTGATGGATGCTGGCCTGCTGTATGGGCATGGTTTGTGATTGGCTGGCCTGACATCCATCCTTTTATGCTGGTAGGGCTCAAATTGTGGACTTCCCCCAGCCCAGTGGTGCAAAAAACACCCACCCTCATCTCTTTGAATGGGTCAAGAAGTACTTCTCCTACTCTGCCAGCAGGGGTGCTAAGCTGCCCCCTCGGGTGGTCAAAACCACACGGCCCCCCCTTTACTTACAGCACCAAGGTATGTGAGCTCCATCTCAAAAGGTTCGTGGACAGGTGTTCTGTCTAACATTTTCCTTCAAATCTTCCTGCTGCTAAAAATAAGTAAGTGAGATGTCTCTCTCTCCCTCTCCAGGCCACAGTCGCTCAATTGTGGGAATAGAGCAGAGGAGGAACGGTAGTCTCTGTCTCCTGCTCTTTGACCCAGGGTGCCCCCCAGAGGACATGAGACATCTAGCATGCTCGAACATCCCAGCCACGGCCCTCCGCTCCCTCCACAAGTTTCCCAGTCACCTGGTGCACAAACAGTACCAGATTGTTGCTGTAGAGGGTGTACTTTCTCCAGAGGAGAAGCAGGTAAGCACAACTCTGCAGGTTAATGGTCAGCGCCCTGCGATTCCAGCACTGCCAGTCAATGATTTTCCCTTGTCACTGAAATGTTGTTCTTTTTCAGGCACAGATTATAAACTCAAGAACACTGCATGCAGAAAGGATTCAATGATCTACAAAGAGGCAATCTGAGGGCTGTATATATACCAATCTGTGTATTTTTGTTTTTTAAATAAAATAAATTTTTAATTTTTAAATTTGTCCATCCATCCATCCATCCATCATCTCCCGCTTATCCGAGGTCGGGTCGCGGGGGCAGCTGCCTCAGCAGGGAAAC
>JAAGVU020000129.1:12701529-12729297 GCA_011763525.2 Mormyrus iriodes
TGTATATCCTTCATAGATCATTTTAATAAACATATTTCTCATACATTGAATATCATATAGACAGGGATTCCAACTTTGGTCAGCTGATTGGCATTAGATTTTCAATTCAATACTAGTATGCATGTACATGTAACAGTTTTATTACCTTGTAAATAGTCCGTAGGGTTTGCAAACTACCCCAATGCTTTTGATGTAGCTGATTTTAGGTTTATAATGGGATAATACAGATTTGCCATAAGATTTCTTGCATGAGCGTGAGAGTCTGAAAGCCTGAGTGTCACGCCAGATGCGTGAGAGTTGGCATCTGAGATTTATATCTCTAATTATCTAATCATCACTGATTGAGTCAAACACAGCCAGGTAAGCATCACTTCAAAAAGTTGAATAGAGCTGGGCTTGGTGTCCATGCTTACAGCTTTGCCTGAATCTACCTTTCAGTAGCTCGTGCTGTTAGCTGTAGAACAGCTGTGTTTCTGGAATCCTCAGTTACAATATTGTGTCTGCAGGATCTAAGAGCAGTGGTGGAGCGGATCTGCTGCTTTCTAGGGAAGGAGCTGAGTTCCGCACAGATAGACAATGTGGTGATGCACAGCACCTATGACAGTATGAGCAAGAATTCAATGGTCAACTACAAACAGGTGTCATTTTTCAATCACAATAAGGGGACTTTCATAAGGAAAGGTGAGCAGGGTCCAATGTACACCAAAACACATTTATTGGTGAGACCTGCATGCTATCAGAGGCAGTATCACTGCTTCTCATCCAGTCATATGCGCTAGTGTAGCTATTTGAATGTTGCTAAGTTTTCTTTCTGGTACAGGGACTGTTGGTGACTGGAAGAACCACTTCACTGTGGCCCAGAGTGAAAGATTTGACCGCATATTCCAGGAGGAGATGAACGATGTGCCACTGAGCTTTGTTTGGGACATCAAAGATGTCACTGCCAAGTGACACTCATGACAGCTTAAAAATACACCTTCACCAAATATTTCAGGTTAGTACCTGTGGGTGGAAGGTAACCGGTTCAAATCCTGTGGCGGAGTGATGTCACCGTTAGGCCCTTGAGCAAGGCCCTTAACCACCATTGCTCTAGGGATTGACTGACCCACGCTGCTCTCTCAATTATACATTACCTTGGATAAAAGTATGTGCTAAATATATAAATGTAAATGAATTAGAACACCAAATTATCAATTATACTCCATTTAAACAAGTAACATTCTTAATCGGATTCTGAAGAGATCAGCAGATAAAAAGCCAACAGGAATGATGATCTTTGTTGCCTGGGTTCCCATGATTTTATTACGCACCCACTAGGAATACATTCCAGTCGGAACTTTCATACAAATGTTACAATCATATTTTGTATCCAATATGTATTTTACCTGTGTGGCCAAGTTGTGGTTCAACAAACCTGATAACTCTATTAGCTGCAGCCAGCCGTTTGTTCCTGTATGCCCACGCTCCCAGAATCAAGACCAGCGTTCAGTTTCTATGCTCCTCGTCTGTGGAACAAGCTTCCTGAAGACCTGAGTTCTGCTAAAACTATCAGCTCATTTAAATCAGGGCTTAAAACGTCACTGTTTGCTGCAGCTTTTCAATAAATTAAATCAGCTTAGTCATATACTGTCACTATAATGTATCTTTTCAGTTAACTATGTATTAGTTTGGCTTTTAGGCTTTTTTGTCTTTTAAATGTGACTTTAATGTCTTTTACTGAAATGTATCCTTCTGCCTTTGTAAAGCACTTTAAACTGCCTTGCTTCTGAATTTTACTATATAAATAAACTTGACTTGCCACCCCTTTGAATGCAAAAAGATCACTTCATTCACATCAGTTCATACAGTCTCTCTTCATCCTTGTCAGATAAGGTAGGACAGGCACAATGGCACTGTCCCCTGCCACACACTGTGGATATCCTGGCAGATTTAGGGGACCCTCGCCTCCACCCCATCCCTCCGGTCAGCAAAAGTCAAAATCCACCCATGTGAATCCCGGTCACTTGGGGGGACCCAAGGTGACATTTTGCCAGGGGGACCAGAATTTCTAGCTACATTCATACCCACCCCTATTTGTATTTGGGTTAACAATCACACTATGTTCCACATTTTAACTAAGCTTCATTAGAAAACATAGATTAATGGTTTGCTGCTTCTTATTTTTGGATGAAAGTGTGCCCTGTCAGCGGTGCCTCGGGTGGGAAAGGAGTGCATACGGAACCAAAATCACAGAAACCAACAACAGACTTGGGACACAGTTCTGTTGTTGATGAACCCAGATCCTGGAAACTGCCATCATCACATATCAGCCAGTAGCTATAGACCAGTGTTTCCCCACCCATTCCTCATGGTTCACAGTCCACATTTTTGCTCCTTCCCAGCACACCTGAACAAACAATCAAGAACACTGAATAGTGTTCTATAGTACAGGTGTGTTGGGAGCAAAAATGCAGACTGTCTGGTGCTCCCCAAGCACAGAGTTGAGAAACACTGATAAAGATCATTGGGCATCAACGTATCGAGCGCGGAAGGTCTCTGATCTATTCTACTGTCAATACAGTCCTGTGCATGATCAATGACTTGCTCTCATTTCATTAGTCGTCTAACTCACCAATTACTATTTGTTT
The DNA here is from genome assembly GCA_011763525.2 of Mormyrus iriodes. Lineage (NCBI taxonomy): Eukaryota > Metazoa > Chordata > Actinopteri > Osteoglossiformes > Mormyridae > Mormyrus > Mormyrus iriodes. The sequence continues at coordinate 12,704,157 of JAAGVU020000129.1, forward strand.
TCCACAATATTGCAAATTATCAATATTTCTGTAAATAATCAGCTCATTACTTAGCACAGTAGCCATGCACTTCCCTGCACTTACTTTCACAGTGGCTGCTGTCATGATTTTAGCGCCCAAAAGCACACAGGCCAGCAGAGAAACTGAGAACCTGAGAATCGTGGACTTCACCCAGGAAACCTCAAAGCGAACTCTTCAGCCTACTTCCTTTATGATTTCCATCAATTAACTGGTTACCTCAACTGGTATTTCAAGTCCAAATAGGTTACTAATTCAAATATAGCACCACACCTGGAAACACGTGACATTTTATATATAACAATCATTAATTAAAAATAAATTCACTATGCATTGTTAATGAAGTATGCTACACAATGTTCCTTTCAAATCATAGTTACCTATCCAGGGGGGGGAAAAAAAATCACATTATTTTGAGAAAATATGAGTTTAATATAAACTGAGGGAAAGACTGTTCTGACATCCAGAGCAATGTCTCCCTCTGCTGGACCATCAGGTGTACTTCAGCTGATTCACTCAACTTTTGAACAGACCAATAACTCTAGTGACTAAGGCCATCCGAGGGAGACTGCACATAATTTCCACCAGCAGCTTCCCAACCCTATCAACACCCACCCTCCCCCCAACTTTTCTGGGCAATTCAGGATAACGAGACAAATGGCTAACTTAAAATCTGAGTTTAATATTTGGTGTTACGTATGCAGTCTCTATTGAATCCAGAGGTAAAGATGGTTTCAGGGATCCAGACAGCTGGAGAGAGACATGGGTCAGACTGACTCATGCTGTCGGGCTCCGCTCCAGTCCCCTACCCCTAATCCTCATCACTACCCAGGTCCAGAGGATCAAAGTCAGGGTCATCCTCTTCCAGGTCCAAATCGTCCATGTCCTGGAATAGTGACTCATCCACTTCCACGTTGTTACCAGCTGAGGAGAAAAATACGGTAAGCGAGTGTTAGAGTGAGACACAGAGTGAGTGTATTTTTGTAACACAACATAAGACTGACAAAATTAACTGGCAGACCCCAAGAATGCACAAAAGAGCATTTGGTACAAAGATTTGGACCGCCAAATATAATCTTAATCTTACCTTCTTCCAGGAACTGAATGTCAGATGTATCAAGGTTATGGTCTCTTTCAAACAGCTGTTTTCCTGTTTTAAAAGAGTACAGATTAGACCTCACTGGCAAATCTACCAAGTGTGCTACCAAGGCATACTTCATATTACATGCAAAATTAATAGCATTACCACAGTATTTGATTATAAAAAGCAACAAGTAAGACATTGGCTGCATTACTGTAATATCCAGATGTAATATCCTGGCCTTTGGTTAGTTAACTGCCACTTCCTTTAGCACTAAAAAGGTTAAATTACACACTACCAGCAGTCCATAAAAACATAAGAAATTTACAAACGAGAGGAGGCCATTCGGCCCATCAAGCTCATTTGGGGAGAATTCGAGTAATAGCTTAAAGTTGCTAAAATCTTATCTAGCTCTGAGTCCATGTCCCTGGGGATGTCAAGTGGCAGTAAGCACAAAATACTGCTATGCCAAAAGCAATTATAAAGCCACTGCAGTCCTCCAACCAGGAGATGGCAGCGTTGTTTCAGTAATAGGTTTAACACACCAGTAAGTTTGGTCTTTCCTGACTGCTCCTCCTCCTTTTGTTTCTTCCTCTTCAGCTCGGCCATCTCCAGCTCAAACTTCGCCTTCCACAAGAGGAAGTTCTCAATCGTCACAACAGTACCTTGGAAGGCCACCTGTCTCACACATGATAGGGAGTGGGGGTTGTTTAAACCAATCAGGAAGTGCAGCACAGAATTTTATGAACATGGACACAAACAGAGCAACAGCTCTCTGCTCAGAAATACAAACTGGTGGATAATTTGAAAAAAAGAGCAATGTATGTACAGACCTTCTCTGCTTCTTCTGCCTCCTTCTCCTTTCTCCTTTTCTCCTCCTCTCGTCTGCTCTTGATTTGGTCTACGATTTCGTTCAGCCTCTCCTGCACGGCGCTCACCAGTGTGAACACCATCACCATGCCCAGGTTTTCTGTAGCCTGAGGAACAACAGTCATACAAAGCAGCAATTTGGCAAAAAAAAAAAAAAAAAAAAAAGCCTTTCATTTATTCCACACACTTTGGTCCAAAGGGCAACCGTCCCGGTTTCCCCACAGACGTTCCCTCTGGCGAGGTGCGTCCCAGCCCCACATATACCTGCATGGATTCCCATTATCTGGGAGTTTAAAACTACAAAAGGACTGCGAACTCTGCACAAGCATAAAGGGGAAACGCACAGACCTGCTGCTGCAGTAACGTCAGGATGTCCTCCACGTCGTTCTCCTCCAGGTTCTCCTGGGAGACAACTTCATAAAGGGGCGGCTCATCTGGGTACTTTTCCACATATGTGAATTTCAGTGTTGTCTCCACGGCTAAACACAACAAAGAATGGGTTAACGTGCAAAACCACTAAAATCCTGCCCACTGCTTTAGAAACATCTAAAGCTCTATGACATCTCATGTCCAACCTAAGGTTCAATGTATGCCAACACTACTATATTACAACTTTTTTTAGCATTGAAGATTCAAGATTCTTTAATTGTCACATACATAGTTATACAAAGTACAACACGCAGTGAAATGCATCCTGAACCACTCTTTTGTAGACTGTGCATATTTAAGAACTTCAATTATGCTAAATTCATAGTGCAAAAAAAGCTAAAATGCAAGCAGAAAAAAAAGTATGTTCAAAATGAACGGTAACACAGACAAAAAGTGACCAGTGTAATAGTGCGGGTATGTGAGGGGTACAAGAGCACAATGCACATCTGGGTGAGGTGCAATGGCATGTCCAGGTTCAGAAACCTTATGGCCTGAGGGTAGAAACTCCTAAGTCTCTCAGTCTTGGCCATGATGTTCCTGAGTCTCTTTCCTAAGAAAGGGTTGACTAGAGCAGCTGGTGTACAGTCATTAGCATAGTGCTCATTGATATCAGGCGGTAGCACTGGCAACATACAGGTGTGTCAAGTGTATAACATGTATATAACAGAAACAGTTGAACTAACAATTTATACAGGTCAATTAGAAGTTCTGTTTCTGCTGTGAAATATTCCTTCATTTCAGGTGCATAACAGTCTATATATCAGGTGTGTGTCACAAGGAGCATTTGTGCTGGAGCTACAACAGCAGCTCCAACTGATAAAATGAAATAACTGCTGAAATTTGCAAAAACTCAAAACACAGCAAACACCTGGAAAGATGTGTGTACTACCAGGTGCACACATGTACGTACGTGATTTAGCAAGTTACGTTTGAAGCGTTGATATCTCGAAATCATGTTTGCACATTTCTGAGATTAAGACGTATAATTTGAATATGGAAGACTGAAGATAAGGATCATAGTAAAGCGTCGCTTTTTCTGGCCATTGAAACTCACTGTCATCGTTGTCACCAGCGTCCGAAGTCACCTTGATAGTGAAGGCTGTGGGATTTTCGGAAAGCACTGTATAACACAGATTGCGAATTATTAATGCAGATCCTAGGACAATGACACGTTGCGCTCTCTTCTTTACAGTACATTTTATTTAAACCTCTTGATTGTACTATAACATATACTGATCATGTCCCCATCACAATAAAAAATGTATCAAATATTACGTACAACTGGCGCACACATTACCAATTGCATCATACGGTTCTTATATTAGCTTAAGAAAACAAGACCTTCTCCTTGGTTTAAAATTAATTATCAAAAATTTTGTTGTTAACTTTTTTCTCGTTTACTGTAACTCACATTCTAGCTAAGATAGTCAATTAGTAACTGGTGAACGGCACAGTGTGTTCTAACAATGCACTTTAACTCTCCCAGCCACATGTAAGAAAAACTTATCCCACGCGAATGATCTGGGGGCCCCTTCAGATACTTATAACAGACATCGGCGCTAGTATGGGTGTGTTTTGCATGGACGCCGAACTGAAAGCGCCCCTTAGGAGGTGCCGGACGGCAAACGCCAATCGACGTGTCACCGCGACCAGGTCGCAAGACTAACCGCCAACCGCGGTGACGCGGTCGTTCAGCTCAATGTTTACGATACCCGTAAAGGAGTCCGGATAAATGGACTCGATGGCTTCTAACTCGTTCCGCTGCTCCTCTCCGTAGTCCGTCATCTTGCCCCGTCGATGTCCATCGATTAACACCGCTGTCTAGTCAAGCGGGGATGCCATGCGGGTCGGTAGCCGAGGCGGGGCCTAGGACGAATCGACTGCTCGGCGATCGACCACCAAGCGAAGGTAACGTCAGTCCCACATGTTCTCCGTATGCTCGCCAAGCAGAAGCAGCGGAATTATTTCTTCTACTGGCCTGCTGTGTATCTCCAAATAAAAGACGTTCCTTTTATGTTTACAACATAAAGACGCTGTTGAAGGATATCTGCGATAGATTATTTGATCGTTTGATGTCACGTGAAGCTGGTCACCTGACTCGTACCACTGTGCGATGCCATATATAATATAATATAATATCCTATTTATGATAGATTTTGGCAGATGGTGCTGTAAAGTGATTATATTCGCGCACGTAATTTTGTAAGTATGTATTTAACGAAGATGTTCAAAGGGACACCTACGATGCAGTTCTGGGAGGATAGAGTGTTTTGCACTCTCCGGCACATCTAATTACCCCTCATCTACCTACTACATGTATTCCAGGAGTCCCCAACCTTTTTTTACAGTGAGATCTATTTTCAATAAGTAAATGAATGAGCGAACAAATAAATACATAAGTAGATAGGATTTGGGAAGCTACTGGGTGGACCAGGGAGGTGGTGATTAATTATCCTTTCGCTTCCACTGCAGCGCGCCTTGACAGCTCGGCGCTCATCGTCCGTATTAAAATCTAATAGACGCGTGTACGCGAAATACTAAAAAAGTAAAAATCACAAAAACTTCTTTTAAGTATTATGCTGCTGACCTTTAGCTCCCTGCGGCTACTAGTAGTTGCGGTCGACACGTTGACAACCATTGACCATTTGGTATGGATAGAAAACGATTGTATTCATTTTTTAACGTCTCTCCCCGACCTACAAAAGATGAGTAATGGAAAGAGTGGTATTTCAAAAATGAAGTTTCAGACTGATCGCAGAGCAAGCTTCATTTCTGAACGCTCACAATGGAATGCTTTAAAAATACCACAGGTCCTCTCTCATCACAAAAAAATAAAATAAAAATATTTGGAATAATAGAAAAGGCATACAAAATTGCATCTATGACAGTCGCAACGATAACAGAGCACTTTATTGGATTTGGCATACGTTTCCAGTTTTGAACGTTTAAATCTGTACTTTAGGACACTTAAATACATGATATGGCTCCGCAGCACCACGTTGTTTAGTTTGCTCTCACCATGGACTTCGACAGGTTTGGCCTTACTGGGTTTAAGCCCCAAATATTTTGGCTTAGCCCCGCTACATTTTGTTTATATTCAATGTGTTATCATGCGTGGCATTTTTCATCAGAAATTCAGGGCAATGACTATAATTTATTCAATATACAAAACTGTTATGAGTCCTTGGCAGATTTAATTTCCCAATATTAATTATTATCCATTAAATTACGTCCCCAAAGTCAACCACAGGTTTATCCTCTGACCCTAGAGCCACCCTTGCCTCACCCCTCCCTGACTTCCTTGCTAACACCTTACACAAATGTTTCAACCGTGAATATGGTTCTGCTTACAATGGTGCCACAACTGACCATAAGGTGAAAAAACAAGTACACTTATAATGAAATACGGTTTAGGCACATCAACAGGATGAGGGTAGTTGAATTTTAGGCATCAAGTGGTAGGAGTTCCAGTGCCCAGAGGCTCTACATATCTCAGTGCTACTGTGGACTCTAGTGTACCCTATTCAAAAAATATACCAGAAAGTCCTGAGTCTCCATTGCAGAGGTGCATTTTTTGTTTCATATGCTACAGGGAAACTGAGGTTCTACCCTTGAACTCTATAGGATACCTTATAACGAAAGATATCTCAATTTCTACCAGTGTAGCAGTTTTGTTTTAAAAATTTAGTTTTACAGCTATTTTATGAGTCAGATCTTTAGAGAACCTAACGTGAATGTGCACAGCACACATTATGTACTAATGTCCTCAAAATGGGAAAAACGTTCCAAGCATTATCAAAGGTAATTAATGATAAACAAATCATTACATTAGCTAAGCAGTATGTTTAAATGATAATGGAACATACTTGACAGTTTGTTTTTATTTTGTTAGTTTCAGATGCAACATTTCTAGTTTTTATCTAGTTTTTTTATTGTTGTACCCTAATTTACTTCGGTTTACAAAAATGTTTTTCTTTTAGTTTTTGTTAAGAATAATAACGCTGGTTGCTTCCTTAAAGTAAACTCGGAGCAAGATAAGTCACTTTGGAGAAATGCGGCTTAGTAATAATAAGAAAAATTATTATTGATCCCCGTTGGGGAAATTCTCTTTACGCCTCCCCTAACTTGCTCTCTGTAGATGAGAGCAAGCTTGGTCGTGAAGAGTAGCCCCGTTACAGCACCAAGGGAGCTAGGGGTTAATGGCCTCGCTCAAGGACCCACAGACATGCCAAGGCAGAGCTTAAACCGGCAACCTGCTGATCACAGGTACAGATGCTTAACCCACTGAGCCACACACTACCTAAATATGATAAAATGATTCTTCTCTAAGAAGGGGAGGGGGTCAGTCAGATCACCATAATTGATCACATTAAATAGTGCGTTATTCCTGGTGACCATACACGATTGTCTTCTGTATATGATTTGTCCCTGTTATGAGGTGCTCAGACATACAGCTAGATGTCTGAATCCCACCTCTGCTATGCGCATGCGGAGTTTGCTTGTTCTTTTGGTGTTACCTTGGTGTCCTTCTGCACTCCAAAGACATACAGTCTAATTGGCGTCTCTGAATTACCTGCAATGTGTGATTGTTTATCCATCCAGGGTATTCACCTGCTATCAGGGGTGCATACAGGGGCGGGGCCATTGGAGCACTGGCCCCATCTGAAAGCTGATTGGCTCTGGGAGTGCCCCCATCCCTGTCACTCACCAATTCAAAACGTATCATTAACTATTGATAAGGTTGGCCCCACTGTCTGAATTATAGATCCTTTTATGCCTTCCAAATTAAAAAATACTTGAAATGCCCCTGTTGCCCATGTGTCTTGTGCTGCTTGTGATAAGCTCCAACCCTCCCCACATGACCTTGAGCAGAATAAACGGTTACAGTATTAAACTGGATGTTAAACACTTCACAGCTCCACAGCACTGTGTTCCTCAGGCATCTGCTTCAATGAACGGGCATCTTCTGGTCAGGCTGCCCCCCTGGTAATTATAAGGTGTCATTCAAGGCTTCCAGCTCATGCCTCTTCTCTGGGCTGTAGTCGCGGTCAACGCGCTCCACGAAGCGCTGCAGAGTGCTGTAGCACTGGTCACTGTGGGAGTAGGTATACAGAGCTGAGATCTCCTCCCACGCCTTGTGGTTGGGGAAGGGGAAGGCCTCGGGGTCACGGTTCTCGAAGAAGCTCGTGAGGTTTCGATCGGCCAGCTTGCTAGCGTAATCGGTGGCGTAGCTTTCAAATTTCTCCCTCTCTTTGTCCATGTACTTCTTCCAGAAGGTGAGCTGCAGGTAGCTCACCTCCGAGCGGCAGTTCTTGTAGCAGGTGCCAGCTAGGGCGATGGCTGCAGCAGAGATGATGATGCACCAGCCAAGGATCTGAAGAGACACACAAGCACACACACACACACAAGTGATTAGCCTCATCCGAAAGGTCTCACACACAAACACACCTGTTTACACACCCATATTTTCTGGCTGCAACTTTAACTTTTTTTTTATTTGAGACTTTATTCATCCCATGGGGATATTCTTTATGCTTCCCCCAATTTGCTCTCTGTAGGCGAGTATGGCCATGAGTATGACCACAGTTTACACTTTGCTTTTATTAAAAGGAAGCCCATTTTTCTGTCCTCTATCATGTTAGCATGCTATGGGGGGTTTGGGCAGCCAGTTGATCAAAATCAAAAATCCTTTGTGTCCTCCCTTTTTGGGAGTTTTTGGTTCCTCTCTTCTGTTGTCTTCTGGCTTTCTTTCCTTCCATCTGTATAAATGATGTAATAATGGACAGCCACACATCCATGCCAAGCACCTTGGAGCGACTCTGTTGTGCAAGGCACTCAAAAAAAGTTGTTTTGAATTGAATGTTTACTCACAAGCACAGTTACATGGCAAAATACTCACACAGCTGCCTACAAGATTACTCATACACACCTGATGATGCTCGGTTAAATAGGAGTATACTTGTCTGCACAGGCTTCTGCAGACTCACTTATACCCGTTCACACTGGATGGTTGTCTTTACGCATGCAGCTTCACAATGAGGAAATCAAACACACACAGCTGACAGCTGAAATTTCCATAGCATGATCATTTCATAAAGAAAAAAATTAGAAGAACCGGATAAACCAGAAAGGTAGCGCCTGCAAATCCATAAATCTGCTGACTTCCAAGTTAACCTGCGTCATAAACATGGGGCTTGTTTCTCTCTTTCTCACACGAACACATAAATGTAATTCCTCTAACACATTGCAGTCACTCACGCCACCTGTGCCCCTGTACACACACAGGCACGCCTTACCCATGTGACAGATGATTTACCCGAGTGTCATGCCATCACTGTTACGCACCTGGGACTGAGCACGCAGCATTAGCAAAAGCGTGCTGGTGTCATCTGGGGACAAGTGGGTCTTTCCACAGGGCACCCGGGGCAGCTCCTGTTCGCACAAATCTGTCTTGTTCTTGCAGAACATCTTCACGATCAGGTTGTAGTCTGTGCCGCTGACAGCACACTCGTAGAAGGTCCCGTTCAGCAGGGCCACAGACAGCCACATGATGGGGGCCACAAACGCGTTAGCCGACACCTTCAACAGGGCAGTGGAGCACCCCAGGAAGTCTCTCCGTGGGCACATCTTGAGTGGGTTAAGGCAGCAGCCCGTCAGAATCCTCCAGAGCCGGTTGCTGCAGAAGAAACCCAATATGAGCAGTATGAAGGCAGGGGCCAGCAGGAATGTGAGTCCGTAAACCACATTCTGACTGCGGTTGCAGGGACACTGGAAGGAAAACATGGAGAAGATCCGTTCTCCACCAATGGTCAGTGCAGCCATGAAGCTGTAGCCGATGGTGGCCTTCTGGTTTGTTAAAAAGTTTAGTAGCGTCTTGTAGGCATCCATGCTGAGAGTAGAGCTCCCGATGTCTCACTTGCAAGTGAAATGTAAACTAGGCAGAGATTTTAGCTTGCTACTCCTCTGCTCATCTTATGAAGACAAAGAATGGCACGCCCCACCCTTTTGCGCTCCCTCTCTCTCTCTCTCTCTCTCTCTTTGTTTTCCCTCCCCCTCACCCCTCCCCCTCTAAATGACATGGCTGCGATTCACTTAGAGTCCTGGAATACATCTCGGTTCACTAGCTGAGGATTCCCTACAGTTCAAGTCTCGGTGTCCGTCTGCTCTGGTATTTCTGTAACGCTAGCCATCTGGACAGAGATTCCATCTGACAAAAACCCGCCCTGCATGTCAAGCATGAGCATTCCAACTTAAATGTGTCGTTATCCAAGGCATGTTCATTCCTGCAGGAACCGCTGAACGTCTCAGAAACTTGGGACCACGCACACGCCCTCACACACAAACACACACGTATACTAACGGTCTCAGCTGTGGGCTGTGATTAGTTCTTTCTACCCAGAATGCAAACCATTTGTAATGCATTACAGGAATGTAGCCGCATATTCTCATTTAAATTAAACCCTACCTTGTCTATATGTTATCAGCCCTATTCACTATATTCTTCCACACTGTTTTTGTACATATTCTTTTGTGCCATCGCTCAACAGCCTGACTGCATGTGGATCAGTGAGCAGCCCATTTCCTGCCTATATCCGGCACTGTCTTCACCTCAGCGGTGGTTAGCGTTGCCATGACACGGGTTAGTTTGCATAGTATCACGTGCCGTTGCGATACCATGACATGCACACACAGCCATACCTATATCACTGCCTTCCCTACATTAACGATTCTCTGTCTCGCTGAGAGACGATTCACCGTGCCCCACCCGTGAAAGTCTGCTCTGACAAAGAACAACATGCATTCAAACAAATGCGGTTTTGGACGGCTGTGTGATATCTATAAACTTTGTCGTGAAGACGTCATAAAAAAATTGAGGTCCTGCGGGCACTGGGGAAGCCTTAATATGGTTAGACTAATCTTTCTCAGAACAAAATCAGAAAATGGGAAGTTTATCTAATTTCCTTTTTTTTGTTTTTTTTAAGTTACCAGGAAACACAGAAAAACTAGTGTCACAGAGATGGGCCTCTCTTTTGACATTTGCATATATCATCAAACTGCATCATTTTCTGTACTAATTCTTCTCCTATCCCACAAATGGAGGACTGCATTGATCATATTGGTTGGATCTGTTAAAGGGCTATTGGAAAGTTCCGCTTACTCCTTGGGCCTCAGAAATAACTGCTTTTGTGACACCTGACGCATTCATGCAGAACACAGTTATGGCGTTTGGGCTCAAGAATGCCCCAGCTACATTCCAGCGTTTGATGAGCAAAGTGCTATGTGGCATCCCTAATTGTGAGATTTACTTGGATGACATAGTGGTTTATACTGATACCTGGATTGAACATGTGAACATGCTACGAACTGTGTTTTCGAGATTACTCGGTGCTTCCTTAGTTTTGAATCTGGAAAAATGTGAATTTGGTAAGGGAATTGTTACCTATCTAGGAAAGTCAGTTGGACGTGGAATAGTGAAATCTGTACAGGCTAAGGTGCCTTTGACGCTGTGAAACTGCTGCTGTATACCACTCCCGTATTGTCAACTCCAGACTTTTGTAAACCTTTCAAGCTGGAAGTTGATGCTAGTGGCACCAGTGCTGGGGCAGTTCTCCTGCAAGAACACGAAGATGGATTGGACCACCCCATTAGCTATTATTCGAAGAAATTCACAAAGCAGGTGGCTTATAGCACAATTGAGAAAGAGGCCCCTGCTCTTTTATTAGCCATTCAGCATTTCGAAGTTTATCTAGGAGGAGGTTGTAACCCCATAACAGTTTATACTGACCATAATTGCCTTGTGTTTCTCCATCGAATGTCCTCTGCCAACCAACGCTTATTACGCTGGTCTTTGATTATATAGGGGTTTGATGAGGATCTGATAATGTAGTGGCTGATGCCCTTTCCCGGGCGGGTTAAATGTTTTGTGGACACCATTTTGGTTGTACTTTTTTTTAATGGGTCCACACATGTGGGTGGGGGTGTTACAGTCTTTGTGGCTGCCTTCGAGGTTCCAGGGATCCAGTGCCAGATTTTCTCGCCACCTTCTGTCCACCTGAGAAGAAGCCTACCTCCCTGACGATCACCACCTGCGCCTCATTTGGCCCTAAGGATTCCAGCTTGTCACATGGATAAAAGGACCATTTGTCAGCAGTTCATGGAGGGTTTTGTGTGGAGGAGAGTTTGTTGCTGTGTAGTGTAAAGCGTTGTGAATACTTTGATCTAGGTTTTGACATTTGACTCTTTGGATTGTAATTTGGATTTGGTGCTTGGACTTTTTGTTTGTATTTAGTGTTTTGTCCCTTTTGTAATCCTGTGTACACCTAGAGTAGGGAGTGGCTGCCTTTTGTGTTTCTGTATATGTGTTTGGGCTGTGTTTTTGGCTAGTTAGGGAGTGAGGGTAGTGCTTGTCTTTTATTTGGACTTTCTTTTGAGTTAGGGAAGTTTAGGTTTTTGGTTTGTACCTAGCTAGTCTCCTGTTTTGTCTGTTGTTTTGGCCTGGGCCTCTCCTGACGTGCATATTGGTGCCGGTAAAATACACTTGTAAAGTTTTAGCCTTTTTCACCTGGTTATTTGTGTCCCCTTTTCCCCGTTACCCCTTTCCCCACACCTGCTGCATCCCAACCCTAGACTGGGGCGTAACACATGTTCACTTTGCATTGGGTTATTCATGCATTATGTAATTTTTAAATTTTTTATTCAGTTGCACAACTACACAATTGATTTAGATCTATAAAATACTATAAAACTAGAAAGATACCTTTTCTGATAATAAAAAGTGTAACTTTTTCAGCTGATTTTTTTTTTTTCTATTTTTTATTTTAAAGCATTATCTTCCCCTCATCCACGAAGCTGAGTGCTGCAGGGGCGGGCTCCCCTGGGTCCGACCCGGTGGACAAGCGGTTGTGGCTGCCCTGTGTGGTCTCCACATACTTTTGCAGGAGGCTGTAGTATTGATGCTTAATGCTGAAACTGTACAAGGAGGAGATCTTCCGCCAGGCTTTATTCGCAGGCGTCAACATAGGCTCTGGGGGCGTCTGCTGGAAGAAGCTCTTGAGGTTCCTCTCAGCCAGGCTCCCCGCATGCTGTGCCATGTACTTCTCTAAGAGAGAGCTCTCCTGGTTGGCGTACTCCTGCCAGAACTTGAGCTGCATGTAGCTCACCGGGGATCTGCACTTGGCCACACAGGTGAACAAGAGGCCAAACACAGTGACACCAGCGATCAGCAGCCAGCCCAAAACCTGCCGTCAAACAGAGCTCAGATTAGTTATATGCGCTGGCTGTTCCAAAAACTGGTAAGCCAGTAACAACTTTTTTACATTTTTTCATTTAAGCTAAGTATACACTACACAAGTTTAGCCCTGATTTTCCGCTGAAGAATCGCCTTCAACAAGCCCAGGTCGGAGGCAAATCGTTGTTCAATCGGCGCTGGCAAGTCAGAGCTCGATTGCTATGTTTGAATTGTTGAAAGATGCAACCCGACAGAGTCACCAATGTGTATTTGGTGTGCTAAATATCTAGACTTTGTAGGCAACTCCAAATCCTCTAGGTGTCAGAAGTGTCACGCTGGCAACAAGTTACAGCCAATGAGAGCGTAAGACACGTGGTGAGGTGAAACAAGAGGCAGGAGGTTAAAAGGGTGTTAAGAAGCAAAAAGTTCAGTTTGTTTAGAAACTGTTCTTAGTGTTCAGGAATACACACCCCGAAGGTATGTGATAATGCTTCCTGAAAGGTCTATATATACGAGGGTTAATTTGCCACGCGTATGTAAATGTTCAGCATACGTGTTGTCAGTTATACAACAACAGATCACAGTGTTTTAACGTGTCATTCATAACAACACAGAGTTTGGAGACCAGACAGATTCATCTGCAATTCCTTCTGGTGAAAGATCTTGTAGTGTAAACCACAATGACTTAAAGACTCCAGACTACAAGATGACAAGTCATTTGGTGTGAACACTACAGCGATCTGGCACCTTTAAAAGTTGTGTAGTGTGCAGGTGGTTTTACACAAAATTGTTCTCTGGGCAGAAAGAAAAATGATTGGTTCGCATCCTGCCTGCTAAACTGCTGGACACAACAGGTTTAAAAAAATTTTTAAAAATGATTTGTTCAGAGAGAGAACCAACTACAGGAGGCAGGACCAACCAATCAGATGTCTTGGTTCCACCTTCTCTAGTTGCTTGGATCCACCTCCTCTACAATCTGATTGGTTATCTCTCTGAACCAATCATTTTTCGTTTTGCCCTCAGAACATTTTTGTGTATGGAAAACTTCTACCTGCATTAGTTATGTTCCAAAAACTGATAAGGCAGTGGCAACTGTTTTTACATTTACTCACTTATTTAGCGGACATGTTCATCCATAGCAACATGCCCCCCCCCCCAATAATCAAAACCAGCCAATACAACCCCTGGACCCCTTTAAATGGGTGGAGACCTCAACTCCCCTAATGAACCCAAAGTTTTGCCTTTGGGAGTAGGGAGATGTCTTGGGAGATGTTTGTCAGCTCACTGCTGACAGTTATAATGACCCGCAAACTTTACTGAAGTTCTGTTGTAGCATTGGTAGCTATCAACGTAAGTCTATTTGGAGAAAAAAAATCACAATGCCACCTCTGAGCCACTGCGAGATAAGCAACATAACGTTGTGTATTTCTTTGACAAAACAGACAAGACAAAGTGCTTCAGCAGCCCCAGCAGCCCCACTCCCAGCACTACTGCGTACAGCTGAGGATCAGAGAACCGGGTCAGCCAGAGTAACTTAATTTAAAGGTCTGGTAACATCACTCTCCCAGTCATGGGATCTTATAAGGAAAAGTAGCAAAGATGCCCCAATGTTCTTGGTTGATCATTTGAATACAGACAGTGTTATCAAATTATGATCATGGGGGAAGTCAGGGAGAGAATGGGGGGGGGGGGGGGGGGTCCCCGTCACCCCCACAAAGGGGAAAAGGAGATATTAATAATAAAAGTCACGCGTCTCGCTTGGCCGCTCCAGCATTAAACTCGGCCGGCTGAAATGCAGGCATCCGCTAAGGGTCCTTCAGAGGCACTGCTTGTCCGATCATTTGGCTGGACAGAAATATCAGGAGTAAGAGTTAAGTTTCTGAGGTCAATTACATCGATTTACATTTTACAACTTTCAGCGACGTCAACAAAGTCCAATGTAACTTCTAAAATTATTGTGTCTCAAAGAAGATGAGAATGACTTATCAGGAACGATGGATACTTAATTGGCTATTCACTGATCTCATGTAGCTAATTGGTGAAGACTATTCTTAAGAGTAACATGATTACAAAAAGGTGTAAAAGCTGATTTTTTTCCCAGACATTTGAATAATTACTAAATAAAAGGTAAAAAGGACGGATTAGTACATAAAGGACGCAATAAATGTAAATGAATAAGGAACATGATTCTAGCAAAATGATAAGATTACGCTTGTCAGAAGAGCAGGATCTGACAAACATCAATAAAGCAGAGCTGTTAATCAGCACCACCCCCCACCCCTCCAGAAAGGTGAAATACAATAAAGAGGTACAATGACAATCAACAAAACAAATATCCTTCTCATTAATCTGTTTATTACAGATCCGGGAAAATACAAAATATAAAGAAATGCAGCAGGAATATTTACGGTAAAACACTTTTTAAACAAAGTTCGTATACAAAGCATTTACAAAGAATTTCCTGTTGCTTTTGGGGACATTCAACATTGTAAGATTTTATTTCCTTCTCAGTACAATCATTCTGCCCACCAGCAGGACCTGCACAACATCAAGGTTCATTTCTGCATTTCCTGAGGCCTGAAACATGACATATACAGCAGCCTGGTACTTCCCCCCCCCTCGTCTGCTCCTCCTTCTCAGTAGATCCCGTCTTACTACATTACCATATATTTTACTGACAAATACGTACTGCAGAAATTAATGCCTTTCACGTTTTCTTAAAATATCTATTAAATGTTTAAAGCATGATATTATCAGCCTTTAAATTCTGTTTGGTGAGTGAATCCTGCCTGAATATAGAATATTTCACAATTGTTCATACTATACATAACTGTTAAACGCATTATATTTTCTTATTCAAATATACATTTTTTTTGTTTCGTATATAATATCATGGAGTGGAAAATAGGGTTGCGATTATCGTGTTTACTACTGAGATCAAATCAGACGATTTGGTTTAATCTAATTTCGCTGCTAAACTGAGTTAATAATACTATTGTTAATGTATAATCCGCTTTGACGTACAGCCAAGGCACAGACATGAACTCATGAAGCGAGTGGGATGGAGGATGCCAAAACAGCGGCAAAGTTCAGCCTGGCCGAGAAGCGCTGATCGGTAAAGCCGTTCGTCACGGTGTCAGCACGCCGCGTCCTGCGGCCAGCAGGCTCCTTCAGCGGCCGCGCATGTGGCGTGATGGCCGGCGTGGCTCCCCGTCGCATCCGGGCTCCGGGCGCGCTGTTTCCGAGCGGTACATCCATGCATACAATCAAATACGCGGAAAAGTGTGCTTAAGGTTTAACTGTGCCGAGTCAGCAAAGTGCAACATGTCGCCCATTTAGTCTTTCAGAAGCACTGAACAAAGCCAGACAGTGCAGTTTTCAGGAGGTGTCCGCCGCTACAGTTCTTATAGGGGTCCGAGCTCTTATGAAGTGCACAAAAATGAATAAAATGAAAACACAAGGAAAAGGAACATGCAAAATATGCTTGTCGTCGTAGATACAGATTGTCTTCAACTCAGGAATGTTCAACAACTACAGCATGTACATTTTAACACCAGAAATGACACATTAAATTTCAATTTCTGAGTTCTAAAGAAAAAGAATTGCGTATCATTTACATTCCAGTTATTTTACATATTTTTGAACATGAAGGCACAATATTCAGTCTTAAAGAAAACACATGTGCTGTTGATAATTGTGCAAAATGTTGTGCCTTTTTTTAAATGGTAAACCCTGTTTGACCCATATATGCGACTCAGCTGGCTCTTGCATTGGAGATGCCAAGGTGCCTGGTAAAACTCAGCTTCTTAGGAGAGAACGGAGCCCCACCTGACAGGTACAGATGGATGTGCCCGGTGCTTAACGCGCATTTTCTACCCTGCAAACTTGCATCCTGTATCGTGCTCCCGTTGGACAGAACCCAAATGGGGAGGTTGTCGATCAGCTCATCACGAGTTACATTTCGCCCCCCTCTTGTGGTGCTTCGCTAAAAAGTGCACAAAAGGAGAGGATGAAGACCGCAGCTGGGAAGAATCGACAGCGTGCGGTCCCCAGATCGAATTTCACTTGAAATAATGCTTCCAGAATGTTCTGACCTTAGATTTTGTAGGGTTCATCTGCACTGAGTGCCCCTTATTGAAGCCAGTGTCTGTTTCTGACAATGATCATTCGATCAGCCTTCGGAACAGAGGGAGCCATGATTAAATCTTATGCCCCTAATCCGCAAGTGATTTTTAAAGGATTATATTAAATTAGTCTAACAATACTCTGGGCAGCAGTAGCGAATCCCTTCTATAATGAGCACCGCCATTAGATTGAAGTAGGAACACATACCCGACATATTCTTTTCCCAAATCTATTGTGCGTGATACTCTGAATATATACAGCAGGCACACCAGTGCTAAAGGGCCGGTCAGCGATCCCGTTAAACCAGTGAGAGCAAGCAAACAAACCAATGGAATAAATAAACATCGAAGGGGTCTCTTCCACAGAACATAGCTATAGTAGACAATTTAACAATTTAACTGTAACCATACATTTAGTCAGTGACGGATGTTTAGTCTTATGATGGCTCTCAGCTGGAGCTTCAGTAACGAGATGACGTTTTGCTTACTCGTGGTACGCGCTGTCAGGCTCATCTGAGGACACCTGCTACACACTTTGTCGTAATCGCTTATACACCTCATGTAGTTTCGAAAAAGTGTTGTGTTTGCATACCTGATATCTTGTAAAGCGTATGGTCTTATAAGATTATCTGAGTCTACTTAACCTCCTAAAATGCAACCTTCAGATGAGATCATGAATCCTAGCGCAATCCTAGATCAAAGAGCGTCTTGTGCGAAAGCCAGTTCAGCGTTGAACTTTGCTGAGGTCCCAAACATCGGGATGAAGGTAATTATCGGAGCGAAATTCAGGGCTCAGGCTTCAGGGTGCGAAAAAGCATGAAAAGTCTGAAAACATGCAAGGATAGTTTAAATCAACATGAACGTGTACCTGATCCTGTCACACAAACATGCAAGATGTGTCCACAGAAAGCTGGAAGTGATCTTTCCGCAGGCGAAAAAGAGAGAAGATTCCTCTTTATGATTCCTGCAGTTTTGCTCCATTCGGACACAATCAGTGTTCTTCTTAAGCTTTTAACTAAGGAGTGGAGCTTCTCTCACATGCAGAAAAGAGAAAGATTATTATGAGATGCTGCTCCAAGTTAATGC
The DNA here is from genome assembly GCA_011763525.2 of Mormyrus iriodes. NCBI lineage: Eukaryota > Metazoa > Chordata > Actinopteri > Osteoglossiformes > Mormyridae > Mormyrus > Mormyrus iriodes. Next base: position 12,721,993 of record JAAGVU020000129.1, read on the forward strand.
AGCACTAAACATAGGCTGCAAAAAATAAAAAATAAAAATGCGATGCTTCAGGTCATGCCTGTTTTCTGTGTTTCTTATGCCCAGAAATATTATAAGCATCTTCTTGAGGTGGAAAAAACAATATCTGCTGTCCTCAGTTCATAGTTTCACAAGCAAAAATCTTTTTAAAAAAAGAAAGAAATGAAAGACGCTAAACTTTACCTGGCAGTTGAGACTAAATAGATACTCCACCATGGTCCTTTGGATTATCAATAGAACAGCATTGACTGGAAATGAAGTGGATGGATGAGCCCAGCTGAGATGAGAGCGAAAGCGCTAGTCTAGTGGACGTAGTAAAGCCAGTAGACCAGGTTGAAGAAGGTGAAAGCGATGGGGAAGATCATCCTGGACCACTTGTCTATCGCGTTGACATCCGTCAGGTCGGGGATCTTGACCTTGATCTGCGAGGCCCTCCTCCGCAGGCGGCCCTTCTTGTGGAGCGCCGTGGGGTGGTCAGCGGGGGGACGCCCGTAGAGGTCGCGGGCCATTATGGGCCGCCGGTATTGAATACTGGCGTTGTCAAAGGAAAAGACACCAGGCCGGGGGTCGCCCAGGCCCGCCAGCATCTCCGCACCTGTCACCTCGTTGCGGATCTCCAGGCTGGTCAGGAGGATATTCCCGTGAGCATCCACCTGAAATAAGGGTGGAGAATAGGGGTGTGGGTATGCCAGATGTTGGTTTGTGATTGGCGGGGTGTTCAGGGAGACGATCCAAAACATCAATCAGTTATGAGCAATTAAACTGATAGGAGGTTCATCTGGTTGTATCACCACATTTTATTTAGCTACCAAAATTCCTATGATTTCTGCTGGGATGTATTGTGGGCCAGGACCACAGGGGCACTTTTCTCAGCTGATTAGCTTCTGGAGTGCCCCATCCCCTGTCAATCACCCATTCAAAACATATCATTGGCTAACAATAAGGTGGGACCCTCACATGCCCCCCATTTAAAAAAAATCCTAGAACCGTCCCTGGATTGCAAGTATCTCACCATACATGACGGACACACATCTTTCCAATAATCCTGTGGGGCGTGGCCATGTATTCTGTTTATTTACATTTATCTATTTATTGAGTAGATGCTCTTATCCAAAGCAACATTCAATCGAGAAAGTAGGGTAAGCCTGTTATGAAGGCATTTTAGTTTATTAATAAAATCTTTAATATCTCAGGCATTACACCCTTTAAATTTATTAACACTAGATTAAAGTTCACACTCCATATATTATGGCTCAGATGCTTGTTCAAGGATAAACACAACATTTATCTCTCCTCTGATTGGACAGGGTTATTTGTTGGTTTCCCTGACACTGACAGACTCCAGACCACACGACAGTTCAGTCCAATCCCTCAGCCCTGTGCCCAAGACAGAGTGTTCTCTGCGGTCCTGTCCTTGAGTTTTCTCAGAAAAAATGAGAGAAACCTAAAGAAATGTAACTGTCATCATATTTCTAGAAGGTACCTGTGATACCTGAGGAGTGCTGCAGTGTGAAGAATGTGCAGAACATCCTCGTTTGGACCAGTAGGATGTCCTGGGGCTGTGCTGCTCAGTGGCGTTAACGTGGGCTGTGCTCTGTAACCTCCACGAAACCCTGAGGTGCCCTGGGGGGGGTCTTATTCTTGGCGTAAGCACTCAGATTTTGTTTACTTTCTTTTACGATCGAATATAAACATGTTGCGTGCATTTCCGTGCCATCGCAGTTTAGCTACAGCCTGCCTGCCTGGTGCCACGGGCCCACTTAAACGCCTTGTAACTGGGCAGCTCTGAGCCAGGCCAGGCCTGCGAGCCCACACCCAGGTACAGCCACCTGGACGGAGTGAGGGGAGGTATGGCTTCGCTGGCTGCCTGCCCCATACTCTTTATGTGACCGTGTGACTAGTGCCTGGGGTCTTTTAGGGGAAGCGTGACCGCATTATGTGTCAGACGCCTTGCACCTGAGCTGTGAGGGGCTCCGGTCGGCTTATGGCAGCTACAGTCTTATTCCTCTGCCAGGAAAAAAATGCTAAGGAAAAGATGAGTTCAAATAAAAGGCATAAACTAATGTGCAAATATTTTAGCAATTATTCTTAGTGCAACTGATACACGTACCTAAAAAATATATAAATCTAATGCTATTATTATTATTATTATTATTTTTGTTGTTTGTTTCCTGTGACCCTCTACAAGATAAGGAGTTGGAACATGGATGGATGGATGGATGGATGGATGGAAAATAGCTATCTGCAGTATTAAGCCACAGTATTCAAGTCCTTGCCACATCTGTTAAAATGTTCCTGGCCAGACCAACAGTAATGAGAAGAATACTGATGCTCCATCTCAATCTCAGTCTATAGAGGATCAGGGAGCGGCTGTCCCGCCCCCGCTGCCTTTGCCGTGGGAGACAGGCCTGTCGCTCAGCTCAGAACGGGCAGCGGTGGGGGTGCGAATGCCAGGCGGACCTGGCGGACCTTCACCGCGACTTGTCTCTCAGCAGCCCCATATGCCGCCAACTCCCCCGCCGCCATCCCGTGCATCCAGCCTGGAACAGCTGCTCCCGCCGGGACTGCGCCAGCCCCCCGCCCTACGTCAGTCGTCGGCCAAATCGCCGGTTGCACTTTATGCTGGGCAAATTATGAGGGATTATTGAAAAAATTACATGTGACCAGACCATATTTACTGTGCCCTGCCTGCTATCCTCATTCATATTAAAAATATCACAACTTACTAACAGCATAATGATAATGATGTATGATAATATATATATATATATATATAACAGTATAGTTCATTTATCACTCCTGAATCTGTAAATCTTGTAAATGTAGGTGCTAACATGCATGCATTGCTTGGTGATATATTCTGTCACTTTAAGATGATGATGTAAAACACTTCATTCCATGCAGCGGGGCCTGCTGTGAATCGCTTTTCTAAAGGGATGGGTTTAAATCATTATGCGCGTGTGTGTGCGTGCTTGTGTGTGCGTATGTGTGCCAGCTGGAAGTGGCTGCCTGTAATGGTTGCACAACTTTATTCTTCACAACAAAGAGGAACATTTTGGGGCCTAAATTTCCATAGGGGCCCGAGCATGAGGTTAACGGGAGACGCGCGCTCATATTTAATGAGATGCTGTCCCAAAAAGCGTAATTATCGCGCTGACCAAGGCAGGCAGAGTGCAGAAATGTCTGGGATCTCGCCAGTGCATTTTCACTCGAATCTCTTTCATCCGTCACTAAAAGACAACCTGAGGTCCAGGAAAAACTGCTGAGCTCACATCTGGACTTGGTGCACACATTGCCGTATTGCGAGCGCTGCCGCATTCGGACAAGCCTGCATGCACCCGGAAGCGGCCTAGAGAGGGCAGATGGAGGACAAGGACCAGCATTCCGCGCACTGACGGTGGGGAAACAGACCTCATTAATGACCGGGAGAAATACCTACGAGGAGTACGTACACAAACTCAATTAGCAAGTCTTTAATATTAAAATATCAATGAATAAGTAATCAGTTAATTAATTAGCAAAAAAATAGCTGTCTTACATTATAAAGGCTAAATACATTCAGTGTGTGTAGTGGTGCTATGAAACTATGGTTAGTGCCATCGTATGAAACAGCTGCTTGACTTCACCTTTAAGTCGATACTTGAAAAGTTATTTTTGGCTAAAAAAAACTTAAGTGAAATCGTTAAGTTATTGATAGAGACGCCATAAACTCCTTCTGGTTCCTGCTCCCTTTCTTCTGTAATGGCTCTGTTACAAGATTCACTTTGATGCCACTGACCTTACATCACAATATGATGTCGTTAATTTTCACTTTGTCGCAGAGAATATGTAATATGGAAACGGTTCCCGGTATGAGCATCAGCAAAATGAACAAAAAAATGAAAGTAAATGTGATTTTTCTTCCCTTACAGTCTGCCCTGAGCTCTCTGAATGTAATAATAAGGGAAGAACAACAAAAAATGATCCTCTGTAGGTTCAGCTCTGATGTGATGCCAGTTAAACAGAGAAATCCCCCTGAGGTTCAGTCGCCAGGGTGACGCAGCGTGTTCGGTGAGGAAATGACGACCTGCAGTACGGAGGCACGGCTCCCCGCTGAGCATCATGGGAACAAACCCTGCCTTTGATCACATGACATTTTAAGTCTGGATGCCTGTTGTTATCTCACTGGTCATGTGATCAAACAGACTCAGTGCTTTCGGGGACTGGTCTGAATGACATCCATAGCAGATAGCAATTGCTGGTTTCTTGAATTGGCTGGTTGTACTGTAACCTGGGGAGCAGGGTATTGTTTTGAATGAGGTTGTGTGCCTAACTTTATCAGGGGTTGGGGGAGGGGTACACAAAGCCAGAATGAAGCCTCAGTATAAACTACTCCATCTCAACCTCCCCCCCACCCCCCCAGACATAAAACTCTAAGGCACTATAAAATGCTCTTTCATCTTCCCTGACATATTTGTACTCTAGGTCTATGGGGGTTGATATTCAATGGATTTTATGACTTTTGCTGCAAGAAAAAAAGAAGCAAGCAAGTCTCAAAATATGTCATCTCAGCGGAACTCCACTTTCAGCATCATGAACCGCAGCGGTCAAAGCTCACAGGCGCCTTCCCACAGCAGGAACATAGCCTGGTTGTAGTTCCTCAGAGGGAGTTCCTGAACCTTTTTTAGTCCTTACTCTGGAGTAGGTACTTTCGACCAGGTACACTCGACCAAGAGCTACTGGGTGGTGCCTCTAATAATAAATTTTACTGATTAGTTAACCACAAGCACCAGCGCTAACTTGTGTGGAAGTGTGGGGAAAAGGTGGAGTAAAAAACTGAGCAGATGGAATTCATTTTGTATCGTAATTGCATTAAATAGATTTTTGAATTCCTTTCTTTCACCTACATGTTCCTGCGTTGGACAAATCAATTGATAACCAATATACTTGTCAAATATCTCCGGCAATGAAAGTGCTTATTAGTGGAGTAACGTTACATTGTTTTTCATTCTGTGTAAATCAAAAGATCGATCTGCTGGCCAGATTTAATAATGAATTACAAACATGTTGTGGCCCATATAAATAAAATATAAATAAAATGCCATTTGTCCCATATTTTCTGCATGATTGATGCCCCCAACAAGAATAAAATAACTTGCTCATCCTCCATTGTTTACAGGTGATGGCGTAGCTTCATATGAAATTAATGTTTAACATACTTTAACATACAACACTTTAGTGTGTCCCGTGTTAACTTAGCATAAAGGTCCCAGTTCCGGTTCTACGGTGTGAAAGCAACACACAAAAATGACAAGGAGCTATAAAACTTCCCAGTCGAGACGGCCCATGAACTCGGAACCAGGAACTTTGGTGGGAGAGCGTCTCACGTGGCGTCCTAGGCTAGCTGTACTGCAGGTGCCCCCACACCCGCCCGAAAGCTGTCAGTAAATGTTTTTGACTTTAACCACTGCCAACTGTACCCACCCCCAATTGACAAATTGTACCATTAACATCCCTCTAACAATTTGGTGGTTTACTAAGTCGGTGCCCCTCAGAAGATGCCTGTATTGTCCAGAGAGGGCTCTCCTGAGCAGGTCATTAGAGGCACTGGAAGCACGAGGCATTAACAAACTCCTCACACATTAAAAGAATAAACAAGCAAGAAGCACAGCGCTGCACCCCCCTGCTATATACCCTGTACTCTCAAATGAAACCCAAAGAAGCATAGGGCACCATTTGTTAAATGGCTTTCCTTTAATTACCTGCTACTTGACATGAAATGCAATTATTCTCATGCTACGCTGCACTAAAATCATTTGGTTGTGCATCCAGTCAGGATATTAACAGCTGAATACGCTGTGTTATGAATCGTTAATGCTCTGATCTCTTTGGGTCTTTAGATGAGTTACTTATCGATGGGGTGCATTTTATGATAAGGGTCCTGGTTTAGCTGCCTGCCTGAATGTCTGAACTTTCAATATCAACGAAGAGCATAGCTAAGCATAAATCAATGAATTAAAATCATTTAATTTAATATCAGTTTAATATGCGGACTGAATTAAATTTTAGCTTTTAATGACTGATGACGCCCGTTCATCACCTGATAGGCTAAGGCGGCCTGAGAGGAGAGCACTGGAAGGGCCCTTTGATAAGAAGATGGAAGAAAAATGCACCCAAAGAAAACTATTCAGATTTTTAGAATGGTGTGGAAAAACTTGCTCTTTGGTGCCAGGATGTGCATTTTTACAGTGAATTGTGCATTTTTAGAGAAAAAAAGGCTCTCTACCTGCACTTTGTTGGTCTCCAAAGCGGCCTTCTCATTGTTGGTCTTTGTAGCCTTGTCTGCTGCTTTCTTCTGGAGATGGGGACCTCGGCCAAAGAAGATGTAGTTGACGAAGGCGTACTCCAGCAATGCCAGGAAGACGAAGAAGAAGCAGCCCATCAGGTAAATGTCGATGGCCTTGACGTAGGGGATCTTGGGTAGGGTCTCACGCAGGTGGGTGCTGATGGTGGTCATGGTCAACACCGTGGTGATCCCTGGCGTGGGAGGGAAAAGCATCCAGGACATCAATCAGCCTTGGTGGCGGTAGGGGGTACAGCAGATTTCTGGGCATACGACACAACCTGATACCCTTCCAAACGAGTGACAGCCCACTGTGCCAACAGCAGCCCGCCTCCTGGGAGATTCTGGGATTGCTTCATTATTCATTAGGATCTTGATGCCATTGAAAGAACATTTCATTATCCCTAGATAAACCTTGGTGGACCTTCTACGAGAATTATGCAGAGACACCCAGATTCTCATTAGAGATGCTATAATATTTGTTTATTATCTCTACATGAGTGCATCTTCTCTCTAGTGGAGCACAGGCTAAAAGCATTATGAAAACACTGTGCACAAAGTGGAAATCCGGAACGCCTTCTGGAAATAATCAAAGTGCGAACTTGTGTGTTGTGAAATTTACATACAAAAATCGTAACGTAAAAATATACAAAGGTAAGTGAACACAAGCATTTCTAAAAAGAATAATATAAAACTATGCAGATTATGTTTATAATATCTTGTTCCTTAGAGAGTAACGTGTCATCTATCCATGGAGGTGAGTTTCCATGTAATTTATCCTATTATAACTATATATATATATATATATATACACACTGCCCAAAATAATTAAAGGAACACTTTAAAAACACATCAGATCTCAATGGGAAAAAAAATCATGCTGGATATCTGTACTGATATGGACTGGGTAATGTGTCAGGAAGGAAAGGATGCCACATCGTTTGATGGAAATGAAAATTATCAAC
>JAAGVU020000129.1:12738773-12768819 GCA_011763525.2 Mormyrus iriodes
AAAACAGAAGGTACTCACTAAGAAGAAAGGAAAAGGTCAATGACACATGGCCTGTTAACAGATTGAAGATGTATCTGAAGGTTACCAGTACCTATGGTGTCCACATTTGTTCATAAATAAAGGTGCAAGGGACCCTGTGAGACATAGGACATAATGGGCGTGGAGGGGGCGGTGCATGCAGAGGCTGTGGGCGGGGCTAAAAATCAGCATGTTTATGAAGAGGTAGTCTGATTCTTCCATGCATCTTTACTGTCTTTGCAGGCTATCTGTGTATCCTTAAAAAGTATTACATTTGTTTATTTTAAAAAAGTCCTTAATCGGTATTAAATGTATTGAATCAAGGGTCTTAAAATGCCAGGAACAAGGAAAATAACACTGATTTATGTGTTCATGAATGGGATGATTTTATATTTGGCAGCCATTTTATATTTAAATGTCACACTGACCAGAATGAGCGGAATGAGCAGTAATCATGTTTGCTGGGGAGGGAGGGTTTGTGATATAGCGGAAACCTTTTAACAGTAATGAATATGAAGCTCATTGTGCAAGAAGTTGTTCAAATTCAGCACAATGGGAACCAAAGCGGTGGAATCGCACCCTGCAAACGGGAAATACAATATGGCCAAGTAACTTAAAATATCTGCTGTCATTGAATTCTTATTATGCCGCTTTTTTGTTATTGTGAAACTGCCCTTAAATTTAATTTTAAGTGGCATTAAGAAGTCTTACATCTAACTTGCCTAAACTTGTTGATGCTCTGCTTTGGCTAGTGATGGAATTTAATGGTTCACATTTACATTGTTTATATGGGAATGGGAAGATTACAACTGGAATAGAGATAAGGAGCCATGCTTTGGTGACATAGATGAACACCTTCAGGGGTTCTGTGTAACATGAACAAATGTGCAGAAGTCATGCTTGTATGAATGGAGAGGGGGGAAGAGGCTCCATGAGGGCAGTCGTGCTTCCTCAAAGGCATGGTCTGTCTCTGGTCTATTTTCGGCCAAAACCAAGGCCACATGATAAAGCACAGAGAAGAAGAGAGGCTCTCACAAGTCCATGGTGCCGCGTTCAGGTTGCACGCTCAGACTGAGCTGTTCTAGCATTATCTCTCAGGAATGTGGCACACCGAAATGGAGGCTGAGCAGAGATCCCCGACTATGATCAGCCAGAGGCACTCCAGCAGAACATTCATGCTATTATGGCTGTGTAACTGCAGCTTGTGGCTTGTAGATGGAGATCTGTGAGAAGCGTGTGCAGAAAAGCAATGGTTAGTGAGGGGCACAGAGGAAGGTGTCAGGGGTGACCAGCTTTGGGGGGCATGGGGACCACCATCAGCGTATGACTGTGAACATCAGTGAAAAGTGAGAGGTTTGGGGGCATTCTATACAGAACAGGAGTACAGTACCTGTGAATGCAGGGTAGTGTCGAGGTGAGGTGACTGGTGGTGGAGTGTGTTTAAAATCCCGACACACAGATGTGATCAGCAGCGGGGTGACCTGTAAGCAGATGGCATCACCTCTGCATGAAATCACACACCATGGTGAGGCAGAGAGGGGCCCCTGTGAGGCGGAGAGGGGAGGAGAAGGGTCCCAGAGAGGCGGAGAGGGGACCCGGTGAGGCGGAAAGGTGCGGAGAAGAGTCCCAGAGTGGCAGAGAGGTTACCCGGTGAGCCAGAGGAGGGCCTCTAGGAAGCCACTGGGCGAGAGAAACATTTCTCCTGGTATTCCAAGAAATGCAGAGGAATTAAGAGAATCTGAAAGTCTTTAACACATCACAATGGAGGAATGCAACCGAAGGGACCATCAGCCTCCCCCAGTGGGGTAACACAGGGGACACACAGTGAAAGCTGCAGAGAGCCTAGGGGCCATGTTTAATCAAGGCAATCTGTAGTCACTGTGGTGTCGTACTTCGCAGGGTATTCACTAACCTAGATCTTGGATTTAAACACAGTTTGTTCATTTCAGTGGTTTGTCTGCAGTTGAGTTCAATGAAATATACCATTTAATCACGTATAGGCTGGATTATAGCATAAAGGGATCTTTTTCCAGTATTACCATACAGGCTGAAGGTCACTGGAGTGTGTGTTTGTATGCATTATTAAAACAGCTATATATACATATAATAATGTAACTAAATTCCCAAGAAACTTATAAGCGTCAAAGCGTCATAATTATCTAAATACACATTTGTACCAGACTTTAACAGCATTGTCAAAAACATTGTGTCCTGGGCTCTCTATCATGACTCTGAGTTTATATCCTATTTAAAAAGCCTGAGGAAGGTTGGAAACAAAACATAGTCTAGGCCAGAACCCACCTGAGGGTTGCCGGTTCAAGCCCCTGTACCTCAGAATAGAGTGCTTAACCTGACAGTTCAGCTTAGTAAATGTGAAAAAATCTTTAAGTGTCGTTAAATAAAGGCTCAGCTGGTCTGCTAAACATAAATGAAGAGCAATAAGAATGTCAGTCTAAAACTGCAATAATGAGCCCTAGTGTTATGTGGCCCAGCTCTGCTGTACAGCTGTTTGAAAGTGTTTTTTGTAAAGGTCTGATTAAAATACAGAGTTGAGAGCTGATTGTGTCTTGCAGCACGCAGGACATGCTGACTGGACAGAAACTGTGTCGGTCACAGTCTCACCGGGACTCTGTGTTCGCTGCACTCAACCATCAGAGAAAGGACGGTCTCTTCTGTGATGTCACTCTCGTTGCCGGTGAGCAGAAGTTTCACGCGCACAGAGCGATCCTGGCGGCGTGTAGCGACTACTTCCGGGTGAGTGTGTCATTCTCGTGGCTGGAGGTCCGACTGTATGCGGAGTTTATGTATAGCAGCATGTGTGTTGTGTGTTTCCAGGCCATGTTCAGTCTATGCATGGTGGAGAGTGAGGCAGAGCAGATTATCCTACAGGGAGTGACCAGTGAGGGTCTGAAGCAGTCTCTGGACTTCGCCTACACCGGACAGGTGAATCTCCTTCCCAGAAAATACAGCCAGGTTTATTTGAACAGACTGTTTTGTGGTGTATGAAGATTAGTGGTGATGATTCTGTTTGGCATGCTGAATATTTGCTGTGTTTTCATGGATGCAGGCAGGCATGTCAATTTGACACACACAGGTGGGAGTTTTGGGTTGACATAGACACAGTAAGTCACTAGTGCATGTTTCTTTCTTCAGGTCCTGCTGGAGCCAGGTGTGATCCAAGATGTTCTCTCAGCAGGAAGTCACCTCCAGCTGCTAGAGCTGCTGAACCTCTGCTCTCACTACCTCATCCAGGTGGGACATTTGATCCTCCTGCCAGCAGGTGGCGCCTTGTCCCAGTGCTGCAGGGTGACTGTGAGACCTTCCAGGCTGTGACACGAGGACCTGCCCACTGCTGCAGTGTTTAGGATCTACTGGTGAAGTGAAGCACTAAACAAAAATGAAATTCAGCAGCTTTAGGGATGATACCTGCTAGTAAAATGATCTGGCCATAATCATGTGACTAATGTTGTTTTAGGAGTCATTGTCATTCTGTTTTAAGAAGAATGCTGAAGAGGAATATTGTCACCATGTTTTCATAATTTGAACTGTAGACAAAACAAAACATTGTTAAAATTAGAAACGTGGTTGGTTGACTTAACTCTGTTCACCCCAGTTAGTTTCAGTAAACAGTGTCTGCAGGTACAATACAGCTAAATCCATGTTTGTATTTGTTAAATACAGGTGAATACCAAGCAGATACAGTATGGAGATGTACAGGTGTGATGTGAAATGCAATGAATATAGGTAAAGGACAGAAAATAGATGGCGTGAATGTCTCGGACAGTATATTTATAACTGGTGCTGAGCAAGGAATTCCTGAATCTGCACTGAGGAAGTGTTTACCCTCATCCCCATGACGGTGCGTGCATGTCACCCAGGAACTCAACACCTTGAACTATCTGGAGATGTACCGCCTGGCTGACCTTTTCCACCTTCCGGCCCTGGAGCGAGCCGTCGTCAGCTTCCTGGTGGAGCACCTGTTTGAGCTGCAACACTCCAACCAGGAGGAGGTGCTCAATCTCCCATATAGCCTGCTAAAGGAGGTGCTGAAGAGCGACCAGCTCACATCCCTCAACGAGGAGCAGATCTGGCTGGTAGGGCCTGTTGTGAGCAGATGCTGTCCACAGCTAGGGGGTGTCGCAGTAGACAGGAGTGGGAGCGCCTCCTCTCCTCACTCGCTCCCTCTGTTTTTTCACACTTCTTACAGCTGGTGATGCGATGGTTGGAGCAGGACCACAGGTACCACTATGCAGATGACCTGCTCCAGCACGTCCGCTGTGGCCTGATGGAGACGTCGACATTGCATCGCCTGGCACGCTGCCACCCGCTGGTGCAGGCCAGCAGCACGCTGTCAGCATTTGTTGGAGAGGCGCTGGAGTACCAGCGAGCCACCTACGCCCAGCCGCTGTGGCAGACAGTGCGCACTCGGCCCCGGTTCCGCTCGCACACGTTGTATGTAGTCGGCGGACGGAAGCGTGAGGTGAGCCGGGTTCGAGAGCTGCGTTTCTTCAACCCCACCGAGCAGGAGCACGCACACCTAGCCGGTGCCTCCAACTGGGGTGAGCTGGCCCCCATGGTGACAGGCCGGAGCCACCACTGTGTGGCGGTCATGGGCCACTTTTTGTTTGTGGTGGGTGGCGAGGCCGAGCACGCCACAGGCCGGACGTGCGCCGTGCGCACGGCCTGCCGCTACGACCCACGCCGCGACGCCTGGGTGGACATCGCGCCAATGAAGGCTTGTCGCGAGCACTTCGTTCTAGTGTCACTGGATCACTTCCTATACGCGGCGGGCGGCCGCAACGAGCTTGGCCAAGTTCTGCCCACGGTGGAGCGGTACTGTCCGAAGAAGAACAAGTGGACCTTCGTGCAGGCGTTTGACCGCTCGCTGTCCTGCCACGCTGGCTGTGTCGCTGATGGGCTGCTTTGGGTTTCAGGTACCGCTGCAGTAGGGGCACGGATACTGGTGCCGCTAGAGATTTTGGGCCCCATGAAAGAAGCATATTGTATGCCACTTTTCCACTGGCGTACGGGAATCGACCTGTACCCGAGCCGTACCGCGAAGAGTGACTAGTTACAGCACAGTTCCAGCTCGCCTTGGTTTTCCACTGCAGAAGGGGCAGCTCCGACAGTGATGTAAAACCGATGAGATCCTCATTTAGTGTCACATGGTGTACATCATGATTTACTAGATTTAGCTTGCATAAATTTGCATTACGAATCCATTCTGTTCGGCTGTTCTATAGTGCTTTTTTATGTGGGAAGTTGGAAACTTTCCATGCTCGTCGGGAATGCATCAATATATTACTATGTGCAATACTGTTAATAATAAATAATATATAGAACATAGCCATTCTTCCTTCAGGTAATCCATACATATCGACACAGAACACCTGTATCTCCGTGCATTTCGACCAGTCAGATGGTGATGATGCATCCAGCTCGGTTTGGTCACGCTAGTAAGCAGGAACATGTCAGCGTGGGTACAGGTCAGGGCTCGGATAATTTACAATGGAAAAGCGTCAGTTTGCAGTACAGCACGGTTCTTGGTGCCAGTGGAAAAGCCCCCAAACCAGACCAATGCCTTTATGTTCCAAATTTTTAGGGCCCCTGTCACTCACAGGCCCTTGGAATCATCCTAATTTTCACCCCCTTTATGGCACACCTGGGTGTTGGGGTGGGAGGGACTGGATTTCTAACTACACCCCTGCACACACTGCCCTAGGGTAACGTTCACAATTCAACAAACACTAACAAACTTTAGATGAGCCTGAAGGCCACATGCTACTGTTCCCGTCTAGCATTGTGTCATAATGCGGTATCGTGTTTATGCTAATGTTAGTTAGCAGGGGTAATGTATCTTTAATGGCAGAACCTGTCATAGACTTACACTCACACCTGTCTCTGTAAAAATTCAAGCTGGATAACCCCCCCCCCACACACACACACACCCCTAAACACACTGATCTGTTTGTGTGATGCATGTTATCAGGTGTTTTGGGGCCTGGGTGGGTCACTGTTGATAAGTCTTCTCCACCCTCCTAGGTGGGGTCACAAACACCGCCCAGTACCAAAACAGATTGCTGGCGTACGACCCGGTGCAGGTATGTGGCAGAACCGCACACCCTGAACAAATCGACCACACATGGTCCTTAAATATCAGGGAGGCCTGTACTGCCCCACAAAGGCAAAACAAAATTAACTCAGGGATAAGGGCTGTCCACCCTTATGTGTAGCACATAGGTAAATGACAACTTGCTTATTCAAATCCGAGCAAAGTTGAACAAAAATTTCAGAACAAGATTAAACTAAGAGACCTGATTTCAGTCATAACTCAGTTTTGATAAAATATTCAGTCACTGTGTTTTGGTCATAAGACAGCATAATCCCCCTTGTTAACTGAGGCAATCATGCGTTATATGTCTCATCCTGAAGGTGACACAAACCCTCATGTCGTGCCCCTGTCTCACATGGTCCTGTTTTACACTCTAAGTCCTGTGAAAACCCCCCGTCACTGGCTTTCATACTGTGGTCCTGGGGAAACAGTACTTCCTGCCACTGTATATCTGTATATGAATGGTATAACCATAAAGCCCGCTTGACTTAACTCAATTTGCTTTGAGGAGGAGTATTTCCAGTGTGTAGCCACTCCACTGTAGTAGGACTAAGAGCACTCTGCCTCCTACTCCCCCCCTGGGTTAGGACCACTGGCTGACTCGCTGCCCCATGCTCCAGAGGAGGGTATACCACGTTATGGCCACTGTGCGTCGCCACCTATATGTCCTGGGCGGGAACGACCTGGACTTCAACAACGACCGGGTCCTGGTACGCCACATCGACTCATATGCAGTGGACGCCGACCAATGGAGCCGCTGCACCTTCAGTCTGCTGACAGGTTAGCCCCACCCCCCTCACCAAGCCCCATGGACACCCCCCAGGAGATAAGCTGGTAACTCAGTCTGTCCACTGCAGGGCAAAACGAGGCCGGGGTGGCTGTTCACAATGACAGGATTTATGTGGTGGGTGGATACTCCATCTGGACCAACGAGCCCTTGTCTTGTATCCAGGTGACCATACTTTCATTGTCCTACTTTAATAGGATGCTAACTTTAGCATAATGCCACTTGCTAAATAATGCATCCTATTGTCCATCAGGTCCTTGATGTCAGCACAGAGGGGAAGGAGGAGGTGTTTTATGGCCCCACGCTCCCATTTGCGTCCAATGGCATCGCGGGGTGCTTCCTGCCCGCACCTCACTTTGCCTGCCCCAACTTACAGATGCTGCAGGTGCCACACCATCGGATGGGAGCTCTGTAACACACACACTCTCTCACTCCTCCAACAAACACACATGCTTCCTTGCAGCCCTTACAATCTTCTTTTAAACACATTCACATATGAATGAAGCTGATGTTTATGGACTGAGAGCCTTAACACCATTCAGGATGAAACATGGCAGGCACAGGAGAACCGCACACCACACAGAGTCCACCAGGGACAGCGACAATGAGCATCGGCCACCAGACACTGCCTGGAATGGAACATGAAAAAGGTGGTCACCTGTGAGACCCTCGTTCTTCTGCAGTCAGCTTATCTCACCTCTGGTAATGTCAGGCACCGTCAAAGAGAGCCCTACTGCCCCATTGCACTTGGTTGTGTCATCTGAGGTCATCAGCTGTGCTCCTTCTGGCCTTTCTAAAGACCCCTTTGCTCCAGCCTGCTGGTGGTCTTCCAGGGCACTAGGTAGCTGCCTCATCTGGTTCACCAATGCTGACGAGATCTTTGCTGGAGGTCAGCATGTGCTGACTGACATGGTGCTGTAGCCTATTGCTAACTCTTTTGTATGCCACCAACAGTGATCAGTCACCCAGCTTTCCATATCTAAAATGTCATGGCTTCAGAACATAATTGGTTTAACGAGATCAGTCAAAGTTCACTCGCCTACCTGCCTTCGGACTGAAAACGGGGACCGCACCATGTAGCAAAACACACTGTAATCTATACACTTCCCCTGGACACACTGTACATGGGTGAGAGCCTCAGCCTTCCACCTGATCCGGTATGTATTGTTCCTGCAGTTTGTGGAAATCCCGAAAGCGTGTTCTAAAAATGTTACACATTTTCCGACAAGCAAATACCCCGATGTAAACATTGTTTCATTTGAGAGCCAGTACAGAAATGGCTGCAGTTCTTGTGAATAAGCATAAAAATTTGGTAAAAACATCACCTGCGTGAGTGTTATCTTGGCCTACCTTAAAAACATTGTTCTGGGTTTTTAGCTGGACCTTGCTGATCGCTCACATTTAACCCAAAGCCACAGTCAGGCTCTCCTTCACTGGGCTCCTCGCACAATAGGCATGATTTTTTATTTATTACAAAGGAAGTAATGTTTCTTTATGTACAAATATACATGATGATCTGGCAGGCGGTGGGAGAAGCATGTAGCGCCCGGCCTCAGTCCTGGTCTAAGCTGGCCATCTCGGCGGTCCCACGATCCCCCAGGCTAGCCAGCAGCTTCTTATAGGCGTTCCTGGAAATAGGATAAGGGTCACGCTGCTTTTCAGAGAGAGCACCGGAAAATTCCACCATTTATAGATAAAGTCTGTGATTTATTAAAAACGCATCATGTAGAGGAAGAGGGATGGGCAGCTTGCGCCCACGATCCGATTTGAGTTATGAAGACAGTAACACACCTAATGTCATACTACAAAGACAGTTTACTGGCTTAGGGAGGTTTCATGAGGCTTACTTCCGAGTTTTGGGAATCATGAATTGTAGCTCACCGCCACATTAAATTTACACTGTACGCCTAACCTGTTCTGAGATGGGGGGGGGGTATAAAATTACCATTACCTACTGGGGTATGCAAAACTCACTGCACAGTACACGCCACTGGTCTGATACACGCACTCGTGTAGTTCTGGCTTCTGGACACTAGCTGGCCTTGCTGTTGTTTGGGTTGGCCTCGCGGACAGTTTGCCGTGTGGTTGCCCCCTCCTCCCGCTCCGGCATTGCAGCGAGGCCCACCTCAGTGTAGCGTTTCTGCCCAGGCCTCGCTTGTGCTCCGAGCTCCGCAGCCACAGCGTCAGGACAGGGATGAGAGCCTCCACCGCAGCCCTGTCCAGGGGTGCCACCAGCTCCAGGACACCATACACCTGCTGATCGTACATGTCCACATTCTCCTCCACGAAGGACCTATCCCACAAAAACATTACTCATCAAGAATGCCAGTAAACACACACACACACACACACGGAGCTCAGCCCTGAGCCCCACCCCATCATCTAGGGATCTGCGCTGATGATGTCACTCACTTCAAAACAGCAGACACTTGATCACATGACCCATCCAGTGTGGCAGATGCATTTAGCTCGAGCAGCAGCTGCAGGATGTCAGTGCTTAGCTTCCTGACTGAAACAACAGAACAGGAATCTTTTTCAAAAAGCAGGATTTCCTACCTAGTCGGATAACTTCTTGGATTTATGGTAGTCTGGGTTAAATGTACATTATCTTCGTTCACTTATATTTAGCCCAAACTACCTTAAATCCAACAAGTTATCCAGCTAAGCAAGATATCCTGCTACGTGAAACAGGTCACAGGACTGGATGGACCCCACACCACACCAGGCATTGTGTTTACAGTTTACAGGCATTACATCCACCTTTAATAGGGCTGGCCTGAGGATGAAGCCCAAGCAGGGGAAAGGGGCTTACCCTGTGACTCGCTGACCAGCAGGAGGCAATGGAGGACAGCCGGCAAGGGTAGGACGAGCAGAGGGAGTTCGAGCTGCCTGGTCCGCTTCAGCATCTCGAAGAGGAAGGCCAACATCATTGACAGCTTGCTGTAGGAGGCTGGGCCTTTACACTGCACCACGTGATCACTGTAACATAGGCCATGTTTGCTATTAGACACACACATTGCGGTACGTAAACATGGACTCCGGGCAGGGTACAGGAAGTTAGCAAAGGCAGTTCATCTTACCTGAGCACCTGCAGCACAGTCCGGCTCAGCACTGCCCCCTTATGGCCAGGAGGAGCCTCACGCACAGCAAGTAAGATGGGGTGTTCAGCCAGGGCTGCCGCACCAGGTGTGGCTGGAAAAAAGCGCTCCAGGTAGTGGGCAATAACGCTGTGAAGCTGTTGTCTCAGGTAGGCTCCCTGCATCTGGGATATACTGGCCGCCTCAGAGAGGCCCTGTGGGAAACAAGACAGAGTATAGGGAAAGTGGGTGCCGCTCCAGTATGTGGGTGGGGACAGTGCACGATATGGGGACGGTGCTCACCTGCAGGTAGAGAGGCAAGCTGTCCCTCACAGCACTCAACATGGCGGCTGGCAGGTTTTTGCTCTGCTGGAAAAGCGCGTGAGGAAGTAAAAGCACATCCACAATACGGAAGAGCAGCTGCTGGGCCTTTGAGGTGGCCAGCAGGGGGCTCCACTGCTTCACCAGGCACCCTGATGGGAGGACACAGGTAAGACTGATACCCCATTCACATTGTCGCTAAAGGTGCTGACGTGTTCACTCGCCTCTGGGTGCGGATACGTACCTATGGTGCGGTATGCCAGCTGGAGACCCTCCGGAGGGCTCCGATTGGCCAAGTAGGGCTTGACATGTTTGAGGACGTCCCCAATGTAGTCCAAGGCACGTGTGACCAGCTGAGAGCGTTCAGTCAGGTTCTGCAGCCTGCGGTACGCCCTGCCCACCACCTGTCAGAAGAATTTGTCCGATTGGCTGAGACCATGACAGAGTGTGTATGTGTGTGTGTGTGTGTGTGTGTGTGTGGGCTGTGGGGGGAGTGTGTACCTTGAAAAACACCGCCACAGCTGCTCCAGGCTCCTGTCGGGCTGAAGGCTGCACCTCCACCACCCCCTGCAGGAGAGACTCCACCTCCGGCAGCCAGAACACCAGCCTAGTGAGCTCATTCAGCTGGTCTCTGAGCATTTTATCTGGAACACCAGCCAGTAACCAGGTGAGCAGGCTAAACTTAACCAGGCCATGTCGGCTGTGTAACCAAGGTAACGGGACACCACGTCATGTACCTGCTCTGCTCTCGGACCCGTCGGCACCCTTGTGGAGGTGCTGCTGTAGAACACACCGGATCCAGGCCCGGATGGACAGGGCCTGAGCTGAACCAGAAGCAGCGGTCAATGAGGACACCAGGGTGCTGTGAAGGAAGGACAACCCACAGTGCAATCAGAACAGCACCCCCCCACACAGTGCCAGTTCTGTGCTCACCTGTCCGTCAAACCCCTACCTGTCATGGAGAAGGTGGGTGAGGTAACGAGTCACCACTAGGGGGTGCAACATCTCATCCCAAGCAAAGCAGTGCATCATGGACAGAGCTGGCTGGTGCTGCAGGTCTGGGGGGGCAGAGCTGGGCAGGTCCAGAGCCAGCAGGCAGAATCCTGCGGAATCCACAAAGGATGGAGGAGGATCCCTTAAGATTTACTCACCAGGTCACAACACTTTGACTGCACTCAGCACTTAGAAGAAAAAGGAACAGGGATGATTGAAAGTCCTCCTAATATTTGGACTTTTAGCATTTGTGCTGTTCAAGGGTACTGCAGCTGGATTCGTGGGTACCTTCTGATTATGTAGCCATGTGATTCATGAAAACCAATACGCAAGCCATGTTTCTGTGCTGGAAAGACTGCTGTGAAAGGTGAACCAGTAAAACTGGAGTGTGAACCCATGGATGGTGTGGGGAGGTGGGAGTGAGTGTGCTTCATTGCTGCTGACCTGCAGCGCAGTCGGCCAGCTGCGCAGGGGGTGTCTGGGATAGTCGCAGGTTGTGCAGGAATGGGAAGAAGTTGGTCCAGAGGGCAGCTGCCACAGCCAGGTGGCGCTCTTTGGCCACGCTGGGGGGAAGAGCCTGACCAGCCTGAGCGGAGTGCTGCTGGACCCGCCTAAGAAAGACACACACAGATGGAGATCATGCCCACAGCCCCTTTCACCCTTACATCCCTACCACCACCCAGCAACAACCAGGCTTTTGTAAGCCCCCTTATCGATGCCCCCTAATGGTGGGACAAGTTTCCAGCACCTTTCAGATACTGTCAGACTGAAAACCTTAGAAGACACACACACGGGCACGCAGCAGTTACCAGATTATATGCACAAGTTGTGATCAAAACGTGAGCTTTAAGGAGCCTGTTTACTGGCCATCACTGTGAGCCAGTCAATCGTCAGTCACCACCTGTCTCTCACATGACAGCAGTACCAGGAATCAGACAGGAGGGCCCCCACTGGTAGCGTGGTCATGATGAATCTGAAGGCACATATTAAACAGCAGCGGCCCCCAGCTCCTCCCAGCTGTGCCTTAATGTCTCTGGCGGCTGCCGAGTCGGTCACCTCTAATCAGGGCGATGTCGTGATTACGCCCCCACCGCCATGCGGAGAACACACTAATGACGGAAACAAGCCGTGTGCTTGGAATCAGAATGACGTGTCAGAAACCGCCCCAGGCGGCCATTGGGGGGCAGTCTTTGCCCACAAGTCCCCGGATGTGGGAAGGTGATAAGGGCGGACCCCCAACGTTGAGATGCGTGTCGCAGTGTCAATATTGGTCCGATTGTTTTATTTAGCTGCCATTGTTATATTATTTTCAACTTTTTAGTTTTAGTTAATGATAAATGTGGTTTTGTTTTAATTAGCTTTAGTGTTTTTTTTAAGATATATACAAACTAAACAAACTACAATAGGTTTCTAAGTTTTAGCAATTTTACGTTTAGGGATAGACAAAGTTGTGGAGCAATTTTATGTGTCTTATCTTTAGAAAATCCTACATGAATGCACAGTGTGCATCATGTACTATTGTCCCTAAAATGGGCAAAACCCCTTACAGGTATTATTAAAAGTAATTAAAAGATAAACAAATCATTATTTTGGCCAAATAGTATCAAAAAAAGGTAATGGAAAGTATTGTTTGTTTTATTCGTTAATTTTGAGCGCAGTATTTATAGTTTTTGCTTAGTTGTAGCGTTTTTTTTTTTATTTATTTTATTTCAGTTTACAAAAATGTTGATGACAGTAGCCCCGGCGTGTCCTCACCGCAGCTGGGCCAGCGCAGCCTGCAGGAAGCCGAGGGCAGAGCCCAGCTCCGACTGGCGGCAGGCGGGCAGCAGCAGGCTGAAGCCTTGGTTGAGGAGCCGCTCCTCGGACAGGTGGAGGTGGCGGCTGTTCTCCATCACCTCCTGCACGCCTTCCATGTAGGCACCCAGCAGTGGCCAGAGCGCCAGCTTGCGCGCCGCCTCCGTGGTCTTCAGGTAAAATTCACGGGCAGCCAGTGTGAAGGCCACACCCACCCGCTCAGCCGGCGCTGCCACATCCAGCCCACGCTCCTGTAAGACCAGCACAAAGGCCAGCTGGCCCCTCCACAGCAGCGCCTGCTGGGCAATGGACAGAGAGCTGGTGGGTCGCAGCTCCAGCAGCTCGCCAGCACGGCCACACGCGTCTTCCAGCTCCGCCTGCCGGCCCAGCACCAGGAAGAGCAACAGGAAGTGCATCAGCCCCCTCTCTGACAGCTCCAGCATGCGCCGCTGGTGGAACTTGGAATATATCCTGCGGGGGTGCAAAACGCACACCTTGCTTAATGGCAGATGAACTGCTTGTTGCCTTTCCAGGAAGGAAAAATTCCCTGAAAACACAAATATCTCAAATAACTCAAACTGAGAACCTCAGCAGGAACTGAGGATGTCACTGTGGGAATGCCACTGAGCTCAGCCAATGAGAAGACAGAAGTGAGCCAACAGGAGGAACCCCAGATATAGAAACCCCAGGGTCCAATCCTTACCTTCCCTTTATCTGCCTCCAGGGGGCGCCATCACCACTACCTTTGGACAGGTACACAGCCAAGATGCGCAGGAACATGTGGAAGGAGTTGGAGGAGTGGTAGAGCTGGACATGGCTGGCAGAGCGAAGCTGGGCAGGGCTGGGGGGCCCTAAGGCGCAGCAGCTGCGGGCGAGCTCCAGCAGGGAGAAGGGTGTCCGGCTTACACTGCCGAGCTCGGACACACCCAGCCAGGGCACTGTGAAGGCGCTATTCTGGAAAGGAGGCAGGCAGGCAACAGGAGGTGTGAACAAAGCCGAGCACCATACAAGGGTGGCTTAGGGGAGTTACACACCCTACGTTTGGGAGGGATTACAGTGGTACACTACACCTCAATATTTTGAAATCTCTGCGACAAAATTTGCCATTTGGTAAAATATATTATGGGGCATCCCACCCCAGCCCCCCGACTCGACAAATTTCAATAGGCAAGATTTCAAAATACCGGAATAGCTCTTCAAAATACAGGTAAAATACCATATACCACAGTATAATGTATGGAAGCTATGACGGTATGAAATTGATACCATCCAAGCTTAACATGGCCCCTACCTCACACTCACTTATTTAGGAGATGCTTTCAACCAAAACGGCTTACAGGCATATGGCAGACAGTACATCAGCAGCGTACCAGGCTCTTACTGAAGTGCTCCCACAGCGTGGTAACCACGGAAACACTGGGTTCCCACAGCAGACAGAGGCTGAGGCAGCAGTGAAGGATGAGCCGCAGCTGCTCCTCCTCCGGCCCCTGGGGGGGCAGGACAAAGGCAGGTCCTAAGGTGACAGACCGAGGTGGGGGGGGGGATTTGGGCCCAGTCACGAGGCTCACCTGAGAGCCAAGGCTGGACTTCAGCAGTGCCACAACGAAGCTCCAGTTCTCCTTCAGCTTCTGCAGGATGACCGGAGGGATTATTGCCGTGACCTGTAGGGGGCGCATTTGCAGTGCCGGCAGTCCCGCCCCCTCCAGGCCCTTCCTACCTCATCTTGGTGAGTCCCATTGCTGCACGTTTGGCCGAGTTCCGCCAGGTGAGTGACCAGCCACCAGGTGAACCCCAGCGGGTCCTTGCAGGAAGCCGGGAGCCCATCCACCAGTTTGTCCTGCGGCTCCCCCTTCTGGACGCTCCACAGAAGTTTGTTTAGGTAGGCCCAGAAAGACTGACATGAAGTGGTTTTAAGGGAAGGGAAGGAAATTATGTATTATTTGGCATTTTCACATATGCCACTTTGCTCCCCCTTGAGAGAGAGAGAGAGAGAGACACACACACACACACACACACACACACGCGCACGCACGCACGCACGCACACATTTCTACAAAGCACAGGGTCAGCCATTTATCTGGCACCCCTGAAACATTTCAGGGGGTTAAGAACCTTGATCAAAGGCCCATCCGGCATGTTATTATTCAGCTGAAGCTGGAGCTTGAACCAGCAACCTTCTGATCACACACAGAGGCCCAACCTACTGAGCCACACACTGCCCCAGAAAAAAAAAAAAAAAAAAAAAGTCTCCAATTACAGTCCAGCTGTATCACTGTGTCCTTCACACGCATCATATCTCACCTGTACATTGTGAAACTTACCTGAGTGTGCAAGGTCCTACTCCGGTGCTCCAGCAAGTGTACGAGCAACACCCACAACTCCTTGGTACAGATACAGTGGTATGGGGGTATGGCCAAGGCCTCCGTGGGTCTTACCTGTGTGGTAGTGGGGGATGGGGGTGAGGGATTAGTTCCATCTTCCTAAACCTCCTGGCACTAATACAACCACGGAACTTACCTTACTATACTGTGTCATGGCCAGACCAATCAGATCCAGCAGCAGGCTGGTCACATGCTTTTCAAACAGGCTGACATTAGTGAAGTTCTCTCCAGTCAGGTCCACAAGCTGCTGTGCATACACCACCTGACCTGTAGGTTGCCAGTGTATATAGTGTTTTAGCCCAGAAATAGCCCCGAAAGCCTAGCAGAGATGGTGTAGAGAGCTGACTTACCCATCATCCTCTCCTCCAGGAGGTGCAGGATCTCCAGCACGGACCAGTGGACATCTAGGTGCAGGTGCAGGAGGTGCCAGGCCGGGGGCAGCCGAGTGCCCTGATGCTGCATAGCCAGGCAGGCCTGAATATTGGAGGGCAGGTTCTTAAGATGGTCCACCAGCAGCGTCAGCCCAAAGAGCTGCTCCAACAGCACCGAGGGGAGCTGAGCCTCCAGGGCCATGTAGGGGTGTGAGGCAGTGTCCTCCAGGTCCCGGGGAGGCACCATGTACCTGAGGCACACAATATGCATTCTTTTTGTCTTCCAGGTGTAGCCCATAATGTCGTGTGTAATCGGGTGAGCTGTGAAATGTCATCACTTGGCTGCATTTCACATGAGACTCCACAAGGGGAGCGAAATGAGCCCAGCTGGTAGGATGACCCCCGCAGTTCCATGTGGACATCAACCTTGCACTCAAACCATGCTCAGTAGCACAGATCCACCTAGTGGAGCATGTACATGGAATTCTCTGGCCATAGTAAAGTGAAACATCACGGCCTACTGCCGCAGATAAAATTCATGTGTGCAATTGCTCGTGCTGTCCGGATTAAATTTTTTTGGAGTTTGCCAGTTAAATACCCCTGACCTACATGGTATTCATGATCTATTCAACGGCATATGTTAATGTGATGTCATCACTCAAAAAGTCTATACACAGGTGGCCTAATTTCACCTTGAGATGAAGACCTTGACATACTGGAGGAATCGGACACACTGCTGACGGAGCTGCTCGGCCTGGGAATGATGGCTGTATGCTTGTCCTGGAACACAGATCGGGTGAAGATCTCAGCCCAAGGAAAAATAACATAATGCCTCAGAAGACACAACCATCGAAGGGACAAGGAACGGCTCTCGCTGAGACAGCAACGGGTTCTGAGGCTCCTTTACCAAAGTCGTGTGTGCCGGACAGTGCCAGGTTCTCCAGCCTGAGGAACGCTTGCCTGCAGAAACACATGGGAGTTGTCAGTGAAGCAGATGAAGGCAAAGAGATGGAAAGAACCACCACCCAGTGCAGGCATTTCAGCCCGACATACCCATGCCCGGGGCACTGCAGCCAGTCAATCAATACTACAGCTGTACAATAATAATAAAACTCTAGACCAAGCTAAGGGGAAAAAAATCCTAAACAATTTTATATGCAACTACATGTACATGTATACACACACACACACACACACACACACACACACACAGTAACTGACTCATAGACTGTGAGAAAAAAGCTGCCTATAAATAATTTTACAATTTTTTTGTTTAGTTTCCAACCTTCATATGTGCTAATTGTTCCTGAACCGTAAGATCAGGGGTACAATGCTGGCCATTGACTCTGAAGTGGTGGCCTAATGGTTATGGAAATGCACTTGTGATTGAAAAGCTGTTGGTTTAAATCTCCGACCAGCAAGGTACCACTGAAGTGCCCTGAGCAAGGTACTGCCCCCAAGTACGGCTCCCTGGGCACTGAATTAGCTGCCCACTGCATGTGACATTGTCACATATGGATGAAATGCAGAGGACACATTTCGTTGTTGTGTGCTGTGGTGTGTCAACAGTGACAATCACTTTCACTTCAGGTCAGTAAAATGTCTATCATATAAGCAGCATCTGTCCTAGGCTGACCCAGATGATAGCCAAGTGAGCATAAACACACATATCTGCCCTCTAAGTCATTTCAGTGGTACAAGCATTGACCTTTTGGTCTGAATGCCAACCATTTGTAGAAGGAAGGGGAGAGAACAACGTCCTTAACAGCCAAAACCCCATTCCTACCTGAACAAGTTGAACAGGAGCGTGGTGGACTCCACCATTGCAGTCTCGGTCACCCAGGAGAAGCCAAAAAGGTCCACCGTGTCCGTCTCATAATCCGCGGGGGCAGGGTCCAGTTTCAGCAATAACCTTAGACATATGCAAACGTGTTCCTCGACGACCTAGCTATTTAACACTATGTGACCTATCTGTTAGGACTTACCTCTTCAGGACCCCCTTGGCCACGTACCCGTCGGGGGCTAATAGGCCCGATTCGTCCCGGGCCGACTGGGCCAGGCAGGAGAAGCAGGGTGGTGGAGCCAAGACCAGGTGACACTGGCTGTCCGCCGCGAAGGGTGACACCGGCGGGGTGAGAGACGGGCTGAACTCCTCGTCCATCTCACGCAGAGAATTTGTTCAGATGAAGTAATTAGATGTATCTTCCTTAAACAAGCAGTACCTAAATAAATATTTCCGATAAATCGATATAACTGAATACTTAACAATGCACTCCAAAGAATTGGCGGGGACTATTATTATTACTTGCAGACTCGTTATGTACTCTAAAGCAAAATAAAGCCGACGATATCTAACCATTGTTATTAGAAGTACGAATATATTATACAAATAACAATATTAGAAATTGCAGCATATATTTATTAAGACTAAATACACTTAAATCGAAGAAGGCAACACATACCCGTAAAACTCCACTTCCGGCTTCTCTGTCTGTTCGTTCTCCCGCCAAATGCGAAGAGATGGGCTACGCAAGGGCTAGGCCACGCCCCAAGTCATGCGCCCTGCTCCGATTGGCTGAGACGTCTGGCAGGAGGCAGGACGCAGAAAAAGTGCTTTAACAGCTGGTCTAAACAAACACCGAACACGTGTTAATAAGAGCACCGTGCATTCTCATGCATCATATACATTTTGGTGATGTGGGTACAGTGTCAAGAGTTTATATTTCACTAAGTATGTTTCTTTCTATTCAGGGAGAAATCTTTACATTCACTCGACCGTACTTTTTACCTCCTGCCAAAGGGTTGATTAAATCGTTTATAAGAGGTGTGAGAAACTGGATTCGAGATAAAATGCGAAATTCTATTAGGCTAAACCACTTTTTCAAGAAACTTATAAAAGCGGTCTTAGATTATATTAAAATATTTTCCCCGCACACATCACTAGGACCCGCCGGCGAAAAAAAGCCAACCCTGGCTGCTTGTGAATGGTAGGTAATAACACTCATTTCCCTCAGATTGCACATGTTAACCTTAATTTGCACGGGTGGCTTTTCGCTAGAACAGGCTTCCGTTCAATTTAGGCGACCCTCTTGCGCGCAAATGAATAATAATGGGGGTCTCTGTGGCATCACGAATGACGGCATGTTTTTTTTTTTGATAACGTCGCTTTTGTCATTTTGTACAATCGATCCAGTAAATACTCAGTAGCTAAGTTTAATATTTAACGATTAAGCCGACAATGAAAAAGAATTTAAAATACCACGTAGTGTACATCCATCTCATGCACAGGTAAGGGATATCTTCACCAGCGTGTTAATAATGGGGCTTGCCCCTAATTCCCGGTGTGTTGACAAGGAGACCAACAGCTAATTCAAAACATACGTAGAACCCGCGCACCGCGCTGCCTATTTGCATCCCCGAGCCATCTGTTAATACCTTGTAATTCTCCATAGATGATGTTTACCCAATTCTTATGCCTGTACACAGTAAAGTCTGGGGTTCAGCCTGGCCTTGTATCAGCCGTACCTGAGGGTCTATCACCTGCTCTAGGTCAGACGTTAACGTTTTAGCCTCCTTGTGCAATGATTATTATAGTGTTGATGTTAAGTCAATGACTCCACCAAGATATAAGGTTTTGCAAAACGGAATTCGGGATTCTAGTTACCTGTAACTGGTGAGGTTCACGTGAGAATATATGTTGTCGTTTGCTAGGATTTCTTTTCTACCATAACTGAGTAGCCTATAAATGCTAACGTACCATACGCTTATATGTAATGCAACGTATAACTTACAAGGAAGGGTCAGCTCTTCCTTGGAGCAATTGGGGATTAAGGGCCTCGCTCAAGAGTCCAACGATGTAATGGCGCTGCCGGCCTCGGGATTTGAAGCAGCGACCTTCTGATCACCGGCGCAGCATAATAAAAAGCTGAACCACACACCATCCCAGAGGTTTGCACGTCCTCCTTGCGCTAGGGGTCGTGCTAATCATCTATGTATCGTTCCAGTTTGTAGTATATATGCAGTCATTGATTTGTTCCATACCAAGACGTCCGTTTCTGATAGCTGTGTAATGTCTCTGTCGGGGTTCTTTGGACATGGGCTAATTTGCTGCCCTGATGCCGCTGGTGGCAGATGATAGCTTTGAGGGAGGGCTCAGGACCTGCAGCTACACTCATATGTCGTGTGCTTGAGCGTCCTTTGATCTAGCAGCCACCGACCGAGGTGATGGTGTCGCAAGTGTCCTTAACCTACGGACCCAGGACTTCATGCCGATTGTTTTTCTGCGAATGTTATGATTCGCTGGTAACAATCATGCACCTGAATGGTCTGCCTGCCGTTTCACGCCACAGATGAAGGTAGACGCCGCGTTCGCTGTGGGACATTCACTCAAGGGCAGGCGGTGTCCTTAGCTCTCCTACCTGGTGCACGACATTACGTTGTGTTAGTCAAATTAAGTGGAGTACATTATATGTCATTCAAAATATTTGAGAAGTATCACTTTTATCCGTATTTTCTCACCCTTGCTCTATTGTACTGGAATAGCATCCACAGTTCCCTGTCTGCTATGTGGTGTTGTGATAAACACCTAAAACGTGCTATAAATGCTCCAGATCGCTTGCGATTGTCACGGAGCACTCGTGGAAAGATTGCGCTGCTTAGTCAAAAACCTTCCGTACGGTTGGACAAACTTAAAAATTCGGTTTACATTTACATATTTAGCTGACGGTTTTGTGCAAACACGTACAAGTGCGGCAGACCGCAAATTGCAAACATACATTATATTGCCAAAAGTATTGGGACGCCTGTCTTTACACACACATGAACTTTAATGACATCCCATTCTTAATACATAGGCTTTAATATGGAGTTGGCCCACCCTTTGCAGCTACAACAGCTTCAGCTCTTCTGGGAAGGCTTTCCACAAGGTTTAGGAGCGTGTTTATGGGAATTTTTGACCATTCCTCCAGGAGAGCATTTGTGAGGTCAGGCACTGATGTTGGATGAGGTCTGGCTCGCATTCTCCACTCTAATTCATCAAGCTAGTCAAGTTCATCCACACCAAACTCACTCATCCTTGTCTTTATAGACCTTGCTTTGTGCATTGGTTCGCAGTCATGTTGGAATAAGAAGGGGCTATCCCGAAACTGTTCCCACAAAGTTGGGAGCATGAAATTGTCCAAAATGGCTTCATATGCTGAGGCATTAAGAATTCCTTTCACTGGAACTAAGGGGCCAAGCCCAACCCCTGAAAAACAACACCACTTCATAATCCTCCATCCACCAAACTTTACACTTAGCACAATGCAGTCAGGCAAGTACCGTTCTCCTGGCAACCGCCAAACTCAGACTTGTCCATTGGATTACCAGACAGAGAAGCGTGATTCCTCACTCCAGAGAACACGTCTCCACTGCTTTAGAGTCCAGTGGCGGTGTGCTTTACACCTCTGCATTCGACGCTTTGCATTGCACTTGGTGATGTAAGGCTTGGATACAGCTGCTTGGCCATGGAAACCCATTCCATGAAGCTCTCTACGCACTGTTCTTGAGCTAATCTGAAGGCCATATGAATTTTGGAGGCCTGTAGCTACTGACTCTGCAGAAAGTGGGTGACTTCTGCATACTGTACACCTCAGCATGCGCTGTCCCCGCTCTGTGATTTTATGTGGCTTACCACTTTGTGGATGAGTTGCTGTTGTTCCCAATTGCTTCCACTTTGTTATAATACCACCTAACAGTTGAATATTTAGTAGTGGGGAAATTTTACGAATGGCCTTATTGCACAGGTGGCATCCTATTATGGTACCATGCTTGAATTCACTGAGCTCCTGAGAGTGACCCATACTTTCACAAATATTTGTAGAAGCAGTCTGCATGCCTAGGTGCTTGATTTTATAAACCTGTGGCCGTGGAAGTGATTGGAACACCCGAATTTAACGATTTGGATGGGTGTTCCAATACTTTTGGCGATATAGTGTACTTGGTGTTGAGTTATCTAGGCATAAGTCCAGCTAGGTTGAGCTTCCAATAAATACCCAGGTACCTGAATATGAAAACCCTCTGATATCAAGCAGGTAAAAAAAAATCAACATGAATGTGTATGAATATGAGTGTGAAAATGATTAGGTGCAGTCCAGCTGCACAGATAAACCTTTAAAAGAAAAGAAGTAGGCCTAATGTGTTTCACACTGTACACATATCCCCAGATAGAGTACTTGTATAAATGTGGTTCTTGGTACCTGTTCATCCATCAACCCTGAACATTTATGACTGAACATCCTGTCTTTGAACGAACATTCTAGTTTGATTTGTATCACATGTGTATACTGTTCTTTTGGCTCCAGGCCATGAGGACACTGCTGCTGGCCTGCTGGGCTCTGTAGTGGCTGTGCTTTACCACAAGAGGGCAGCGCAGCACCACCATGCAGGTGTTATATTCTGTGCAAATGGAGGGAGGTGTTGCAGAGGCCATGGCCCTGGCCCAAAAGCATGGCCTATGCTTTGTCTCCCGGGTGATCCCTCCTCACTCTGCCTCACTGTCTCTCAGTTGTCAGCCATATTTGAATCTTTCCCTGAACAACTGAAATTTGCAGTCTCCCCAGTACACTCAGGTCTTCTCACGATGAACATGGAACGGCACCTGCCAGTCAAAAGCGTTTTGTTTGGGGAAAAATAAGACTGTCTGAGTTTGTGAATCAGCAACATACTGATTGGTATAGTAACATGCAGGACTGATTGCATGATTAATAATACACTAATAGTGCAGAAGTGCGCTTTGCTATTATAATTGTGCAATCAATTTTGAATGTCAGTGTTATGTTAATCATGTAATCAGTCCTGGATGTCAGTATTTTAATCATGCTATCAATTCTGAACAGCATGCACAGTTTTAAACATTAGTGTAAGGAAGGGTGGGTGTGTCCTGAGTGTTAAGGGCGGGGGCCTCTGTAGTGGATGTGTCTAGCCTGGGCAGAGGGCGGGTAGCTTATGATGCTGTGGGCACTGGCTGAAAATGAAGGGGTCTAGATAAAGGCCGTAAGGTTCATTAATGTATGTACTTGTAAAGTGTCCTCTGCTGTGTTGCTGAATGGCGTGCTGTGTAAATGTGTGATTTTGTCTTTGTATAGTTTGCAGGTTTAGTAGATTGTGTATGTGGATTGGTGGTTTATCGAGTTTGTATATTTGTCTGTGCGTGCATGTGTGGTTGGGTTGTGCTCTGTCCTGTGTGTTTCTGAGGTCTCAGACTACGTTAGCAGTTCACTGAAAATCCTCCCGCTTCTCGCTGATGTGGAATACTAGTGTCAGATTACCATGTCATTAGCATATGATTACCATTCTATTAGCATACTATCACCATGCTGCAGCCAGGGTTGTTTTCTGTGGACATGGTTTCAGTTCATCAAGAGCAATGCCCCCCCCCACCCACCCTCCAACCTATCTGACCACCCCCAAACTCCTGGACGGAGTTTATTCCGGAGAGGAATGATGTTTTGTGAAGTTGTGCTTTACACCACAGTACAGATCTTGGGACGAGACTTTGAATTCTCTTCGGAGTTATCAGTGAGGTTGCAGGATTACAGAGAGACGAGTTCACTTGTTAGCCAGTGAGCTGTAATGTGAGAGAAGGTGGGGGCCCCTTCAGAACCATGTCTCGCAGGCCCGCGACAAACCTTGCCGCTGTGCTCTTGCAGATGGGGGGCCTTACAGGGTATTACACCTTGGTGGACCACCTGGGAAGGAAGAGCAGCATGGATGTGCAGGTGGCAGCCAGTCCCGGGGTGCGTGGGTCCCGTGGCGCGCTCCCAAGTAACGCAGCTGAAATTTTCTGGTTAGCGACACTGTGATATAGGAATGTGCTGTCGGAAATCGACCCATACGGTAAGTGTGAAGATCCGGGACGCCGCAGGCGGGAGTGTAGCGTACAGCAGCTGTACTGTGGCGACGGAGGCAGCGTGCCTGCTGTGTGCCCGCTGGGTACCCGCATTCAGGGATGCCCACCGTCACTCAGTGAGATGTTGCCAGGGCAACAACCTGTCTCAATGTACTGTGACAATGTAGCAAGGCGGCTTCAGCATATTGGTGACATGCAGTGCGTAAACCAAAGTCTTTAGTTCAATAAATTTTATTTTTGACAGTTTTTTATATTGACACAGATGTGGTTGGTTCTTGAATTTGAATCGGAATTTAAATGTTTATTGGGTTTTTCAGGGATAAACATCAGTCAATGATATATAAACAGTGGATCAAAACTGACAGCTAATTTGTATGTAGAAATGTTATACAGACGTGCAGACAGGCCTACATACCTGTGATAGGCGGCGCTGTCAGGGATGTGGGCGAGCCCGTGCACTGATGCTGTCACTTACCTGTGTCCATGCTGCCATGAGCCAGGACTAAAACAGGGTCCTGTAAACACCGCTCCATGCTCTCATGCCATGTGTCTGGCTGATGGAGGGAATGTAATCGTGTTTAGGATAAGAGCGGTCGATACGATAATGCAGTTAACGGTCCTCTTTCTCCAGTACTGTGGGTGGGATAAACACAATTAGTGTTGAACGTGAGCTGTATGTCAGCTGGGGTATTGTGGGTAACTGACATGGTACAGCATAGCTGAGGGCCTGGGGGATTGTGGGTACCTGACGTGGTATAGCGTAGTCGAGGGCCTGGGGGATTGTGGGTAGCCAACGCGGTACGGCATGGCCGAGGGCCTGGGGGATTGTGGGTACCTGACGTGGTACGGCATAGCTGACGGTCTGGGGGATTGTGGGTAGCCAACGCGGTACGGCATGGCCGAGGGCCTGGGGGATTGTGGGTACCTGACGTGGTACGGCATGGCCGAGGGCCTGGCGGATTGTGGGTACCTGACATGGTATGGCATGGTCGAGGGCTTGGAGGATTGTGGGCCTGGTCAGCTTGGTTCCACATTAGGCACTTCTAGCCGTCAATGACCCTGTGATAACCTTCCCCTTTCACTGTTCACATAGGCACCTTGCTTGCTACCCAGTCCTGATTTATCTCGAGGTTTAAAAGTCACAGAGGAGAGGCCTTAGTTTATGTCCATGAGGAATCACTCAGCCTCACTGACCATGCCAAATTTTGACACCATCTTTATGAGGATCACACAGATTTGCTACCGTTCAGGCGATTCCACCTGTAGCCCTGTGACTGCAGGACACTGCCACATAACACACTGTGAATCAGGTGGACCATGTCAGCTTCCTCTGGGTCAAACAGAACTCTGACATAGACAGCACTTTACCCCAACCAGTAGGGCATGGGGGATTGTGGGTAATGGCACAAAGGAAACTTTAGTGTGACATGAGAACTTAAATCTATAGAAAAGGAGAAATTTAGCACTAACTTTATAGTTACAAATCTTAAAAATTTGAGAATTGAGAGAATAAACACTTTTAAGAGGAAAAAGAGAACAGAAAACAGCTTAGCACTGAGCTGGGGTCAGTGAAACATAGTGGTTTAAGTTACTGTGCTTTTAAACTGTTAAACAGTTAACTGACTGGAAATTTGACATGTGCTTATCCTGCAGGTAAAGTGGGTCCAGAGACAGCGGGCCCAGTCCAGAGAAAAGTTGTAATCTGAAGACTGAACCTGGGCCTTTCTGGTGAGGGATCCAGGACCATGGGAGTGGGGGGTGTCTGTGTTTTTCTGGGCACCTGCTGTTGTATATATTACGTCTGCTTCTCGTGTTTCCAGCACATTCAGAGTGGGCAGAACTCCCCAGGAACATCTATGATGTCATCAACTCAGAGGACAGCCTGTCAGATGCACTGCAGTGCACTGACCCTTACTGGCCCCTGCAGTTGGAGCTGGTGGATGTGTTTGCATAGCTGCCAATCATGTCACACTGCATCTAAAGCTGACCACCTGGTTGGTTGGGCTGTTCTTACTTGCCTGTCTCCACCCACTCTGGCACTCAGATCCTGCCTCCCTCTTTTGTGGTTCAGTCATGGCCAGTGCGGGAGCCCCAGGCGCTTCGACCTGAACATTATTCCTGTGTGGAAGAAGGCTTTAGCCGACAGGGGCATGATAGTGACTGTCATCAATGATGGTATGGACCCTTGGCACCTGTCCCTGGTGCTGTCGAGCTGCTAAGATACAAGCCTTAGCCGGCAATCCCCCCCCCCAATCCCTCTTCAGTGTGAGATACAGATGAGAGTGATGCTCAGTGGCTACCTGGGAGAGTGTGTGAGCTGCTGATCTGATCGTGTTCAGGAGGAGAACCTCAACACATGATTTTAGCACTGACGCAGAGTGCAGCCTAAGGGGCGACAATGTGAAGGTCTGCAGCTTGGCACACTGTGCTGGAGGGTGCAGGCTGCGACCCCCCCTCCGCCCCTCAGTCAGCGTACCGTGACGGCTCATTTCAGGCTGATCACTCAGCCGCTCAGCAAGAGCAGTGCAGGAGCCCTCTTTTGTTATCTCACCCTTCAGGAGCTACCAATGCCTGGGGCCGCTTCCGGTGGCAGTTCTGCTTCTGCAGGGTTCCTGAGGGTGGCGCCATCGAGCTGGAAGACCATAACATTCTAAGTACCCCTGTAGTGTCTACAGAATCCAGCATGAGCGAGCCCTCGGCTGGGTTGCTCTCCCCCAGGACCCCCGCTATTGTAAGTGTCTCCCAAAGCTCGCCCCCCCACTTTTTATTCCTTTACCCCCCCTCCCTTTCATTTTCATCATCCCTCCACATAGTCCAGCTCTCAATCTCTTGGTTATTCTCTTTCTCACATATGCGTTTGCAGTTGTCTTTGGGGGGACTTTCCATGGATTCCTTTGTGGATGACAGACCCACCCTGACTGAGCACCTCTCGCTGAGCTGTCCTGGGGGATTGTGGGTAATGCACACTTCACCTTTAGACACCTTAGGATCAATGCTTATTCATTTTAAAACTACATTTTCCTATACCAGTCTCTCCTCCCAGGTAATGTAATCAGCCTCTGGACCTCTCTCAGATCTTCCTCACAGAATGTCCTCAACACACTGTCTGTCTGTCTTTCTAGGTGTTATGTGAACAGTTGGAACTGTGTTAATTGGCACTCCCAGTTTGCTTAATGGATTACCTGATTTACTGTGTCCTCGGAAATATTGGGTTTAGTAGCTGGGTACACTGTGGGTGGTGTTGGATGATGCTACCTTACATTTAACATATTTAGCATCCAAAGCGACTTAAAGTTTTATAAAATGGGGACAGATGGTCCCTGGTGCAATTGGGGGTTAAGAAGGTCACTGAAATAACTCAATCCTAGGATTTGACCAGCAACCTTCTGATCCAGACACGGCGTCCTAACACACTGAGCCACACTGTCACAAACATGTTAGTGATGTCATCTGCTAGTTATTTGAATTAATTTCTGTTATGTTAGGAGGTTAAATTTTGACAAACTGATGTGTTGTTTTGTCCTGAGATGTGTCTTAATTAGCATGCAGGATAAAACAGGATTTTAGCTGGCTGTGGGGGTCCTGGGCAACATTTGTTATGTTCATGTCTACAGTTTCAAGTTAAGGGGCCTCTAAAAGCAGCCAGTCAGGGAGTTAAGTTTTTTCATATATTTATGAAGTCATATATTTGATGCTTTATGCATGCTCCCTGCAATTTGAACCCATGACCTTTGGGTTGTTAGTGCAATGCTGTATTTGTTCAGCTATAGGAGTCCCTTATAATGGTGTGATGTCACTAGGCTGCGGGGGGGGGGGGGGCACCGCTAGGTTAATGTCCGCCTGGATTGTGCAGCGGGAACCTCACTGCCCTCTGGCTGCAAAGCCCCGGGGTCAGCGGCCCACTCCATCCATCGTGGGCTGTCCCTATGGCGACGCAGCCAATCCATCAGGGCCGGCGGTATACTCCGCTCACCTGCACTGGCCCTGTAATGAACAGCCTACATGATGCCATCTGACAAGCAGGAAATAGCCATAATAAAGACCGTTCTGGTGCTCCTTGGATCCCAGATGAATTGGTGCCCTGTGTTTCAGACACAGGAGTGAGGCAGGCCCAAGAAAGGAGGTGAATGCAGCATCTTTGGCAGGCTGGATTGACATGTGGCTCCTCTCTAATATTCACCGGAGACAGACGCCCCAGGTCAGGAGGCCTTGTGGAGGCGGTGACCCCGCTGTGACCTCAGCCGCCTCCACCTGTGCTGCCCTGCGTGCTTGTCTTCCATGGAGATTGTTTGGGTGAGTGAGGCAAGATTTATGATGTAATTGCATGTGGGATGCATGCTTTCTGAGAGGCGGGCTGAGGCTCAGCTGGGCCATCTTGCTGCCTCCAGCCCTCACATACACCAGGTAGCCCTGTTGCATTCCCACTCAGAGATGAATGCACAAGCAAGCTGGTTGATTTATCATGCAAGTCGGGGGCTTGATGTGGTCTGGGAACTCTGCCAGGTCGAGTAGAGTCAGAGTAGAGCTCCAGGTGATGTAGACTTTAGGTGTTTTGGTGGTGGTCCTCTTCCCCCTGACTGGTCCTGGCTTTCTGTGATTCTCAGTGTTCTGGGGCAGGTGGTGGTCAGCCAGCCCTGGGGGAGAAGGTGCCATGCAGGAGCAAAGGACAGAGGTAATATGAAGGGGTTCTGACCCAGCTTTGTTGTAAGGAAAGATGCACCATAATATCAGCAAGTGTTTAACAGGCTTCTATACCTCGGTAGCCTGACCTTTGACCTCTGACTCGCCAGGTCAGCGCCTCCGTGTCCGTGTGCTTGTTGCACCCATATTCCACACGCCTTCATCAAACTGTCTTCCTCAGGTAAAAGTCGCAAATCACAGCCCACAGAGTTCAGCCCATAATTCTGTCCGGTGGAGGTCGAGCAGAAGTCAAACTGTATCGATTCTTCCCTGCCAGCACAGTATAAATCAATGAGTGTATGTTCTGAATATACAGACACTGCGTGCACTAGGTGTTTATTTTAAACTTTAAACCTTTAATCAGATTGCAGTTCAACATTGGCCCTGTATGTTTTTTTTTTTTTTTGGGACCACTAACCCGAGCTCTGGCAGCCAGCCTGTGAAGCAGGAATCGGCTGTCATATAAACACGCAGTGCATGTAAACATCACCCAGTAGGGCAGCTAATTAAGGGCTGATCCTCTCCCTGCACAGCTCACCCCAACTCTTTCACTGAACATTTCAGGTTACCCATGATGCCATAGCAGCCCTGCACTGGCCAGAAGGGGAGTGAAGCGACCTTTCTGCCATTTGCTGATGGACCGAACATAGTGCCCTATGTGTGTAAGAGAGAGAGTAACAGTTTGATGGCCTTCTTGTTGGCAATGAAATATGTTAAAATATGACATTGATTTGATGTGCCATCGAGATATTGCTGGAGTTTTTCCTCGGATCAAGGCATTTCTTACACTGTACATTTGCACAGTGTAACATTAATGGTAGGAAAATTGTGAGATAATTAATATGCCATCATCAGCGGTAATTAGTAAATAAGCCCATCACAAACATTTGCAGAAATGTTGAGGTACGTTCTGGGGAGTTAGGAATAACGTGCCAGCGTTTAATGAGCCTGATTGTTGGCTGCTGGTGAGGGGGGGGTCGGGTCGTCATTTGCTTCTTTCCGCTGAGTGCGTTGGCGTTCTGGTGAGCCAACACCGGGGGGGGGGGTGCCACAGCATCACAGCACAGTCACCCCCAGCCCTACCTTCCCCTGGGCAGATGATCTGTTTGGGTGAGTATGTTGCCACACCCCATAACTAATAGTTTTATTTTTTTAGCATCTTTAGGTGGTTATTTTTTGTGGGGGGGGGGGCTAGCCCCCTCCAGTGGAACTCACATTGGTATTTTCCCCATCTTATAGAACCGTTTCCAGACTCTTTCTGAGATCACAGGGAGTAATTTTTCCCATCAATCTTTGCAAGGTGGCTCTGCCTTGACTCATGTGGCGGCAGGTGGGGGGGGGGGATCATACCGCCTAATTGCAGCATTTTTCATCTCCTTCCTGTGTTTTATGGAGGTTGTGGCCCTGGTGTGGCGGCGTGTGATTCATGGCCACCACCAGCGAGGTGGGCAGCCCAATCCCTCATTGGCGCCCCCCACGCCACACGGTGCGCCTACACAATTACCGTGATGAATATGACCTGCGTGCCCGCCCCCCCCCCCCCCCCCCCCCCCGCAGCACGCGAAGTGGAGGAGGAGCGGGACGATGTCGCGGCGGGCGCGTGGCGCAGAGCGGGAGGGGGCGG
>JAAGVU020000129.1:12778261-12803911 GCA_011763525.2 Mormyrus iriodes
GTGTGTGTGTGTGTGTGTGTGTGTGTGTGTGTGTGTGTGTGTGTGTGTGTGTGTGTGTGTGTGCGCGCGCGCGCGCGTGCGCAGACCCGTGTCTGTGAAGACAAACAGACCCTACATGCATATTCATGAACATTCCCTCTTCAGTGGATGTAGCTCACAGCCGTAGCGACAGGCTAGCATGGCATGCTTGACTGTGGCACGTGACATCAGGGCAGAGCGGCACAGTCTGGTACCGCGTGCCGACTGGGCCACTGACACCGGCAGCTTCTGGAGACCCCCTTCCCATCATTTTCCTTCAGCTTCAGGTCCCCTGTGAGCTGCTGCTCAGGTCGTTATGGTTACCGTTTCCAATGGAGTGATACCTTCTGCTCTGAGCGAATGAGCGTGGAGAGACGGCGGCACCTGGGTGCGAGACCCTGGAGCCCCGTGTGCCTCAGTTCACTGAGAGTGAAGTAAATCTTTATAATCCTTTTGCAACAGAGGGTGTTGGCTGTGTGGCAGGTCTGTGTAGACGGAACGGTGCTGTCATGTGCAGCATGTCTACACAAGCAGAGCTGCACTGTTTGGTATGGTGTGTCTGCGAAGCAGAACTGCACTGTTTGGTATGGTGTGTCTGCGAAGCAGAACTGCACTGTTTGGTATGGAGTGTCTGTGCAGGCAGACTGGGGCTGTCTTTTGTGGCTTTTCTACGCACAGTGGGACTGTTCTGTCTGGTGTGTCTGTACAGGCAAACAGAGACTGAGGCAGGGGCTCTCCTGTGCGCTGCATTTGCAAAAACGAACCCGAGCTGTCCTGTGAGCCATGTCTATGCAGGTGGACCAGGGCGGTCTAGTGAGGTGCCTGTGTACAAAACAAGACTGCTGTGGCCTTATCACCTCCATGTAATCCTCCTTGCTTCTTAGACTTGCTGTTTACCCATGAGGTAGTGACTTGCAGCTGTGGAAGGGTTGTGGCGGATTCCTGCACAAAAACACCCCGCCCCCTCCCTCCCCCTCCCCAAACAACCCAATGAAATGAGGCCACAGCCGGTCTCTGTTAATGGAGCCGTAATTACAGGTGTGGTTTGACAGCTGAGGGACCGCAGATGCAGACAGAGCAGTCAAGACTGTGGCTCCCCTTGTGGGCCGAGTGCCGAGCGCGGCCATCGGGTCACCTGGCTGCCCCTAGGTGCCTCATTCCATGGTCATGTTCGTCTGTTTCCATGACAGTGAGAATGTGGGGCAATGGATACATTCCATAAAAAAAACTCCTCCTCGGTCCTGTAAGATCTGCCAGAGACCTGAAATCAAGCAACCATTGGTCCCCTGCAGAATTATAAATCTGTTAATCCAATGTTTCCTAATCTGGTTCTCAGAGACCCACAGCCGGTCCATGTTTTTTCTCCCTCCAAGCTCCCTGCCAGACAGTCCACATTTTTGCTCCCTGGGAGGGAGTAAAAATGTGGACTGTCTGTGGGTCCCTGAGGACTGTATTGGGATATACTGTGTTAATCTGTTAAAGAAGAAAAGGGGCATATCAGGCTAGGTGTGTGGCTCAGGTAGCTAGGGTGTTGTTCCTGTGATCGGAAGATTGCCAGATCAAATCCCAGGGTTGGCAGACTGATTTCACTGTTGGGCCCCAGATCAAGGCCCTTAACCCCCAGTTGCTTCAGGGACTGGCTGGCCCTGCCTTGTCTGTTTTACA
Organism: Mormyrus iriodes; assembly: GCA_011763525.2. NCBI lineage: Eukaryota > Metazoa > Chordata > Actinopteri > Osteoglossiformes > Mormyridae > Mormyrus > Mormyrus iriodes. Next base: position 12,779,945 of record JAAGVU020000129.1, read on the forward strand.
TCGTTTTAGGTAAAAGTGTTTGCTAATTTAATTTAAAAAACTCATGTGTGTGCAACTCAGCTTCCTTGACCCCTTTTTCTCTTTACTCCCGAACCGTTTAAAGAAGCTGCGGCTTGAGGTCCGGTGACAGGTTGGATCTGGCTGAAGCCTCGTTTGTGTAGCCAGCAGCTGAATTGTGTGTGTCTGGGGGTGGGGGTGGCCTCTGTAGGATTGAAGAACAGATGTGAGGAGGCCAGGGATCCCATAACCGCCATTGGACAGGCAGCCGGCCTATCAGGTTGCAGTCTGCTGGCACATTCTTTTTCTGTTTAACGAAGCTCGGTTGGTACCATGGAAAGTGTCACCAGCCTGATTAGCATGAACAGATGGTGCCCTTGTCATGGCCCTGCCAGCTCTGCTGTCCTGCAAACGGAGCTCCTGGGAAAATGACCTCACCCACAGCTGTTTAGTGCAGCTTGAGTGGCTCTTTAGAGAGACTTTCAGTGGGAATGAATAGAATGTACCACTCCAGGAGGATGGGGGGGGGGAGCAGAGGCCTACCATGCTGCCAAAGCCTGTCTGGAGCGCGGACCCAAACCTGCACGCCGATACGTTTAGCAGGCCAGCCGCGCTTCCCGGGTTCTGGACCCAGCCACCGAGGACCCTGGAGCTGCTCTAATTGGCCGGAGACAGTCTCTCCCTCCACTGAATCCAGATGGTGTGAATAACGATGAAGAATGAGCCTCCTGGGGCAGGCGGGTGGTTAGGACATGCAGAGCAAAAGGGTCCCCAGACAATTACAGGAAAGGCACTGATCTGGGGAGGGGTTAACTGTGGGGGGGTGGGTCAGTACTGCGAGGCAAGGGGATTGTCACTGAGGAGGGGAGGGGTTAGCTGTGCATGTGGGAGGGATTAGCTGCTGAGGGGCGGAGTGCATAGGTAATGAGAAGCAAGGGGATTATTCCTGGAAAGAGGAGAGGTTAGGGTTAGGTGTGGGTGGATTACCTTGGCTCGGTACCCAGTGACGGGCCAACATCCTGCCCAGAATGTGTCCCATGCCGCCTGGGATAGGCTCCATGTCCCCTCACACCTGTGTCCAGGATAAGCAATTGGAAGGTACATGGATGGGCCTTGAATTAGTAATTCTTACATATTTTGGAGGATTTGAGCAAAATTTTGTACAATAGCAGTAGTTGCAGCAGAAAATGTGGTGGTCAGTTTTCCAGAAATGGCTGACAGACGGATGTGATTGTTGCACTGTGGGATCAGAAGGTCAGCGCTCAGCTTCATGTAAGTGTAACCTCGCTTTGCTTGCTCTCTCCCTCTCAGGTATGGCTTTGGGCTCCTGGACGCAGGTTTCATGGTGCAACAGGCCCTTGATTTTCAGAGTGTCCTGCCTCAATGGAAGTGCTCTCAGAAAGAGAGAAAGAGTACAGTCAGGTACTCTGCCTGAACAGTAATGGAGGAAGCTCTGCTAAAATGTACCTGAGAGCCTAGCGGATATGAGCAGAACTGTCACTGTGTGTGAGAGGGAGACAGAGAGAGCCTGAAGATGACAGCCAAGCTGTCAAGCTGCCCTGTAATGGGGAGAGTGCAATCTGCTCCACACCAGCAGAGATCAACTGGATTTCTAACTTTCCCAGGATCCTATATCCGGGGGCCATGGTCAATGCTGGGATCCAGTTGGATGGATGCAGCGGGACAGAAAGCAGTATCACTGTGGAACACATGAAGGTAGTAGTGGGGGGAGGGGGGAGCTCTCCCTCCTGTGTCTCCCTCAGCGATCCAGTGTCTGACTGCGTGCATCTGTGTCGTTTGTGCATACCACCCTCAGGTCACCGCAAACGTCGCCAGTGTGTGTCGCAGCCATCTCTCCGTGGAGCTCATCTCCCCAGCACATGTTCACTGCTGCTGGCAACACGGGACTACGACGCCTTGCCCGAAAGCCTTGGGAACTGGACCCTGATGATGGTGCACTGTAGGTGGGAGGATCCCTGTAGCAACTGGATGCTCAAGGTGCGAGTGGAGTCCCCGGCCCTGAGCTATCACTTCTCTGGACTCATTTATTTCAGACACACATACAGAAAGGAGTAAAAAGCAGCAGTAACAACCCAGAATTCAATACATTTTTATTGCTCTCATTGCTGGTCAGAGCTTTAAGATTATCTCTTTAATCTGCTTAATATGAACTGCTCCGGGTAAACCCTTCTCGTTGTAGGGCAATAGTGGCCCAGTGCAGGAGGCGTCCAGAAGAAGGACCGTCCAGGTCTGTGCTCAACTTCACCCTCATCCTGTACGGGACCTTCAACCCACAGCGCCCCCTCCAAGGCATGGTTCTCAGGGGGGCACCACAGGGCTGCCAACTCTCACGCATATGGTGTGACACTCGTGCTTTCAGACTCCCATGATCACGCAAGTAATCTATATTATATTATATTTATTATATCTATATCATTATAATAATCTATATTACTATATTATTCCATTATAAACCTAAAATTAGCTACATCAGAAGCATTGGGGTGGTTTGCAAAGTCTACGGATTATTTACAAGTTAATAAAACTGTTACATACATGTAAATGTATGTGCAGACTAGTTTCCAATTAAAAATCTCACTCCAACCAGCTGACCAAAGTTGGCAACCCTGGCATCAACCTCACTCACAGCATCTTTTCTGTGGCAGCCTGATCACGCAGCAATCCACGTTATTACAATATTCCTGCGAGGCCAAATTAAATGTCTTTTATTTTTATGGCATTAGATGCAATTCAGCTGAAGGAAGGATGTTCATCCGCACTTTCAAGAGGCATCTCCAAGGGGCAGAGTCCAGCCCTCCACAGGCACTGGTGGACAGAGCTTTGGAGGTTTCCAGAGGCCTAGGTGTCTCCCCAAGACCTCACCCAGAAGGAGTCTGAGAGAGAGAATCTCAATAGGATCAAAACAGAGGACATTCAGCCCTTCACCAGAGAAAGGTATCACCACAATTACGTCTAAAGAATCAGTACTTTTCACTGACAACAGCCCATAAGTAACGTTTGTCTTTAGGATGGAGGAAGGGGTGCCATCATCAAAGTTCATGTTCACATTCATGTTGATAAGCTGTGAGACCACCAAGGGTTTGACCAGTTTGGCTTAATATTTACAAATGAGTGGCATAATGGAAAAACTATTTTCCGAAAAGCAGCACATTTGATTTGCCCGTTTACATTTAAGAACAGATTACATGCAACAGGCAGCCATAATTATCAACTCTCTGACAATGGCTCATAATGATTTTATCTCATGACCAAAGCTAAGCCTAGACATATTTGGTATAACTTAGTAAAAATAAGAGGAGGAAGGAAAAAAGGTGAAGGATGACCCAGATCTTTAACTGCAGAAATCAGAGATAGGATTCGTAGACAGTGAGAAACAAGAATAAACCAAGTACATAGCAGGCTATGGAATTTTGCCCTCTGTAAAATTTCCTTTATGGCACTCAGTGAATCAGAAATGTGTACATTCTAGAACACTGGGACTGTATGAGTGGGTAGGACTGTGCATTGAGATCCGAGGACTGTTTTGGTCACCTGATGATGTCGTGTTAAACTGAGAGCGATTCCAGCTCTCTAAGGTGAACACTTTAGCAGAATTAGATGTCTCCAGCCTTCAGGAAAAAGTAATAAACGAAGGACCTGATCCAAGTGCGTAGAATCCTGGGGGCATAAGAAAGGTCAAGCACAAATGCTGGCTCGACAACAGAAAGCCTAGTATAAAAAGCTGCTGGGAAGCAATTTCCTTAGTGGGGTACCAGAGAAGCCATCTTTGTATGTGTTCAGCACTAGATAAGGCTGGACCTCGTGTCTGAAGGGATAAGCCTGGTGTGACTCCCAATGCTGGGAGGGTGATGCTAGCTGTGGGCTTCAGGAGACAACGAGCAGAACATCAGAATTTAGAGAGAAGGGTAGCAGGAACAGTCAACAAAAAGAGTAATAGAGCTTTACCCGTGGAATGCATTCTGTTTCTGGTCTCAAAATGGCTGCAGGCTGGGAGGGACAACACGGCGGTGCCAGGCTTTAATGTCTACTAACAGCAGCGGTAAAAGCAGTGTGAAAATAGCCCAGTTCTAATGAGAGGCCCAGCTGAAGTGGTGTTATTCAACTGGGTCAGCCTACTCGTCCCTGACAGATAACGCTACAGTAATTTAAACTAAAAAAATGAACGAAATTACAGACTATTACTCAGAAGCACAATGTCAGGCAATCAGATGCTACAGAAGTCAGACTCCCTGGCGTTGTAGCTGCATTCATCAAGGCTTAAGCATCAGCCATCCCTAAACCATACTCAGGGCAGGGGCCACAGCCATCCCACCCCCCACGACCCCAAGAGTTTTTAGCCTGTTCATCTCCTAGTGGACAATTTGCCATCATGCAGTGGCTTGTTGTATCATGGTGACGTTGGTCAGGACTCTGGGCAGCCGAAACATGTGCATGTAAACGCAGCCCTCTCAGCAGTGCTCTAATTGGTCAGGTGATGTTTGACATGGAAGGGGGGTGGGGGTGGTTCTGACCCCAAGGGGACACGAGCACATACAGAAATATAAACACAAGTCCGAATCAGCATGTTTGTCATGAAGGAACTGCAGTTTCTCTATTAATTTGTTTATGGAGTCTCTAGTGCATCTCTAGGTCTGGGGGGGTTTGTTTATGGGCCTCTGAGGATGTGTGTGATGTGGAAGGTGACTCACACAAACCTACCTTCGGTCTCAGACGTGTCCTCTGTCACATTAACTGTCCCTTTTAGTTGCTTTTATGTAGGTTACATAGTTTCCAATATCTAAATACTTCAGTTAATTTCCTGACTTTTCATTTCTCGGTCATCTTCGTGTTGGACGTTTGATGAATTCCTAATAAGTTTGTTTTTTTAAAAAAAAAATTCTGTGTTGTCCTTCTGCTGTATGTTGTTTTCCCCACAGAATTTAAACAATGTGTCTCACCAAACAAAGTCATCCAGAGCTCCCCAGATGGAAGAAACTCCTTCTGGGTCCATCAGGAAGATGCAGAGGAGCTCTCTGGGAGACGAGGCCTAGGACACAGCACCAGGTAAAAGAGTGGGGTGGGGAGCAGTGATGTTACCAGGATTCCATCTGGGGGGGGGGGGGGGGGGTAAAAGTTGCGCAGTGTTTTAATCATTCATTTTTGGATGATTTTTTTCACATGCCCCCTCAGTGCCATCAGACTGACGTAGCCTTGCAGCCTCTTCTGCCCATGTGGTCCTTAAGCACAAGTGAATTCAGAAAAGCCACAGATTCCCCATATGGACACCGTGGACTACATAAAGGAAGCAGCATCTCAGACGTTCCTGGGAAAGAAAGGGTGCAGGGATGAGGAGATCCAGCCTGGGCATACTCCCTGCGACTTCTCCTCCTGTCTCAGAGGGGCCTCCTGTCCACAGACGTTTTACCTCCTGCAGTGCTGAAGAGGTGTCAAGCTACAATGTCTGCACAATGTAAGCCTCTAAAAATCAGACGTAAAACAATTTATACCACAGTACTCTTGAATTCTCAGTTCTGATTGGTCAGAAGGGTGCTGATTAATTTTCTAGAACTGCATAGGTAGTGTCAGCTGGGTGAATTACAGCAGTACATCAGTATGCTTTTATAATCATTAACTCCAATAGTACTTAAAATTCTAGAAGTAGTACACATTTTAAAATTAACAGAAACTAAACAGAAATGTTTAATTATTGGTAGAAGGAAGTAGTTCTACAAAAATTATTTTTTTGGCTCATAAAAATTAAAATAATGCCTTTAGCTATAAACGTGTACATCAAATGTGTAGTAACACTGGTGTAAGCTGGTCATTGCATTCCAAGCTGTATATTAGACTTAACAGCATTCGTTATAGTTACCCCATAACCTTAAAAGGCACTGATTGTCACTCAAGAACCGTCCCCATCTTAATGATGTCACTGGCCAGCACACATGGTCGATACAGCCTTTGCAGGGAGCTGGCAGTCGTTGGCCCTGAGGGTGTGAGTCTCGCTCATCCCTGACAGGGCAGCTCAGGGTGTTGACACTCTAGATCAGCTTAGATTTCAGACTTATAAAGCAAATACCATCTTACGGAACTAAAGTGCTTCCGGTCACAGGAGAACCATTACTTTCAAGTCTGCAGCTTATTGTACAAGGAAGTAGACATCGCCGTGTCCACTGGCTGTTACATGACTGTATCGACTACTTGGAGGGAAAAATTATTCCAGGTCCATTTTAAAAACGTGGTGCTTTGTGGGATATTTGTGGCTGGCTCTCACAGCCTAGTCTTTACTGGGGTCACTGTGCAGGGAACAGCAGAACCCCAGTTTGAGTCTGTCCACGGCAGAGCGCAGGAAGGGGCGACAGCTCACAGTCAGCTTAATTGATAGTTATAAAAGACAAACCAAACTCAAGTGCCACTGATACTTTATATCCATTACTGCTAACGATGTATCTCTGCCTCAGGGCATGATCCCTCCCACAGTGGTATAGCCTTGACTTTTAATTATCAAATTTACATGCACAGAATGCAAAAACAGGCCAAGGGGATCAGCGGAGGGCCCTGTTTGGAGAATTTAAATATATACAGCTTCATTTTGTAGGCAGAGACACAGTGTTTCCTTAGAGAAATTAAATAAGAATCCTTTATTTTTGCATAAAATATATTTCTTCATTTCAGCAGTATTACAGGTTGTTGGTGTATTCTTTCCTTTTACTAAAGGAGCAAATGTTAGCCCTTCCAGCAGTCACTGTCATGCCAAAAGACCAGGGTACTGAGAGCTGAACAGTCTGTGCTGTATAAACCATCACCACCCCTAAGACCACCTGAACAATGCTTAAGAGAGATGGGATCACCCTGTACATCCATTAATAAAAACACACAGACAGCGTTTCACTGCAAATGTGGCGGCAGAGCATAACTCAGCAATTGGAGAGCCAGCGTTACCGTGGGCTGATGACCATGGTTGCTGAGTTCCTGTAGTTCAACAAGCAGAGTATTGTGTTAATAATGCAGTGGTTGTGTGTTCAAATCCCAGGGTGCATACATAAATTGTAACCCTTCCCTCTACTGTAAGTTGCTCTGGGCAAAAGTGTCAGATAAATGAGTAAACTGTAAATATCTTCATGAGGATGTGTGATATCATGTGAGTAAGTGGACAGTGTGAACCTATAAGAATTCAGCATACTACAGTTTGGACCCCCGAGTCTCATGCACCGTACGACACCAGTAATGTCATAGAGGCACACCCCCAGCCCACAAGGTCACAGATGACAAGATCTCATCATCATGTTAATTTTCAGCACCTCCTCCTTGGTGACTTTGGCAGTCACAAGAGTCACCGCGCCATCATTTCCTGAAAGGACACGCTATAATGAAAAATGTCCACTTTCTAGTTCACAATTTACAGATACAGTTATTTTGACTGTTGTTGGATCAGCAGGGGGACACAAGTTGTCTCAGGTTTTGCATTAGCATTAGTGTTCTGCACGTCTCTGTCCCTTGAAGCCAGTGCTTAAATTGGATGGTTTTGTTCCCCGATCTATCAATGAGTATGAATACACTACCAGAACGCCCCATTAAAAGCCTGTGGTACATGGTACCTCACCCTCTTCAGCTGAGGAAGACTGTCCTAGTGAGTCTTTGTCACCGTCATCTGTCACTGCTCTCACCAAGATGTGCAAGGTTCTTCTGAGGAACACGAGAGGGACAGATCACAAAGCCGTGAGCTTCACAGGATGGAGATGACAATGTACCGTGTGAGAGGCTCTGCGTGCCACATCCAGCGCTGTGTTTGGTCTGGTCAGACCAGGTGTTCTCCATTATAAGAGGATTCTTAGAATTTCACAGCAGGTGATTCCAGGGACTGTTTTATCACAGTAACGTCAACCAGTTTTCTAAAAAGAACAGATAAATCTAGAGGCTTCAGAATACAGTGGCAGGGGGAGACATTGTGCACCATGGACAGGTTAATAATCTCCACCTGTACCTTGAAGCTTACATGTATTTATCTCATAAATACTTTCATTAAAAGCAACATATAAGTGCTGCTAGTCCAAGCTTCTGATGAGTAACCAGTAACGAATGCAAAACTACCAGAATGCAAGAGCTACAGGAACACCTCTTAGAATCGAAAGACAGAAATGTCAGTGGTGTAAGCAGTGAATGACACTATATACAGAAACACAAGTCCTGTTTCTTGTATGAAGACCCATCAAACTCCCAAATGAACAAAGACGAGGGGCTTTGGCAAGGATTGGGTTAAGAAGGACCTTGTGTTCCACTAACATTAAAGTCCAGCCAGCACCATGGCCTTGCTTCTGGTATCGTTAAACAGCGATGCAAACCTACTAATGCACAATCACTGATTTTACACAGAGAAATGCCTGAATTGAATTTCCATTAACGCAAAAACTATATAAATTTTAGGAAAATAAATAAATAATAGTCAGAAGTGAAATCTTCTTTAACATGGCCGTGCTCTTGCATGTAAATTTCAGAGAAGTTAGCGTCCTCTATGCCCGGCGAGTCAGTAACCTAATTAAAACATCCAAAATTGTCTTTACAGCATGCGGCTCATATAATTACGGTTAATTTAACGCTCAGATTCTGCGTCATTAATTTGTATTCGTTTAAAAGTAGTTTGGCACTGGCTTTTGAACTGGGGTACGGCGACTTGACTGTAAGTGAATGCAGGATGTGTGGCGAATTAGTGCAGACCTCGTAGGCCAAACAAGGAGATTCCGATCGTTTATGCGCTATTAAGCCACGTAATTGGTCGGCCCGTAGTTTGCATATTACACTATTAAACTAATGCGCTTTGGTCCTCTCTTAACACGACTGTTTAAGCCTCTGTGGCGACGTGGTAATGCATCGCATTACCGTTATAATTGCCACAAATGTTCTTTTGATTTAAACGATTTATGGTTAGGCGACTGCAGTGTTGGTAAAATATGGTGCGAGCTAATCCAGCAATTTCTTTAAACTATTATAACTTTGGGGCTGAGTCTCGTGTGTTATGAGTGTAATATAATACATTTTATTATATTTAATAGAATATATACTAATTGCGTCTTTAGCTGCTTAATTTTTACATGCCCGGTATGATATGAGGTTACTTAGTTATTTTGTATGATTATTGTATCTCATATATTTAACAAGTTTATTTTATGCCGCGACACACTTGTGTGAGACACTAACTTAACATTCAGACATTTGAAACAGTTTTACACTGTTCGTTTTTGAATATATTACGTAATAATCGATCGTCCAACTGATCATACCCGTTCTATACCCGCTCGTATACACTAAATTCCGTACGCTATATATACCAGGTACTACTTGTACAGGTTACAGAAAAGGGCACAGTAAATTAATGAGTGCCTGGATTCTCAATTTTAAACGTACCGTCCTAAATATAGCGTATAGTAAAGCATATTAGAATGCTGTTTGAATTTACTTTAAAACTGAATCGATAATCAAGTTTGTTGTAGACTTAGACTTTGTAGGAATTTAAAGAAGAGTGACCCTGTACTGTATACTCTTGAAAATTTACTTTAGGTTTGTTTCCATACCTTCTCCAGGTTCTGTTGAATTTTATGCTACAAGATATCCGCACGGCTCCGGTACTCTGGGCTCCAACCCAACTGTTTTTCGAGTCCTTAGAGATTCCTCTTCCTGTTACTTTTATTTCGCCCACAGTCCACAGACATGTTGTTCAGACGACCTTGTAATTTTTACATTGCCCTCAATGTGCGAGTACACGACCCAGCGTCCCCGCTGGGGTGCCCTACCCCTCACCTCAGGGCTGACTCGGATTCGCAGACAGAGGGGTTACCGTAAAGCAGACAGATGGAGCTGGGAAATGGTACACCAGGATGCAAACAAGTGTTTGCAAACATAGGCCTGCAGCATTTTGTTTGTAAAATATTGTTTGTTAAATGCATCATGCCATGCTTCCCAAAATCATGCAAGTAATTACTTATACCTAAGATCATGAATTTATAATAAACTAAAACATCAAATTAATTGAACTACTTCATAAGTAGGGACGTCGGTTTGACGCCGAAATCAAAACGAGCTCAGCTTCTTCCAAAAAACTTAAAATTTTCCAAAGGAACCAGGTGAGATAATTTTTTTCTAATACTTATCCAGGAGCCTGTCGTCTGCAATGCATTTCCATCCCCCTTCTGTCATTTCTTCTGGGTGCATGCACCGTGTAAATACTCCTTTAGATACATCAGAAAAGGGGGATTCGGCCAGGCCGTCGGCGGCGTTGTTTCGTTTGTCACTCTCTCTAGCAACTGGCCGCCACCATTAAAAAATGCCTCCATTCAAGTGCCATCATTGGGAATCACAAGATGAGCGGCACCGTACTCCGAAAAGAGAGTCAAACGGCACGTTTCTGCCGTCAGCCTTCGCATCGCTAAAATGAAATAGTGTCACTTTCTAACAAAAATACGGGCTTATTACCAGTACTACCCGACTAATGTTTAAACAAGCTGGCGGTTTACTGTAGAACTAGTAAGGCTTTTATACATATGTATTTATACATAGCCTAATTGAAAAAAATGTCATCATTTAATATTTTGATCATTTAACGGTTTTACTAGTATCAGGAATGGTGTCTTTTTACGTAGCTCTGGAGTACGAGATCAGTGTTTGGTCCGTTATATGTGTTTCAGATAAATGAGTATTTTGAGAAAAATGGCAGAGTTTAATTATTTAAAAATCTCAAAACAACCAAAAGGCCTCACTGGTGTGATCTGCATCTCACGCATCTGACGAAGCGCGAATCTGTGGCATTCACAAACACGCGGTTTGGCGCAAACATTGGCTAAACGTCGTTTTGGCACCATTTGTACTCCGAAATCTATTTTGCTTTCGCCGAGACCAAATCTATGCGAGGGAAGCCATAGCACGACACGCAGTTTCCCCAGAACCGACGTAAAGGTTTCATCTGTCAAGCTTGTTTTACACCTCAGTACGAATGAGCCGTTGACATAAGAGCACTGGGAATCGGATATTTCTTGCCTGCTGGAAATAGAGGAAAATCTTTGTTATTTACCGTTTACTAAAATTTATTTACCTTTTCGAAAAACTTCTCGTAGCCTATATATATAGCTTTTAAATAATTTTCCTGTTATTAATGTCTATTTCTATTCCAAAGTATTAAAGTTTTTCTGACTTTGTTGCAATCAAGAGGACATTCATGAACTCCCATTTGATGTCCAATACGTTTTTTCTTTCAAAACATTATTTCATTAATTTAAGTGCGTCATAACCATGTTATATAATTAACTTTTTGGGAAATCATTGGGAAATAACAACAGAGACTTCATCAGTAAAAATTATTTTGAATGATGAGTCTTTATCAAACTAAAATCAAAGATCATCGTTACCTTTAACATTAAGTCAAATATAAAAACCCTTCGATTGACATACTATTATTAAAAACTTACACTATGCAGGATTTAGACCCTTTTGCATTCAAATAGCTTGATTGTTTTTAATATACACGCGCGCACGAATTAAAAACTAGCCGTTTTGTTCGAAATAGCACCCACTTCACAGCAAGGAAACTGCCACTGCCGTCTTACTGACTTCCAATTTGCCACATAACACCACAGTATAGTCTTTTGAATTCAGATAAAGAAGGCGACGCAATTGTGAATTTTACCTCCATTCGGTATCGCTTATTATTGCGAGGTGGGTAATGGCTGGGGTTTTGTACCTAAAACTGAAATTTCTGTTTAGGGATATATTGTGGGCTCTCAAATACCAAGCATAACAATCATATTACCACTAGTTGCAATGTTATTATTATAATCGATCAGTCAGATCAGCTTGCAGCGAACGCTTATCACGTTATAAGGTAGACAGCAAAAGTGCAAGGTGTCTAATTAAACGTGATATTTTACATCGACTGTTGGTGAAAGTTAATGCACACTTCCTCTGATCGTTCTCCCTGCTGCTGTTGTGTCACGCTTCGGCTATGCAGGGGAACTCGCCTGGGGCAGGCGAAGCAGTCCTGTGGGGGATCTCAGGAGATCCACGCACTGGATGCTCCGAGGGACAATCGCATCCATCAACCACCGTAGCCAATAAAGAGCGCAGTAGGGCGGAGCTCATGTGTTCGGGTCTGCATCCACTTGGCGAGGGTTCTACAGACAGCCTGTGGCTGAAAGTAACTGTCAAATGCGCGGCTCCTTTAATGAGAGCGATCATTTTGGGTCCGAGACTCATGGCGACTACAGCGTCTAATCATTACAATATACTCACCGCCAGCGCGTCTATCGCGCATTCTGAGCCGGGGAGCATGCAGCAAGCGACGACGTATAGAGATGGACAGAGCCTGCTGCAAAGTGACTACGCACTGCAGGCTAATAGTCACCCGCTCAGCCATGCACATCAGTGGATAGCTGCACTGTCACACGGCGAAGGAGCCCCGTGGTCCTCCAGCTCCATCAGCGATCCAGACGTAAAGCCCGCCGTGCAGAGCGCAAGGGACGAACTGCACAGTTCCAGCAGCCTGCAGCACCAACCGCGGCAGCCACATCTGGTACACCAGCAGCACGGAAACCATCTAAACGCAAGAGGATGGAGAACGACCACATCCTCTCACACACAGAGCATGACTACTAATAATAGCCAGAGTCTGGTATACTCTCAGTCCGGATTCCCCATCAACGACTTGGTTACTGGCTGCAGACAACCAATGCACCGGCACACCCTCAGAGACACCCAGGAGGACCACCACAGCCCGCTCATCAGTGACCAGGGCCACCCGGCACCGCAACACCAGCACGAACACTCGGATGAAGACACACCAACCTCCGACGATTTGGAGCAGTTTGCCAAGCAGTTCAAGCAGCGCAGAATCAAACTGGGCTTCACACAGGCGGACGTCGGCCTTGCTTTGGGAACCCTTTATGGAAACGTGTTTTCACAGACTACAATCTGCAGGTTTGAGGCCTTGCAGCTCAGTTTTAAGAACATGTGTAAGCTCAAACCTTTGCTAAACAAGTGGTTGGAGGAGGCAGATTCTTCCTCTGGGAGTCCCACCAGCTTGGACAAGATTGCGGCGCAGGGGAGGAAGAGGAAAAAACGAACTTCCATCGAGGTAAGCGTAAAAGGAGCATTGGAGAGCCATTTCTTAAAGTGTCCAAAGCCCGCGGCATCAGAAATTACCGCACTGGCGGACAGTCTTCAGCTGGAAAAAGAAGTGGTGAGAGTTTGGTTTTGTAACCGAAGACAGAAAGAGAAACGTATGACGCCCCCCGGAGGAGCGGTCCCGGGAGGAGAGGACGTATATGGGGACACGCCGCCTCACCACGTGGTTCAGACATAAGTTCAATGAACCAGCAACTGAACGTCTTGAACTTTGTTGACTATGAAACCTTTTGTTTCTTCTCTACTTACTTACTAAGCACCGGGCTGCTGTGGGCGATACTGGGCACTTACCTTTGGCCCGTCAGGTGGACACCGCAGGCGATGCAGTGAGTATCTTAACACGGACGGCAGCCCTGGGAGGGGAAGGACTGTCCTTAAAACGGAGAAGAAACTCTCCGGTACACGCCCAGCACTGTGACACTTCCGTAAACTGTGCTCCCACACTTTGGGGGAAACATCTCATTATGGGTTACACTGACAATAACCTTACTGGAAGCGGAAGACTTTTGTAGAAAATACAGAGAAACACTGAATGGTTTCTATTATTTTTGCATAGTTTCCATGTCCTTGATATGACCGACGAAGAGTAAGCATTGTATTCGGTTATTAAACGCTATCTGTATACCTTCTCAACGGGAGCTGAGGGGCTGAGCGTCGGCTTTGGTCCTGTATACTTATCCTTCTGCAGACATAATGAGGTTTATCTGAGTCACACGTATTTATTATTATTAATTATTATTATTATTATTAATAATAATAATACGACATAGTATTTTCTTAATAGTTGAGTCCATACATTTACATACTAGACAATGTTCCATTAAAACAGCCCATGTTTATGTACAGACTGGTACGGAGTTACCAAGGAGAAACAGATGCGCGTTCCCGATTTAAGGACATCAGAGCGCGCAGTACACAAAGACGCATAGCAGCAGCTTGCAGAAGGGGCACGGAGGGGTTGTCTGGCTACGGAGCCTGGCCACTTTTTACTGATATTTCACCTCAAACGTCAAACAGAACACACTGCTCACTTGTAAATATGTCACGGTTCAGTTTCCTTCACAATGGAGTGCTTTCCTTTAAATGATTTCTAAAACAAAACAGGTTTTAACTGTTTCAAATTATTTTTTTATCCAGATGATTTTTGCATAATTTTGTATTGCATTTTAATACATGATGCTTTTATTTAAAGTAATCTAAAGTAGGAACATTGCTCACTATTTGTTGTTTAAAGTGTCATACTCATATCTCCATATGAGCTGCTGGTGGCGTTTTACCTGAGTTTTATGGAGACTAATTCTCTCGTTATTTATGACCTTGTCTTTCGAGTTCGTGCTGAGTGGCCGTCATTGTCGCCGGCTGTTTAGTAATCATATAAATATAAAACAAGTGGCTGCTCAGTTGGAGTAGGATACGGCTTAAAAACGAACATAGAATTTTACACGATTTAAAAAATGAGCAAAATAAGCTCCCAAGCAACTAGTTTTGCGAAAAGTTTCGTCTTCTTTAAATACATTTTGTTCAGGCCCTTAATGATTTATTGACATAACAAAAATCTGTCGTATCTTTTATATATAAAAAATCAAATATTAATTAATATTGTTTTGACGTTTTCTCACACTCATAAGGAGTAAGCAAGGACACATTTTTCATGCTGATTTTTTTTTTCCCGGCCCAGTTCGCTTAGAAGTTAAAACTCAGTGACTCAAAGGTGTCGTGATAATGTTTGTTTTGGAAGGTTACACAGATTCAACACTCACCCTTCGTTGTTCTATGTATTTATGTGACTTTAACCACAGCGTTTTTTATTCTGTGTGTGTACGTGCTGCCCAGAGAAACGTGGTCACACCATTTATAAGTTGCCTGCGTTCTGGTACCTAGTTTGGTAAAGCCAACGAAATGGACTCGGTACCGACTCTATCTGTAGCTTTAATTAACGGACTAATTAACTGGCTGAGAAACTGTGATATGTTTGTCGTTTTTGTTTTCCTGTTTGTCACATTCTGTTGATTTGGATAAAGTTGCGGGGAAATAAAACATACACAAAGGTAATAACGGCTAATGTTTCGGCAAGAGTTTATTCAAACAAATGAACGATTGCACATTTGATTATGCCCATTACGATAATGGTTTATTCATCATTTACATTTCTGTTTTCTTCAACAGAAATCCATGCATTTGGTTGTGTAGGCTAAATGACCATGTATTGCATAAGCAGTTATGGATGGATGGAATAACGGATGGATGGAATTGCGAAAATACTATTATCGCATGCTATAAGTACCATACAAATTAAAGGAAAGCTAGGTGCTCCTTGACCAATACCATTTAGTGAAAATACACTGACACATAATTCTGTTATGACTAAACTTGTGTATGGAGGAATACTGTATCTCGTTATCAGTGGTATTTTTTTTAAAATCACCGCCTGAGTGTTTTCCCACAATTGTTTCAAATACATTTACATAGCCCCTGAGAATTAGCCGGCGTTGCTTGCTTGTTAGAGGGGCTCCGTGCGTTTCTCGGTTATTCTTCCGCACCTTCTTTCTGTTCTCTTGCAATGACTCCGCGCAACAGGTCAGCCTAATTAGTATTAAAACGGTCATCATACCCTGCGGCTTTAAGATGACAGACAGACCGCCCTCTGTCGAGAGAAGCTGTGCGGGTGAGCTGTTTCAGGGTCTCAACGATACGCCGTTAACAGGAGTTACACAGATTTTTAAAAATACACATCAGGGTGTATAGTCTATACTGAAACATATTGGATAATGTGTCAGCCTTAGAACTTGTCTCCAAAAAAGGGCTTGTATGACAGTAATTTTTAAAAAAATTGTACAATGTACGATTATTCTATATTTCATTACGCATCCATTATCCTAAACAATATAAATGATTTATTATTCAATATGATATGAAAATGTTATTTGATAAAGTCCTATTTGCATATTTAAAAGAGTACTGGTAAATTAAACAGTATGTGGCAAATACGGATATATTCGATATGATTTTAAGAAATTTTGATTTTTTTTTTTATTGTGATACATTTTCAGAAAAACTGCTAGGCCTTTTCGCTTTTTTTGTCACACTCGAACTCGACTATCCGAACATCTTTCGCCATTTCAGAGGTACGAAAGCTGTGCCCTACTGCCGTAAGCGTGGTTATTAGTGTCAAATTATTTTGGAAAATCTCTTCACGATAAGATTATGGCTTTTTATCAATGCCGGTGGACTAGAGAGATCGCAAGGTTGTCTGTCTCAATGTGTTTTAATTAAAATAGTGAATTGATATTAAATTCTGCACGAACATAATATAAACACATAAAACATGATAGGCTAATATCAGCATCAGGTTTGATATGGTTTCTGCTAGGTTGACCAGACCCATATTAGTACGACGATGATTGCGGGGTTGGCCTTATTAAACTGGCACGTCAAAAAAAAAGAACCCAAATCCATCAAATACGCCCCGGTGCGTGTATTTACCATTAGTTTGCGTACGTAAAATCATTCCAGGTAAAGTCAAGCTTTAAGATCGCTCCCTCCCCGTCTTTCAGCTATATTTTCTTTCAGTGTTTTGTTGATAGTAAAAACCCATTAGTCTAATTACTTATTGATTGGTTGAGCGGGTAGAACGCGTTTTTCGTAGCACATCGCGACAAGTCTCATATCGGTAGTCATAAATAAGCTTTGTGTCTTTAGCGACACAAGAACAGTTCGGTGTCACATAAATGTGTCATGATCTCCTGGTTTGAACATAAAACACCAGCAAATAAATATGACGCCTATCTTCAGCACGTTATATCACGGTAAATTAGCTTCAGATAAATGGAGATTTACATTCAGAACAGACCACTTTAACTACCTTTTTAATTGTCAGTTTATTGTGGCTGGATTAATGGGTTTTTTTCGCTATAGGGTAGAGTCTGAAATAGACGGTATTTTATTAAATGCAATTAAATAAGTAACGCTAATTGTAACTCGGCTTTATTTATACCATGCAGTAGTAGTAATGACAACAACAAATATTTGTGATGTTGACCATAGAAAAATCTGAATTAAGCAGCCGCCCCCCCAAAAAAGATCACATAAGACATATTGTGTGAATTTGTCCAACAGAAACTACAAATACCCTACCTTTGGCCTACCTTAACTAAATGAAGCTTAAGCTTCCTCAGCCGATCACTTCAGCAAGCGTTGCTATTAGATGAGTCACATGATAAATGGAACGCAGCTTTGCTCCGCTTCGGCTCACGCTGCCTTCACTTGATCATAATGCTGCACATGTAGAGACACCAGCTGGGTCTTAAATCCAGTGTGACACCGCATACAAATTTGTTAGAAATACACTTTACACCTGGCCAGGTATACAATCACGTGACTCATCGAAATTAACAAAATGAAAAGCTAATATTTATAATCTGTATTAGTCTACGACTAGCAGCCGCGCGATAACTGATATTTCTTTGAACATTTCTCAAAGCTGTATTTAAGCATGAACTTTTTAACTGACACCTTTTCACCAACAATCAGTTACACCTGTAACTGGACAGTCATTAAACAATCAATAAAACTAACATCAGAAACTATAAAATTCTTACTGCAGATGTGAGAAATTCATGGGCTACAGTCCAGGAGGAGGGTGAGGAGCTCCCAGCCCAAACCACAGAGGAAAAAGCAGACACACATGTGCACACACACACACCATTCTTTCTCACACATCCCATCCAAAAGCCATTCAGACAAACCTGGGCTTACTACAGCCCCACCCCCATTACTTAGCCATGTGACTTCAGCTCTAATCCAACTTTCGTTCAAAATGCCTACACAGAAAAGGCAGGTTATTAGCCAAGATGACTTAGAACCAGTATGAGCCAATACGTAGCAGATTAAGCATGTGGAGCTGGATTTTGTGCATTTGCATGGAGAAATGGGGCTAGCCGGGGGGATTCTGGGGAGGCAGTGGGTTAAGTGAGATGG
The DNA here is from genome assembly GCA_011763525.2 of Mormyrus iriodes. Lineage (NCBI taxonomy): Eukaryota > Metazoa > Chordata > Actinopteri > Osteoglossiformes > Mormyridae > Mormyrus > Mormyrus iriodes. The sequence continues at coordinate 12,798,086 of JAAGVU020000129.1, forward strand.
GTCTTGCCACATGTGAGGTTAGGACAAGGGTGCAGACCCACCAGCAGTGCACCAGGACTGTTCACAGGGCCAGCTGTGGTAGCTGCATCCTCACCCTCAAACCTTCCTGCATGGTTGACTTTCTGATGCCAATGCACACCCCTGGTATGGCCCAGTTGTGCTCAGCAGCCACGTTGGCAGGCTAATGACTGGCATCACCCCTTTTCAAGCTTCTGCCATCACGCTCCAGGTCTCCATCATGATTCTCTTTGGAGTAGACGCTGTATTTCTAGAGGTAGGATGTTTTGGAATCATGCACTCAAATGACCTGTGGCTAAAAGGCTCTGTCTCACATGTGACAGAGGTCACATGATCCACCATCATCACAGACACCTGTCAGCACATACCAATCCCATGTGACGCCGCCTCTGCATCATGAAACAGATGGCACACCTGATACCTTAAATCCTCAAGGACATCAGACTGCTGTCATCCTCACTGCCGGCACCTTCTGTCTTCCCCATTCATTTGAAACACCATCAGCATTCGTACTCCAGCTGTCCAAAGAAGCATCTGCAGGAAAATCGGGATCAGCCATGCTAGCGGGTTTTCTGCAGGGTTACCGGTGAGCTCGGTGTGAACTCTCCATCCCAGCCAGTGTGATCCACACCACCAGCAGACGGCTCAATGGCCAGCCTATTTCCTCTCAGTGCAGAGGACTGTGCTACACAGGCAATATAGGTTAAATCTATCAGGCCAAACAGAGCGCTGTGTGGCTCAGTGGGTTTGGCCTCTGTGCCTATGATCACCAAGACACCGGTTCAAATCTGGTCCCCAATAGTTACATCACTGAACAGTAACTCCAGACTGATAACATAGGCAGCCAGATAGTGACTTGAAATTTTTGTAACACAGGTTGGACTGTGATTCCTCAAGAGTTCAGTCATGGAAAACAAATGCTGTTCTTGGCAGAATTGTCACATCTGTGTTGGGCCCTTGAGTAAGGGCTCTAACTCCCCCCTCCACAAAAAAATAATCCTGGGGCACTGGATAAGTAAGTCACTTATTTATATAGCACATTTCGAGAACAAATGTCACTAAGTGCTTTGCAGGAAATAAAATGAATATAGATAGATAGCTTAGATTACGATGGATTGATAGATAAACCCTGCACTCAAACCCCAAGCTCTGCATTTAGTTGTAAATACATGTGCATGAGTTGCAAAGGACAGCAAGATGAAAAGGTGAAAAGAAGCATTCCAGTGTACTTGTGCCCAAGGCAAATAAAGTATCATTTCAAATGGGGTAGACATCTTAAAACAAAATTATATATATATATATAATTATAAAAATAACAACAGCAACTCACTGTATTACAGTCATGGTAATACTACCTAAATGAACGTAGTAAATGCGTTTAATGTTGGACATCTAAAATATACAAATAAAATGGTTCTGCTGACCACTGTCTTTGGTCTGTTGAAAAAAGCTAATAAATAAGACTGGATTTCCCTCTGCTGCTCTCCTCATCTGCCCCCAGTCCAGCAGCTCTGTGGCATTTCGGCACCTGCCAGGCTGCTGGGGGGGGCAGTACATCCCCCCGCAGACTTCATTAAACTGTCCTCCAACAGGTCATTAAAACAGCGGCACTGTAAAGAGGCACAAAAACACCAGACCGGGCCCAAGGAATCACTGCAGGTTGTCAGTGGGCAGGCTAACGAGCCTCTCAGGGCATGGATGGTGCCACACACACACACACACACACACACACACACACAAACACACACACTGACACACAAACACACAGACACCAGACAGACACACACACACAGGCAGCCTGGCAGTGACTCCACAGTCCCGCAACACAGGCAGCAGACAGTGACTCCACAGCCCCATCATACTGGCAGCAGACAGTGACTCCACAGCTCCACAACACAGGCAGTGGACAGTGACTCCACAGTCTCGCAATGCAATCAGCCAGACAGTGATTTCTGCAAAGAGTTTTTTCAGTTAGGGAAAACGAAAGGAAAGGTCTGGAGTTTGGTCAGATTCATTTACAATTTTCACTTTATTAAATCCAGGTGGACAAGAAAAAAAATGTTTGTCCAAAGCAGAGGCACAAATCAGTGCTGGGTTCTGCGAAGGGTGGGGGTGAGATCTCAGTGCTCGGGAGACTCAAAACCACTGGGAGATCAAGCAGAATTACAGGCATACAGGACGCTAATCAGTTAATGTGCTTCTTCCAACAGTGTCAGTGTGTGAAAATGCTCTTAATGTAAAGACTGGGAGGCACTGCACACGCAGGAAATGCATGCAGCTCAACCCTCATTCCCCGTAATCTGTACGTTCAGCAGCATGTTTGTGCTTCTGGGGGTGTACGCACCGGCTCAATTGTTTCATGACATTAATACCAAAACAGCTTTCTTTCAACAAAATAAACAAACACACAACATCGTTACATGAAAATCATTGAGAATTCCTCATCTTCTAAACATATGCAGTAGTGAGGGCGCCTTGCTCTAGTTTGTCATGCTGTGGTGTGGCTGGTCATCCAAGATGATCGTGGCACCAAGCGTGTCAATGGGCTGCTTTGCAAAAGTGGCTCAGGCAGTGACAGTGCAGTGCCTGAACAGGATGGCGGTGTTCGAGACGGTTTTTGTTACTCTGGACCTCGGAGTCTGCAGTTCAGCCACATGTTTTCCCATAATGCTCTTCGCTCCTGTGGCAGTATATAATCTCCACCCTCCTCCACCTAAGGCACAACAATGTCTCATAAACACAGATAAGGACAAAAAAAAAAAAATAGACATCTTGTGTAGCACCTGAACTCCATCCTAGGGGGGCAGGAGCAACACTGAACATGGCTGTGTCGTTCTGTAAGGGGATCCACTCCACCTGTGTTCACCTAAGGGCATCAGTGCTGACATAAAATGGATGCGTCCATCTGCCTGACCTCTGCAACTTCATTCTGCATAGAAAGACGATTTGACGAGGGTAATCATCCCAGCAGAGGTGGGTGAACAAAATGGGGGGGACCAGCTACTCTGGATTTAAAAAAAAAAAACCCAGTGGGAAATCAAGCCCTGAGATCAGCATATTTGTCAACACCGAACAAGAAATGGAGAACAATCTCAGAAGAATCAGTGATGCTCCGAAGGACCTGGAGACCACGACTGGATGAGTCCGAGGAGCCACCACAGGTCCCCGTCAAGGCAGAGGTGGCCACACTCCCCGGTCACTGGGTAAAGCTCTTCTTTATGGCCACACCGGGAAAGTGAGCGCTCAGCTCCTGGACGATACGCGCGTCAATCTGCGAGCAGAAGGACACGTCGAGAAGCAGCAGGCGGGGGCAGGAGCGGAGCAGCTTCCATAGGGAAGCCGGGCTCACCATCCGGGTCCCTGCCGCACAGATGCACAATGGTCAGTCACAGAAAAGACATTCACAGCACAGCAACCTCGCCTACTCCCAATGTCTCCAGGAGGCAAATAAAGTTTATTCAAACCTCATGTGGATAGCAGTAAGTACCGGCAGGTAAGCGCATTGACTGGAGGCAGGGGCAATGATGTTCTAAAATGTCTGGGCCCCTGTCACTCAGAGGCGCTTGGAATTGTCCTAATTCCACCCCCCCCTTACTGCGCCCGTGACTGGAGGAATGTGTAAGAAAAGGCCCAAAGGGCTTCAGATTCAACTTACCATTTCTCTGGCCAGAAATGTCACATTTAAATATTGTTTTCATGAAAATAAAGGATATTCATTATCTTTGTTATTTCTTTCCAAAAACACACTTAAATCCATTGGAATGCAACGATTTTTCAGCATTCTTCTGCTAAAATACAGGTCAATTTCACATTCAATTTTCTCAAAGAAGTGTACAAAAAAACTCAATAAACTAGGTACCAAAATAAAGCTTTAGAAGCAGGAGATTTGCGGTAAATTCCCACAATCAACAGCGGAAGCCCGCCGGGGAAATGAAAGTGCGGTCCTGACTCAGGTCAAAGGGCACCCAAATAACCATGGCTCAGGAACCACTGAAGGAAATGAAAAATTTGGTGTGTCTTTGTTTTGTGTCCTGAAGCTCAACAAGTAGAGCATTGGGTTAACAACGCACTGTAACCCTTACATCTGTTGTACGTTGCTTTGGACAAAAGCATCAGATTAATGAATTAAATGTAAATGTTAATTTGGTATCAATATAAAACATTCTGGTTTGTTAATGTAACCTGGGTCAATTTTAAACTTTAGCAGGATTCAAGGATTCATGGGTTTTATTTTTAACATGCAACATATACAGTCCGACTGTAACCTGCAGTGAAACACAAAGTGGTCAAGTCAGCTGTAAGAATACTGTAAGCAGTAAGACAAATACCAATCACTCAGGAGGTGAAAGACAACTCACCCAGGATGTCGAGGTGCTGCAGGGCGGGACAGCCAGCAGCCATCTCCTCAATGTCCGAATCGCAGATGGTCCGATTGGCAGTGAGGAAGAGCTTCCGCAGGTGGGGCAGCTGCCGGGCCAGGTTCTGGAAGCAGCCGGAGCTGCTCTGCAGAGTGGAGCACCAGCCCAGGTCGAGCTCCTCCAGCAGCCGGCAGCCAGCCACCAGGTCCGCCAGGCCGCGCTCCGTCAGGTTCTTACAGCGCCACAGGTCCAGCGAGAGCAGCGAGCGGCAGCGTGTGCTCAGCAGGCTGGCCACCGCGTCGTAGTCCTCAATCTGCGGACAGCAGTGCCACAGACCAGCCTGACCTTCAGCAAGGCCACGGCACACACCCAGACATCAATGTGCTCAGACCACCAATCATATGTAAGTTAGTGTGCAGCGGCGGGGGCTCACCATTACACAGCTCCCCAGGTTAAGGTGTTTCAGGTCAGTGCAGAAGGTGAGGATGTTCAATATGGCTGTTTGCTGCAGTCAGATAGGACACCCCCCACCCACGTGGCACAGAAAGGATTACAACAATCATCTCATATACACATATATAGAGATCCCCAAGATATCTGCCTGATGGACTGTACAGATATAACAGCAGAAAAGTGATTTCAAAATCTCTAGGTTGAAGGATGTGTTGGTGGTCAACCTCCTATCCCAGCCGGCAGCAGCCACACGTCTCTCCAGCTTAGTAGCTGTAATCAGTGGGGTACCTCAGGGTTCTGTATTAGGACCATCACTTTTTTGAAATATTAATTTCGCTGCCTTGCACAGCCCGGTATGTCACCCAACCGCGTCCCATCACTTCACCACGGCCGCCACGTCTCACCTCCACCTTGGTGCGGTACAGCACCAGCCGCCGAAGCTGTGTCAGTTTGGCTATGTGGCCAAAGGCCTGGGGCTGCAGCCGGTCACAGGAAGACAGGTTGAGCTCTTGTAGGCCTGTGCAGGTCTGGGAGATCACCTCAAGGCAGGCCTCGGTCAAGAAGTGGCAGCAGGACAGCTCAAGGCAGACGAGGCCCTGTCCACATGCCTTAATGAAGCTGGAGGGGAAGGAGAGGGATTCCCTGCCCATCAGGACTGCAGCAGAAAACACGCCATACACACACAGACACACAGCTCCACTAAACACCCCCACTAGGCATTTAGTGCTATGGTACAAAATGTATTAAAAAAAAACAAAAAAGAGTAACTCAAACTGGTTCACTGTGGTTTACAGTATAAAATACTTATGCACAGCACAGTATGTTACATACTGCGTATAAAACTGCATTAATATCTGCTCTAATTTTACCCTATAGCACAAATTGACCCAGTTTTAAGCGTTTACAGAATATCAACATATATGAGTGGAAATTAGCGGGAGAACATTTTAAAGTAAATTTGAGGAAGCACTTCTTTACACAGCGTGTAGTTAGAGTA